>CM037876.1:276350308-276950308 GCA_021292165.1 Shinisaurus crocodilurus
AACCCTTTCCTACTTTTAAGGCCCGAGCTGAGTGTTCTATTTTAGAAAGGACCCACAGTTTTGCTTGTGGGTGGGGTGTTGGCGGCTGTTTTAAAAAGAAACAAGATGCTAAGTGTGGAGGAAGAGGGGGAGCTGGCTGGCCCGCCAGACCTCCACCCTTTCCTACTCCAAAGGAAACCCAGCACTTGCCACCATGTGGCCTGGAAGGGGGGGCTGGCTGACCCGCCACCACCCCACCCTTGCCTACTGGCAAAGGAACCAAGACCCTCTGAGATCTCAAGATACCAGACTGCCAGCCTCAGCTGTCTGCAATCCTACTTGGATCTCTGTTTAGGGACTCGCCTTCCATTTCTGTAACCTGGATTTAGATACTGAACTCACAGAGCACTACAAAACCCATGTGGGGTAAAACCAAACAAGGTTTATTTCTGGTAGCATCTTACAACAAGATTAGGGAAATGAGAGAAGCACACAAAATAAAGAGAGAGAGACTTTAGTACACAGTAAAGCTGCAAAACAAGAAAACCTGATTCCTTAAGATCTCTCAGGCACACACCTGTACCTGAGGGTGTCTTCTTCAAGGGTTAGATCCAGCACAGCCTTGCCTTTCACCAGAGCCTTCAAACCAGCTCATTTCACCAGGAGCTAACTGGGGTCGGATCCTGATGCCCCCCCCCAAAGGCTTGGGGCCTCTCTTTGGCTTGCCGCCATCCCCAATAGCCAGGGTAGCCGGTAGCCACACGATCCAGGACAAAGACCAAGACTAAAACAGGCTTTGGGAAATATCTCTTCCCCCCTCCCCCTTTCTGTAGCTTTCTTGCCTTCAGCCAATCAGAAAGAACTTCACCTGGCCAGGCAAGGGAAAGGAAACTCGTGAGTCATGGCTTGAACTATTTGAATTACATCTGCATATGAACGCTTTCAGCCTGGCTCCTCCAGACCTCTGGGAGCCAGGCCCCATCCTATGTTTTATGTACCTTTCGCTTCTTCCCAGCCCCCTTGACTGGCCTCACTTGGTTACACATGAGGAGGCGTGTGTGTGTGTGTGTGTGTGTGTTTGTTCCTGCATGCATGCATGCAGGACCGGGCAGGGCAGTTTGGCGCCCCAGGCGAAAAAATATTTAGCGCCCCCCCTCTCCAAAGCAGGAAAAAAAAAAAACCTGCGCCGCCACCACCAACCTACCTTCCCCCCCCCGCCCTGGCTGCGGCGGCGGCGGCTGCTGCTGCTGCTGCGTCCTCCTCAAGCGACGCGACGGGACCCCCGCGGTTTTTTGCCGGGGGAAACCATGGCAACAGGGCTGTTTAAGCCCTTCTGCCCTGGTTCCTCCTGCCAAAACAACGCGGGCGGGGCTCCGGAAGCGACGCGACGAAGGTAGGTGACGAGGGGGTGGGGGGTTGGGGGGGTGACGGGGGGGTGGCGATTGCGGTGGGAGGCGCAGCGGCAGCGAGCGGGTGGGGGGGGGAGGTGCAGCGGCGAGCGAGTGAGTGAGCGGGCGGGGGTGGGTGGGGGGAGGCGCAGCGGCGAGCGGGCAGGCGGGGGAGGCGCGGCGGTGGCGGCGGCAGGCAGGAGGGTGGGGAGGTGGAGGCCTGGCGGGGGCGGCGCAGCGGCAGCGGAGGTCTGGCGGGGGCGGCGCAGCGGCAGCGAAGAGGAGCGCAGCGTTTCCGCGCCCTCTTCAGCCGCGCGCCCTAGGAACCGCCTAGTTGGCCTAGCGGTAGCGCCGGCCCTGCATGCATGCAGGAACCCTAAAAACTCTTTTCTCTACACGCTAACTATGCACACCCCACCCCAGCCGGTTCACACATGAGGTGAGTGTGTATACCCCCAAAGGCTCGTTTCTCCACACTAAGAAAAACAGAACAACATTGGATTACCTGAGCACTAGCAAGCCACTACCCACCAGGGGAAAAAAAGGCTACCAGTAAGTTTTTTTAAACTGGTAGTCAACACAGCACCATTCTGAATTACAGAGATACTCCTGCAAGTCTGTAGATTGCAGGTACACCTTGCATATTACGGTGAAAAAACAAAGAAGGATCATATCATCTGAATATAGCAACAGCACTAAATGAGCTACATTAAACTATTCTGGCTTTACATAGCATGTGTGTGTGGTGTGTGTGTGTGTGTGTGCGTACCCCCCCTTGTACCTCAATACAGCTGCCCTATCATAGCCCCCCATGCTCAATGCATTTACTCCCCATAGAGGCCTCCCCATAGAGGCCTTCCAGCTGCTTTCCTGTGAGCAGTTCCCACATGACTAGAGTAATACTGTACGTAAATGACTCGACCACCTGGTGGAGTGCCAATTCTATGGCTGAGTCCTGCACAAGCGGCCCCCACCCATGTGGCTGAGTCATTGAAACATTATCTCAGCTGCATGAGAGCCACTGTAAGGGTTATTTCTCATAGTCATTGTGACATGGCGGTGATACTGTGAAGCCAACATCAGCAGAGTTTTTGGAAAGTTCTTGTAAACCTTCCAACATCTGTAACACAGGTCAAGGTCACAACTCACCCATCTTTGGCTCAGCCCTCATTTTTGAAGTTGCCAAGCTGCAATTTCCATTTCAGCATGTCATTGGCAGTACCACACCATGGTCATACGAATCAACCCTCAGAGTTGGTTGTTCTTAGACGGATGCTTCATAGTCAGTGAACGTATTAGATAGTGACTGATTGAGGCCATGTGTAAAGAAGGATGGGTACAAGATTCACCACAAGTATTAGACTAGGAGTGTAGTTGGAGATATAGCCATACCACCCCATCACTCATGGAGCTTCAGCTTCCAATCCAGTCTGTTGTCCTTGGCTTCAAATCTGAGCAGATTTTGCATCACCTGGGTTCTCCTCCTTAACCAGCCAGCCCATTTATGGTGTTCCAGAGGCTGGCTAAACAACCCTCCTTGGTTTAATCAGCTCCCTTCCTCCTATACTCACTCCATCCTTCAATTGTAAGAACCTGTACTCCCTGCAAATACCCAGTACCCTCCCCTATGTTTCCTCCTAGATATCGTGAAATTTTTGGATTACATCCATTTCTGGAAATCTTGCAAGAATGCCCACCGTGCATTTTCCCCTGAGTCACCTAGCAACCACCTGAACACCCAAACTTTCAGGTTCTGACAGGACCAGGTTGCCACCACAACACCCTCTATGAATCCTTTCCTCATTATGGGAAAACAAAAAGTTACAATTTCCCCCAAACATACGTGTGATTCATGGTGCAAGTCTTTATTAGCTTTCATTGGCAGTTTTTAAACCTCCCCATAAAAAATCAACTAACCTAAAACTATACACAGTTAATAAACTTGCATAGCTTTACATTTGGAAGTTTTGACAATACAGCTACTTGTGCTCTCTCTGTGTTAATATTTCTTTCTCTCTCAAAAATAAAATAAAATCAGAAGGCAAAGACTGCCTTGAGATGAGTAGCATTATTCATCAATGTCAGAGAATGAGAAATGAGGATCCAAAATAAAGCTGGAATTAGAAAGTGCATAAACAAGAGAGTATTGTCCTCAGAAAACTACAAGAGCTTGAAGATTATTTTTATTTTTTACATGATAATGATTGTGATGGTTGGTGGGGGGGTATGTGGAGCAGGGAAGAGACAGATAACATCCGAGAACGTCCTGTCCAAACAATTGATTCCACATGCTGCCTAACCCTTCACCATCAACATGAAAAAGCAGTATTCATAAACATATACTGTGGAGAAAGCCTGAACATGCACACACACACGCACACACACACACACACACACACACACACAACTTCCCCTAACAATCCCTGTCTGCATAATCTCTCCCAGAGGGGGCGGGAGAGGCACTGGAGATACAGGGTCAGCCAGACTGATCTCGCATACCAACAATGGGGCACCTCGGCCGGAATCCACAAAGAAGAAGTATGGACCATCAAGAAGGCAGGGCAGTCTCAAGAGCTGTAAAGTACCCAGGAACCACAACAGGTCACCTGTCCCCCCCCCCCCCCCCCCCGGCAGAAATAAGCCCACCTGACATGAAGGGGCAGGCATAAGCCCCACCTGACCAGGAGAGGCGGAGAGTGGAGGAAAACCGGGGTAGAAAACCCCCACTCCCCACCCCTGGGAGTTGTTGGGACACGGGTGAGCTGACTACCACGTCCGTTCAGCTGTGGCTGGGTTAAGCTGTTCTCTTCCCCGGGTCAGGCAGACCTGGAGCCAGGCAGGAAATCAACCAGCGTAAAGTCTTTGAGCTAAGGTAACTGCTTGCCGCAATACGCCAGCCTGGGAACCCGTCATTCATAAAGTCTGAGGTCACACTCAGGTCTTGTTGCTGTGTAGTATTCCTAGAAAGTCTATTAGTTCCGCTCCATTTAACCACTAGTAATAAAGCCTTATTTGGGTAACGAAAGGCTTGTAGTGCTTTCTCTTCCCTGCGTAGGAGTTCTGGTCAGTTACACTTGCTTATCTGGGCTATAGCTCAGTGCCGGGTTAACCTGTTAAGTGCCGAACTCACGCCGAAGACCCAGTTGCGGTCTTCCACATATACTAATCTCTCAATATTATACAAGCTTAACACAAAGCGTTAACTTTGGAGAAACACTTCTTCTGAATTTCAATGGATTGTGTTGTAACTCTTGTGGTGTGTGGGGGGGGGGGGTGATGGTGGGGTGTAGTGTGGATGATGGCTTTTGTAAGCACCGTGTCTTTGGGCTGCTTATAAATTTAAGTCACAGAAGTATTGCTGTGAATCACTTCATGATTTAAATCATAATGTGGAAGAGTGGTCAATTATAGTGGAAAGAGCAGTGTTGTTAGTGGTTAAAGTGCTAGACTAGGACCTGGGAGACCCAGGTTCAAACCCCCATTCTACCATGAAGCCCACTGGGTGACCTTGGGCCAATCATTTACTCTTAGCTTAACCTACCTCACAGGTTGATGTGAAAATAAAATGGAGAAGAAACCAAGTATGCTACCCCGAGCTCCTTGGAGAAAGAAGGGTGCATTAGAGAAATATAACAATCACAATGCACCATTGGGATACAGACCTGTTCACTCACAAGTTAGAAACAGGTATGCAGAGCCAGGCTGATTTTCACCATATGTATTTGCCTGCTTGAGAGAAAGCAGTGAGTCACATTAGGATTTTATATACTGGGAGTGACATTGTGGTTATGCACCCCTGCAGGGGTTAACTCCTCCCCCAAATAATGATGTGACAATGTTCAACCTTGCCTGGAAGTTGTGCTTAACAACATAGAAGTCCTGCCTGATAAGCTCAGATCTCTTTGGATAGGTGGTCTATAGTTAGTCAGTGATAACTTGAATGCACTTCTACAAATGCTCTGAAGTATGGGAGAAATCCAGCAGATTTCAAAGCACACAACATGACTTTCCCCTCCTTTCTTCCCCCTGCAGTTCTCAGCTCCCCCCACCCAATCTGCTCCGGAGGGTTCCCCAACCCTCCAAAGCAGAGTTTGAGGGTGTGCAGGGGGAATCTCCTCCACCCTGTTTCACTGATGGAAGTCGTTCTGTCAGTAGGAGGGGTTAATCGGATACCACCCTATGTTAGTACTTTACATGATCCTGGGTCAAGTCCTAGCATTAACAACAGGATCTGATGCTGTCCAGACTCAATTAAAAAGAAAAACAAATTGGGACTTCCGGTGAGGTGTTATGGCAGGCTGACATCTCCATGAAGAAATGGAGACACAACATGGCTTGAAAGCTGGCTGGGAAGAGATCCCAGTCAGCAAATCTCCATGGATGAAAGGGATAATCAAGAGCTAACCATATGTACGCTAAGGCGTCTACTTTGAGGGGCTCCCCCCCCAAGAAGGTTTTTACAGCTAGCTTGTGGGTGGAGTAAGACCTGGGGTCTGGGAATTTACAGCTTTGCTCTCAGCCATGCTGGAGACTTTTTAAGGACATTAAGTATGCTACCCTCATTTCTTAAAGATTTATGGAATACATCTGTTTATGAACAAAGAGAGATTTTCTCTACAGCAAAGTTGAGTTTTCTCTTCTTTTTTTTACTTTTTTTAAATTGAATTTTCCAAAACAAAAACAAATCATTTGGCTTCCGCCTCTTTGTCTGACAAACATCACCAATCCATATCCAATCTAAGTTTTCTCTATTTCCACAGAAATAATTTATATCACCTTTACTAATATTCAAAAATCAAAACCCGAAGTTATTAAGTCACTTTCCCTCTTCCCCAAGTTATTAAGTCACTTTCCCTCTTCTCGGCCTTTGGCTAAGATCAAGTGTAGCAAAGTTGAGTTTTCTTACAGTGAGTTAAACCTTTTTTCTCAGGACTATAAAAAGAAGAAAAACAGGAAGGATTAAACATTTAAAATCTTGTGAAAAAAGCTTTATAAAGGGAAGATTTATAAGAACGTTTTGAAACAGAAAAGAGGCTTCCTAATTTTCTTATTATTTCTTTTAAAAAATTATTTTTTACGAAAGTGCATATGGGGGAAAGTTGCTAGAAAAAGAGACCAGACCGCCATGGGATTGTCTGTTGTTTATGCTAATAGCTTGCCTGTGATTGGAGGATTTTACACAACAAAAGATATGGTAAGGATCTGACTGTGACTTCTGCTGTTATGCTGATGAAAAGGGCTGGAAATTGCTGGACTTGTAAAGAGATTCTAGGATCTGGGTTGTGTTTCTTTTTTGAATTCTACTGAATCATGGCTAATTCCAGGAAGAAGATAAAAGGCAGAAGTGGCTCAATAAACCTACCTACAGAAAAAAATGGTCACACCTGATTTGCTTCAGAAATTATTTGAACAATTGGGAAATAAATTGGAAGAGCTTGGAAATAAAATTGTACTTTTTGAGAAAAGAATGGATGAGAGGTTTGCAGAGCTGCAGGTGGTGTTGAGAGCACATAATGCAGGCCACATGCTGAAGCTAAGCAGGTATGAGCCAGGTAGACAATTTGGTTTTATTGGAACTGACAGAAAAAGAATATGGCTTGATATTTAGACCTATCTCAGAGTCTGATGAAGACATTAGAGAAAGAAATATTAAAAGTTTGGCAAATTGCTTGGACTGGAAAGAGGAAGATATGGAGACAGAAACTGACAAATTTGCAGAATAAATTCTATGTTTGCTAGATCAAGAGGAGATCTAAGATATATTGGTCCATTGTATAAGAAAGAAGACAAAGGATCAATTTCTCCAACAACATTTTATTTATTTATTTTATTTATTTCTTATATTTATTAATCGCCCATCTGGCCGGTCACCCGGCCACCCATTTTATTACAAGAATGAAAGTGGATGGTATAGATATAATCGTGATGGATTATTCTGGACAATGTGACCTTTACTTTCAAGGGACAGATATTTAAATCAATTTTTTTTAAAAAGACGGACTTTGCAGAAAGGTTCAGAAGAGATCTTGGGGGGGGGGGAATTGGGTATACATTTATCTATTAATTCAAAAGAGCCTAAAGACTAATATACAATTGAAGCTGAACTGTGGATCCCTGTCCAACACATTCAGCAACATTTACTAACTGGAGAGGTGGTTATAGGAGGGAGGGAAGGTAGCGGAACAGCGGCATTGTGTGTCCATGGATTTGTACTCTAAATTCAGGGTACATCCATGCCACCCCCACTGAGATATTTACTCTCCAGATCGGAACATGGGGGCTGAAGCTGCCTTGAAGAGCTCTAGTGCACACTGTAACAACATTTTCAAGAGGCATTCATTCCCACACCTCCACAAAAGGCAAAAGAGGGACAGTGAAAAGTATCTAAAAATAGGAACAGTGCCTAGCAAATAGGGTCAGTTGGAGTGTAGTACTGTGATTAGGGACACAGGAAGCTACTTTATGTGAGATCAGACTATTTGTTCATCTAGGCCAGTATTATTTATTATTTGCATTATCTATCGCCCATCTGGCCGGCAAACCGGCCACCCTGGGCGATGTACAGAAAATAAAACAGAACAAAATACATTAAAACATTTTTCTCCATTAAATACATTAAAACAGTATAAAATTTTAAAATCTTAGCCCACCCCATATTCCCACCCCATATATTATCTTCTATTCTGTCTGGCAACAGCTCTCCTGAATCTCACAGGTCTCTCCAATCCCCTGCCACTTGATCCTTTATGTGGAGGAGCCAGGGACTGAACTTGCAACCTTCTGCATGCAAAGCATGTGCTCTTACCACCAAGCTATGGTGTCCCCCACAACAAGAGTCACTAAGGGCACAATCCTATGCATGTTTAGACAGAAAAGGGCCTACAACTCCCAGCATGCCCCAGCCAGCATGGCTGGAGCATGCAGGGAATTATAGGCCTTTTTTCTCTCTAAACATGCAAAGGATTGCACCCTAAGACTGCTGCCACCTCCATAGCCCTCTATGGCACAGTATGCCAGCGGCAGCCACAAATACATTTCTTTTAAGGACAACAACACTGGTAGGGATGTAACCGCTCACCTCGAGTGGGCGTAGCGGGCCGAAATCAGCCCTGCTCACGCCCGCCAGAGACTCGCTTTGATATAAGAGTGTTTTGGATTACAAACACGGTTCCGGAACAAATTATGCTTGCAATCCAAGGTATTACTGTCTTTTGTTTCTCACAGATATCTATCTGTAATAAGTACCCAAGGTAAGCAGAGTATACTTGATTTATCTTCTGTATGAAAAATAATAATCAAATTTTGCAGTAACATAAGGATTTTTCATGAATTCATTTTCAAACAGAAGTATACTTTAAATCCCAAAGATTGAGAACGAGGGGAAAAAAATGGAAAGAAGACATAAATGTTGAAAAAAATGACAAGGGGGGTTCCAGTCAGAGGAATCCTAGCACTACCAGTCGAAAGGCACTGTGCACCTATTCTGTCTCTTCCTCAACAGATTTTTAAAATAGATATTTACCCTATTTTTAGAACTATCCAAGAGAAGGAAGAAGCTGTGGGAAAACACGGGAAGGTTACAAACGGAAGACGTTTATTTCTGGACCTCCGTAAAATTCCATATTTGAGGCAGGGCAATTGCAGGATAAAAGCCTGGCCTGGAAGCACCCCATGACTAACACACTTATTGTTGCATTAGTTTTCAGAGATAAAAAGCTATTTTACCAGATCCAAGTCGCCTCTCGTCTATGCCACAGTATATTTACTAGTCAGTGCCACAGCACTCTCTTCTGGAATAAATTCTGAGCTATTAAAAAGGCAAAATGAAAGGATTCAGAATTCTTTGGGTCTGGGTTGCTGAATTTGATGGGGCTCAACATTAAATACGTGACATGATTAGCTTGGCAAAAGAGAAAGCAATCTGGTAGAAAGTTATAAATAAACAAATGGAGAAATAAAGGGTTTGTATATGTACCCTTATTGTTTTTCTTATAAAACTGATTTGAAAATGCAATAAAATATGGCATCAAAACAGTATTGCTGCCATTTGTTGAATTAAAATCTTGACTCCTCAGAGTGTCCAGAAATACTTTGCCAGAACTTCCATGCTTTTAATGGTAATCAGGTTGGCGCTCAAAGCCAAGTTTAAAAATAACAGGGGAAGATTTTTAATTTTTTTAAAAAAGGAAACTAGTATCAAATCAACATTCCCTATAGGTTCTCATGGATTTCCATCAAGAGACCTTTGCTTTCCTAGCTTAGTGCATGGTGTAGTTCAGATCATTTATGCATTCAGCAATTTATTTCTTTACATACCCAGGCAATGAATGTTGAACAAATGTTAAAAGTCAGATTTTACATCTCCTGAACAATGCAGCCAGTTGATTAAACTAAATTATTCACTCGCTTACTGATGAAATCCAATCCTTGGCTGTTAAGATCACAGCAAAGCTTTCTTGGGTTGTTTTTTCAAATGTGATTATTAAAATCAAGGTGTTTAAAAAAATATCTCCATACCTAATATTGATTTGAATGCAAAACGTTGGCTAGAATATAAGGTGTGTGTGGGGTTTTTTTAATGACAACTTTGCTTTCTCCCACATATTAATATTTGCATTACTTAACAGCCGTGCAGCCCAATGCTATGCACGTTTACTCAGAAGTACATCCCACTGAATTCAAAGGGTTTCCCCCCAGGAAAACATGAATAGGATTGCACTCTTAGAAAAACCTCTGTTCTCTGCAATGAAGCCTCTTCAGCATCTTCTAATGGAAGGATGTTTTCACAAGTTATACCAAAAACACCGTTTTGTCTGAAATGTGCCATTTGTGAAGGTTAAGACAGGGCAGAATGTGGAATGGAAACCTTTTACAAAAATCAAAAAGTACATTATAGTCAATTGCGGGGGTTCACCTTTGGATTACAGAAGCAAAGGTAAAACACACACACACACACACACACACTGATTTAATTTGTGAAAATGGCATTCAACTTCTTTTTTTCACAAAAATGTGAAACAACTGAAAAAAGACACATACTTGCCATTAGATGCTGGTTTGTCATACTGTAAAAGAGTCCAGCTCATATTTATTTTGTTTTGTTGTTGTTGTTTATAAGATAAAGGGTAAAAACAAACAAACCCACCAGACCATCCCAAAGTAGGCAAAGCCTCTTCTGGCCTCTCTTTCAATTCAAAATGTATACTAGAAGCATCAGAATTTTTCAGTGAGATGGGGAGAAAAATCACATTGAGTTCATTCTACATGCTGCTGTGTTTACAAGCCAACTTTCACAAAAGCTGGGTCAGAAAGGAGTACGTAGCTTTGTACGGCGCGCATGCAAAGGCAGCTCTGTCTCATCATTTAAGGTTCTCATCTCAAATCTCCAGTTAAAAGCAAACAGTTGTTACCTCACCTCAGTGCTCTCAGGTTACAAATTCAGTTTAAGACTTTCAGCACTACAGTTTCAAGTATATTGCAGGCAACACATATCTCAACTGTCCCCCCCACACACACATCTGCTTCTGGTTGTGCCTCTCCCCATCTTGCTCTTAAATCTTCCCAGTCCCACCCACCCCGCCCCCGCCCCCACCCCCACCCCACACACACTTAAAATGAAAGCAAGCCAGGCGACCTCGTGGTACTTACTTCAGGAGAAGGTGCTGTGTGTCACTCAGTTCACCAAGTTCCTTTAGAATGACTGCCAAAACAGGGCTCCCTTTTGCCTTGCCGGGCTGCGTGTGGGAGTGGTGTGGGGAGGTATGCATTATGCATGCTTGAGCAGGACCCCTGGCTGTTTGCCTGCCTGTCAGTTGGCCCTGCTCATTTGGTGTGGGCAGGGCATGCAAGGGGGGGCGGGGCGGCGGGGAGTGTGCAGCAGGTTACCTTCAAATCAAACAAGGCACAGAGAGAGAGAGAGAGAGGAGAGAGAAGTAGAAGAAGGAAATGGGCAGAATAATAACAACCTCCAAATCCCTGGGTAACATTTGTGTGTGTGGGAGGGCAGTAATTCCTGAAGGGGGTTGATAGAGAGGATAGGGGGCCACTGGTTAGTAGTTTTTAAAGACTGCCTAGAAGTCATCTTTTTTTTCCTTTTCTTTTTTTTTGACAGGGAAAACCTGTGCTTTAATGTCAGACATGCCAGGCGATGGTTACTCTGTGGTGAGGGAAATTTATTATTGATTTTATTTATTCATTTTCTAGTAGCCGAAGCTCTCTGGGCAGTGTGCAACAATAATTAAAAGCAAGCAATAAAATACAGTTAAAAAATAATTAAAACATTATGAAAATTTTAAAACCAATTTTAATTAAAAAAAAAAAGTTAATGAAAACACGACCACTAAAACCAATTTACTACCCCACCATATACCATTTAATGGAAATGCACTCTGCATATGCTCAGAGGCTTCTTCAAATTCATATCATTCCATGGTCACAAATAACTCTAAAAGTCAGCCTTTTATGAAGTAGTATTTCAGTTTTAAACCCCCTTTAAAAAAAAAAAAGTTCCATCTAGTTTCAGTAACTTTCAAATTAAACTTGTTTCCTGGACATGTGAACTGATAATAAATCCTGTTTAGCCCATCTGCCTGTTTAGCCCATCTTACATTCCAGTAGTGAATATGTCAGTGGCAGGTGACATTTTGATAATGATATTTACGGAAGGAACACAATTACTTTCAGCTAAAACAACACAGACAGATCACTAATCATTTGGAGGAACATTTTAAAGCAGCTTTGTTTACAACAATGCCATCAGTGCCAGTCACCCCTTTCCCCAGGAGACAATTCCAATTAAAATCAGGATTTAAAATCCACACTGTGCCTCTGTGACTACGAAACAAATCTATTAGAAGAGACATTGGCTAACTCTCCCAAAGCCTGCATTTCAGTCTTAAACCTTTGCTAAAAGAGAACCACGTCTTGACCCAGAACCACTATTGACCCAGAAGTGGAAGCTCCCATAGCCAGTTACCACTGACATCCTGATAACCCAGCCATAAGACACCCCCCCTCCAAAACACCACAATTTGGGACAAAAATGCAGATGTATGCCCTTCTTTTTTATATCCTTTCTATCAAGCAGGGCCGGTGTCAAGGATCAGGCACATCCTGAGGGCCCACACGCCAGCAGGGGCCTACTGACAAGAGCCCCCTAGGCTTGCTCCTCGTCTTCACCATTGTAGCGTGCTTGCTCACCTGCTTCTCGCTCTGGTCGTGATAAGGAGGAGCAGTAGACGCTGCTGCCTACTTGCTCACTGGCTCTCTCTGCCTGGCAAGCAGGCAAGTGGTAGCAATGATGAGAAAGAGGATGAGGAGCAAGAGCAGCTGGTGACAATGTTGCTGAGAAGGTAGACCACTGAGGGCCTATTGAGGGTGGCTTGCCCACAGGCCCCCAAAGACCTGGAGCCTGCTGTCAAGGATAAGGCCATAGCTTACTTGCTTTGCATGGAGGTCCCAGATTCAACCCCCAGGAACTCAGGTCACTGCGCTGAAACTCTGGACAGCCACTGCTAGTCAGAACAACAACACTGCAGTACATAGATTAGTTAGTCTAATTCTGGTATAAGGCAGCTTCATATGTTCACTCAGTGAGTACAACATCAGCTAATGAGATGCCCGTGGCAAACAGCCATTGTAGAACAGCCACTGCAGACAGAGCTTCCACTATCATTTTGCATTACCTCAGATGCAACACTTTTAGGGTTTTATCCAATTATAGACCCTCCCGCTGATGGAATGGCTTCAGTCAGCGGAACAGGGAGGGTGCGATTGCCCCACCTCCTGCAGCCTTCTGCACACCCTCAAACTTTGCTCAAGGGTTGGGGAAGCTTCAGTGGGCTTCACGAGGGAAGAAGGAATGAGAGAGTCCCACTGTGCAAGCAGAAGTCCACTCATGCGCTGCTGGATTTCACCTTTCGTAGACACCACTCAGGCAATTCAGCTGCAAGTAGTCAACTGATGTCATCGGGGAGTAAGATGTCAACATGATGTAAATGCATGTATGACATGAATAAAACATCACAAGAGTTCTGGCAAAGCAGGTAATCCACTTCCATGATGGAAGCCATGAAGATTTGTTCCTGAAGGAAAGGAAAAAAACCAGGAGTGTTGTCCTACTTGGTATCTTCATTCTGTTCCTAGACTGAATTGGAATCAGAACATTTGGAAGCTCTTAGGGGCCAAATAGGAGAACAATATTCAGGCAAATCCTCTAACGTTAAGGATGCAAATGAAGCCTTGATAACATTGCCAAACATGATGGATCCATTCAGTATTCTTTCCGCCCTCCTGCGGCAGCTTTACCCAGCCTTTGATCCTCAGAGAGAAGAACTTTTGAGGGGCAATACTGAGGCAGCAAAACCAAGGAGGCTGGAACAGCATACCCAAGCTTTGTTCCCTGGTTTATGGCCACCAATTAGAGCTCATAATTCATTCAGCTGCCAAGAACAGTCCCCATCCTGGCATGGCATTCTAAAGATAGGGATGTCACTGGCAAAGTGGTGTCAGGCAAACTCACATTATGGGGTGGGGTGGGGAATGGGCTTACATTCTTGACTTTGGTTATTTACTCTAGAGTAAAAAAGGAAAATAAAGTGTGCTTTGGGTCTAAATCATGCGGGGAGCCTACACATATCCAACAGGCTCCCCACTCCAGATCTTCTCCCCCACACCAATGTGTAGAGGGTGGAGGGGCAGGGTGACAGGGGTGCCTGCAAACACAGCCCCCAATTCTCTCCCTCATCGAATGAGCTATGAACGCCTGAAGAGGGCTAAAAGGGCCCTTGGCAGAGTTCCGTAACTGCAGAACCTTCAGACTATATTACAGACAAGCTAAATGCAAATTGGTTCATTCTTGCTTCAGGGTTTTTGGAGACTGAAACCTCTCAGGGACAGGAGCAGGGGGGCTGGCTTTGGCATAGAACTTTGCTACACACAGCTGTTAATCCGCTGTATCTACAGTACTTTCAGTTTCATCCCAGAACTGAGATCCGAGTACTATGTGAAGAGCATTTCCTTTCTGCTACATAATCTCTAGGTGGCACTGTGTTAGAGCAGAATAGTGCAAATACACAAGTGGAAAAAGTGTTTTCTTTTGCTTTCTCAAATACTACCACATTTCCCCTGCTCTAAAAAAAAAATGTCAACAAAAGTGCTGTTTAAAAACAGAAGCAAAACTGGAGGGTCACAACGTCATCTAAAAACCTGTAAACAACTGTGAGTAAGGAATGATGAGTGTGCAATAAATGCCTCATGAAGAAAAGCTTCAAGTCAAGCCTGCATGCCTGCTTGCTCTCTGCCAGCTCAGCAGAGCATGTAAGCCTGTATATGTAGTGTAATGCCTATTAGTGTGCCTTCACTTCTTGGGGCGAAAACAAACAATATTTTAAATGTGTCTAACAGCTAGGACTTCTTCTTTTTACTCGAGAGCAAGCACATGGGGCCTAATCCAGATCTTAAATGTTCCCTTATCTTCCCATGCTAGGGTCCCAATCCAGATTGGGGACCCTGCACCTACTCTAGAGTAATTTTTTTAAAAAAAAGACATCGCTGCTAAATACACATTTAAAGTAATATCCATTTGGCGAGTTACCTTTTGCACACTTTGCAAATAGGTTTGCCACAGCTGTACTAGTAATTCAAGCTGACAGGATTCTTTCAATCTTCTTCAAATATTTTATAGGGTGCCAAGAAAGAAAAGGGGAAATAATAGTTGATCTCAATCACCAATGACAGCTCAAGAAGCAATGGATTTAAAACTACAGAAAAGATATAGGATGGGAACAACAGCAGTAGAACAAACTGCCTACAAATGTTGTGGAATCTCGTTCCTTGGATCAGATCCTGGCTTATTATTCTGGTTTGATAACTGACATTAAGCCAGAGTTCAGGTATTAAGCCAGCATCTCCGTGCAAGAAGAGGGGGATAGGGGAGGATTGAGTGAGGAATGTGCTGCCATGGTCTCATAAACCATGGTTTATGAAGTCATGGACAATTTATTTATTTATTTATTTATTTATTTATTTATTATATTTATCAATCGCCCATCTGGCCGGTCACCCGGCCACCCTGGGCGATGTACAATTAAAATACAATAAAACACAATAAAACATAATAATTAAAACAATATAAAAAATTCTCATTAAAAACCTAACCCACCCCATATTCCCGCCTGAACAGCCATGTTTTTAATGCACGGCGGAAGCTCATCACGGAGGGGGCATGGCGAAGGTCACTAGGGAGGGAGTTCCATAATGTGGGGGCCGCCACAGAGAAGGCCCTCTTCCTAGTCCCCACCAGCCTGGCTGCTCTGGCTGATGGGATAAGGAGAAGGCCGTCCGTGGCAGACCTTGTTGAGCGGCCTACTTGATGTTGCTGGAGGCGCTCCTTGAGATAAGCTGGGCGGAGCCGTGTAGGGTTTTAAAGGTCAAAACCAACACCTTGAATTCGGCTCGGCAAGCAACTGGTAGCCAGTGCAACTCATTAAGCACTGGCGTGATGTGATCACGCCGGCGGCTGCCCTTAATCAGGCGAGCCGCCGCGTTCTGTACCAGCTGAAGCTTCCGGACCGTCTTCAAGGGTAACCCCACGTAGAGCGCATTACAGTAGTCTAGGCGAGAGGAGACCAAGGCATGAACCACTGATGGGAGCAGATGATTAGGAAGGTAGGGGCGCAGCTGCCGTATCAGATGGAGTTGATACAGCGCCGCCCGGCTCACAGCTGCCACCTGAGCCTCCATGGACAGCTGGGAGTCTAGAATGACCCCCAAGCTGCGGACCTGGTCCTTCAGGGGTAGATGTACCCCATTCAGCACCAGGTCAACATCCCCTAACCTTCCCTTGTCCCCCACCAGAAGTACCTCGGTCTTGTCGGGGTTCAGTTTCAGCATGTTCCTTCCCATCCAGCCACCCACTGACTCCAGGCACTTGGACAGGGTCTCAACGGCCAACCTCGGTGAGGACTTAAAACAGAGGTAGAGCTGCGTGTCATCCGCATACTGATGACACTGCACCCCAAACCTCCTGATGATAGCTCCCAGCGGCTTGAGGTAGCTGTGAGCAGCCGAGGGTCCGAAGCCTCCTCCCTGAGAACTACCCTCTGATACCTTCCAGAGAGGAAGGACCGGAACCACTGCAATACAGTGCCTCCCAAACCCAACCCCTCCAGACGGTCCAGGAGGATACCGTGGTCAACGGTATCAAAAGCCGCTGAGAGATCGAGGAGGACTAGAAAGGAGCATTCGCCCCTATCCAAAGCCCTCATATCATCCACCAAGGCGACCAAGGCCGTCTCCGTCCCATGTCCAGACCTGAAGCCCGACTGGCACGGATCCAAATAATCGGCTTCATCCAAGTGTGCCTTCAACTGAGCACCCACCACCCGCTCGATCACCTTGCCCAGAAATGGTAGATTGGAGACTGGGCGAAAGTTGTTTAAATCCTGGGGATCCAAGGAGGGCTTCTTTAGAAGCGGTCTTATTACTGCCTCCTTGAGGGCTGATGGCATCACTCCCTCCTCGAGGGAGGCATTCACCACCGCCTTGATCCCCTCACCCAGTCTCTCCCTGCAGCTCATGATGAGCCAGGATGGGCAAGGGTCAAACAAGCAGGTGGTCGGCCTCACAGATGAAAGCACCTTGTCCACTTCATCAGAAGGAAGAAGCTGAAACCGATCCCACAAAACCGGTCTGCCATTGGCCTCCTCCCGCTCACTCCCTGTGTCCACGACGTACGATATCCCACTCCTAATCCGATCGATTTTATCTGCGAAGTGCTTCGCTAAAGCCTCACAGGAGGCTTTTGACTGTTCCAGTGGGTCCGGAGCGACTGGACCGACCAGACTCCGGACCACTTGGAACAGCCTCCTGGGGCAGCACTCTGCAGACGCAATGGAGGCAGCATAGAAATTCAATGTTTGAATGCAGCCAATATTTGATGGTGGTCAAATAATAGACAGTAAATAATTGATTAGCATGCCAGCCTTACCTAGCTGGATTGGTGATCTGATTCAGTAGAGAGCAGCTACATGTGATTTTTGAGGAATATATGAACTTGATATTAAGTAGCACCACTTTGTGGCCACATGAGAGTACTGCAATTCGGAATGTACCAGAAAGGTCTGATTCTTGTTGTGGTCAACTGTGCAGGGGTGCCATGTAGGTAGGATGGGTGTCATGTTTGTGCTTCAGGCCACATGATCCCTTGTGTTTCAGGCCATATGATCAAACTCTGGCTCCATTGCAGGTTTTGTACCCTGAGCAACTCTTGCTGTAAACGATGACATCGATCTACATACTAGGAATGCTGAAAGAAGAAACCCTCATGATGCTTTCGCATACATTGATAATGTGTTATGATTATTACAAGGCTTTCATAGGATCATAGAGTTTTGTTCTTTTGCAAATTCTTTTGCAATCAATTTTGAATATATTTAATTTTCATTTCATTTCTTGCTTATATCCTGCTTTTCCTTCCCAAGGGAAGCCCAAAACATCTAACAAAAATACCTACAATATATCTATATCTATAAGTTGTATCCAGTGCTGGCCTGTTCACCAGCAGAATGGAACCCACTGGCAGAATGGATTTCCCTTTCCTCCTACAGTGCCCCAATCCTGCTCTGGAGGTTTGGGGGACCCTCCAAAGTAGTTTGGGAGGCATGGAGGGGAGCAAGGGGGAAGTCCCATCCCATTGCACAAGTAGAAATCTGCTTGTACAAAACTGAGTTTAACCCTATACCTCATTTCCATGAACAGGCTGAGAATTTTGCTTCCCTTGGAAATTTCTGCAAACTCCTCCCTACTGAAATAATAAGTTGCATCCCTGCAATAGCACACTGTATAAATTTTGCTTTCTTAACCATTTGGGAGAGCATGGCTTGTTACTATTAGACATTCTTCTCTAAACAACTTTGACCTTGGGATGGGTCATCATATTACTGAATTTGTCTACATTTGTTTATTGGATTTGTCTACATTAAGGGTAAGATATATATTTTTAAAAGAAAGAACCCTACATGTTTGGCAATCAAAGTGTGCAAACAGGTTGTGGGGAACAGAACAATCCAGAAGTAGTAACAGGCAGTATTACACATTCTCCTAATCTTTCAGGGATTTGAGTGGGAGAGCTAACATGCTGCTCAATCAATCAGCTGCTCAATCAATCAAATGAAGTTTGAGGTATGTGACAGTTAGACTCCCTCATTAAAAAAAAGTGTTGCTAGGGTCCTCTCCCATCCCAAAATACATGGGTGCTGAACTACTAATTGCTGTCAGAGCCACGGCAACCCAACAAAAGAGTGCAAGCATTATGGTTGATTCATCGAGGTCATGATCTGAAAGGAGGCTGGGGCCAAATAAATCCCCCCATCACAGCTACACCAACAGTTTAATGAAGATGTGCTCAGTCACCCTTATTAACAGAGATTACGAGGGAGAAGGGCTGCTCTACTGCTTTTTCAGCAAAGGCACAATGGAAGCTAATTTCAAAGCACTGTTTTGCTCGGCGCTCTTTAAAATTCATAACCGTGCCAGAGTTCATCCATCGGTTAAGAGACAGAGTGAAGTAGGAATGGAAACTAGGGAACCCTTTGCATTTTAAGGGGTCTTTATTTGCCTGTTTGATAGCTGGGATCTCCACTGAGAAAAGTAGTAGACATTTACTTGGGCAACAGGTCGCCGCAGAAATACTTTTTATCATGCCAACTGAAATGTTTTCCAAGCTTCCAGTAAGAAAAGTGAACTGCTCTTCTCAAAATTGTACGTATCAGAGCAAGCAAATAGCTTCAGTGTGATGACAATGTGTTATAAATGGATTTGTTGAAACCAAGCAATTAAATATAAGCAATATAAATGGATTTGTTAAAACCAAGCAAGAGCCAGCATGGCATAGTATTGGGCTGGGACTCAGGAGATCCGGGTTCTAGTCCCCACTTGGCCACAAAGCTCACTGGGTGACTTTGGGCCAGTCACTGACTCTCAGACTAACCTACCTCACAGGGTTGTTGTGAGGATAAAATGGAGAGGAGGAGGATTATTATGTAAGCCACCTTGGGTCGCTTGCAGGAAAAAAGGTGGGATATAATAAATCAATAAATAAATTATGAATGAGAAACAAATAACTTTAAGGGTTGTATCCAACATTAGCCTTGCTTAGAGTAGACCCATCGAAATGAAAGGGTCTCAGGTTAGACTAACATTGGATACAACCCTATAAAAAAAGTTGCACTGTTGCCATTGGCTCAGCCATTTTCAGTTTCCAGTAAGAGCTCATCCTACAATTCTATCTTATCTCCTTAGCTCAAGGCTCCGTAAGATAGTGCCTCTCCATTCTTCATATCACAACACAAAGAACTAGGAACCTTCAATCAATCATGAGTCTTCAATCAATTAAAATCTGCAGAAGTTTGTTGGTAAGAACAATATTCTTTTTGCTTTAGAACTACTTTATTTCTAGACAATGTGTGCAAGTATCACAGCAGGCATCATCTTAGGAGGGGCACCCCCCCACTTCTCTCTCACACAGGGCAGAATGTCCCTTCTAAGGTTGATCTTGCCATCTTAAGTTTTTCCAAGTACCTGTATTTTAAATATATATATATATATATATATAAATACACACAGAGACACAAATCTATTTGGATCAGGGGCACCTATTAAGTCTTCCAAATGATTTTTAATTGATTAATCTCCTTGATTAATTTTTGGTGTGTTTACCACAAAACTACTCCCACTGTGAGCGAACATCAGACTCTATCAATCAATAAACGGATATCCCAATCATGTGGATAGCCAGGTCCGGTCACGGTCTCATGGGAAGGAATCGGTTCATTCAGTTTATCTGTATGGTTCTGACATACAGGCATTACCAGAGCACCTCTTTAAGAAGGGTGATAGAACAGACTGTGGAAACTATCGGGGCATTTCTCTCTTAGCAACCGCAGGTAAAATATTTGCTAGGATTCTCGCAAACCGTCTTCTATCTATTTCAGAAGAGATCCTCCCTGAAACTCAATATGGTTTCCGCCCCTCTAGAGGGACAGTAGACATGATTTTTACTGCACGTCAGCTCCAAGAAAAATGCCGGGAGCAAAATCAACCCCTTTATACGGCATTTATCGATTTGGCTAAGGCCTTTGATACTGTAGACCGTACAGCTCTCTGGACTATCCTTATGAAAATTGGATGCCCCAATAAATTTGTGAATATCTTGCGACTTCTCCATGACAACATGACGGCAACGGTTTTGGACAACAACGGCTCTCATGGTGCTCCATTTAAAGTGGGATCAGGTGTTAAACAGGGATGTGTTATCGCCCCAACATTATTTGCCATTTTCATCGCCATGGTTTTACATCTTGTCAAGGGGAAACTTCCCACCGGTGTGGGAATTATATATCGAACAGATGGAAAGCTTTTTAATCTCAGCAGGCTGAAAGCAAAAAGTAAGGTAATTACAACCTCCGTTGTGGAACTTCAGTATGCTGATGATAATGTGGTCTCCGCACATTCAGAGGATGATCTCCAAACTATCCTAAATGCTTTTGCAGAAGCATACGAAAAACTTGGTCTCTCACTTAACATCAAAAAAACCAAAGTGCTTCATCAGCAAGTGCAAGCCAATCCTTTGGTGATGCCATCTATCCAGCTTGGCGGGACAACTGGAAAATGTCGATCATTTTCTCTATCTTGGCAGCTATCTTTCTGTTACAGCTAACATCGACAGTGAAATCCAGCATCGTCTGAGCTCCGCAAGTGCCGCATTTTCTCGAATGAAACATAGAGTGTTCGAGGATCGGGATATTTGTAAGAAGACCAAAACACTGGTTTATGAAGCCATTGTACTACCAACTTTATTGTATGCCTGCGAAACATGGACTATCTATAAACGTCACTTCCACCTCCTTGAAAGGTTTCATCAACGTTGCCTCCGGAAAATCCTGCAAATTACTTGGGAAGATAGGCGAACAAATGTCAGTGTACTGGAAGAAGCAAAGACTACTAGCATTGAAAAAATGATCCTTCAACGCCAACTTCAGTGGACCGGTCATGTTGTTCGAATGCCTGACTGCCGTCTCCCAAAGCAGTTACTTTACTCCCAACTCAAGGATGGAAAGCGGAATATCGGTGGTCAATATAAGAGGTTTAAAGATGTTCATAAGGCTAATCTAAAAAAATGCAATATAAACATCGAAAACTGGGAAGCTCTGGCCCATGAACGATCTAACTGGAGGTTGGCCTTTCACAAAGGTTCCATGGACTTTGAAGAAGCCCGAGTGCAAGGTGAAAGGGAGAAACGTGCTAAGCGAAAAGCACGTCAAATGAATCCTTTACAGGACCATCTTCTATCTGGTAACCTGTGTCCTCACTGTGGGAAGCTGTGTGAATCTAGAATTGGCCTCCACAGTCACTTACGGACCCATCGCTAGAGTCTACACAATCTTCTTTAGAATTTCCTCATTTTATCCCAGAAGACAATCTTACTCGGTCACGAGTGATCGCCTGATGATGACCAGAGCAGCAATTTTTTAATTAATTTATTTATTTATACCCCACCTTTTTTCCTGCAAGGAACCCAAGGCGGCTTACATAATCCTCCTCCTCCTCTCCATTTCACCTTCACAACAACCCTTTGAGGGTGGTTAGGCTGAGAGTCAGTGACTGGCTCAAAGTCACCCAGTGAGTTTCATGACCGAGTGGGGATTTGAACCCAGATCTCCGGAGTCCCAGTGCAACACTCTAACCACTACGCCACACTGACTCTCTCATGGCGGGAAGCCGCCATGTGGAAATAGTTCCTATGTTCCTGTGGTGTGTGTGTATACACACACACACGGCTTTATTCCTGAGTGATCAGAAAATGCCCTGGGGAGGGAATAGAGAGAAGGCTGGGTTTGATGCTAGGATTCATAGCCATCATGAAATAGGCCTTTGGTACTTCCTGAAGAGGTATGTACACCATTAGGGATTATCTTAAATAGCTAGCTTAGTTTGGAATCTACCCTACTTTTGCCTGTCACTAGATATGTGACATAAGCACACAGAAATTAATTCTACATCGCTGAGTTTGGCAACGGGGTTATAGCTCAGTGGTAGAATGATTGATTGCATGCACATATTCCCAGGTTCAATCCTTCCTACAGGTATTTCCTACAGGTAGGGCTAGGAGAGACTCCTGTTTGAAACCCTGGAGAACCACTGCTGATCAGTGTAGACAGTTCTCGGCTAAAACGAGCAGTGTTCTGATTCAGTGTAAAGTGTGTGCGCATGTGTGTATATTACACACACATTTCTTTAAGAGGCAACTTTTCCATAAGGGGAGGGAAGGGCTGTAGCTCAGTGGTTTAGCACATGCATTGCATGCAGAAGGTCCCAGGTTCAATCCCTCCAGGTAAGGCTAGGAAAGAATCCTGCCTGAAACCCTGGAGAGCCGCTGCCAGTCAGTGTAGACAATACTGAGCTAGATGGACCAAGGACTCAGTAAAAGGCAGCTTACTATGTTCCAAAAATGAATTCTCATGCTATCTGGTCAGCCACAGCGTACAGCTACCAGCACCGTCATCACAGTCACCAAATGGTTCTTAATACTTCTCTGAACCTGGAACATACAGCTACTCACCAGTGGGCCACCAAGAGAGAAACAGACCAAGAACCACATTCTGTAACAAATACTGATGCCAGGTCTTTCCTTTCATCTACTTTGGCAGTGGTATTCCTGGATGTGGACATGGTATCATCAGCCATCAGGGCCGGCGCTACCTCTAGGCAAACTAGGCGGTTGCCTAGGGCGTGTAGCTGAAGAGGGCGCAGAAACGCTGCCCTCCTCTTCGCTGCCGGCGCGCTCCTGCCCTGCCCGGCCACCTCGCCACCTCGGGCACCACCAGGTCAGTGCGGGGGGATTGCGCCCGGGGGTAGTGGTGGGGCTGAGCCTGGGCGCCGCTGCCGCCGCTCCCTCCCCCCGCTGCCGCCCCTCCCCCGCTGCCCCTGCCCCCCGCTGCCGCCCCCCGCCACCCCCACAGCCGCCGGACCCCCCGCCACCTACCTTCTCCACGCCGCTTCTGGAGCCCTGCCCGCGCTCTGTTTTGGCGGGAGGAACCAGGGCAACAGGGCTTAAACAGCCCTGTTGCCCTGATTTCCCAGGCCAAAAACAGAGCGCGGGGGTCCCGTCGCGTCACTTCCTCCTCCTCGGAGGCGGCGGACAGGGCGGGGGGAAGGTAGGTGGCGGGGGGGGAAGGTAGGGGGGCTGCGGGGGTGGCGGCGGCGGGGGGGTCCAGCGGCTGCGGGGGGGTTGCAGAGAAGGGCTGCTTTGCTCTGGAGCCCCCCCCATGGCACGAGAAGGGGGGCACTAAATATAATTTCGCCTAGGGCGCCAAACTGCCCTGCACCGGTCCGGTCAGCCATCCTACCAAAGATTCATTCTACATGGGCTTGCACGTGTTCCAATATTTTATTGCCATCACTTGCCAATGAAGCCCATCTGCAACTTACATAGGCCACATTGGACAGTCCCTAGATAAAAGAATGGACAGACTCAATTTTAATAGTAAAAATGGAAACGTGTGGAAATAAGTAGAGATAGGGGCATCTCAGGTCAGTCCATCTTTATGTCCTATTTAAAGTGACTTAAAAGTCACTCACAACCCCTCACCCTGCAAAATACAAAAATAAAAACCTCAACTGGAATTAGTTAACAAATTTTATATTGTATATCTTAGCTTAAATATGGATTCCTGGATGATTCCCTCACTACAGAATGTAATTTCCCTCATTTGGCATCACAGTAATTGTTTACTGTTCATGCTTCATTGCTGAAGAAAATGAAGATTGTTCAGACAAGGGTAAAGCCATGGAGGGGGCGGCGGCGTTTAGGGCTATCTCCATACCCATTTCACCTTCCTGCACACCCATTCACCTCTCCCTCCCACCACACAGATACATACCCTCACACACCCATTCTGCATTCTTTTACATATGAGCACTCCGCCATCATATCACTAAAACAACATTCACACAAAAATTTAAATTCTATAAAAGGCAGGATTCCA
The DNA here is from genome assembly GCA_021292165.1 of Shinisaurus crocodilurus. Taxonomy (NCBI): domain Eukaryota; kingdom Metazoa; phylum Chordata; class Lepidosauria; order Squamata; family Shinisauridae; genus Shinisaurus; species Shinisaurus crocodilurus. The sequence goes on from CM037876.1 coordinate 276,374,721, forward strand.
GAGCTCAGGAGATGGGTGCGGGAAGGAAGGTCTAGTAGAGCCACTTGGGCTATCTAATTGTTGGTCTCATGCTTCTATCAGCTGAGATGGGCCAAGCAGAAGGAGAGGCAGTTGACAGACTGTAGTCCCTGTACAGTCCCAGTTAGGAATGGGAGAACCAGCGATTTTTGAGCTCACCTAAATTCTCAGAAAATCACTTTTGATTTTTCGTTTTGTTTTCCGGCTTGCTCGAACAGGAAAGTGCACATTTTTGTGTGTGTTTTTCAAAAGTACGCACTTTGCCCACTGACTAAAGCATGAAAAGGTGTGTGTGTGTGTGTGTATAAATTGCACATTTTATAGTGCACATTTAAAAACAACAACAACCACACACACATTTTTCGAACTGGATCTCAAATTTGGGAATTTGTGAACAATTCTAAAAAAAAAAGCTCATGTGTGTGTTCAGGATTGTGAACGAGACATGTTCGCATGATTTGCAAACAGAAATGAAATTCTCTTATATCGCTAGTACCAGTTGACTAGGGGAAAGGGAACATCAAAGGGAAAAACAACCCAGGAAAGAGGCACGGGCAGGTTCACCAGTTGCGAGTTCACCAGTTGCTTCTCCCTAAGGTTGATGCAAAGGCATTAGGACTGTAAACCAAGATTGTGGCACTCAAGGCATTCCCTTTATAGTGTCTGCTTGTAAAACACACCAAGCTGCTTTTACATATTTCACAAAAGGGAAAGAGGGTGGGTGTGGGTGGGGGGAAGATAGACTAAGCAATAGTTTCTGCAGAAGAAAATGCCTGCTTGTTTCACCCTCTGAAGAGACTAAGAGCTGAAAAGGTTTGCAGGGAATCCTGCCGATCTCCAAGGATACCCCATAGTTCACACTGATATTACGTTGCTTGAGGCAACCAGGCCTCTGCAAACAAATCAGCCCAGGAGGAGAAGAAATGAGTTCATGAAAGCAAAGCCTCCAGAGCCCCCAAGGTCTTTTGTGTAAAGTTTCCCAACCAGATCCTAATACTGTATGGTTAGAGAACACCCTGCTACAAAGGAGGCATTGCAAAGCACTCTGGGGAAATCTAACTGCCCCACTTTCAGAGCCAAGACCTTTTACACTATGGGGGAAGTCTATTTTGCAGTGCTTTGAAATCAGTGGGGCTCTGCTCATCTCACTCTAGCACACAGTTCTTAATCCTTACACAGATAGTGTTTACTTTCTCACTCAGCCAAAGCCCTGACATTCTGTGATCGGGATCAAACTCTGCCTTCTGGAATTCCTGTCTCTTTTTTTGTAGTATGAATATTCAGGTTTCCATAGGCTTTTCACCAAAGCACATTTAGAGCTGAGCTACTTGATTGTAGAAGACTTTTAGGATTCCTTTTGAACTGGTATATAATGCTCAGTATGTGTCATCTGCTTGAACATAGACACAGAAACCAAGTCTGCTAAACGGATTGTCTTTGTACACTGTAGAGCATGTGTGCATGCATGCATGCATTTACAGTGAATGTCCAAAATTTGGTAAATATTGATAATCTGGTTAAATTTGTGAACACTAGCACATCTATATGCCCCCTTGTCTGCATTTTCTCCCTTGATAGGGGCTAGTCTCACCTTCAGGGTGGGGATTAGATTAGGAAAATGGCAAAGAAAGGAAAGGGTTAACACCTTTCCTCACCTGTCACTGTCCAAGCATACTAGCAAACTCCTGCAGCTGCATTTGAATTTAAAGAATGAGAAATTCAGTCAACGAACTGCCCTATCATGTGTTGTTTGGCCTTCTTTGTGTGACAGAGGAACACCAATTTTTGACAGTCACATAAAAGCCATTTGTGAGCACTTACCAGTTTATGTCTGGCAAATAGATACATGCACCAGTGAATGCTTGGACTTTGGGGACGGGTCACAGCTCAGTGGAAGTGCAGGTGCTTTGCATGCGGAAGGTCCCAGGTTCAATCCCCGGCATCTCCAGGTAGCACTAAAAAAACTGCTGCCTGAAACCCTGGGAAGCCGCTGTCACTCAGTGTCGACAGTACTGGGCTAGATGAACCAATGGTCTGACTCAGGATAAGGCAGCTTCCTATGTTCTATCTCGTAACATAATTTCATCCTTAAAATAAAATAACCCATTCTGCAAGCCCTTTGATGGAGCAGGCTCAGGAATCCTGTCTGGTCTACTATTCTATCCACATCCTTCACCAAATTGTCTTCCCCTTTTTCCTTTTATCATGTGACTTCTATTTAAAGCCATGCTCACATAAACTATTTATTCCATTTAATACATCCATAATTGCTTAAACTCCTAGTTCAGGGGGAGGCAACCTTTTTGGGTACATTTGGCAATTTGAGAAACTGTCCTGGGCACCACCACAAAATGGCTACTATGGGAGGCATGGCAAAGGACAAGTAACCTGTCGAAAAGACCGAGTACAAGGCAGATGTGGGGTCTGAGCCCCAACACACCAAACATCTGAACTCAAAACATGGGTAAAAATGCTTAGGATCAGTGCCGGCTGCAGGTTTTTGATGACCCTTGGGCAAGACACCCTCAATGGGCCCCCTCCCTCAGTGAATCTACCTTCTCACCACCAATGTCACCAGCTGCTGTTGCTCCTCATCCTTTTTCTCATCACTGCTACCACTTGCTTGCTTGACAGGTAGAGAGCCAGTGAGCAAGTTAGGCAGTGGCATTTATTGCTCCTCCTCCTCAACAACACCATAGTCTAGGCCAGAGCAAGAGGCAGGTGAACAAGCAGGTTCAAATGGTGAAGAGGAGGAGCAACTCCAGGGGGCTCTTGTCAGTGGGCCCCTTCTGGGATGTGGGCCCTTGTCAGGTGCCTGATCATGCCTACCCTTGACGCTGGCCTGCTTAGGATGCTGCTTTGTGTTTGAATGTTCTGTTCTGTGCAATCTATATTTCTACGATAGCATCAGCAACTTTCTACTCTCTCCAGTTTACATATACTTGTACATCATCATTGGAGGCAGTCAGAGGTTAAACTGCCTGCATTTATGCCATTCATGCACATCTATTAAATTATATCTTTGCTCCAAAATCTTCTTCAGGACATTTCAGGAAATTATGGTAGTGCACTTTTTAATTTCCATCCCCATTTCTCAGCCTCTGTGATAACTATCAGCAAACCACAAGGCTGGAGCCAGTAGGTGTCTGTGTTGGTGCCTACCTACTCTAATGCTACCTGGAGCTCCAATTTCAGTCCAACTGGTGATTTCAGCCAGAATCCCATTGGCTAAGTACAATGCTTTATGCTCCTCCAGTGTGAGTGAGGTGTTTGATGAGAAAGGAAAGCAGAAATGTTACAGCAAATTCTTGCATTGTGGAGGATCTATAGCAGGGGTGTGAAACCGCAGACCCACGGGCCAAATCTAGCTCTACAGGGCTTCCCACATGGCCACAGCCCCTTCCCACGGTCGCACCCCCTTTCCCCCAATTGGAAATGCCTCTCTTAAGGCTTAGTTACTGGCAGTAAGACCTTTCATAGATTTCATTAGATCATAGAGTTGGAAGGAGCCTACAAGGCTATCAAGTCCAACCCCCTGCTCAATGCAGGAAAGTAGAGGAGAAGCTAAAATATGCTGGTATTTTTTAGTATTTTGGCCCTGCCCTTTTGCCTGCCCACCACTGGAATGCGCCCCACCCCAAGAGCTTCTCCAAAATAGAATTTTGCCCTTGATCTATATGAACAAATAATAATACAGTCAGTGACTCAACTATAAATACAAATTCTTCTTCATTGAGGATGAGACAAAATGTACCTTGTATTAAGATCAATGAACCCGTTTATCACGTTATTCTGAACAGGCTGGTCCCACACCTGTATGACAATGTAAGGCTGGGCTACACACTCTTATTGTTACATGCTGTCTGGGGATGATGGGAGTTGTAGTTTGACACACCTGGAGGGCACTAAGCATTAGAACATCTAGTATTTCTTCAGTGGTAGGCAAAAGCACAAAACATCTGGAAGTGTGGTCACTTCTATGGGCAATATAGAGATGATCACATCTGCACACCCACTGAGATTTCTCTGAAAGTTCCATTCTTAATAGCTAACCCTCTGCTACCCCCAATCTGATTTTAAACTCTCTCAAGTTTAAAAAAAAAAAGCAAATGTTTTGGGGATTTGGTATAAGAACTCTTCAAGTGAAAATGTGAAAGGAGGAGAGCAGGCTTATGTATCAGAGGGTTTTGTTTTGTTTTTTATATATAGGGAACCAAGTGACCACTAGGGCTGTGCAAAAGCCCCAGACAAGGCACAGGTCTGAGGTGAATATCTCTACTTTGAAAATATTTGGACCACCTTCAAAATTAAGGTGACTCAGTTTCAAAGTTGTCTGTGATGAAGCAGGATGGTCACAAGGCTTCGGGCCCACCTTGGATTTGTTTTTTGTCCCAATTTGAGCTCTCCCAAACACTCCGTAAATGGAAAATGCTAAGGGGTGGGGGGTGGGGCAGAGGAAGGGCTATAGTTTTGTGACTGACAGTTCTAGCTTCCAGTCAGGGAATGACTGTACCAGGGCTCTCCTTCTAGTTTCAATCACAGTGGTCTTTGGAGCTTCTAAAATGCTAACGCACACATCAACACTCAATCTTAGCAACATTTTTTTTCAGGGGGCTGCAGGAGAAGGAAAACTGAATAAATGCTGCATCAGCTTCTATTTGCCCATCTAGGAACAAATCATTCAAGAGGCGCATCCAACTTTTGGGCCCAAAGGTTTCCCCTTGACTTTCCCCTTCCTTGTTATGTGAAATCTGCTTCCAATTAGCTACCTATGCTTAAGAACAGCTAGGCCTAAAATTGATCCTCTAAACCGCTCATCACTGCTGAACCACATTCTTCTGCTTCTTACCAGTATGATCTCCATCTGTTCCCATGCTTTCGATGTGACCACATTAAGCTACAAAGAAGAAGCGGAGTCTCTTATTTCAGTGCAAGGAGCCCTCCCCACCCCCACTCACTGTGTGGTCCTGCCAGTTCTTGGGGACAGAGCAGGATCACTGCTTGATTGGGAGGAAGGGAAATGCCACCTTTGTGCTTACACTTGGCAACACACACACTCTAACAGCCAGAGCACATGAAATGAGTTGCAAGGAATAGCAGTTAGTGCTACCGCTAAAACCTCACTGACTTGATCTCCAGCCACTTGCAAACCACATCGAGTGAGTACAAGCTTCTCAGTCGTGTATTTAATTCACCATGAGAAATTAGCTTACTGTGGGGCTGTGTGCATTTCTGCTCTGGATAGTGCAAAGCTTTGCCTAGTCCTAGCTCGCTCTCAAAGTTGTGAGCCCTTGAGGAGACCCCCCCCCCCGAACACAGACTACCCTTTCATTGGCTTTTGCTCATATTTTCCAACTCCACACCTTGTTAGTAAAACCAAAACGAAGATCTATTTGTACCCAGGGACTTAAAAGGGCTATTCAGGGTGCTCAGTACCTTGCAGTCATGGACCTGAACAATTTGTTGCCATGTCCTTCTTTTCTACCCAGCAATTAGATCCCTCCACCAGAAGTAGAAGACCAAGAATTTCCATTCTTTAAAAAAGAAGCCTGACACAGCTGCGTCCTGCTGCGAACTCTCTCACTGAACTCCTGCCCATCACAGAAATGTTTGACTTTCCACACTGCATGAAAGAGCCAAAGTAAGCATGCCAAATCCTGTAAAGACGTTTATCTCTTTGTAGAGCCTTCCCACAATGTGCAAAGAGCCCGGCCTGCTCAACAGGTCCCTGTGGGTGCTTCACCCAGGGGAGCTGAAGGTCTCAACTTAGGGTAGCTGTCCTTGAAGCTTGTTGGAGATCACCCCACTGCCCTCAAATAGGCCACAGCTACTGCAGATGCAATAACTGTAGAGCACTGGAAAGGTTCCAAAAACCCAGCAATGGCTGCACAGGAATCCAGGTTTTAATTTGGACACAACAGTGAGAGGATCAAGCATTTATGTCCCTTAGCCTGAACATTTGCTCTCTACCTCCATACAGGGACCCAGCTTTAATTCCAACTTGCAACATAAGATCTACTTCTTTTTTCTATTTTTTTAAAAAAATCATTTGCTTCTCTGTCTCTGGGACAAAACAGAGTGTGGTGTGTGTGTGTGTGTGTGTGTGTGTGTGTGTAGCTCTCAGATTTTGATCAAACAGCAGCACTAGGTGAGAGGATGTTTAATCCTATCACACATATCCCAGCTCCTATTATCCCTGCAGTAGAAAAAAAATACATGCATGGGACCTGTATTTCCACCCAAGGATGTGCTAACAGCAGCTAGGGAGGATGGTTTAGATTTGGGGAAATAACCCAGGGAGAAGGGTTAAACACCTCCTTCCCCTGGGCAGATGCTCCAATCAAAATCTGAGCCCCCACAGCAGCTGCTTTAAAGTCACATTAAGTGACTTGATTCTCTGTGTTTTTCCTTTGTCTTAGGGCCAGACTAGATGCAATGTTATTCACATCTTTAGCCCTGGTATGCATGATTCTCCACTCCACACCCATAAGTAGCTGTGCATGTGGAAGGGGACAGCAAGCTGGATTGTGACTGGCAGTGGTGTCCCCCCACCTCCACACACTCTATAGTCCTAATCCAGTTCTCCCCACCCCAACCATCGGCTATTTATGAAAAAAGAAAAGAAAAAAGAAAAGCATGGCAGCTAGGGCAAAGGACATGACTAATGTCACATCTAGCTTGCCCCTTAAAAGAAAAGAGGGGGGGGGGGACTGTCCTGGGCAAAGTACCAGCTGGAAGAGCTGGAGACCTTTAAAGTGGGAGAGGTATTCACTTGTGAATGAAGGAAATGCAAATGTGCTAGAGCAGTGATGATGTTCCGGCTACAATTTAAAGGGATTCGTAAAGCATGTACCAAAATACCCATAGCTTCATTAGTGCACTCCTTTGATAACTGAGACAGGAACAGCAGCATCAAGAATGTAGCTATAAGAGAACTTAAGGTTGACTTACCTGTTTCTGTCTTGTAATAAGTTTATCCAGGATTCATCATTCTGACATTAACAGTTATTTGGGGAAATTCAGCCAATGAAAAGGGAAGAGTGTACAAAGTTTGCTTACCAGTTGAGTCTGCCGCAGATTCTCTGCCACTGGTCAGGTCTTCAGTATTTATGGACTGAAGATCAGTATAGGAAGGGGTGATACTTGGGCTGTTGGTGTTCTCAGAAGTAGTTGTCCAACTGCTATCTGAGGCAAGAGGCTGTCTTTCAGAAGATCCCGAGGAGGGACATGTCCAGCAGGATGTTTTTGGGGAAGAGGCTTTAAAAAAATAGAGAAATACATACTGTAGGTGGCACGCAAGGGGTTCTGAAAGGGGGTGATCATGAAAAATTAGAGAACTGGGTGGAGTAAAATATCGTTGGAATAAAGTGTGGTTTCTCAAAATGTTCATAGCAAGTTTCCCTAAGCCTGCAGGGCAATTGTGACTTAATCTTATAAATGCTGCTCAGTTGCTATAAACACTGGTAACACACACAGAGACACACACAGACACACATCTATCTATCTATCTATCTATCTATCTATCTATCGACACACACACACACACCCTACCTATAAAAACTACACACCTGCCTATTCTGGAGTATGAACCTGATTCCAAGTGCACCTTGGCATGAACCTGATTCATGCCAAATGCACATGGTGAAACACACACACATGTGATTAATCACATATTACAGTCTAACCACAGGCTCAGTTTTGAGGATCATGTAACCCAAGGGTGGGCAACCTTCATGCTTTGGCCTATTTTCAAGAAGCCTAACCTCTGGCAAGAATGCTTTGTCCCTTCTCTGGTAGCCTGCTGGGTGTGGGGAGAGACAGACAGACAGACAGACACAGACGGGATGTCAGAAAAAGAGAAAGAAGAGGATTTGGCAGAAAGAGGGAGAGGGAAAAGGGTATGGTAGGAAGAGAGAAAGCAGATGGCTTGCTCACTTTTGGCTCTGGCCCTGTCACCACTGACATGCAGCCCCTGACAGATTACACCCAAGGGAACGTGTCCGCCCATGACAGAATAAAGTTCCCTGCCCCGATCTAAACTGTGGTTTGATATCCTGGTTTGTTAACTAATTAGCATTAGAATAAACTAACTACAGTACAGTCCCCCAGTTGGTACATAATGAGAACCAGTGATTTAGTCAAAACTGAAAGCAGAAACTTTTACTCTCCTCCTCTCATGCATGAAAGAGGAGGGGAGTGGAAGCGTGGAAGTCGGAGGCTTGCTGCAGCTCATTTGCAATAATCTAAGCCACGGTTTACAAGTGTATGCAGGCAGGATCTCTCCACGCAGTTTTGTTCTTTACAATATGCAGGATGTCAGATTGCGTACACAGAATCTACATGTGCACAGCTTGTACGTGTATAGGCTCTGTGTGCACAGGAAAGATCAATGCAAGGAGTAGGGCGGCCCAAGATCCTTGTCTCTCCTCTTCACACATTCATTCCACACACACTTTCAGAATGTCTGAACAGGGCGATTCTTCTTCCCAAAACCCCACATCCAAATAGCATCTATCATTAGGAAATCACAGTTAGAAGAATATACTTTCATGATCTTTGCAAACAAGTTCTACCTAGAATAACTAGAAATGTATCTCCAAAATAGTTTCAATTATACTATATCCTTACAATGGAAGCCTATACTCAGAAGTAAGTCACAGCGGGTTAAATGGGACTCTCAGGTAACTGCGTATCTCTAGCTATCTTCACTCCAGCAACCTTTTTCTCTAGCATAACATATTCTGATTTTAGTATCACCCCAAGCATTCTTCTTTTTCAGTTATTGCTTTCCTTTTTCCTCAGCTGCATTATTCTCTTACTTAATACTTTCCCGTTTCAGAGCGGATAGCACAATACGCATCACGTGAGGTTTACTCGATTGTGAAAATGCCTCCCCAAGGATGTGAGATAAAGTCCAAGTTACTTGAGCTGTTTAGAATCAGACAAAGTCCTTGAGAAGAGAGAGGGCTGGATGCCACAAATCACAATAGACCTTTTTCTAGCTCTACATTTCATGCCTCGCTACATTCTAGGGTGCAGCTCAACCCAACAGTATATCTAATTGGTAATTTAAGGCGCAATCTTATGCAAGTTTGGACAGAAAAAAGGCCTACAACTCCTAGCATGCCCCTGCCAGCTATGCTGGCGTGGGCATGCTGGGAGTTGTAGGCCTTTCTTCCTGTCTAAACTTGCATAAGATTGCGCCCTTACTGATTTGTGACCTCAATACAAGAGGCAAATTAAATGGGCGAGATTTTAAAGCCCAGTTCTTACGTTATCATTGCAGTGTGAATGAGCTGTTTCCATATGATCCTCTTCCATACTGCATTGGTAACAGGCCATCGGGGTAAAATGTGTGTTGTATGACTGACATGGTTATTTCCCTTGCCATTGTTACGACTTCTCAGGACCTGTGGCACATTCTAAGTTGTCATTTTTGCATTTTTGGTTGGGGTTTCATTTTTTTAAATGTTTAAAGATTTTAAAACTCGACTATTAACGCTAAATACAATATTTTTGAAATCACTGAAACAAACAAACAAACAACAGTAAAAGGGACTATAGCAGAATGGTAGAGCACATGCATTGCATGCAGGCATCTCCAGTTAAAAAAAAGGATCAGGTAGCAGGTGAAGTGGAAGACCTCCTTCTACCTGAGATACTGGAGAGCTGCTGCCAGTCAGTGTCAACAATACTGGGCTAGATGGACAAATAGCCTGACTTGGTATAAGGCAGCTTCTTGTGGTCCTAAAAGCAACAATAAAAATGAGAGAATCAGCAGGGATAATAAAAAAACACACAACAACAATCCGTTAAAAGCTCAGGATCTTCACGTGGTACCAAAAAGCTAGCACCAGCCAAGTGTCTTTCAGAAGAGCATTTCACTATTAGAGCACCACCACAAAAAAGGATCCAAGTCCAGTTGATAGTTTACTTTCTGGACCTTTGAAGGTAGCGGCATCCTGAGTGGATTCAGATTATAAAACAGTGGTAGGTTAATATGAGAGTAGGTGGTCCTTCGGAAACTCTGGGCGGCGGCAGGGAGGTTGTGTTCTGCTTTGCATCTGCTTAGAGTGGCCACTTACACATCATCAAGAAAGAGGAAATGCATTACCCCAAAAAGGGGAACACAGATTTGTGCACGTGCATATGTGTGTGTGTGTGTGTGTGTGTGTGTATATATATATATATATAATGTATATATAGCTTTAGAAATAATTTGGCACATTGATACTTACACCAAGAAGGTTCCTTCTGGATTTGTGTGTGGAAGGCATCCCACAATGGGTTATCTCCCCCTATCACCCAGGAAAAGCAGGGAAAACGTGACTAAACTTTTGAGCATTCTATTGGTCTCAGGCTCCTCCTTGCCAGTTCCATCCATGGCTAGAACTCAGAAGAAAAGAGTACAGGTCAATCTCCTGGTTGGAGTAAAGGTTAGATGCACAGAAGAACAGAAAATACTGTAACAAAGTTAACCATGTCCCGTAAGAAGAGGTCTGACCAATGGACGCAGAGGCAGTTGTCCATGGCAACAGGGCAGAAGGCTCAGTAAAAAGTGTAGGGTGTGGTTGGGATGCCTTCTACACACCAACCCAGAAGGAACCTTCTCAGTAAGTACCAATGTTCCGTTCTCCATGTTGGTGTGAGGAAGGCACAATGGGATATGCTAAAGGTAATGCCCAAATTAAGGTGGGAGTATAATTTAGAGCGAACTAATCTATTATGGTATAAGTGCCTGCTGGAGAACTCTCCTTCCAAAGGAAGCATCCACCAAGGCATAAGTAGTGAAAGAATTTGGATTTCTGCTAAGGCTGTGTTAGTGCTTAAAGCCACTGAAGTGGCTGCTGACCTGGCTGAGTGTTCTGGAACCCTTAAAGGTTTGGGGAGGTGTGAAGCCTCATATGATGAGAAAATGTATGCTTTTAACCATCTAGCCAAGGTGGACCTAGATAATTTCTTACCCATGGCTGTAGGATGGAAGGATATAAACAGTGAATCTGATTGTCTGAAAGACTGTGCTTTAGATAGATTTGGACCGCTCTGTGTATGTCCAGCTTGTGCCAGTTCTTCTCTTGGGGATGAGAAGAATTAGGACATAAAGAGGGTAGGACCAGCTCCTGTGAAACAAGGAGTTAACTTTAGGTATGAAGGTCGGGTCAGACCTGAGAATAAACGTGTCCCTATTAAGGGCCAAGAGTTCAGATATTCTTCGTGCAGATGTAATGGCAGCAAAAAACAGGATCCTTTTGTGACAGAATCCTTAGTGGCTCAAAGTGGGGCTTGAGGACAACGTATAAGCTCCATGAGGGGACTGTGGGAGGACTTATAAGTGATGCTCTGTGGACTGTGGGAGGACTTATAAGTGATGCTCTGTGGAGAAATCATTTTAAGTGAGGATGTGAGCTTAGTGGTGGTCATCCTGGTCTGGAGAAAACCAACAATATGGCTGATGTTTGTCTGCATAATGTACTTGGTTTAAGGCCCATGTCGAGTCCTTGTAGAAAAGCAGGGAGCTCCTTTATGCTGGCTGTTTGTATATTGACTTGCTTTCTCCTGCTCCATCTAGAAAATGCTTTCCATGTTGTCTCATAGATCCATGTTGTGGACTCCCTATGGGATGTCAGTAGGGTGTTTATGACTGAATCTGGGTAGCCTATGTTGGTGTAGATTACTCTTTCAGTAGCCAGGAGGCTAGCCAGAGCCATTGTCAGACAGGAGGTCTGACTTCTGGGGCAGAAACCATGGTCCTTGCTGAAGTAGGGCAGATTGTGGTTGGGAGAGGTGTTCTCTCAAGTATTGTGACCCCAAGCCGTGTAGGGCTTTATAGGTTAAGACCAGCACCTTGAGTTGAGCTTGGAAGCATACAGGCAGCTAGTGCAAGCGGGCCAAAACTGGTGTTATATGTTCAGACCTTCTGGTCACAGTGCTGCAGCTTTAGAACAGTCTTCAAGGGCAGCTCCACGTAGTAGTAGTAGTAGTAGCAGTAGTAGTAGTAGTATTTTCATTTCTATACCGCCCAATAGAAGCTCTCTGGGCAGTTTACAACAATTATACAATTTTACAATAAAATACACTAAAACAGTAGTATTATTACTGTTGCTCCTTTTCTGATCTTTTGCAGCACTCTGGCTAGGAGCGGAAATGGAATGCAACCTGGCCCATGGGATGATGCCTAGGCATGATATCATTAGGCCTAGTAGACATGCTACGTCCATTAGATCTGTTGTTTGTTGACGTTGGAGGTTCTTTGATAGAGTTTGAAGCTTGAGAGGAATAGGCAGCCCCTGGAGGTGTCAATTAGTGCTCCTAGGTGTAGAAGAGATTGAGTGGGAGTCAGGTGGCTCTTCTTTTTGTTTATTACAAATCCATGACATTCGAGGCAGTTGACGGTAAAGTTCAGGTCCTGTAAGGTTTGTGACTGGAGTGGGACCTGATGAGTAGGTCATCCAGATATGGGTAGATGTGCACTCCTTTGAGCCGAAGATGAGCTACCAGGGACACCAGGATCTTGGTGAAAACCCTGGGAGCTGAGCTTAGGCCAAATGGCATTGCTTTGTATTGGAAATTGTGGGTTCGATACACAAAGCGAAGAAACCTCCTGTGATGTGGTGGTATTGGGATGTGGAGATAGGCCTCCATCAGGTCTATTGACTTCAGGAGCTCTCCTTTGTGAAGGGCTTCTCTGATGATCTGCTGTGATTCCAAACAAATGTATCTGACAAACTTGTTGAGGTGTTTGAGGTCCAGCACAGATCTCCATCACACATTTCGTCTGGGCACAACAAAGAAGATGGAGTAGATGCCTTCACATTTTTCTTTTGGTAATACTGCTTCTATTGCTCCTATTTGCAGTAGGTGCTTAACGGCTTTGGTTATGATATGTCTCTTGGTGATGGTGATGGAATGAACCTGGGAGAGGGTTCTTTCCAGAATTCTATGTAGTAGCCATTGCTGATGATGTCTAGCACCCAGCGATCCAATGTGGATTGTTCCCATGCTGTGAGGAAGTGCTGGAGTCTTCCTCCCATGGATGGGCTCCTGGCGTCAGAATTGTTGTTGTCCTTGTTTGGAAAACTGGAAAGAAGAGGTTGGTTGACAGAGTAGCTGGAGGAGGTGGCATCCTTCGGCTGGAAGCGCAATCTGGAACAAGAAGGTTTGGAAATCTGTAGCTTTTGGACCAAAAGGACAATTGGTTACAATTCCTGAAAGAACAAAAGGAAGACTAAGTTCTGGTGAAGAGTTTTTTTGTTTTCTTTTCTAAATGAGGAATGCATGGCCTATTTTTTGTCTTTGGTTTCCATAAGGACTCCTTTTAAGGCTTTTTCTCTGAACAGATGTGCTCCTGTGAAGGGAACAGAGGCTAAATTTGCTCGGGAGGTATCTACATTCCAGTGCTTGGGCCAGATGGAGCGCTGAGCTGCTGAAGCAGTTGCCATAGAGCATACAATAAACTGAAGGACATCTTGTGCAGCATCAGCTAAGAAGGCAAAGGACCCAGAGAACTTTACTAGGCTCCTATTTAAGGAAATCTGATTTAGTTCTTTATGTCTTCCACCCACAGAATGGAAGCTCTAGCAAAATAGGGGATGGCTGAGGGTCTTACTGCTAATGCAGATGCTTCATGGGCTTTCTTGAATGCAGCATCAGACTTTCTCTTTCCCTGATGTCTGAGGGGGGTGTCCCCGGCTTTGGGCATTATTCCCCCTGAAAGCAGCCACTACTGGAGACTCTACCAGGGGTGTTTTAAGTTCTTCCATAATGTCATGTGGAGGTGTGTAAAGTTTTGGACGGAGCAATATTAGCACCCTTCTAACCTTCAAGAGTTGATTTCCACTCTTCCTTTATTATCTTTTTGAAAGTGTTAGGAAAAGGTACCTTTCTGGTCACAGGCTTGGCTTCTGGGAATATCACTGCTCTTCTGGATAACGGTTTTTCTCTCTCTGTTTCTGCAGGGTTAATGGCTAGGGAAGCAATTGCTTTGGCCAGTAAAGAGAAGAAATCATCTTTAATAAAGAATCTATCAGATGAATTCTCCTCAACCATTTCTATGTCTGACCACCCCCACTCCTCCCCATCTGAATCGAGTTCCTGATGAGAATGCATGGATGAATCAGGGTGATGCTAAGTAAAAATAGTTTGTGTTTTAGCATTGCAGCCCGTGGCTACGGAGTGTGTGTTTGGTGAGTCTCCCTTGAGTCTGCAGAGGAATGCGAACTGGCAATAGTACTAGGTTGACTTGGCAGTGGATTTTTATCCTTGGTTTTATACTTTTTATTTTTATTTCTAGTGTTTGGAGGAGGGGAGGAAGAAGACTCAGAGGTGTGCAAATCGCAGTTATGTTTTGTTGCCCATCCTGTTCAAGTTTGTTTGTCTAAGAGGTGATCAATTAAATTATCCGGCACAGCTTTTGTGAGCTGGGAGGGTACTGATTCATTTAATTGAGAAATACCATTAATAGTGGAGTGGGGAGGAATCATATTTCCTTGCCTGGAAGTAGAAGGGGTGGGGGGATGGGGGGATTCACTTTGGCAGTGTGGATTACAACTGCTATCCAAAATGGCCGCCTACTTAATTTGGTGGAAAGCTTTCCAATGGAGGCAGGGGGAAAGTTCCCTCAATCTCACCCTCCTGGCAGTTTCAGCATCTTGTCGTTGTTGAGCCGATTCCTCCTCTTCTGAGCCCGCACCTAGGCTGATGGTGGGCTCTGAGGCATCTCCGGAAAGGGTGGTGTGGTCTGAAGACTCTGATGCCCCGACTCTCTCAACCTTGGCCACTTCTTCCCTGGCCATAAGGGCACTCCTTGGCTAAAGCCTGCAGGCTGGTGCTCTCACAATCCGGAGATGTGTAATTGTTTTGTTCTTCCTTTCTGCCTTAGAAGACATCTTTTTTGCCAGAGGGGCCATGAAGAAGATGGAAGGCAGAGCAGAGAAAATAGAGGAAGGTTTTTGTTTTGTTTTTAAGGGAAAGGAAATACTGAGGAGATTAAGATTTTAAGAGGTAAGAAAGATGAAAGTTTGAAAGAGAGTTTGAAGATAGTAGAGGGTTTGAGTAGGAGGAGATGAAAGTTAGCTCTGTCCTGGGTAAAAAGCAGGGACAAACTGGTAAGGGGAGCCTGGGACCAATAGAATACTGGAAAGTTTAGTCACGTAGTCCCTGCTTTTCCTGGGCAATAGGGGGAGATAGCCCTGTGGGATGCCCTCCTCACACCAACATGGAGAAACTATAATTTAAATAGAAATACAGTACCTCTCACCGTAATGGGGAAGACTATAGCCAGGTGACCTGTATACCTGCTAATTGTTGATGGACAACTTCTCCTTCCTCATGGCTCTTTACCTTTAAACTAACTTAGTCAGAGCAGCATGGGCATCATGGGGGCCGAGGGAGGCATTTCCCCCTCCCAGATGAGCCATAATCCCCAGATTCTCAGCTTTCATGACAAAACAAGAAGCAGCAAGTCTCTAGCCCTTGTAAAACCCAAGATACAAGGCAAAACATGTACACACCACTCTGTCCATTTGTTCTGAGAGAAACGAGCCTGTTCCCACCTTTTAGTGTTTTTAGAGAATGAATGAAGTCATAGCAATGACTGACACACCCATTATCTGGAGAAGGAATTTCCTGGTTCATTTTAAAATCATTTTTGGTCTTCCCTGGAGGGGAAGCGATTGCTGCCACATAGAAAATAATTCAGAAATCCAGGATTTTACTTCAGCTGTGATTGGCAGTAGCACAGCCATCTCTTCCATTAGATGAGGCACATCCCTTGCCTCAGGCAGCAAATCAGGAGGGGCGACAATCACTCCTTTCCTGATGCTGTGAGGGCCCTCCGTCCCCCTGCCACTGGCTGCCAGCTGCTGCCACCACCAAGGCCAATGCCTGGCTCTGAGGACTCCACAGAGTGAGGCATCAGGGCGGACAGGTGCTCTAGAGAGCCCTGCCAGTTGCTCTCCTGCTGTGGCAAATGCTGCAGCAGGAAAGTGACTGGTGCCCCCAAATTGTGCCATCAGAGGAAATGTGGTGCATACATTACCCTTCCATTTTCCCTTGAGGTCAATGAAACTAAACATGCATTAGCTCATATCTCTATTAATGTAGCTTGTGGCTATGTCCTTCTGTATCACTGTAATAGATCTTAGTATAGGATGCCATTCCAACCTGTTTGTGCATGCTCAGGTGAAGTGCTAGTCCAAGGTGCATCTTCAAACTGGACCCAGGTGCTGAAGGATGACGGTAAGTCAGGCTTTGGAGATGGATGGTTATCAAGCAAACACACCGATGCCGGGTCTGCAACTGCTTTGTCCACCGTACTTCCCAGCTCAACTTGCGCAAGTGTCTGAAATTCTCCATCCAGGTTTTGGATGCCTTCAGAGGAAGTATCAGAGGAGGAAAGAAATTGCTCGAGTGGTTCCCCAGCGAGGCCTGCAGTGAGAACCACAATGTAAAAGGGAGCAATGTCACATCACACTAATCATTTGATTTTTTAAGCTGCATTGTAAAGTTTTCATGACATAGGGTGACTTTCCTGCTTTATGTTTCTCCGAGGAAAACATGGCAGACCAGCCTTGAGTTCTTCTCCCCACCTCCATGACAGAGGCTTTGTAATGCATAGTACAATTTACCTTGTGCCCTGGTGTCATTAGGCTGAGCATTTCCCAACCCCATTAGTCAATGACAAGAAGGTGGGGTGGGCAGATGCCCATTAAAACAACAGCTCATGGGGGCAAAGTTGAAGTCGATGCTACAGAAGAGAAGGGGGAAAGTCAGCATAGGACTGCTGTGTCCCCGTCCCCCCCGAGCATCAGCCCTGTGGTTCTTATAACAAGCAGTCCTGCTCAAAGAGACATGACGCTGTAGGGTTGGAAAGAATCTCATTAGAGAGCCAGTGTGGCGTAGTGGTTAATAGTGCTGGAGTGGGACTTGGGAGATCCGGGTTCTAGTCCCCACTGGGCCATGAAGCTCACTGGGTGACTGTGGGCCAGTCACTGACTCTCAGCCTATCCCACCTCACAGGGTTGTGAGGATAAAATCGAAAAGAGGAGGAGGATTATATAAGCTGCCTTGGGTTCCTTGCAGGAAAAAAGGTAGGATATAAATATAATAAATAAGCAAAGCAATCCTATGCCCCCTAGACAGCATCTAGAGGGCCATAGGATGCTGCAGATTACCTGGTCTGAGGTCGGAAAAGAACTCTGACCTTGGAACTGGGAATCCATGCTCAGGTCCCGTCCACGTCCCCGTCCCCCCCTCAGCCAGCGCAGAAAGAACCACGCCAGCTGCTTCTCTGAGGTCATAAGAGCGACCTCAGAGAATGGGTAAAGAGGGCATTCTATGGGGTGGGGAGGAGACTGGGTCCGCCAGGATGAGACGTATCTTGAAGGCACTCCGGCCTCCTTCCCTCCTTGTCTGAAGCGCTGCAGCTAGACAGCTGATATCGCCCGACTAGCTGATTTGCAGGGTACAGGAGCAGGGAGGTGAAGGTTGCCTTTGCGCTCCTCCCGCCCAGCATAGGATGCCCGCAATCTTCCGAGTTTGGAGGCTTACGTTACAGGCATCCCCAGTGGATTGTGGCCAAAATCAATAATAAATTGATTTATGCCATTGTCATTGTGGTTCAGCTGAGTTTGAGGATCTTCCCCATTAACTGCTTTTTTTGACACAAGGTATTGGGGGGGGGGGGGAATCTTGTTGATTTGTTAAAAAATAAAATTAAGTGGTTAGCTTGCCAGAAGACAGGCATTTAACTTTTTAACACAGGTGTCAAGATTTTGAAAAGCATTGTCACTTTCTTAATGGCACATGCCAAATCTCTATAAGGCAAATGTAAAAAACTGTATTGGAGGTTCAATTGCTAATAATTTTGATTTTATCTTCCTATGTTTTAGCCTTGGTTCGGTTAATTGCCAATAATAATAATAATAAATAATAATAATTATTATTATTATTATAACAGAAATGGGAAACCAGTATCACAGAGTTTTATATTTAGGTTGAATCTCTCAGTCTTTGATATAGTAATCATTTGGGCAGAGCAATCCTATGGCCCTTAGACAGCATCTAGGAGGCCATAGGATTGTTCAGATTCCCAGTTCCAAGGTCAGAAAATTACTCTGACCTTGGAGCTGGGGATCCACACTTGGATCCCGCTCCCCGCCCCCCAGCAGCTGACGCAGAAAGAACCACACTGGCTACTTCTCCAAGGTTGAGAAGGGGTTTAGTTGGCATTCCGGGGGGCAGAGAGGGGAAGAGACCAGCGCCACCAAGATACAACATATCCTGGTGGCTATCTAGCTATTTTGCAGGACAGGAAGAGCATGGATGTGACCTTTGCCTCCGTGCTCCTCCTGCTCTACATAGGATGCCCATAATCCTCCAGGTTCGGAGGGTTACAGGAATCCCCATAGGTTTGCCCCCTTACTGATGTTACTTTGTTTATATTGTGATGACCTGTGGGTGAAAGGAAGCAATAAAACTGAACTGAACATATGGCAACAGCCCATTTCATCAGAACAAAGGAATTTACCCTGGGAGGTAACAGGGAGGTGCAGCCCATCATTGAAGGAGACCCACTCAGACTGCTGGGAAGCAATGACGGTGGCCAGCGATGTCATGCTTGCTGCAGTCTGCTGCTCATCTTCACATCACCAGCAGATAGGAAAGTCACTAGAGAACAGACAGTCCATCATGCCGCAAAGTTCTTTTTCTCATTTGAAACAGGGCAGCTGTCAGGAAGATGACAAGTTTACAGATATACACTTTGATTGTACAGATTCTCTCATTGAACAAACAAAATAAGAGAAAAGAATACATGAGCATCTGTTTTCATGTACCATTTTGTGGCTCATGCTGGCTCAGCTTGTCTGAGCGTGGAAAGCTAAGCAGGGTCAGGCCTGGTTGTTACTTGGATGGGAGACCCCTCCTCTAGTTTCCTGCATTGAGCAGGGGGTTGGACTCGATAGCCTTGTAGGCTCCTTCCAACTCTATAATCTATGAAATCTATGAATGACATTAACAACATTATATCTACAAATTACCCATGCCAGTTACCTGTGCCATTTACACTACCCTACCATTGTTCTTTTCTTTAAGAGTTTCTACAGGTGTTGCTCACATTTATTATTTATTTATTCTATTTTTAATCCTCCCAATAACATCAGCTATTCTCTGTACCCCTTCCCTTCGGTAAGGCTGCAATACTTGTATAATACATTGCAAGGTGTATTACACTTAGACCATTCGGATCTTAAGGGTGGATACTCAAGATCACTTAACAGAGATTTGCTTCATCTGTTAACCACATTTTGATGCCAAACTACACATTAGATTAAAATGCATCTTTGGTGTTGTGTGTGTGTGTTCTTTAAAAGCAAAAACACAGAGGCAGGGGTCCCTGATCCAGATTGAGACTATGGTGTGTGGGTGGAGAAGGAAAGTTAACCCTTTCCCTCATGCTGTGGTCTCAAAGAACCACCCAGAGAGCTTCGGCTATTGGGTGGTATAGAAATGTAAATAAATAAATAAATACATGAAAACTATCCCCACCCCAAAAAAACCTTCTACTTGCCCCAGGAAGGAAGCTGCTATAGGCACCAAAACTCACTAATGTGGGCTGCTACCTTAGGCTCTGATCCTAAGTACACTTTGGGTGTTGTGTACCTGGGAAACCTGGGCCTTATGACCAGAGAGTATTTATCTAGAGCAGGGGTGAACCACCATTTGGGCCCCAAGGGCACACGCACACATTCCAGATCACTATTTTATCACTGTTAGCAGCAGCAAGGAAAGAGAGATCTGTATGTAGTTTTTGGGGGAGCGGGTAAGGCGTATAGGTGGGGTGGAATTAAAGAGCAGGGCACCCTTGGGGGGCTGCAGGCTGTGCACCCCTGATCTAGAGTGTGAGAGAGTGCACAATTATGATTACTGAGGCTGCCAAGATTTCATACTGTTCTGTGCCTGGTCTCTTTTCACAGTATCTTCTGCATGTATCTTCCTATATCTATTTAGTCTAAGTGCAGCAGGAGATTAAAATATATGGATATTCCCTATTTGCTAAGAGTGATAAAAGTCTTCAAAACCAAATGGAATGTTTACATCTATTTGTGTGTTTCCACTGGAAAAATCAGTATCTCATAAACTAGTTCCAGTTCTGTAACTGTGTGGAATTCAATAAAGCCAAGTCAACAAAGAAGATCCTTGTGGAACAACCAACACTTGAAGGATGACATGATCTTATGGTAACCACAATACTAAATATGGGGCCAATGTTTCTGATGCAAGCTCCTTCCCAACATCCTCGACAACGATATTCTAATAGAGAATGCATTGTTTCCTATATCAGAATTTAAGCAAGGAGGCCCCTTTGTGGCCAGAGGTTTCCATTGGCAAATTGCACTTGCAACCATACCCCAGACATAATATCCTGCCCAGTCACCCACTGTAAGAGGTTTAAGGGGCTGAGCAGAAGCAGCCAACCATGGAATGGAGCCAGCATTAAACAAATTGCTAGATATTCCTCATAATGAAAGACGCTTAAGAAGCAGGTGATTGTTCATTACATCCCCCGAACTGCATAAAATAGGCACCATAGCTTGGCAGTAGCTAAGGTGGCCACTGATGCATCACCAAAAAAAAGAAAAAGCATCACATACACAAAGAACAGCTCCAAACAAGAAGGGGGCAGAACAGATTTGCACAAAATTGGCATGTTTTCGTTTATATACATAGATACATAATTTAGAAATTATAACTAAGTTAAATAGAAATATAATACACCTCTCTAATGTGGGGAAGACTGTGACCAGGTGACCTGTGGAGCCTGCTCAGTCTGCTCTCCAGGTATTAACTGTGGACGGGCAACCTCAAGGCCCCTGCTCTCTCAGCTTCTTATGGTTCTTGATCTTTAAACTGGACTTGCACTAGGCATCTCTTCAGATAAAAGAGGATGCCGCCAAATAGAGGACTGTCTTCTGACAGTCTTTCAAACAGAGGACTGTCCTCTGTAAAGTTGGACACATGGCCACCCTAGCAGTATCACTACTCAAAATTGTCTAGCAGCTACCTTTTCACTTGGAAAAATAAAGAGCGTGTCCTGCTTAGAAGCCACAGCTCCTGCCGGTAAGCTCAGATCCCACTTCCAGATGTGCGGTGGCTGCTGTGGAAACTGATTGGTGCGAGAAAGTCAATACTCTGCACACGTTTAGAGAAGCTCTTATTCAGGCTGCCCATAGAATTCAAAAATAACCCCAACAAGTTCCTGCTATGGAGCATGCAGGTGCTAGGAATTCATGCTTGCTTCCAAGCAGAAACTTCAGCTAACAATCAGTGAGCTTCTGATCAAATTTTTATCATTTACTGTATTGCTTGCTAATGTAAGCTGGCCATACTAATTCGGTGGAAATATCTAACTGGGGGAAAATTTTAAGATCATTCCTTTTGTGGAGGAGGAAGTCTCTCCAACAGGTCTTCAAATGCTTGTACGCTCCTGTGGAACAGAAATGTTAGCAGGTGGAAATAAGGTTCTTGGCCTTTTGGCTAAGATCAAGTGTAGTGTATAGGTTGCTGACTTCTTTTTGGCAGGGCTCCTGGGCCTTTTAACAGTGGCATGAGAGGCAGAAATTCAACTAGTATAGCTTCCCCAGGCATGAAGATGCAATGATGGGGAAAGCTGTACATTCAAATGTCATCTAATCCAACACCCGGTCGGTACAGGAAATCTACTCTGTTGAATTTCTGCCTGCTGTATAGCTGTTAATAGCCCAAGAACCTTATCCTGCCAATAATAAAAAAAGAGCAATCCTAGTTGGAAACATTAGTAACAGGAACGTGGAGATTTCTGAGTTTGAGCCATGGCAATGAAAACAGCTTCTGGGGTTGAGATCCAATGAACCCTGGCTCAAATAAAGCCCTCCTGGCAATTCTCCACTTCCTCCCTCTCACTACATGTTCTCTGTTCTTACACAGCTTCCTTGTTCCTAGCAGAGAAGCAAGTCGGCACGTTTTCTTCACAATTGTGAAGTTTGACTAAATCACTCTTACCGGTAACGCAGTGCCCTCCAGATGTTTTGGACTACAACTCCCATAAGCACCAACCATTGCCCATGCCAGCTGGGGCTACTGGAAATTGTAGTCCAAAACATCTGGAGGGCACCAGGTTGCCCACCCTTTACATTGCTGTAAAATGCAAGTGAATAAAAAAATCTGTCTCAGACCAGTACAAACTGTGCTTTAAACAAGTAGGATAGATATAGTGACTTCTGTTCAAGACATTTAAGGTCACAGGCAGCGTGTGTTTCTTTCTGGTTTTGCCCTTGAGACAGGGAGGGATAAATTGACCTCAATATTTTGCTGGGTTTTTTCCCCCACCTGACCAATCTGAAATGTTGTTTTGGCTTACTTGAATAACTGTAATGTGAGTAATTTTCAAATAGAGCACTGGCCTCTCCCAAGTAGCCTCAGCAAGAAAGTCCTGCAGGAAATCTGAAGGGGGCAGGACATGAAGCAAAACATTTCATCTAGAGTTTCACAAACCCAGGGAGCCTTAAAGAAGCATCTCCCTTCCTTTCCTTTCAATGTCCATGAAAACCTCTGACAGGAGACAGGAAGATGGACAAATGTAAAATGGTTTCCCCCCTCAAGTTTGACAGTGTTTCCTCCCTTTCTACTTCTATAAAATGTCCACACCATACATATCCCTCCCACAATAAAAAATAAAATTGATCAAGGCTGAGAGTTTAAGGAGGAAAACAAGGGGCGGGGGGAGAAGAAAATTCTGTTGGGCAGGTTGATTTGTTACTGCTGAATTCTTCTATCATTCCACATTGCTTCTAGGCTGAAGGGAGCAGCAAGTGTGACTGGGTAGAGAGCATTTGAGTTGCACTCCCTGTGTTCATGTTAGTAATGCCTAAACAAGGGCTAGCTATTTCATCTACACAATGAAAATGGCTCTTTGTGCCTGAAATAGTCTAATGGGACAGTACCTAACCACAAAGTCGACTCATAAAATATGAGCAAGACCCTAATGACCCTGTGAGTCACAGTGCCAACACGGTAGCTCACAGGGTTGGGTGGCACTGGCAGATAAGTCTTTCATAAGAGGAAGAGTTATACTTACGGAATAACTCTTCCTCCTTTGTAAACACTGGGATCTAACCCAACCAAAGGCTCACACTGGAGCAGTCATGAACACCGCAGTACTAATGTCCCCCTTAAGTCTCTCATAGAGATCCCAAGACATTTTAATGCCTGAAGCAGAAAGTTCAAGTTGTTCTCTCTCCCTTCCCCAGTCAGGCCCGGTGTCAGCATGCAGCATCCTCAGGAAGCTGCCAAGGCGCACTGCTGGCACATGCCCTGGGGCTCCTTTTCAACAAAATATCATGCTGTGCAGCAGGGTCTAGGGAATGCCATTTTAATTTTCTCCACTGCCCCCAATAAAGCGTTGCTTCCCACTGGGGGCTGCCATTTGAATTCCCTACAATACCCCAGAATAACACTACATTGAAGACATTGTGGGAAATTAAAATGCTGGCTCCCATCAGAGCAATTATACTATAGTTACAAAAAGCCAAGGCCAGCGTGATCAAAATAATTCCAATAATTCTAGTAGTCACCAAAGGCAGTCCTACGTACAATGCATCACAATAGGCTAACCTGGATGTTACTAGAGCAAGAGCACGGGTAACATTGGTCCACACTATCTCTGTCCAGCTTCAGCTAGTGAAAGCCAATTCATGCCAAAGATGCCATTTGCCACCGTGATCAAAATAATTCCAATAATTCTTTTAACTTAACAAATTTCTATTCATTACAAATGAACATTGAATACAATGTATATATTTCAATTTTTTCAATTCCTTCAATTATTTCAATTTTTTCAAAACAATTATTTCAATTTTTTCAAAAGTCCTGGCTATCCAGGATGAAGTCCTTCCTATATCCACCGTTGTTTTTTCTTATTTCTTTTTTCTTCTTACAAATGGTTAACAGACCACCAGGTTATATGTAGTATATGTAGTATCTCCCATCAGAGAGCTGTTCCCACTCCCACTACCATAGGGCCCACCCAAGGACCCTTAACCAAGAGCTGGTCCCGCACCAAATAGTGCTAAAATGAAAAATTATTCTTCTTTTACCATTCTAGGGACACCATTTGGACCAACATCAGGCTGCAAATTTTAGATACCCTTCAAGGGAGCAAAGCATCAGTTCATTTATCACTATTTCACGCATGCAAGACATCACTCAAGATCACTGTCATCACGTGATGCACATTCTCAGCTAAACTGCCCTTTCTCTTCAACTCTTGAGGAGTGGAGATTCAAGCCCAAAATCCATGTTTTAAAAAACTACCAGCACAATAAACAACCAATTTAAAGCAGTAGGGGCTAGAAACAGGCATCAGATGAAGAACTAAAAGTATAAAGGTAAAACTACTTACAACACAGCATAGCAGCAGATACACAGCATAACATCTGTAAGACTTAAATCCCTAAATGGCTTGGGACCTGTGTGCCTTCTCCCATATGTGCCTGCCTGTAGACTCCATTTAACATCTGTGGTCCTGTTTTGGGTCCTCCCACCGACCTGAGGTTGGCAGGTGGCCGAGGAACAGAGTTGTTTTGGTGCCAATATGCTGGAACACCTTCACTAGCGAGGCCTGTATGGCCCCATCATATACCTTCTGACATCTGGTGAAGACCTGGCTCTCTAAAGAGGGGAAAGCTGAACCCATAATCCGTTCTGTTTTCCGATTCTATTATTACAATATTTTATCATGATGTTTGATATTATCTTGATTATTTGTATCTCTTCGCCTCTTTGAATTCTCCTAGTGGAAGGAAAATGAGATAGATATTTCTAAAACATAA
The DNA here is from genome assembly GCA_021292165.1 of Shinisaurus crocodilurus. Lineage (NCBI taxonomy): Eukaryota > Metazoa > Chordata > Lepidosauria > Squamata > Shinisauridae > Shinisaurus > Shinisaurus crocodilurus. Next base: position 276,399,605 of record CM037876.1, read on the forward strand.
AAAGATACACAATAAAAGAGAGGGTTGCAGAACAGACTTACCGTAATAAGAATTCCCTGCCACTTTGCAGGTATGAATCCTGGCATCCTTAAACACGTGTGAAGAAGCTCAATGCAAGGCTCCCAGGTACATGTTCAGGAGTGTTTAAATGACATTTGGGTGTTTTAATGACATTTTTTGCCCGTTATGTATTGGCTGCAGGAAACAGCGTAACACGTGTAGACTTGCCATATAAACGTATAGCTCTTTTTAGATTTCTTGAGGTCCAACTATTTTCAATAGTTGTCCGATGCGCCAAATCCTACAGCTTCTATTTAACTGTACAAAGGCAAATCGAAGTTTGTGCTATACAGTAATACCTTAGATTGCAAGTAACTTGGTCTGAGAGCGTTTTGCAAGACAAGCAAAAAAAATTACGTAACATTTTTTGACTTGATAAACAAGCAACGTCTTGCAAGACAAGTCGTAGGGATGTAACTGCTCGCCTCGAGTGGGCATAGCAGGCCGAAATCGGCCCCGCACACGCCCGCCAGACACTCGCTTTGATATAAGTGTTTTGGATTACAAGCATGGTTACGGAACGAATTATGCTCTCAATCCAAGGTATTACTGTATTGCAGCACCTCAGTGGGAAACGATGTAGGGCCATGTGTCTGTGCTCAGCTTGCTGTTTAAAGCTTTCCCAAAGCTACCCAAGTATTAAAATAAGAAACACCAACAAAACACAACACAGGCCACTCTTTGGAAGCAGCATCAGAGGCTGTTGACAGCCCAGTATATGTCCTATCACTGAAGTTCAACACTTTGCCATGATATACTTGGGCTGCACAATGATGGGAGAGAAGAGACCTAGTACAAGTCAGAGGCACCTGATGAAATAGAAGCTTCTATGCTACAATACGACACAGTATGTTTATGGGCCTTTAAGGTGATTCCTTGCTGTATTTCCATTGGGTTCATTGACCACCAAGATGAACTAACAAGTTTCATAAGACCCTTACAGCATGCTTATCGAGAATTCATACATATTATGCCAGTGCTTTCTCATCTGCACTGGCTGCCAGTCTGTTTCCGGGCCCGATTCAAAGTGCTGGTGCTAACATTTAAAGCCTTAAACGGCTTGGGGCCAGGGTATCTGAAGGATTGTCTCCTCCCATATGTTCCTGCCCGGACACTAAGATCTGCATCAGCGGTCCTTCTCCAAAAGCCCCTGCCAAAGGAAGTGAGGCAGGTGGCTACCAGGAGGAGGGCCTTTTCTGCTGTGGCACCCCGGTTATGGAATGAGCTCCCCAAAGAGGTTCGCCTGGTGCCTACTTTGTATTCTTTCCGGCGCCAGGTGAAGACCTTTCTGTTCTCCCAGGCATTTTAATCATTTTAATCATCTTAATCATTTTAATCTTGTAGTTGTTTTTAATTCCATTATTGTAACTGCTGCTGCTAGCTCTGCTGTTTGTTTTTAATCTGTGGTTTTAAATTTTATATTGTATTTTATGATTTTAACTGTTGTAAACCGCCCAGAGAGCTTCGGCTATTGGGCGGTATAAAAATATAATAAATAAATAAATAAATAAATTCAGCCCCACTGTGTGTTTAGAATTGTGGCTCTAGAGGGATTTAACTAGGTACTATAGCACAACAAAACAGGAGGGGAATCCAAACACATTACATAACTGCAAGCAATGTTCTCCTGTGAAATCACTTCATCAGAGCGGTGGCAGGAAACTATTGCTTGGACCATTAAAAATAAAATCCGGTTGTGAAAAGAATCAGCTTGAAACATTACTTATTGAGCCTTGGTGTTTAACACTAATGCTGCATTATTTATGCATGCAAAATATTTTTATGTTACATAACTGAACTGCAAATGCAATTATGGTTTTTGAAGCCGTCTACACCCTGGAAAGACACAGCTAGTTTGTCAAGGCTAAAAAAAAAAAAAGTTACCTCTCCATGGTATAATCTCACTAGCATTGAGATGTTTCTGTAGATCCACATAAGCCATTTGTTGGTGTGAATGCTGGATCACACAGCAAAGGGCCACATCAGTTATTCACATGGCAAAACATAGTCAGAGGCCTTGGGTTTGACCTCCCGCAATAACATTTGTATAAACTTGAATGAGAATTTGAGTTTTATATTCCTACTAGCTGTTGCCCGTGGCTTCGTTCGCATGGATTTTAGGCAGAGGCGTAGCGTGGGGGGTGCAGGAGGGGCCGGCCGCACCGGGCGCAACATCTGGGGGGGCGCACTCGCAGCTCTCTGCCCCAGCTCTTCCTCCTCCTGCTCCCCCCCCCAGAGGCGGCTGCCCTTGGAGAAAGGGGCGGATCAGCCGCCGCCCGCCCCCTCGCTGCTGCCGCCGCCGCCGCGCCTGCCGGGTCGTGCACCTCGGAGAGCGCGCGGGCGGGGCGGGAGGCGAGGAAGGAGGCGCCGGCCGGTGCGTCGCGGGCCGGGCAGGCGGAGGGCAGCCGCGCGCGGCGCATGGGCCATGGAGCGCTGGAAGGGGCGCGTGGCGCTGGTGACTGGCGCCTCGGTGGGCATCGGGGCGGCCGTGGCCCGCGCCCTGGTGCAGTGCGGTATGAAGGTGGTGGGCTGCGCCCGGAGCGTGGACAAGATCGAGGTATGGAGGGAGAGCGAGGAGAGAGAGGAAGAAAGAAAGGGAGGAGGAGAGAGAGAGAGAGAGAGAGAGAGAGAAAGGGGAGGGGGAGGGAGGAAAAGGAGGAGGAGAGGAAAAGAAGGGAAGGGAGGAAGAGAAGGGGGGGAGGGAGGAGAGAAGAGAGAGAGAGAGAAGAAGGGAAAGAGGAAAGATGGGGAATGAGAAAGGGGTAAAGAAAGTTGGGGAGACGAGAAAAGGAAGGATGGAAGGCAGATAGAAAGAAAGAGAAAGGGAGGGAGGCAGGAAAAGGAGGAAGGAGAGGAAAAAGGTGACCGGGGAAGGAGAGAAAGAGAAGGAAGGAAGGAAGGAAGAGAAGAAGAGAGAGAGAGAAAAGGAAGGACAAGCGGAGAACAGCAAAGGAGAGACTAGAGAAAGGAAAATGGGGAAAGGAGAAAAGAGGAAAGGAAAAAAGGATGGCGAGAGAAAAGGAGGAGAGAGAGAATGGGAGAGGGTGGGAGGGTGAAGGGAGGAGGGGGGAGAAAGGGGGGGAGAAAGGAAAGAGGAGGGCAAAGAAAGAAGAGGTACATTTTTAAAAAGCCAGGAAAGGAGGAGGGAGAAAGGAAATGGGCTAGAAAAAGAAGGGAAAGGGGCGTGTGGGGAAATGGGATCGGGGGACGGATGAATGAAGAAATGGAGGAGGCAGGAAGTTGAGTTGAACTTGTTGAAGGGACAGGTGGAAAGCGGGAGGAGGCCCGAGCAGAGCAGCGCGGGGTGTGTCTTCTTCTTCTTCTTCTCCTCCTCCTCCTCCTCCTCTTGGGGAGTCTCCCTTATTGCTTCTCCCTCTTTCTAGACCTCTGTGTGACCTCCCTGAATTTAAATTAATCTGTATATTATATACAGATTGATATCTTGCACTTCTATTAAAGAATTACAATTAGAGGTACAGGATTGAGGAAGTTGGCTCCATCTAGCCCAGTCTTGGATCATCTCCAGGGTATGGTTCCATTTTGATGTTTAGTTTTTGTTCTTGATATTTTTTGTCATTTACGATGGTTGTGAGACGACATATAATAGCATGGCCCATGCTAGGTTACTACATTTGTAGATTTGTATTCATAGACCTGCTGAAAATGTGGAGAATGTGTATAATGCATGTTCGCACTCAATAAAGTGTTTGAAAATAAACTTGTATTTAGATGCATTTTACTTTAATTACATCAGTATTTTCATAACAAACAATACATGTGCTTAGGGGGTAAGGGTTTCTTTAACTAATCTAGTGGAAGAGCCTTGAGTGCTAAAATCCACGGGTTAGGGGGCGCAAATTACTTGCCTTGCCCCGGGTGCTGACAACCCACGCTACGCCACTGATTTTAGGATTTGGTATAATTGTTTTTAAAAGAAACATGTATGGAAAAGATGCAGTGTCTCTGACTGAAACTGTAACGTTTAGGCTGGGTGCTGGCAGCAGAAATCTTTTGTGACAGAAATATCTGTTCTTAAAGAAAAATCAGGTTAATCCTGAGAGTCTACAGGTGATGAAGAGTAAGCATGCCAAGTTTGGGGTAGATCCATCTAAATGTGATGGAGCCTATGTGACGGTGCCCCCCCCACAACAGTCAGTCAGTCATTTAAAAAGTTTCCCTCCCTTTTCACCCCATCATGTAAAAAGTTCCCCTCCCTTTTCACCCCCTCAGAGAACATTCTAAATGGCCTAGGGGAGATTTGCATACCCAGCCCTATTGGCCCTTGCAGGAATTCATACTAACATTCTAAGTGGCGTATGGGCTATTTGCATAACTGCTGCTAATGGCTCCTGCAGCAAGTTGGCTTCTGCAGCAATTATGAGGTGAGGCCTATTTGCAGAACTACAGATATGAGAGTGGGGCGATTTTGCCCCCTTTTTCACCCCCTTAGGGACCGAATTTCCCAAAATCCTTCCTTAGTGGGGGTCTACGTCATAAAAGCAATGTCCCTTCAAAATTTCACGTTCCTAGATTAAACGGTTTGAGCTGGGCGTTCATGAGTCAGTCAATCAAAAATCAGTCAGTCTGTCAGTCAGGACACCTTCTTTATATATATATATATATATAGATTTCAGTTCTCTTGGCAGATCAAACTTTCTCCCCTCTGCAGGAAACAGTATCCTCTCTCTTTTTTGCCCAATCTAGTGAGATAATAGGCCAGGTTGAGATATAACCTAGTTTCCCCCTTCACCATGAAAGGAACTGTGTATCATTAGGCTGCAACACCAGCAGTGGTATCTGCACATCATGAAGCCCAGAAGCTGCCATTAATTCCTTCACTGGTGTTCATAACTTGCAGTGATTAGGAAGCCAGTAGGGAGAAATGAACATCATGGATTCAAAGTGTGTAGCAAAAGGTAGTTGCAGTTATTAGAGAGGCATGTCCTTCCACGCTAACTATCTCTTTCTCTCAACAGCAGTCCTCTTGGCGTTCTCCTAGTGACTCATTCTTTCATTTAATTTCAACTGAGGAGAAATGATTTTCTTTACACGAGGCCTGAACATGTCTCTTGCAAGTGAAAAAAAAAAGGCAGTTTTAGTAATAAACAAGAAAGAAGAGAATGCGAGTCTTCCCACACTCAGCAATTGCCTTCAGCCTTACATAGCAAATACAGTCATGCCTTGGATTGAGAGCATAATTTGTTCCGGAAACGTGTTTGTAATCCAAAACACTCATATCAAAACGAAATCCCCCCCAAAAAAATTTGTACAGAGATTTTTAATTTAAGCCGTACTACAGTACTTGTATTGCAAGACGTCGCTTGTATATCAAGTAAAATAAATAAATAAATAAATAAATATTTAAAAATTTGCTTGTCTTGCAAAACGCTCTCAAACCAAGTTACTTGTAATCCAAGGTATTACTGTAGATGGAAGCTTCTATAAATTCTGCCATTATAAAATATATGTGCGCAAAATTGTATTCCATGAAGTCTGGTGTAACTGAAAAAATGCCTCATACTGCACAACATGTCAGGTGATGGAAAGAGAGAAGAAAGCACTTGAACCAGAAAATCTGTCAACAGAAAAACTAGCCCACAGTTGCACAATCCATTATTTTCTACCTGTCCTTGATCTAAAACTCTATCTTCGCTAGGTAGGAATGGAAAAACAAGCAAACATAAAGGTTCTTATGTAAAGCACTCAAGTAGTAACGGATGACGACATACCTACACTGGATGTGCGGTAAGATATCCTCCCTATTCCCTGGCAAAATGATTAAAATGACCAAACTAAACCAGCAGGGCAAATACTCACATAATATTTACTATTGCAATCAACATGCCAGCTTGGTAAAGATGGGGGCTGCATTTTTCCAAGCAACAAAATATTGCTGTTTTGAGGACTACCCCCCCCCCCTCCCAAAGTATAATCTCTTCACAACACAAACACTGCACTGAAGAAAGTTATGTATGGGTCCCACACACCTAACTGTGGTGCATTTACTTCACTAACAAAGTCCGCATGTGTATCCTTCAGTGTACCATTTTGTGTTTGAGACGGTTTACGTTTTAAAGTGATTTTGTAAAACATATGTGTGTGTGCATTCGCTTTAGTTTCAACATCTGATCGGCCCAAGAACACTGCCATCTGGGGTGGGGGAATGTTGTGTTGAGAGTCTCTGTGAGCTGTTGCCTAGCAACAGGAATGGGTAGGCCTGGCTGGTTCCCTCTTGGTGGTGGTGGGGAGAATGGTGAAGACAGATAAAGGAAGGGTGAGAGCAGGGCCGGTGCAAGGCAGTTTGGTGCCCTAGGCAAGATCAGATATTTAGCGCCCCCCTCTTCCCACTTGAGCCCTCCCTCCCTCCAGCCCTATGCTCCTGGCGCCCCCTTTAGCCCGGCGCCCTAGGCAGCCGCCTAGTTGGCCTAATGGTAGCACCTGCCCTGGGTGAGAGGACTGGTGAAGACAGATTAAGAGAAGGGTATCTCTCTGTGTTTCCCTCTTGAGAAAGCTCAAGTGGGGTCTGCTGAAGAGCTGCCTTTCTACCGGAGTTGAAATATTGTTGTGTGAGGAATGGCCATCCTGTGTAAACTGTGGATGAGCTACCAGCATTATGGAGTGGACCTCTCTTTCCTGCACTTTGCTAATTGTTCGGATGGATGGTTGGCGCCCAGAGCCGAAGACAGAGCTACGCAAACAAGATCAGCAGCAACCTTCCTGGAACATTGTCCACTTGGGATGAAAATATACAGGCCTGTGGCTCATGCTGGCTCAGCTTGTCTGAGTGTGGAAAGCTAAGCAGGGTCAGGCCTGGTTATTACTTGGATGGGAGACCCCTCCTCTAGTTTCCTGCATTGAGCAGGGGGTTGGACTCGATAGCCTTGTAGGCTCCTTCCAACTCTATGATCTGTGAAATCTATGAAAAATGGACATTCCACACTGCATGGACTTATGAGTAGCGACCAAAGGGATGCATCTCTCTCTCTCTCTCTCTCTTTCTCTCTCATGCCTTGATTTTGGGAAAGGTTCTGCAGTATTGGGTTAGCGTTAGTAGAACCAGGGCTGGATGGAAGCATTTTGCTGCCTGAGGTGAAAGACAAGATGGCAACACCCCCCACCCCCGTCCACATAGAAGCTGTCTGGACTGCCAGTTGAATCTTACTTCAGTTCTGGCAATAGGACAATGTGAACCATGGCACTCAAGGGCAGCAGGCTAACTTTGGAGGTGTATGGGGGCTGTGTGGCTCACACAATTCTCTTCTTCAACACTTCACTGCTGCTCCCTTCCCCACCAGCATCTGCTGCCTGAGGAGAGGGCCTCACACTGCCTAATCCATAGGGTCCATCCTTGACTCATATCTTCACACAAAGCATAATTTAAGGACTTCATTGGCATGGGATGTGGTGGTGACCATTAGCTTAAATGGCTGTAAAAGAGGATCAGAATAATACATGGAGAAGAAATCTATCAATCATGTTCAGAGGCAGCACACAATTGAGCACCAGCAGAGGTGGATTACTGCCTTCATGTCCTGCTTGTGGACTTCCCACAGGCATCTGGTTGGCCTGTGTGAACTGCTGAGACTGCACCTGTAGAGCTGTGAGAGAAGATGCCGAAACAGCTGGACCTTTGGTCTGATCCAACAGGGTTCTCCTTATGCTCCCACATTTAAATAAAAGCATGGTTTTGAAACTGCAGAACAGGCTTGTGATTGGGGAAGCAGTTTCCCTGTGACCACAAGCAGAAACAAGAAACTAGCTCTTCTTGCTGCCAGGGGTCAGATAGATGGGCTACAGATGTAGAAACTTCATGGGGAAATTTGTTGTAAACTTTTCCAGAGTCAGCTGTATGAATGGGATTCAACAAAAATCTAGGACCTTGCAGCACTCACAAATCCAGTTGGGGAAAGTTAAATTGCTCACTGTTTCCCACATAACTCAGGACAGGTGCATTGCTCTTACCGAGGGCAGATCCTGGCCTATCCTATGTAAGAAGATGCTTCAAAAAGAAAGAAAAGACCAGTTGCAGAAGCACCTTAACATTTGGGTGTGTGGGTGTGTGTGTGCATTTGCTGCTCTGCCTCAGGCAGCAAAATGCCATAGGTCAGAACTGTCTCCCAATCTGTTTATAATCTGTTCTGCATCAGTCTAGACAACCGTATTAACACACACACACAATTTTATTTTCCCGCTGCTCTTTGATTTGTCTATTAAGTACATTTCTAAATCCCACTCCAAAACAGAACCAAGACAGCCTAAGTTATAAATTGCCTTTTCACTTTTCTAACCTCAGGAATGCCACCTTAAATATGAATATACACGCTGGCTTGCTCTGGTAGGTTAAGCACAGAAGTAAGTAATGGATGTGTTGAGAAGTGAGGGGCAGCAGTTTCAAGAGAGACCAAGCCCTTCCTCCACACGCACACACACTCCTGTGGCTTGCTGCTGTCTGGGAAGATAATGAATTCAGGAAAGCATGAAAGAGACTGAGAGGTGAGGGACACATATGATAGAAACAACCGTTTCCCCGCCTCGAACAGGTTGAGTTCAGATCCAAGAGAGGAGCGGTTGAAAGCGGCATAATTTGGAGCAACGGAGTTCAGCTTATCCTCCGATCCTATACCCCGCTGACCATTGAACACAGTGGGAGTTACTGCTGCGTAAACGTGTATAGAATTGCACTGGAAAGTAGAAAAATTTACATTCGACACCAGTCTGGGAGCTCTCTCTCTCAAGGAAAGCAATCACTCACTCACACACACTCACAGAGAGAGAGAGAGCGCAGAGTCACGCATGCTGCACAGTGTACACAAAAGCGCTGCTCTGGCCCTGGGGACAGGGTAGGTGATCATTGATCTCTTTCTCTTCTCTCCCCCCACCCCACCCCGTCTTTCCCTATCTGATTACCAGGAAAGCATTTTTAAAAACAAACAAACAAGCAGTGACACACCTATAATCCGATGCCCTTTCCTTCACCTCCACCCCACCCTAACCAGAGGCAAACCCAGTTCACCGAGCTCCTTTAAACGGAATGACCGAAGGCGCTAGTCTCTAGCTTTGCTTAGCTGAGAGGAGTCCACGTTTTGCCAATTTGCCAAGCGCGGTCCATTTCCCTGGTCATTTCCATAGAATAATGGATTGTGTGGAGTACTACTTGCAGCCGACAGGCAGGTTAACCCGTTGCAGCCCACACGAGAATCTGACCGTATAATCCATGTTTCTTTACAGAGAGGCGAGGCTGCCCCACCTGCAGCGTGGCGGCTGTTGAAGCAATTTGTAAGGAGGAACGAGGCATACTTACCCCCTTCCTGGCTGGCCTGCACTGCCCTCCACCTGCCTCGTTCGGTTTAGAAGAGCAGAGAGAACAGAGATATAAACGTGGGGTACGCAGAGATCAGATTACCTGGGAAACACCATGCAGCGTGTCTCTCTCCAGCCACGGAAGTGAACACGGAGGGGCGGCTGGTGGCGGCGAAAACTGAAATCCCAGCAGGAAAGTTGAGCAGCGGCACCAGGGAGTCGAGGCAAAGGAAACCAGAGCAGTCTTCCCTTTAAAGCGAGAGGGCTTCTCCCAGCTATCTCCTCCTTAGAGGAAGGAACCAGTGCAAGAGAGCATCTCTATTGGGCAGTATCCTGAGCCGGAGGAGAGCTAGGGATTGGCTGAAGAGGAAGGAGGGTGTAGCAGATCGTACAAGGGTGGGTCCTTCCCCCCCAGTACATGCTCGGGGATGCTGAAGGGTTGACACTGACGGTTGATGCAGCGATTATCAGCCGTGGCTCTTCAAGTTTCAGTTTCTGTGGCTCTTCGCCAGGCCTCGGATTCTCATATAAAAACAGCCATGCATCATCATTAATACAGCACCATCCGTGTGCACAACACTTTACAGAGTAACAGAAGCCAATCAAAATTTAACCCCCCCCCCACAGGTTTCTGTCCCAAGGAAGAGCAGCAGCTTCTTCTTATAATAATATAATATGTATCAATATATTAATATATATTAATATTATTAAATGAATTCATTTATAATTAAATACAAGATAAAGTTTTTGTAATATTTTTGTTGTTAAAATATTACCCACCTTGTTACCCACCTTTCCACATGCTCAAGGCATTGAACCAAAACAAAACAACCTCCCCAAACAAAGCAATTATTCCCAACAACAAAAATAAGCAGCACACTCAAAAGGCAAACTAGCCAGCAGAACTAAAGGCCCAATGCAAAGGATGCCATTGCACCCTCTTGTGATGGCCAATCAGGAGAGGGAGTTACTAACCTCAAAGGGAAGTTCATTCCAGAGCCTTGGGGGAGCTGATATAAAGGCCCTGCTTCTTGTCAAAATAATTTTCTTAGGTCATGAAGAGCAGAAGAGGACCAAAGCTTAAGTGGGGGACAATAAAATGAATAATTACAGTCAAAGATTCTACGGAAGGGAAACAGGGTTGGGAAGGGAAGAGAGGCAAAGGTAACAGGATACAGCCCTGGCACAAGCTCCCCCACCACTTGAGGCAAGAGAGCACATGCAGACCATGTTGTGACCCCCCCTTCCCATGTAGCGCCCCACCTTTTCCTTCCTGCTATGTCACACACCCACTCTTTTTCTTTACTACATCATGCCCCCTCCCACCCCGTCTTGCACCGCATCCCTCTCCCCTTTCTCCATCATGTCCCCACCCCTTACTTTTACCTCCTTGCCCCCCATTTCCTTTTACCATTACCACCAAATCACACAGCCAGAGGAAGCAGCTGCTGCAGCTCTTCAGAGAGCCTGCCCAGTCGAAATGCCCGGCTCTGAGGAGGTCCTTCCTCAGAGCCAGGCATGGGAGGGGTGTCCAGGAGATCACCTGCTCCTGGGACACCTGTCCCATGATGCAGCTCTCTAGAGGGCGGCTGCTCCAGAGAGCCCTACCAGCTGCTCTCTTGATGCAGTAAATGCTATGGTGGGAGAACGGCTGGCAGGGCTCTCTGTAGCATCTGCCTGAGATGGGGGCTTCACCCTGAGGCCCTGACAGGATAAATATGCTCAAATGCAATGTATGTACTTAGTCTTCCTCCCTTAATTGAGCCTCAGGAGTGAATTGAAAGGCTTAATTGAAGAAGGGCAGGTGGCAGGGAGAAAGGTGGAACCCTGTAGGTGTTTGAAAGGGAGTTCCAGCCAGAAGGAGTAGCAAGAGAGAATAGGTAGAGCAATACAAGAACAACTGCTCCTGTATGAACCTGTCTAGCAGATGAGATCATTGGAAGCCCTTCTGTGGATGCTCCCATTGTTGGAATCATTTACAGGGGTGGGGAACCTCTTCCAGCCTGAAGACCAGATTACATTTTGGAGAAGCTCTCAGGGGCCACAGGAAAAAGTGGTGGGCAGGGCTGAAAAATACAAAACCTCCCCTAAAGATAAGGTGTCGGGCAGATCTGTCTTGGGAAGGAGTTGGGGGACAATCACAGGAAAGGCCCTCTCTGTTGTAGTCATCCTCCTAATCTTAAAGCATCTACCGTGATAGCTTTACTTCCAGAAATCCGGGTCTAGAAGTGTCAAATGTGAAATGGGCCTGATACATCCTTTAACTGTTTTCAGTTTCTGATTTATCTTAGATAAAGATGTTGCTTGGGGCTACTTCACACATGGCAAAACAGATCAGGGCACACTTAGGACACATGCCAATATACCCACATTTTCCTACACCAAAGTAAGAGTTGCAGAAAAAAATCATGATCTGTGAAGCTGACCTTAGAGGTGGAAAGCAGTTGCAATCAAGGGAAGATCTTTTATATAATCCACAGCCCCCAATTCACTTTTGTTTCATCTTGGGGTAAGAGGTTTGGAATTCACAACACATACACACTCTGACTTGGGAGTTACCGAAGACAATAAGCGAAAGGGTGTACTGTAGCTATAACAGCTGAGAGTTGCATACACATGTGAGCAAGGATTGTCCCCCCTCCCATCAAACATGTTGTGTGCCTCTTCCCCCCTCATCGGAAGTGCTCCCATTAGTGCTATAATATATTCCTTTGTATGTTACCCTACGTAATGCACAGGGACATATTGACTTTTCTTGGTCATTGCAAGATTCTGTATTCTCTGCTGTGCACACAATATCATTTACCCAGGGGCTAAAATAATTCAACATTGCTTACAAGCTAATCCATTTATCCCGTCTTTCCCTTTAAATAAGCATTCTAGGGGAAAAGAGAATGATTTTATTTATATTTCAGCAACACCAACGCATTATAAGATTCCCTTCTGTTCATTAAAAGCAGCTGGTGTTGCTATGAAAATGAAAAGCATTAATGTGAAAAATGCAGGCAATTTATTCTCAAAATCCCCACGCTGTTCTTGTGCAGCACCAAAAAATGGACACTCCCCTCCCACCCCTGGGAAGACATTGAAGAGTGACTTGTTTTTGTCCTTCGGCCACTTATGATTACACAGCAGCCCATTAAGATTAGGAGCTATGCTAATGTATGTAAACAACATCAGGAACCATGACACCATTTGCATTTGGTACTTGTAAGGGCTGCTAGTGCTAGAGCAGGGGTGCATACAGAACCTCTTTCAGCCCGAAAGCCAAATTCTATTTTGGAGAAGCTCTCGGGGGACTGCGTTCTAGTGGTGGGCGGGGCCAAAGGCAAAAGGGGCGGGGCAAAAACCAAATACACACAAAAATACCAGCATATTTCAGTTTAAAGCTCTTACCAGTAACTAAGTCTTAGGAGAGGCATTTTAACCTTTTAGAATGGGGGGGGATGTACACAGGTCAGGAAACCACCAAACGATCGGTGGTTGGGGGGGAAGGGGAGTGGCTATCTGGGGAACCCTGGAGGGCCAGGTTGGACCCCCCAAAGACTGGATTTGGCCCCCAGACCTGAGGTTCTGCACCCCTGCACGAGAGCAAGAAGGAGCGGGTTCATGGCTCTAGGCATAGGGGGCCAGAAAGGTCCTTTAGCTCTGAGAACATATTTTGCATGTTTTAACATTTCAGGTTCATCTCCCGGCAATCCAGGTTATGTAGTAGAAGCTGGGAAAAGCCTCTGCCTTCCCTCCTGTTACATTTAGCCACAGTTCCCCCATCTGTAATGGTGGACAAGCTTCCAAGAAAGCTAGCTTGCCCACTGCTGTGGATGCAGTGGTAAATTAGCCTTAAAAAATGGGTGCGCTGCCGAGAAAGCCCTTTTCCTTGTCACCATCTGCCTGATCTCAGCAAAGCTGTTTTTAAAACTGGCAGCACATGTTCTGTTCACCTGGTCCTAGCCTGCATTTTGGACCAAGTACAGTATAAAAGTAATCACCAAAGGCAGTCCTACGTACAATGCATCGCAATAGGCTAACCTGGATGTTACTAGAGCAAGAGCACGGGTAACATTGGCCCACACTATCTCTGTCCAGCTTCAGCTAGTGAAAGCCAATTCATGCCAAAGATGCCATTTGCCACCATGATCAAAATAATTCCAATAATTCTTTTAACTTAACAAATTTCTATTCATTACAAATGAACACTGAACACAATGTATATATTTCAATTTTTTCATTTTTTCAAAAGTCCTGGCTATCCAGGATGAAGTCCTTCCTATATCCACCGTTGTTTTTTCTTATTTCTTTTTCCTTCTTACAAATGGTTAACAGACCACCAGGTTATATGTAGTGTTGTCACCTTGAAGTTATAGTCCTACTGGAAACCGGTTTGTATTCCCGTTTCGTTGTCTTCCTCAGGGATACTTCCTCAGTGTTACTTTAAACAAAATTAATTCATCCAATGTCCTGGACTGCTTACAGTTTCATATTTTGTTCTAAACATAAAGAAATTTATCATAACACAAATAAGCATTTTACAACAAGCTAACAAACGTTACCAAACCTTCCTTCCAGAGACCCCTCCCCCAAACTTACGTTTCTTGTCAGTGTACTGCTTTCCCATTAACGTATTCATCCAGAGTCCTCTAGTGGTCAAACTTTCAATTACTTTTATACTCTTTTCTGGCTATTAACCCATTACATGTCCATTAACCCTTGCCACGACTTTTTCATACATAAGACATTAGCAGACCCCCAGTCATCATAAACAATATTGATTGAACAACAAGCTCATTATAAAAGAAGAACAACATTTGACTCGTAGAAGAACAGCATTTGACTCAATCCTCCCATCTCCTTTGGCACCATTACAAATAACATGACAATTCCAGATTTACATTGAGTCCCTGTGGGGCTTTAGCCTCCAAATTAAAGATCCAGAAGGCTTCCTTCCTTAACAGTTCCCTTTCAATACTTTCACGACTGCCAGATTCAGCCACATGTAGCACTGCAAATTTAAATTCAGTGCTATCTGGATGGAACTGCATGAAGTGATTTACTAGAGGTGCTTCAACCTTTTTTGTTCTTAATTCTAGAAATATGTTCCATTATCCTCATTTTTACAGGTCTTATAGTACTGCCAATATATAGTTGCTGGCAATTACATATTATAATGTAAACAACATTAAGGGTGCTGCATGTGGAGAAGTGATTTAGAAAAATTTGCCTGTCTTTGACTACTATACTCAATTCCTTTCCAGCAATAACTCGAGGGCATACCTTGCTATGGCCACAGCTGTAATGTCCCTTCAACCCCTTCTCATGCGGTTCTCTTTTCTTTAATTCTGTATTCACTAGGGTATCTTTAATGTTTTTAGTTTTCCTGTACCCTATAGCTGGTAGGTTCTTGCAACCAGGGATATCGGAGATTAAATGCCAATGTGTCAAAATTACTTTTTTTATTCTTCCCGCCAATGGTGTAAAATCTATTGCCCAATGGAGTCTATTGTCTGTTTTTTTAATTCTAGATTTAAACATATCACCTCTATCCATTGCTGCAACTTTCTCCCTGGCCTGTTGGATTAATACTCTGGGAAATCCACGATCTATGAAGTCACACTCCAATTTCTGATTCTGCTGTATGTACTCCTTTAGGGAGGTAGAATTCCTCCTCAGTCTGAGAAACTGCCCAAAGGGAATATTTTTCCTTAAATGAGATGGGTGTTATTTGTAATGGTGCCAAAGGAGATGGGAGGATTGAGTCAAATGCTGTTCTTCTACGAGTCAAATGTTGTTCTTTTTTTATAATGAGCTTGTTGTTCAATCAATATTGTTTATGATGACTGGGGGTCTGCTAATGTCTTATGTATGAAAAAGTCGTGGCAAGGGTTAATGGACATGTAATGGGTTAATAGCCAGAAAAGAGTATAAAAGTAATTGAAAGTTTGACCACTAGAGGACTCTGGATGAATACGTTAATGGGAAAGCAGTACACTGACAAGAAACGTAAGTTTGGGGGAGGGGTCTCTGGAAGGAAGGTTTGGTAACGTTTGTTAGCTTGTTGTAAAATGCTTATTTGTGTTATGATAAATTTCTTTATGTTTAGAACAAAATATGAAACTGTTAGCAGTCCAGGACATTGGATGAATTAATTTTGTTTAAAGTAACTGGAGAAAAAGAGCCTCTGAGGGTTCCTACACACACACTCACACGCCTGCACACACACACACGCCTCCTCATGTGTAAACCAAGTAAGGCCGGTTGGGGGCTGGGAGGAGGCGAAATGTGCATAAAGTATCGGATGGGGCATGGCGCCTGAAAGTCCTGAAAAGCCGGTCTAGGGCTTTCAGATGCAAATGTCATGAGTCATGAGTCCCCCTCCCTGCCTGGCCAGGTGAAGTGCATCCTGATTGGCTAGAGGCAGCAGAGCTACAGAAAGGAGGAGGGGAGGGGGGAAGAGCTATATCCCCAAGGTGTGGCCTTTGTGTCTTTGTCTTTGGGTCGTCGCGTGGTTGCTGGCTGTGGAGCAATGGCAGCAAGCCAAGCAGAGGTCCAAGCCTTCGGGCGGCCTCAGGATCTGACCCCAGGTAGCTCCTGGTGAAATTAGCTGAATGAGGGCTTTGGTAAAGGCAAGCCTTGTGGAGGGCTATTCAAGTAGGATTGCAGACAACTGAGGCTGGCAGTCTGGTACCTTGACATCTCTGGGGGTCTTGGGTCCTTTGGGTAGGAAAGGGTGGGTTGTGGCGGGTCAGCCAGCCCCCCCTTCCTCCACATTAACATTGAGGAAGTATCCCTGAGGAAGACAACAAAACGGGAATACAAACCGGTTTCCTGTAGGACTATAACTTCAAGGTGACAACACTACATATAACCTGGTGGTCTGTTAACCATTTGTAAGAAGAAAAAAGAAATAAGAAAAAAACAACGGTGGATATAAGAAGGACTTCATCCTGGATAGCCAGGACTTTTGAAAAAATTGAAATAATTGAAGGAATTGAAAAAATTGAAATATATACATTGTATTCAATGTTAATTTGTAATGAATAGAAATTTGTTAAGTTAAAAGAATTATTGGAATTATTTTTATCACGGTGGCCTTGGCTTTTTGTAACTATAGTAATTGCCGTGATCCTCCTTTGTTTTCACAAAGATGCCATTTGGGCATGGATCTAACTGCACCCCCAAACAGTAAGCCTGATCCTTTGGGGGAGTATAACCCCATCTAGAATAGGCTGACTAACACCTCCATATTATCTAGATTGAGCTTCTGTAACATAGGGCGCAATCCTATCGCAATGCCTGTAAGCCCCCAAACTCAAGAGGCTTACAGTAATCCCATGCAGAGCAGGAGGAGCAGCGGAGATGATCATTGCATCCTTGTCCTTGCATTTTCCACTAGATGGGCTTTCCCCACTAGACTGGTATCTCAGAGTGGGAGGGAAAGAGCCTGGAGCAGCTGCAGGATACCTCGTATCCTGGCTCCCTAGTCTCCTCCCCTCCCTGCCCCCCGAAACACCCCCTTCTCCTCCCCCTGAAGTCACTTCCTGACCTCGGAGAGCAGCCAGTGTGGTTCTTTCTGCACCGGCTGCAAGGGGGTGGGGGAGGGGGCAGGTCAGAAGAACTCCGATTCCCAGCTCCGAGGTTGGAGCACTGTCTCTGACCTCGACTCTGGGAATTCAAACTATCCTATGGCCCTTCAGACCCTGTCTAGGGGCCATAGAATTGTTCCCTTACTAACTTAAAACATCACTTCAGCATGTCCACTGCCTCACCTGAGTTTGATGAGAAATAGAGCTGAGCCAGGAATGTTCTCGATTCATGCAGCAGCAGTAGAAAGACGGTGAAACCAATAAGTTTAACCTGTGTCTCTTGGCTGCATGATGTGTGCACGCTAGAAAGTTCCCCAGAACAATCTGCAACTGGCAGGAGTTGCTCAATAGACAAGTCGGCATGGGAAAAGATCCCTGATGGTAACAAGTTCAAAAACCGCTGGATTAAATAGTTCTTGCCTTTGTGAATCGGAGTAGTTTGTAATCTGTTACTTCACAGCAACTGTGACAGAGCAAAGCCACTTTATCAGTTTACCTGGAATACACGTTCCCATTGCTTGTTAAATCCTTCTTGTCTGTATGGTGGCATGAGCATTCTCAGTCCAGCTTGAGGAAAGGCTCCATTAAGCTAAAAAATTATATGTTGTCTGTCTCCAACACTTCTCAGGCAAACACAATTAGAGCATTAAGTCACTGTCGGTTTGTGTTTGTTCATACTTGAAGATGGACCAAGCAGCAATACATTGAGATTAACCTCCTGCCAATTCTGAAAAAATTCCACATAACTATTATTACTGCTTGGGGCCATCCTTGAGTACTGCACAACCTGCATGAACCTCGAAAGGGAGTCTTCAACAAAGGGGCAGGAAAAGCAGACAGCTGCAGAATGAGATCATATTATGTCATTCCATTCTGCACTCTCATCTTATCCCACTCCCTTCTGTGTAATTTCCCTCCAGGCAGAATCGAACTCAACTCATACTCAAGATAAAAAGTAAAATATAATTTGTGGGCAAAATCCAGCTAAAGTTAAGTACCTTTCAGGCCCACTTATTTCACTGGAAGAGGTTCAAGCAGGTGCTTAACTCTCACTTTTGAAATAAATGCAACTGGAAAGTACTCAACTTTGACTGGGTTGTGCACATACATTTTTAAAAAGCAATATATCCCAGTCACTTTTAAGAATTCAGTCCCAAAAATACATTTGTCAAGAATATAAACTAACAATACTGGAAACTTTGGATCAATATAAATCAGTCCAGAACCAAAAGAAACATGAAGCCAAAGCCAATGTATTTTGAATGCAAAGCACAAATGAAAACAGAATAGCATAAATTGTTTTTTTAGTTACTGGCTAGCAGTGCTGAACAATGAAAAATAAAATGCTAGCCCTGTCACTATCTGGCTAACAAATACATTGATTTTACATTAATTTTAGTGATCAATACGGTCTATCTTGTAACAAATTTGAAATATCATAACATTAGCATTATTGAAATGAACTGTTTATTTGGATTGCATGTACGGACATTGGAAAATCTGTTCCGTCTATGTTTCGTGGATTGTCAAGCACCTTTCATTCTGACATCAGCTCATTGACGGAATTGGATTTTGTGCAAATGCAAATACACATTTGTGCAAATTTGTTGTTGCACAAATTTGCACTCCTGTAAATGTGCAAATCCCTCCCAAATATGCAAATACCCCCAAAATGTGTACTTTCATCCTTTAGCCTATGGGGGAAATGCACATTTTTGGTCAGTGTTTTTTTTTTTATTTTACGTATTTTTCTATAATGAAATTTGTGTAAAAATTTTTAAAAATGGCCTGCAAGTCTGCGGAATCCATGTGACTTGGGAAAAGCTTGTCCACTATGGAATTCATGGGTTGGATTCTTAGAATTCGAGCTCATTTGAGTCTGTTGCAGGTTTCTTCGACATCCCTTTGTCAAGGTTCCACCTGTACCAGGACACCTTGATCAGCTCCTTAAAGATATCTGCCTCTTTAAGAACCCCCCCCCCCCGCGTCTCAGGTTGCCAAAGACACTCCAACAACTGAAGGTTAACAATAACTGTTTACTGTAGTGATTATTGGTAAAGTATATTCACATTAACTTAGGGTAGTTACACAAATAGAGCTGTAAGATTACAAAAAGCAAGTATAATGGAAATAAAAGGAAAAATAACGCAAGGTTCTCTAACCTAGCTACACTGTCACCTGTAAGCTTAGTAGAGATTCCTTTCCCCAGCCTTTCTCCTAGCTGTTCTGCAGTTCTTTAGTGATAGACTCTCTTCTCTGTCTGCTTCACTCCCTCCAATGTCACTCTCCCAGTCTGCCACACCCTGCAGCTCCAGATACCTAGGGAGGTGGTGGGCTCTCCCACTCTGGAGGCATTCAAGGTGCAGCTGGACAGCCATCTGTCAGGGATGCTTTGATCTGGATTCCTGCACTGAGCAGGGGGTTGGACTCGATGGCCTTGTAGGCCCCTTCCAACTCTACTTTTCTATGATTCTATGATCCACTCTTTATATACACTCCCCCCCCCCCCGACCTAGAAGGTTACAATCCTGTGACCTCAAACTGGGGAAATGAAACTTCTCTCAATGAAAAGGAAACTTAACTCCAAGAGGGGAAAATGAAACTCACAAACTCAGGAGATGTTTGGGCCTACAGGCTTCAAACTAACTCAAGCCTGTCTAGGCCTCAATCCTTCACACCCTTGTTGCTATATTATGTTTTGAAATGAATTGGTAGTAGACTGTTATTGCAATGATGCTGTGCGACATGCTCTTGTGTTGAAAGCTGTTTTAGGCATATCCATGTAGAAAAATGGCATACAAATTAACAGCAGCAACATCCTCTGAAAAATGGAATGGATAACCAGTTCTTTGTTTCTAAACAGTCCATTACTAGTATTAAGAGAAGGGCTGTAGCTCAGGGGTAGGGCACATGCTTTGCATGCAGAAAGACCCAGGTGCAATCCCCAGCATCTCCACTTGGGGTGGAAGAACTCCTGCCTGAAACCCTGGAGAGCTGCTGCCAGTCAGTGTTGACAAGGCTGCTTCCTATGTACTAGCAAGGCATCCCAAAAAGAAACTGGATATAATATGTCAATGAAGTAATCTGTCTCTCATCAAATGCAACATGACAATTTGTTTGGCAATTTATTCTGCAACTCATTTATTTATTATATTTATACCCCTTTTTTCCTGCAAGGAACCCAAGGCGGCTTACATAATCCTCCTCTCCATTTTATCCTCACAACAACCCTGTGAGGTAGGTTAGGCTGAGAGTCAGTGACTGGCCCAAAGTCACCCAGTGAGTTTCATGGCCAAATGGGGAATAGAACCCGGATCTCCAGAGTCCCAGTCCAACACTCTCACCACTACGCCACACTGGCTCTCAAGTTCTTTAGGCTAGGTGTTGTTCACATTAGTGCTAGTTGTTCCACTAGCAGCTGTGCAACTGCTAGCAGAATACCAACTTTTGTAATTTTTCATGGGATATAGCCCTCTGCTGCAACCCTAAACATCATCCCTAAAATCAAACTGACAGTATTTATTCTAAGTAAGCACTTGTTTGAATTGGATGAGATTCTCCAAGTGACTATAATAAAGCTTCCTGTAATTTAAATTAAAAGTTTAAAGGCTATAGAGTTATGGTTATTTACTTTTGCAGGGAGGAGATAATAAGCACTGAATCAAGGCAACTGGTTCTCATAGTGATTGGCACATAAACAGAGCACTCAAGATGAATAGAGATGTGTGTAGGTCCATGTGTTGCTGGAGAACAGAGAGGTTTTTCTCTGCCCCATGCATATGGACTCACTCCTTCTGCTCCACCCCCTTTACCAACCTTGTGTATATGTGAGTAATGTATAATATATATGTGCAGATTGTACACAGTGGTTGGAGGTGAGGGGTCCATTCTTCCGCGTTCTCCAGATCACTACAAAACAAAACAAGAACAGTTGTGTGGCAGTTCCACTTATTCCTCTCTTATTATGCTCTGTTGCAGACATAAAAAAGAGAATAAATATTGTCCAAACACTTGCTGTTTTAAAAGGTTCCTGGGTACAAGGTACATAAAAAGTACAGTTCATGACTATCATTGTTTTTTTTTTAATAGTGCCTGTGTGAGAGCATATAAAACAACACATGCAGCCCCAAGAAGCTTACAAAGATTCAGCAGAGATGAAACGGAGGAAGTGGAGGAAGGAAGCAATATGCAGTTGTTTCAGTTACATGTGCTTAAGCTTAGTTATTATCTGAAGATGCTTCCAGACAAGGCTTTTATTGTGCAACTGCCCTGCCTTATTCACAGAATTTTACTGGGGGTCCAGATACTGTTGTCTTACACTTGTAACCCTCCCGTGTTTTCCAAATGCTTCTTCTATCTTTTTTATTTTCACAAAGATACCTGTTAGGAAGGAAAAGATGGAATAGCTGCACAATGTCCTTTGATTGGTAGTGCTAGGAGTCATCCGTCTGGAAGCACCCTGAGTGACAGTGGGACATGGGAACTAGGAGGTTGTGCCAAAGGCTTCACGGAAAAAGTGAGTTTAAAAGGAACGATTTGAAGGAAGCAAGGGAAGGTGGCATTGTGTAGGTATTCTGGGATGCAGTTCCAAGGATATGGCACAGCAAGGGATAAAGGGTGGGGTAGAGTTTTTTGAGGGAGTAGGAGGCCTTTGGATGATTGATGGTAGCAGAGCTAGAGAAGCAAGGGTCACAGGAAGGACTGTAGCGGAGTATAAGAGAGATAAGGAGGGACAAGTCATGGAGGGCTTTGAAGGCAAGGAAAAGGAGCTTTTGCTAGATCCAGGAAATGACAAGAAGCAAGTAGGGATTTAAGGAGAGTTAAGGATTCGAGAGAGCTGAATGATATTGACACAGCAGGGTACTGCATAGACAGGAGGAAACCCGAGAGCTGAGACAATAGAAGACCAGAGGAGAAGATTGTGATAGCTTGGTGAGAGATGACCAGGGTATAGACCAGAGCTTTTGCTGAGGGGACAGATAGGATGGGCCACTCTATTGTCGTAATCTTGCAAAAGGAGAAGTCACATGACTTGGCTATAGCCTGAATAGGGACAAAGGAGAAAGCGGAATAAAATATAAAGCCAAGGCTACATGCCCATTCAACAGGGTGGATAGTAACATTGTCAATAGATTAGAAACGCATATGAGAGGTGGGAAATCCTGACATCATAACATGCTTATTTTGAAGTCTCAATGAAATCAATGGGATTTCATTTCAAGGAAGTTTTCCTATTAAGTATCTGCAGAGCTGCAGCCTCATGACACTGGAAGGGTGCTCCCTCTGCTGGTTTGAGGAATTACATACATAAATGCTGCTTCCCTTGTTCACTTTTTAAGACTTCTAGCACTATCTTATGCTAATAAAAGTTATTTTCGATAGGCCTTGAAAGTGTGCAATGACAAAAGTGTGTTTTTCCTAACCATGAATGTCATGGTCTTTGATTTATACAACACATGTACACACACTCACACTCTGCAGTCTCTATTTTAAGCTGGTGAGCTATGAATCAGGAAGACCTGGATTCAAATCTTACCTCTGCCCTGACAAACTCACTAGGTGGCCATAGGCAAGCCACTCCTTTTCAACCTCAGCCCCCACATCTGCAAAATGGGGACAATATTTTCCTACTCTTATAGGAGTTGTAAGGATTACAAGAAAAAGTACATGAAGTGCTTTGTACGCTCTAAAGCGGCAATCTGATGCACACATATACGTACATAGAATCATAGAACACTAGAGTTGGAAGGGGCCTATAAGGCCACTGAGTCCAACCCCCTGCCCAATGCAGGAGAACAGATGTGGGCAACCCAGGCAGTCACCCATCCAAGCACTGACCCGGCTCATAACTGCTTGGCTTCAGCGGCCTGCATTATGTAAACAGTGGGGTTTGAGTAAAACATGCACATGATCAGGCAGCAGAATACTAGATAAACACGAAGTATTATTATTGAAACTTAACAGCATTAAAATAAAATATTGTGTGGATACTAAATAAAGTGTTTGAGTTTGTATCTATGTTAGCCAGTTTCCTAAAGCCTTAAGGTTAAAGGTAAGGTTAAAAGGTAATTGTTACCACCAGTGGGAGAAACAATCATTCTGACTACAAGGTCTTCGATTAAGCAAGTTTTCTGGGGGCAGATTTCAATATTTTATTTTATTTATTTATTTATTATATTTATACCCCACCTTTTTTCCTGCAAGGAACCCAAGGCGGCTTACATAATCCTCCTCTTCTCCATTTTATCTTCACATCCCTGTAAGGTAGGTTAGGCTGAGAGTCAGTGACTGGCCCAAAGTCACCCAGTGCGTTTCATGGCCGAGCCAGGACTAGAACCTGGATCTCCTGAGTCCCAGCCCTACACTCTCACCACTACGCCACTGGACCCTTTCCTATGTTATAACATTTGTTTGAAAAATGAGACAGAATACTTTTTGAAACTTAATTCCACTTCTAGAGCAGTGGTTGAATTCTGGACAGCAAGGCTAAAGGAATAGTTAATTCTTGGCAAGCCACAGAACAACGCATTCTACCCTATTTCCAAATGCTTACGAAGGCTGCCTATTTTTAAGTAGCATGAGTATTTCTATCTCAAGGCGATTATAAAGTTGATGTGAATACCACATAATTCTTCATGCAAATTATGGGTTATATCGAATGGTGGCTTTGCACTAACAGAAAGTGTTTCCACTCACACAACCTTTCACTAATCCCCCTTACCTATGGCAGCCCCCAACGTAATACCCCATACTGTTCCAGATGGTCCTCCCTAACCCTCAAGTGCAGCTTTTTGGGAGGGGCACAGGGGGCTGCAGTGGGTAGGAGGGATTGGCCAGTGTCAAGCACTACAAGCCAAAGTGCTTTCCGCAAGTGCGAAGCCACCATTCATTGGATACAACCCTGTATCTATATCATAGAAAAGCAGAGTTGGAAGGGGCCTATAAGGCCATCGAGTCCAACCCCCTGCTCAATGCAGGAATCCAGGTCAAAGCATCCCTGACAGATGGCTGTCCAGTTGCACCTTGAATGCCTCCAGAGTGGGAGAGCCCACCACCTCCCTAGGTAGTTGGTTCCATTGTCTTATTGCTCTAACAGTCAGGAAATTTTTCCTGATGTACAGGCAGGTGGAATTTCTCTTAAAACCAAGGGAGAAGACATGGTGGCAGAACTGTTCTTATTCTTTTCTTCCCTTTTTTTGGTTGCAATTGTCTTATCTTGAGAACAGGCCTAACTTATCTAGCTCCTAGCCTATACCCAAGGATGCTGTGAATGGACCAAATGGCACAACTGAATGGGTCACTGTAAAACAGCAAAGAAGTAGTTTAACATGTTGGAAAGGGCTTGCCCTAAAAGGCAGATTATACATATTTTACATAAACATTTTAGCTTTATAAAACGACTCAATATATTCAAGTGGTTAGTATTGGTCAATCGTTGTCTGGAACACTGGGAGCCAAAAGCAGTTTTACCTCTTAGTGAGCAATTAATACTGCTAGTAGATTTCCCCTAATATAGCAGCCAAGGGGGGAAATGACTATGGGCCCATCAGGCTCTTTCTGCCACTACCTTCCTAGAAGCACAGCATAAGGTTCAACCCATTCGTAAAGAAAAAGTCACTACACAGCAGACAGAAAGCAGTCACAAGAATCGGCCACCGAGGGCTCATGCAGAACATGTCTCCCCACCCGAAAAGATGGTTAGGAATCCAACAGTACAACCATACAGATATCTACTAAAAAGTAAGTCCCACTGAGTTAAGCGAGACTTACTCCCAGGTAAGTGAGTAGAGGCTGCAATCCTATGCATATTTACTTGACCTCAGTGGGATTGCAAGTATTGAACTGCACTGATAGGCACTCAAGAAGAGTCAGTGTTAAATTTAAAGGGGGGGAATTAGTTCAGCTGTGTGGGTCACAGTTTTGTCAGAAATACCAGTTCTTTTTAATTTAAAGAAAGAAACATGTTCTCTTACAGCATTACAGGCCAATCACAAAAGTGGCATCTTTATTCAATAAGATATAGTACAAAATGAATCTGTACATCTTTCTATTAACAGGATTTGTTTACACAGTTATATTACACTTTTCCAGCAGCCTTTATACTGCATCATCTTAAATACAAAAGAAAATTTACAAAACTCTCTTATACACTCTTAGTAACTTAGGCCAACATGAGACAAAAGGACCCTTCTCACTAGCCCTCTCCTAACTATGCATTCAGTTGCAGGTCTCAAAATCATATTACGGTAAATCTTTAAAACAAATCTGGGAAGATTCTGCCTTTCGTGCTCAATTTAAAATATTAAAGAACTGGTAGAAGTAACCTTCCATCATCCTTGTAACCTGCGCATGTGGGTTTAAACAGGGTGTAAGCTCTGGCCCCAATCCAGATTCAGCCAGTTGTGACTTGCAGCCTGATCCTAGGTGTATTTACTTGGAAAGTGTGCACAGGATTGCAACCTTGGTTCCACTGAAATAACTGAAACCAGTTAGTTGCATCAGAGATCTGCAAGCTGAGGTTACAGGACACTGATGTTCTAGTGTTTCACATGCAATTGCTAGTGACTGTTTATGGACAGCATCAATTGCTCAAACCCCCACGTGATCTCATTTTTTTTTATTTTTATACCATGCTCACCCTCGTGACAGCAGTCACAACTCATTTGTTCTATTTGTTTCAGTGGAGGCTGGTTTAACACACCTAGTGTAACAGAAAAACTAAACTGGGCCTAACAGTGATGGCTACCTTTAGTTGGACTGAGTGCTGTACATTTGTTTGGCTTGTTAAAACATGGGGGGGGGAAACTTGAAGAACTTTCCTTCAGTTCTCTCATCTCTTCTAGGGAAAGCAACTAACTCTTAAAGGTAAGCTCCCCCAGCCTACTTTATTCCCCTAAGGATGTCAGTCACAGAGTGAAATATTTCACATACAACCACATTATGGGTAACAGATTAAGATGCATCGAAGCAACGATACAGCAATGAAGAAGAGGAAGGCAGAACCTAGGAGCCTCAACACAAATTCGTGGGGAAATATCCTGTTATTTTAAATATTAATTCCTGCTTTAGTGATTTTTAAGATTTGAGTAAACCCTTCACTCAAACACTGTCACTTCTCTATGTGCATATCTCAGGACAAATTTCTGCATACATATGAACAGCACTACTTACACGGTATGCAAAGTTCATCGAACAGTATATAATTATAATCTCTGAAACATGCTGTTGTTCATGTTCACAACATCTGGTACAGTGGTAACTTTAAGAAAAGAGACTGATTAGAAATAGAGAAGTTTCAGCAAATCCTTAGTCAAATTCTTTACGTTCTAATCTGCCTTGGACAAAAGCATCCAACTTTTTTGTTTTATGAAGACAACTTTTAATTACCATCTCTACTCAGGGAACGCTTTTCAGTTAGAGTCATAATTTATATTTGATCCATGTTAAGTAGTCCATTTAGCTTAGGTAATTTAAACTCCTCTTCCCTCTAGTTTTTTTTTAAAACAAGGTGTCAGTTTTTAAATAGTCAAAGCCTATTTTCCTACCACCACCTGAACACAAGCAATTTTATATTGGTAAGTGCTAGACTTAATTTAAATTTTAAAAGGTTTATTATTCTGAACAGAAGAGGATGTTTCAAGATACTATATTTTAGGCAGATAACCTAGCAGAGCTTGATGTTTTTCCATGGAACCTAGTGTAAGCTATATCACATCCAAATGGATACTATTTAAATAGCTTAAGCAATGGTAAAACCCAAGAAGAAACACATTTATTGCTTATCTTGCATTTTTAAGAGGAACATAATTCAAAGGTGGAAAATAAGTTGGTCTGCTTATTTCCCCAAAGTTTTAGTTTAGTACAGATGTGGGTAAGGGGCTATGGTTGCTACATCATTAGGTAGAGATTGAACAGATAGAACCAACCATTATGTTCTTCTAATGAATGAAAACTAGTTTTGAAGGGGTGCAAATAGCAATTCTTTAAAAATATCCACAGTAGGAATTAAATGTAATATCAAATGGGAAAGGCTTTGGAAATTTATGAATATTCTAATGTAGTTACTAGCTGTCATCCAGAAAAAGTGAAGTTTGATTTCAATGCCACATGAACAATTGTATCACAGTTTATATTTCATTGAAATTAAGGATGTTAGATCTAATTGAAATTAAGGATTTCACTCTATAGCAGTTAACCCAAGTTACGCACATGCATACATAGGGAGACCACCACTTGCAACTGGAGTCTTGAACATTTTCACAGTTGTAGCTCTCATTGCTGAAGAGGCAAGCAGTTTGTTAAAGCAGTGCCTTGCCTCTAGGGCTGTGAGAGCTACTGAAAAGTCGAACAAATATCTCCCCAATACACGTATTGCTCCTTTGAACTTTAGCCTATATGTAGAATTTCAATTAAGCCATTTCCTTTTTGTCAAAGTTTTGGAAAACTTTTATTCATGTTAAGAGATTTTTATATCTCCTTGTCTAATGTGTGCATTTTGAAGAAAAGCTCTAAGACTGCCTACAAGGTTGCCTGTCTTTATAATACTGTCATTAAGCCACAGAATGCCCTGCTGCTAGAAGCCCTTCCCAGAGATTCTAGGACAAGTTAACAGTAAGGCAGTCTTGCTCAACAATATCCTCACATTTCAGAGCCAAAGAGTATCTCTCCCCCTTCTCTTAAAGGATGCCCTTGCTGTTCCAAGTATAATTCAAATGCTTACCTACTAACAAAAGCTGTTGGTGTTCAAAGATACCCTGCGTGCAGCATTCAAATACAACATGACTTTCAAGAGTACTGACAGCTTATATAATTATGCTCTAGAAACAGACATCTGTATCTGCTACTATAGTAGCAGAAAAGGAACATATTTCTGTTTTGGTCTTTAGCCAGAAAGGTATCTTTGTAACTTTACTTTGTGTAATAACTTATGTAAAAAGGATAATCAGTTAAAAAAAAAAGAAAGCAAGTATCCACAATAATGTTACAGACTTGAACATGTTATGGTTGATTTGATGGCATGGCAAAGGAAACTTCTTGGATTAGGTTTTCTACTATAACTTAGCCCTTAGGTACTGCATCCCCACACCGCAAGGAACTTAAACATCATGTGTGCTCTAGCCAAATCATGACTGGGCCAGTGAGTTGGACTGTTGGACTGGTATAGTCTAAATCTCAAGGCTGTCATTAACCGTATCTTTAGAGTAGTCTAATATATGCAAATTTGGTGCTTTGCATGTGCAACAGAAAACGGGAGTTTATGCATTTTAGAGATATGTAGATTGCAGTTACATTACTAACGCACAGTCCTCTACCACTATGACACCAAGTCAAAATAATCTGCTCATTAGAACTGTATCATGATGGACTGAAAAGCAAACCAGCACAACCCCATAAGAAAATGCCATAGAAAAAAAAGACTGCCATAAAGAGATTAATTAACACTGGTTCTTTTCCCAGCCCACTGTTTGGCTAATCTTGGCATATATGTGGAACAATTAAAAAAAAGGAAAACTAAACAAGCTGCCTAGCATACTTGGGGAAAAATTCTTACAAGTTACAGACAGCCTCTTGAGTTTGCATCACTGAAGGAAAACTAAATTCTGTTAACATTGTGGAGGGTTTTGTTATTTAAATTATATTTTCATTGTACAAGTGCAATTCATATTTCTAAACTCTGCTACTAGGAAAAGAATATGTCCAAGTGGGGATGATATGTACACATCATGGAGAATTAGGAGTATAGTCATCATATTTACTGATAGTCTTTATCTGCTTCTTATGACTGGTATATCAAAGTTAAAGCATCCAAACAGATGCTCAAAGGTTGAAAATACTATTAAGGGATTAAGATGGCTTTAGAAACAACTGGGAGAACCAGAAAGTAAATCAAGTTTATCACAATGCCAAACACACACTGAAAGGAGCACTGCTTTTTACTTAGAAGGGCAAAGGTCTGATTTTCTTGTATTAAGCCTCACAACGTTTCCATTTCTGTGCAGGCCAACTTCCACCAAAAAGAACATCTGAACTATCGAGAGAGAAATCAAAAAGGGCACTGAATAATCTGGATATAGCAGGCATCACTTTTGAAGTAGCACACTTGTGTTTCACAAAAAGCTGTTTTGTTATTTCATTGGCAGTGAAATAACATTCAACTCCATCTTCAAGAAAGATCCCTGAAAAAAAGGCATAGTCCTAAACGGCTTTCAGAATGCAACACTTTTTTGCATCTCTCTTGCGGATGTGGCCATTTGATCGGGTGTCATAACATCACACAAGCAGTTCCAGCTGGAAAATCCAGTTCACTTCATTGAGACTCATGCTTCTGCTATTGTGGTGGCTGATGTTCTGGGGGAGGCTCTTGGGGAGGCACAGCTGGCCGTGGCCCTGCAGGCCTGGGGATTGCTTGATGCTGCCTCTGCCTGTAAGCTATAACCGTGCCCAAAAGCAAAGCAATGATGGTCATCAGGTAAAGGTCCCATTCAGGTCCCAAAAGCTGGTCCATGTCAAGATGTGAGAATACCTCTTTGATCTAAACAAAGACAGACATTTTTTAAAAACTCTAGATGGAAAAAGACAGTCAGTTTTCATTACTGTAACCACAATGCTTAAGAGGTTGCCCACAATTTCAGCAGCTTCCTGTCCCTTACAACATGAACAAATCAAGAGCAAATCTTGAGCCTAATATGTTTGATGGGGTAACCCATCTACAGAAAACTTGTAGTGGAACAACCCAGGCTAACACAGAAGTTGTTCTACTTTTATACCTTATTTCTGAGGTCTCTAATATGGTGCCTGTCATGCTATCTACTCCCCTCTGTGCCAGACTACTTCATTTATTTTAAAGAAGTGACTAGAATGATCTCCCCAGCCTGTGCTAGCACATGGCCACTTCCATCCTGATTGGACAGCATGTTTGCTTTTTCCTCACTATTTCTATGGAACAGGCACAGCAAACATCTTCTTCTGCAGCCATACATAGAAATGTCAATGTCCTCAAAACATATTACTACTCAAACTCACCCTGACCTTTGGATCACAGATATAATGGCAAACAGCAGCAAAAATATCCTGGTCAATTGCCAGGGGTGGGTGGGGAGGATAGTACACCCCCCCCCCAACACACAAAGAACAGCAGCTCTGTTCAGTCATAGATATAGGAGCACTTCTCCCCTGTACTTTCTCAAGAGGATGGAATCTCAAAATGATCATTCTGAAGGGTGTTCGGATGAAATGGCAGTTTATCTAAATTCTAGCGTGACATTTCTGCATACTTTCCTGTTTCATGGCTGCCAGAACCGTGATCACATGTGGCTAGAACGCAAGAGAAGTGTGCAGGCCCATCTCTAGTCTGGGCCAAAACATAGCACCCCAGGCTTATCTGGATAGAAGCTCTTGACATCCAAGCCAGTGCTCTTATCCAATGGGAATACTAGTAATTGAAGAAAACCAGAAAAAAGTAGTGTTATTCTGTCAGCCTCATCTCCTTTGATAGCTGTACAGCCTAAAAATAATTTAGACATCTGGCGATTAGCCATGATGGCTAAGTGGAGTATCCATTGTCAGAGGAGGTATGCCACTGAATACCAGTTGCTGAGGAGCAACAACAACATGGCAGGGCAATTGCCTTCATTATCTGCCTGTGGATTTCCTGGAGGCATCTAGTTGGCTACAGTGGCAGGATATCGGATTAGATAGATTATTGGCTTGATCCATGAGGGCCTCTACTTGCTTGGTATGAAATGGGATTTGGTATGGAAAGAGGATCAGTGAAGGCAACCCCCCAAGCTAGGCCCACTTCTGGCTGGCCTAATCTTGCTTGTGAGTTTTAAGTCATCCCAGAATGACTGTGACGTGAGAAGCATGTTGGGATCACACAGATCAGTACCTGGACCTGCAAGGCTCAGCAATACTGAAGTATAGCATCCAACAAGAGGACTCTCCAGATGGATATGGGTCATGTGGAAACAAAATCTGGATTACTCACTAAAAACTATGATCAATCACCACAGCACAGGGATGTGCTAGGCAACACAACAGGGGCAATAACTGTACAACTTGTCAATTTTGTGCATAGCCTACCTCTCTTGACAAATAGGGGTGTGATATAAAAAGTATTAAAAATATAAATACCATTACAATGGCAGTGGAATAAAGAACAAGCACAAAACATTAACCTCTCACCCGAAAGCCCATTACTACCAGAAACTGGTCTATTCAGACAAATGTTCCTGCACCTTAAAAGTTGTTTCACATGATACAGTAATACCTTGGATTGCAAGTAACTTGGTTTGAGAGCGTTTTGCAAGACAAGCAAATTTTTAAATATTTATTAAAAAAAATTTGACTTGATATACAAGCGACGTCTTGCAATACAAGTACTGTAGTACGGCTTAAATTAAAAATCTCTGTACAAATTTTTTTGGGGGGATTTTGTTTTGATATAAGACTGTTTTGGATTACAAGCACGTTTCCGGAACAAATTATGCTCTCAATCCAAGGCATGACTGTATATTCATACTTCAAGCTATCCAAGTCAGTCACATAGAAGATGGGGAAGAGGGATGACCAGGAATGCATCACCTTTACGATAACTTCAGTATCATTCTTTTCCTGTATTATTGTTTTCCTTTGCATTACTTACATTGGTTTCATGCACGTACTGGAAGGTATAAATGATTCCTAGTTTGCAGAGTGCAAGGAAGACAGGGACTTGAGCATCGGGACTTGCATCAGCTGCCATGTCATAGAAGCGTTTTGCAAGGTGAATATCCTACAATATACATACAATATGTTAACAATCTACTTACCAAAGAAAAGGAGTTAACCTGAACTTTTCAATGCTGACTTGTAAACAATAGCAGAGATTATTTTTCCCCTCCCAAAATCTATTTGTTTCACAAGCATTATTTAAACGGGTGAGCCCTAGATAGGAACATCTCATCGATCCTCATCATCAATACTGCTTGGTGCTGTATGAGAAAGGGTTAACAGGAGTTTTGGAAATTATGTCTTCAAATATCTTCAGAGGCTTCACCAATATCACTTTAGCTGTTGGCCATCAGTACCATCTTGCATTACATTAAAGTAGTTTTGATTAATGCATCCCTTGTCTCTATTCAGGAAGACTGCAAGCTGTAGGATATAGGAAATATTTATAAATGCCTACAGTATATTTTTGTTAGAAGGCAAGAGATTTCTACAGCCTTCTTGAATGGAAGCTGCAGCAAACTTACAATAACTGTGTCTCAAGGTGTGCTTACCTGTTTGATACCAAGACCTTTTCATGCATATACCCTAGATTGAACATGGCTTGAGCACTGTGTTGTTGCTCTGTTGCCAGGCGGTAGTGAATAAATGCCGTTTCATAATCAACTTCGGTGCCAAAACCATAGAAATGATAATCACCAAGTTTCAGTCTAGCAACAGTGTAACCTGTTAAAAAAGAACATAATCTATGAAAAGACCGGTGGGCTATATTGCATATGCCTTTCAGCTCATTTCAAGATGCTCCATAATTAATTACAGAGGGAATTTAATTTCAGCACAAGATTTACTTGCACTACGGACAGGATTTGAATCAACAGTATAGTGGTGAACATGGGAGCCAAATTCCACATCATGCAAAAGCACTGAAAGATTAAGGTAGCTTTTCGGGAGCCTCAATAAGTCACTACAGAAATGACAAAGTTTGAGACCCAAGTTGACTACACCACCTACTGCACAATGGATCAAGTGGGCAGCAAGTACATTGCAGCAGGAGAAGAAGCAGACCCAGTAACAGTTCACCCCTCTCTTCGATCTTGTAATTAGTTGTAGAAGTGTGGGCAAAGAAAGGATTCAAGAGGCACAAAGCAAGATATTTGCGTACCTGTAATGAATCTGGCACATTGCTAACATGATCTGCTTGCAGCTATAGAACAGGCACAGAAACAACAGGGACCTCTTCTTTAACAGTCTGATCAGGCATCTCCCACACAAGAACTCCTCATGTTTGCTTCTACTTAAGAACTAGGATAATTTCAGGTATGACTGACCTTGAGAGGCAGCTCTGTTCCAGTGTAATAAGGCTCTAGGATAAGTCTCATTCTCTTCTATTATGCTGGCCTCTTCTGCGGAGTTAGAATAAAAGTTGGGGGAATTAAGACACAAGTCATATCTAATTCCCTAAAATGTAAGTACCCATTTAGACGTTACTCTGCTCAGCAACACTGGGAACAGGAATGGGCAGAGCCACTCTGTTCTGCTCCACTGGGTGGGTCAGGGAATCCAGAATGATGTCCATAATGCACTCCACAACCCCCCCCCCCCATCTTGCTTACAACTGAGAACATCAGATGAGAGGTCATGGTGGTGGGTGGATCATGCCTAACAAAGCCAGTGGGCTGTATATCTGACAGTCTCGGTCAAAAGCACAGATGGTGGATTTATGTTTTACATTTTCCTTCATAGGATTGCTGTCCTGCTGTTCTGCTCCACTCAGATGATCAAACATGGGGGAGGTCTAACTCATCTCACTCACTGCGCTAGACCCCCCTCCCCCAGCCCACATCTGGCAGACTGAGAGACAGGAACAGGGTGCTTAAATATAAAACAGACATTTCCCCTGATGGAAAGCAATCCCTGTGAGGGGAAGGTTAAAACCCCCTCAGGTATTCCAAGCCAGGAAGGAGTAGGAAAATAACACCTCTCCCCATTTTCCAAATTTGGTCTCCTTGCATATCTTTATTGGCCTGGAACCTGCTGAAAAGCAGCAGGCCCTAGATCTGTTCCAGAAATGTTTCGGCCAGCACTGGAAGCTATGGTTCTGACCTAGATTCCAGTGGGAGCTGAATTCTCCCCAATCCCCAACTAAGAATTTAGCCTGTGGCTCACTTTGTATTTAGATCTGCTGAATCCCTAGGATAGAGTACCAAGGTGATGATCTCCTCTCTCTCTCTCACTCACACACACACACACACACACACACAGGGCCAACAAAAATTTTCAGTAGGCAGTCTGAATTTTAAGTGTGACATGATAATGGGTTGGTCCAAATAGTTCCAAGTAACTCTGTGGATTATCTGCATTCAACCAGATGCATCTTAATAAGACTAACTTCCGCCACCCTCCAATCCCATATTGCCCAAGATCAATGCAAAGCATCCTTTCAACACTGCCTGTTCATTAAGTTCCAACAAAAAAGAGTATGTGGGAGGTGGGCACTGCGACTGCTTCAGGTTGCAACACATAGTTTTCCTGAGGATCTCTGAAGCAGTGCAAGGTCTCAGTTTGGACTTGCTTTTGGATGGAGGAAGAGACATTTTCACTGTAATGTTTTATATTTTTATCCATCATGGAATGTACATTGAACAAAATGAAGTTATTCCTCCTGAGTAATGCCTAAGTAACACACAAAGCAGCTCTTTTTGCTTTGGCAGCAAAAAATATCAGAAAGTGAGCTAGAAAACTGTTGTAAAATTCTATGGAGATAGAGATTTAATTTGTATTAAATTTCTGTTTCTCTACCTCTGGAATCTATTCACATTTAGATGCAGGGTCTGAAATAGTGATTATGTATTATTGTATCGATTTGTTTCTGTATGTATTTGTCACGGCCTTTGGATTGAACAACATTTATCTTGGAATAAAATTATACAAATGGCTTATCAAGAATCTTGCTACTTCAGGTCAGCTTTTTATACTCCCAGAAGCATATTATTAAAATTGAGGTTGCCTTGGATGCTAGAAAGCACTGATCGTAGTTAACCTGCACCCAGCCAGTACTATACATGTCATTGTCCAATCTCTTACTTTGATCAAGAATGAAGGCAGCATTGCTTTGTGCAACCTCATAGCCTTGCTCTGCCAATAAGAGATATTGAACAACAGCAGAATTTGTATCGCCATCTTTATAGCTATTGTAGGCAGTCATAAGCCTCTCAGACCAACGGCCCCGTTCACATACATTCTTAAATAGCTGCAGAGAAAAGAAACACGAAACAGTTGTAACTTTTAGTTAACCATTTAAAATACATTCAGGAGATACAATTAGATGTTCCTACAGACTCTTCAATTGTTTTAGAAGATACCACAGGAATATTAAAAAGGGCATCAGGGTGCACAGCCATTCAACAAGGATGCGAGAATGAAAGTGATTAAACACTAGATAAAATTATTACAAAACCTCTTCATGAATTCACTTATTGCACAAGTTCCTACCAGGTTTTATGTTCAAAGACTTCGGGCTACATCCATGTTATGTGAGCAGACGACCGCTGGTGCAATAGGTCTTTACCTTCCCCTCCTACTCTGCGCAGCCCCTGAATTTGCTCTGGAGGGTCCCCCAAGTTTCTAGAGCAGATTTGGAAAGTGCATGGGGGGCTGCAGGGGGGGGGGGAGAGGGAATCCATTTCACCAGTGGTGTCCATTCTGTTGGCAGACAGGCTCCATTGGACACAACCCTTCTGCTTTATAAAAACACATTTTGTTGCTCTTCAAGTAGCTTTAGAATGCTTCATCTTGCTTTATATTAAACTCTAGGGGAAAACACTTAACTTGGGCTCATTCATGCTTTCACAGTAGATTTAAAATTTAAAGACTGTATTGTACAACCAAGACAAAGAGCAGACCTTACTCTCCAAGCACCAGTAAGTCGCCTTCTTCATATTAGGTATCATATTGGGTTGTTTTTTTTTAAACACCCTCTGTTAAGTCCTATAGCCGTATTTAATTGAGTACACTGGAATTAAAGCTGTTCTATTTTACTTACTAAAAGCATGAATATGGCTCATATTTATAATCCAAGCATGACAGCTTAAACCTGGCTATATTTGAAGAATAGTTTTAATACATGGCACTCAGAATTCAATTAAAGCCAGTTCAATTCCATTTGTACAGAATTGCTGCTTGACTGTACCTGCAATGATTTTGCTCAGACCTGCTTATACACAAACCTGGGAAAGGAGTTGAGTCTTACCTCAACAGCAGTATGACATGAACGCATTACTCCAGTGGCAGTGGCATGCATTTGTGCCAGGTTATAGAAGGCCAGAATGTGGCCTCCTTGAGAAGCCAGATTAAAATACTTATAGGCCTGCTTATAATCTTTCTCGACTCCGATGCCATCTACAAACAGAGAAGTGACAGCAGAGGGTTAGTGTCAGCTGGAACGAATGAACTGGTGTCGCTTGATCTATCAGCATTCTCTCCTTAAATTCAAAAGTACAAAAGCCTGATTAAAGCCAAACGAAATAGCAGTATTTAACTGTAAAATTGTCAAGATTGCTAGCTCAGTTTTTATGGAAAAAGTAATACATTTAATTCTGAAGGAGTGTAACAACTATGCAGCCTCCTGGGCATTAAAAGAAGTGAGCTTTCCTCAAAGACTGCAGTGATTCCTGAATACAGCTGTGTGTATACAGACATTTACCTTGCCTTTCATTTGACACACCAATGTGGCTAACATCATACAGCCCAGTCTTAAAACACATTAAGTTATATCTAGTTCACCAAGACCTACTTCCTGGTAAGTACAAGCAAGACTGCAACCTTCAGCAAAAATAAGATCTTAGGTAACCAAAAAAAAATGCACACATTCAATGTGCGATAGGAGTTCCAATCTGTGAAAAACTTGAATAAACCACAACTTGTCTCTAGCATCAGATTTACTTCCCTACTTAGGTCTGTTATTTAAAATTCCTTTAGCAAGGGTATTTGTTTTTTTTAAAAACCCTCCAAGAATACAATGGGGAAAAAGAATTTGACACCAAGGTAGCTTCCTACACTTCCTGCTTTACAGGTTATTATCTATCTTTTGGCCTATGTATGTGAAAGTATGTGAAAAAGCTACAAAGCAACTATTTACTCTAAAAAAGTAACATTTTTTAAAAATTTATTTATTATATTTATACCCCGCCTTTTTTCCTGCAAGGAACCCAAGGCGGCTTACATTATATTATCCTCCTCTTCCTCTCCATTTTATCCTCACAACAACCCTGTGAGGTAGGTTACGCTGAGAGTCAGTGACTGGCCCAAAGTCACCCAGTGAGTTTCATGGCCGAGCGGGGACTAGAACCCGGATCTCCCGAGTCCCAGTCCAACACCCTAACCACTACGCCACACTGGCTCTCTTTTTCTTTTTAATTTTTTATTTACAATGACGAACAAACTAATGCATCAAATTTAAACACTTGGTTACTTTTGAGTTGCAACTGCCACCTATTGGACACTGACTCGCATAGCAGACTCTATGCTGTAGATACTGAACATCTGCTTGAAGCCACTTACTGTAATACATGGAGCCCAGCTGAAGCTGTCCATCTACCCATCCTTGTTCAGCTGCCTTCTGGAAATATTTTAGTGCCAGCTCATAATTCTACAGGAAGACAGGGGATAGAGAATCATTCATGACTATCAGAGTACTACCTCACACTGAAAGGCTTGTAGACACATTTACATGCAACCCTAAACCCAGTTCTATGATGATAACTACATTATGCTGATAGATATTGGTGCTAGAAGATAAAAAGGAAAAGGCTACACTGAACTAGGACTCTGGCATCTCAGTTAGCTTAGATGGCCTTCTTCTGTCCATGCCTGGATTCAGAAGCTCCTCTTCCTTATCTTGAAAGCCCACGATGGCCCTCCCCTCCCCATAACTCTCTGCTGTTAAGATCCCAAAACAGCACTGTCCTGTGACCTTGACTCCAGCAGATCCACCACCCTCAGCTGCCCAAAGCTCTCCTAATAACTTGAACTCATTCCTTTTCCCCTTTCTGGCCCTGATTGTTGGAACTGTTTCCCAGAATACCTGCATGTTCTCAAAATCCATCTTTCCTTTGAAGCAGAACCCCCTAATCACCATGCACTATTGTAAGTAAGCCTAAGTATGTTTAACTGAGATAATGTATATTCTCCCCCTATTTACCACTGCCTTCACATCCTCTGTTGTTTCTCCATGTCATATTATAGATATTAAGCCTGCTGGGCAGGTACGTATTCTCTTGCACTTCATTAAGCATGACACACACTGATAGAGCTATATAAACAATGAAACTGCAATCTTTCAAATCAAATGCATCTCATTTATTTTACAAATAATTGGCTCTTTACTACAAGATTAGTACTGCCACTGGGCCAGGCAGACTTACCACTTGAACACCTCTTCCATATAGATAAGCCATTCCTAGACCACTCTGTCCTACTGGGTTACCCTGAAAAACAAAGTGGAATAAATAAGAGTGTAAGACCACCACTATGCACTTCTAACATTCACAAGGATTAAAGAGAACATAGACATTCAGGCCTTCTAAAGTGTCATAATGCCCAGTTTTGACCTATCCTTTGGACCATATGCATTGTGCTAGAGCTCTAATTTCAGGAGAAAGCTGGGATAAACTTGATAACAGACACTTGATTGTCTCAGGCATTGCTCAAGCTGCAATGCAAATTATGTTGCATGGTGTGAAAAACAGTAGCATTACAAATGGAAGATGGCACTTCTTTTGTTAGAGAACTGGCACCCTCTTCAGAAAAATGGCATATTTCTCACCTGGTGGGCACATCCATCCTACATCGTAGAGGAAGGGTGCGGAAAGTTAAACATTCAAAGTAGATAATGTGGTAGTGTTATAATGAGAGAAAAACGCTGTGAATAGCGTGGTAAGAACTCTTAAGAATAGTGTTGCTCACTGCTGTGCCAATGCTTGGGCTGAGTGTAGGGTACCATGTTGGTGAACTGTTTCTTCAAGCTAGTACTTGTACCTATATACCCTCAGCAGAAGGCCTCATGTGCTCTATTGGCTGGGATCTGAAACCATTTTACTTTTGATAACATGGAGCCTTATATTGCTTTTTTAACAGAAACGTACCATATCAGCAGCTTTCTTGAAGTACTGAAGAGCTGTTTCATTGCTTTGAGGTACGATATCACTTCCTTCTGAATACATCTGAAAGCACAAAATGTAACTGCAGGTTACTTAGGATACAAGACAGAGCCAGCTCGCACAACACAAAAGCCCACGGGCTGTCGTGCATGAGCGGGAGAAAGCTGATGCGCTGCCACTTCTGTTGTTCCTTAGCAACCCATGATCAGCTCCATCGTAGGTTGCATAGCGTGTCGTCCAACCCAGAGCACTGGGTTGTTTAGGGGCTAAACAACCCATGGGTTTAGCTTAGCTTGTTTTTAGATGATACACACATGTTCAAAGTAGACATCATAGAAGAGGCATTCCTCCATGGAGAGACAAAGGGGAATGCCTCTCTTGAAGAGGTTGCTTGCCATATTAATTTTTTTGTCAACTTACGTATACTGGCATAAATATATTGATTAGAATTAAAATGTTTATATGTTTTCCAGGTGAATTGTTGCATTTTTTAAAAAAAGTATTATGAACTACTTATTGTATGTAGAAAAGATAATTTAAAATCTAATCAAAGTCTAATCTAGTTTATGTATTAAAAGTTATTTTAAATCTGCTGCCAAATTAAATTTGAAGGCATAAGACTTATAAAAGGGAATGGGACGTTGGTTACTTATGTGAAAGTGCATTCTGGTTTGGCATGATGGAGGCATTCTAGTGAATCATCACCACCCAGGAAGGCAGGGCTGCCTTTCTGGGTGGTAATGAGGAGATAATCAATTCACTTGGATGGCTCCTTACACCAGAGAACAGTTTAAAAAGTGCACCCAGGTTCTCATTTAGATATATCTTATTTTCCACAGCAATTAGCCAGCTGATTTAAATAGTAATGAAAATATAATATCCAAATATTATATGCCTTACCTTCCCCAAAAATGCCATTGCGTGTGAGTTGCCAGCATTAGCTGCTTGACTGAAGTATTCAAAAGCTCTCTGCAGAGGGGATGGGGAGGGAGACAAAACACAACAACTATTTCAAACAACATCTGCCCATCACAGCAAGTCTCAATTTTGTAACTAAATCATGCATTGTATAAAAGAGAACAAATACTGTAAGTATACAATAATAATTCCATAAAGCTGAACATCCCTTCAAGTCACTCACACAGGTCACGTACATTATTGCACTTTCCTGAATAACTTCATAAGGCAATGTCACCATTGTGCAGTGCAATCCTATGCACTTACTATGCACTTACTTGGAAGTAAGCCCCACTTTGTCAAAGGCACTCACTTCCAAGACAAGTATGCAAAGGATTGCAGCCTTAATACAGGTCGCAGGTCAGAGCTGCATCTTCAGCCTACCAGGTGGCGGTGAAGGCAGCAAAGAAGAATTTCTATGCTGCCTCCATCGCATCTGCAGAGTGCTGCCCCCAGGAGGTCTGTTACCAGTGGTCCCGGAGCCTGGGTCGGTTCCCGTTGGCTCTGGATCCGTTGGAACAGTCTAAAGGGTCCGGAGCGCTGGTCGGCCCGCAGTCCAGATCTTAGCTCCTGGATCCGTTGGGAAACAGCTGGGGGAAAACCAGCCACCCGCCAAGCCACTGAAGTGCGCCCGCTTCCCCTGGGGAATAAACAGCTGTTCGGCGTGGCCGCCAAACAGCTGAGAGGCGGACCGGAAGCAGGGGCCGGGAAGGAACAAGTGCGCCGGCCGCAGCAAACTCTGCCCTTCGCCCCCTCCCAGCCCGGTGGGTGGGCGCTCTGCTGCCCCTTCCCGGAGGAGTCGCGCCACCGCATCACTATGCTGATGCGGAGCGGTCGGAGGATCATTCTGAGATGACGGGGGGCAGCGGCGGCTCAACAGCCTCGGCGCGCGGCCTGTCGCCGGCTGGCCGGGGCGCTGCGTCACAAACGCTTGCCTGGCAACGCGCTAATGGCGCTGCCGAGTAGGCGCTGAGCGAGGCCTGGGTGTGCGGCCGGCCCTGCGGGGGCTCCTGCCAGGTGCGCCCGCGTGGGGGCTCAGGTAACGCCAGGGCGGGGGCCTCCGGCGGTATCGCACTCCTCGCCCCCGTGCGGGTGCACCTGGCCGGAGCCCCTGCAGGGCCGGCCGCACGCCCAGGCCTCGCTCTGCGCTTGCTCGGCAGCACCATCAGCGCGTTGCCAGGCAACCCTGCGGCAAGTGTTTGTGATGCAGCGCCCCGGCCAGCCGGCGACAGGCCGCGCGCCGAGGCCGTTGAGCCGCCGCTGCCGCTGCCCCCCCGTCGTCTCAGAATGATCCTCCGGCCGCTCCGCATCAACATGGTGATGCGGCGGCGCGACTCCCCCGGGAAGGGGCAGCAGAGCGCCCATCCACCAGGCCGGGAGGGGTCCGAAGGGCAGAGTTTGCTGCGACCGGCACACCCTGGCCCCTGCTTCCGGTCCGCCTCTCAGCTGTTTGGCGGCCACGCCGGGGAGCGGAGTCCTTGCCGTCGGGCATTGGCCGGCCTAGCCCCGGGCTGCCCATCCTGGAGGGGGCGCGGAGCAGGGAGCCGCCGGCTGGCCTTCCCTCCCTGCGGAGAACAATGAGCAATGAGCAACGGGGCCCCCTCTATCTCAACCCACAACAACAATCAGCCAAGCCAAGCAACACAACACCAAAGTAGCAAATTTAAACCACATCAAACACACACACGCTCACAGCCACAAACTCTCTCACAACCGGAACGATACCACGAGGGACGACAATTCAATCGGGCACTCCCTCCTCCAGGTAAGCAGGTATTGTTTTTTCCTGTTTTATTCAATTTTAAAAAGGTATAGAAAGGCTTGATTTGCACACTCCACATATCTTATTTGTAGTGCAAAAAAACAGGAAAAAACAATACAATATTTAAAATTGTATATGTATATAATATTTTAATGTATTTCAATTTTAGACAGCAAATTAAATTATAATTAATTTATTATTAATTAATAATAACTTTCCATTTAATCAAGTAAAAAAAAAGGACCCGGGTCCTTTTTTTTCCTTGATCCATTCGTTCATATTTTTTTCAAACTGTAGTCCGGCCCCCCAACTGTCTGAGGGACAATGAACTGGCCCTCTGTTTAAAAAGTTTGAGGACCCCTGGTCTAAAGCCTCCTGTGAGGCTTTAGCGAAGCACTTTGCAGATAAAATTGATCAGATTAGGAGTGGGATTCCGTGTGTCGTGGGCACAGTGGGTGAACGGGAGGAGGCCAGTGGCAGTCCGGTTTTGTGGAATCGGTTCCAGGTTCTTCCTTCTGGTGGAGTGGACAAGGTGCTTTCTTCTGTTAAGCTGACCACCTGCTTGCTTGATCCTTGCCCGTCCTGGCTTGTTATGAGCTGCAGGGAAAAACTGGGTGGGGAGATCAGGGCGGTAGTGAATGCCTCCCTCGAGGAGGGAGTGATGCCATCAGCCCTTAAGGAGGCAGTAATAAGACTGCTTCTAAAGAAGCCCTCCTTAGATCAGCAAGATTTGAACAACTTTCGCCCAGTCTCCAATTTGCCATTTCTGGGCAAGCTGATCAAGCGAGTGGTGGGGGCTCAGTTGAAGGCACATTTGGATGAAGCCAATTATTTAGATCCATGCCAGTCGGGCTTCAGGCCTGGACATGGGACAGAAACGGCCTTGGTGGATGATATGAGGAGGGCTTTGGATAGGGGTGAATGCTCTTTTCTAGCCCTCCTTGATCTCTCAGCGGCTTTTGATACCGTTGACCACGGTATCCTCCTGGACCGCCTGGAGGGGTTGGGCGTGGGAGGCACTGTATTGCAGTGGTTCCGGTCCTTCCTCTCTGGAAGGTACCAGAGGGTAGTTCTTGGGGAGGAGGCTTTGGACCCTCGGCCGCTCACTTGTGGGGTGCCGCAGGGTTCCATCCTCTCCCCGATGTTATGTAACATCTACCTGAAGCCGCTGGGAGCTATCATCAGGAGGTTTGGGGTGCGCTGTCACCAATATGCGGATGACACACAGCTCTACCTCTCCTTCAAGTCCTCACCAAGGTTGGCTGTTGAAACCCTGTCCAAGTGCCTGGAGGCAGTGGGTGGCTGGATGGGAAGGAACATGCTGAAACTGAACCCCGACAAGACCGAGGTACTTCTGGTGGGAGACAAGGGAAGGTTAGGGGATGTTGACCTGGTGCTGAATGGGGTACATCTACCCCTGAAGGACCAGGTCCGCAACTTGTGGGTCATTCTAGACTCCCAGCTGTCCATGGAGGCTCAGGTGTCAGCTGTGAGCCGGGCGGCGCTGTATCAGCTCCATCTGATGCGGCAGTTGCGCCCCTACCTTCCTAATCATCTGCTCCTATCAGTGGTTCATGCCTTGGTCTCCTCTTGCCTGGACTACTGTAATGCGCTCTATGTGGGGTTACCCTGGAAGACGGTTCGGAAGTTGCAGCTGGTACAGAATGCAGCAGCTCGCCTGGTTAAAGGCTGCCGCCGGTGTGATCACATCACTCCGGTGCTCAAAGAATTGCACTGGCTACCAGTTGTTTGCCGATCCGAATTCAAGGTGTTGGCGTTGACCTTTAAAACCCTGTACGGCTCCGGTCCAGTCTATCTCAAGGAGCGCCTCCAGCAACATCAAGTAGGCCGCTCAACAAGATCCGCCACGGATGGCCTTCTCCCTGTTCCATCAGCCAGAGAAACCAGGCTGGTGGGGACTAGGAGGAGGGCCTTTTCTGTGGTAGCCCCCAATTTATGGAACTCTCTCCCCAGTGACCTCCGCCATGCCCCTTCCTTGATTAGCTTCCGCCAGGCTTCTTCATAATTTTAGAACCCAGTGAAATGTTTTTACTGCTTTGTATGAACTGGAATCTTGAGCACTTAACAGTACTCACTGTCAGTTTTGCTGCTTATTCAGCCAAGTGAGCAAGTTTCTTATTTGTACAAATATTCTAATTCTAGACGGATGCACAATCTCATATGTGCACTGCTTAATACAAAAGCAGAGCTATTTGTTGTGCATCAACTGGAATCAGGTTCCTTCTATTTTGACTCCCTTACCCTCAAGCTTACTGTTAAAAACTGAAATTCTTTTTGGGGCCTCTTATCAAACAGTGCTGATGTGGTTATGCAACAGATAGCATTTGCATTATACATATGGTATTCCAATTCCGCTTTTTAAATATGCATCGACATTTTATCTTCCTGTTAAACAGTTCCATGGCACTACAGAAATAGAAAATAATGGATACCTGATGATTTTGCTCTACTCCTCTTCCTCCATGCAGATGCAACTGCCCAAGCCCAACCTGGAACATTAATTGAAATGTGTCACATATTTTCCTAAGG
This sequence comes from Shinisaurus crocodilurus, assembly GCA_021292165.1. Classification (NCBI taxonomy): domain Eukaryota; kingdom Metazoa; phylum Chordata; class Lepidosauria; order Squamata; family Shinisauridae; genus Shinisaurus; species Shinisaurus crocodilurus. Next base: position 276,443,680 of record CM037876.1, read on the forward strand.
AGGAAGTCCACCAAGAAGGCACACAACAGTAGAATGAATAAAACATGCAGTAAGGGTGCAACATGCAAATCAAGAGGTCAAGGAAATACTTTGAGGGGGCAAATTGCCCTGCTTCAGTAAACACAATAACTTGGAAGTTCGCAACAACCAATAAATTACTGATACTCTAAAAAACAAAAACATCTGCCATGCTGGGTGCTGTACAGAACAAAGTGATAGGAGGGTTACTTCTCACAGAGATGGTGTACCTGGTCTGATTTCTACAACTTCAGGCTGCAGGTGGGGCTCACATGACTGAAATATCCTCCATGTAAAACCATTGCGTGCACACTGAGAATTTGCATGTCAGAGTGAAGGGGCTTTAGCTTACCCTCATACCCAACATCTAGTTTCTTACTAAGAAGCATTCAACTATGTGAGCCCAAAGCTGCAGTATGAAACAGGGCAGGACAGGCACAGGTTTGTCACAGTGAAAACTAGGTTACGGTCTGTACTTGCAGGTCTTGCAATATTATGGTAAGAATAATGGCAAAATCTCAGTTGCTACTGGGAGAGCTGGCCAACACTGTCTTCTAAAAGTACAGCAATTTACTGCTCATTACATTTATTTTGGAAACCACAATTCTGGTGGCCTGTTTGAAATATGCCATGCACTCCTAAGTCCTAGTGCAATGTGCTAAGTCTCTCAGGAGAAAGATGAATATTTTAGTACAAATTTCTAATGATGAATGGAAGCAATCATAATACTTTGTAGAAGGAAAAAACAAGCTTTTTAGTGAAATTGGATTCACATCACCCACATTTTGGAAACATGGTATATATAGACCACAGGCAGGTGTGCCTCTCTGTTTCTCTATCCTGAGGGGCCATGTATTATTTCTGGCTAAAGCTCCCTTGAGTACTCACAGTGTGTATCCAAATTGTCTAGTTGCTATGCTGCAGTTTTTTCCACCATGCCCAATATGTTAATATTGATGTGTGTGCTCTACTGCTTTCTATGGAGTTTTAGTTGTATGCAGTTGCCATTCTCCAACAAATTCCCACCCCTGCTTGGCAAGCTAATCATACCTGTGCTTGAACATCTCCCTTTTCAGCTAGGAATTGGTAATACTGTATCAAATCTTCCTCCAGCATCCCACTTGCCATTCCTGGATTTTCTACTTCATCTGGCAGACGAATTCTCTGTACCACCGTGCCTCCTGTCAGAGAGATGTCACTAGCCACTAGAGAAACAGAAGAGAACGAGAACATTTAGCAGTTACTCATACATGATTGCCTAAAAAAACCAGACAAATTCTTATAGGATGAACCATTCCAGCCAGGGTTGTTCTGCATAGTACACAGTAGCAAACTTGCCACCAAGTGTACAATCAAAAGGGAGCTGCAGCCAATCCAACAGCCCTTATCAGTGTACCTGAATGATATACTTTTGCATTTTTATGAGCAAACGTAAATATTTCACATGTACTCTAGAAAACAATGTGTGAAGCAGCCCTGAAAAATATACAGAGGTACTAGAAAAGGAACAGGAGCAGGAGTTATAGAGTACAGGTAGTAAGACAGAAGATGTAGCTCAGTGGTAGAGCACATGCTTTGCACGCAAGAAGTCCCAGGTTCAATCCCCGGCATCTCCAGGTACGGCTGGGAAAGAATCCTGCCTGGGATCCTGGAGAGAACTACTGCCAGTCAATGTAGACAATACTGGGCTAGATGGACCAATGGTCTGATTCAGTATAAGGCAGTTTACTATGTTCCAAACTAAGGCTAAAATGTACTCCTGGATTCCAACTGAATCTTTGGGTGCATATAGGAATATACAATTCCAGGAAAAAAACACCCTACTCCTGTGTTCTTGAAGTGGTATTAATTAACCACATACATGGAATTTATGATACAGGGAAAATGCTAAGTTATTTTCCCTACCCTATTTTGAGAAGTTGCTGGGAATATAATGGACCCCAATTAGCTTAGTCCTTTGGTAGTTCACTTTCCCATTGGTCTCAGTAAAGGAGAGAGAGTATGTGCACACAAGGATTGCCCTGCTAATTGCTGGCATGCAGCCCTCAACAGATTACCCTGAAGGAATGTGGCACTTGACAGAAAAGATGTTCCCTACCCTTGGCTTAGTAAGTTAAATGTATTTTTTTTTAAACATGAAAGGGGGAGACGAAACACCACAGGACAACTGATAATTTTTATAGGCGTATATGGAGTATGAAATGGTTCCGGTTCGCTAAAAGAATTTTACAAATATTTCAAACTGTTGGGGGTCTGTAGCAACCCCACATAACACTCTAGAACAGTCAAGCACCATAGCTTGTGTGGTAAAAAAATAGGCAGCAAAACAGAAGCACCATTTTAATTATGATATTTTAAGTTGATAGAACATTAGGCCATGATCTTTTAATTCTGTATTTCTTTAACTAGATTGAACTACAAAAAGGATTATATTCTTTAATACTGACTGTTCAACCGTAACAGCTACTAAATGAAAAATCCAGCCTAAAACAGCAATCATAAAATCTTCACTTTATGTAAAAGGCCATTTCTGTTCAAATCAAACTAAGAACAGAATAAAATACACATACTTCCATATACTTACATCTACTTTGATAAAACATAATTCAGATCCTATTTCAGCTAATGGGAAAATAAATATATATCTAAGTGTACACACACATACCATGGTTGGCTACTAGACGGTAATGCGTGAGTGCGGATTCACAGCTTTGAAGGACTCCTATCCCAGCCCAGTACCGGTAGCCCTGTAAAGAAGCAACTCTTGTAATTCTGACATAGTCAGGCAAAATATTAAAAAGAAACAAATCCACTATGATTTGGGGATAGTACACAAATGAAAATATATCTTGCTGTCCTATAACTGAAATTATTCAAGCAAATGGTGATGCTGAGAAAGTGGTGAAAGATACAGTCATATCAATCAATCAATCAATCTTTATTGTGTGGTGACAGACCCAACAAAACTAATGTAAACATATAAAAACAGTTTAACCAATTTGCAAGGTTACATAAACATATCTTAAAAGCAATTTTAAAATTTTAAATCAGAAGCAAGAATCAACCTACACATTCTCTGTGCAGAAAAAAAGACTTGGCCACTAGCTCTGTGATGGGCTTGTTTGTATCAGCTAAAAAATCTTTTAAATACCATCCCAAGGACCTGCCAGGGAATTTTCTCATTACTGGGTAAAGAAATTTGGTATGCTCATCCCTGCAGAAATTACATACAAAAAGGATATGCTCCAAAGTTTCAATTTCTTGTTCATTACAGGGACATAATTGGTTTTTGTATGGCACACCATAATAGCGCCCATCTAAAACTGCAGATGGTAAGCAATTGAATCTGGCTCTCAAAAAGACCTGCCGGTATTTTGAGATGGACAGATTACTCAAACACCTAGCACTTTTGGGAAATTCAGATACAGTCATATTCAAATGTCCCAAGTTCAGCTTCTGCTTTGGTAAAGAGCCATATAAAGCGCACCATCCGTATGGTGGAAGGCGACTTCTGGTAATTCCCCCCTTCCCCTAGAGCCCCCAGCACCATCTCCCACAGTGTTCCACAGGATCCCCCAACACTCCAGAGCTGATTTTCAGAGAGTGCAAGGAGCTGCAGGGGAAAGGGGGGAAACCGGCAAGAGTAATCTCCCTCCTTTCTGCTGGCAGAAGCGAAGTCTGAATGGTTTTTCTTTCATTTTTTTATTTTGTTTCTGAAATTTTTATGATCAATAAACAGGTAAACACATCAGAAATAAATAATTTTAACATATTTCATTCTATTATTGTTCCTAATCCACCTGTTGAATATTTTATTTATGGTCTACCGACCACACCAATACGTAAAACAATACAATACAAACAAGATACACCAGCTCTTATTTATACACTCAAAGAAAAACTTAGAAAATAAAAACAGAGACAAGCATAAAAGGCCTAGTCACAATAGCAATATTCAAAAATTTTGCAACTTTCTTGGTAATTGAGCTATCTGAGCCATCAAGCAGAGTGGACAAAAGAAACTCTGAGGATCGTCCAGGGAAAGTCTGGGTGATTGGATGTATTATGTTTTCTCTAGCCCCTCGATAGAAGCTGCAATTAAAAAGGACATGTGCAACAGTTTCCACCTCCTCATTATTGCAGGGGCAACACCTGTTTTCCATTGGGATTTTATTGAATCTACCATCCAAAAGTTTGGAGGGTAGAACATTAAATCGAGCCAAGGAAAACGCTCTCCTATATTTTGGAATAGATAACCAATCTAAGTATAGCATCCCATTTGTAGAGTAAAGGTCTGACAGACCCATCGACAAGGGGGAGCATGGGCCCTGAGCCGCTCCATGGAGCTCTTGGAAGTCGATGTCAATTAATCTTTGCTTAACAAGAAATTTAGCTTTCTCCCAAGGTATGGATAACAAGTAGGAGGGTGACAGCCCGGCTGAGACAACCTTTTCCACCACTGCTTTGTTCCAAGCAGACACATGGGAATCTAACATCACCTGGAATGCAAAAGAGTTAAGCTTAAGCAGAGAACAGCAGCGAAGCCAAAAGTGAATAGAATGTATCCAAGCCATACAACCGAGAGAATTAAGGCCAGCTTCCAGATAGAGAACAGCACTAGCCACACACTTGGGCATGCCAAATATCGCTCTTAGAAAGTAGGATTGAACACCTTCAAGAGAGTCTTTAAGGCCAGGAAACCAGATAGGGGCTCCGAAAAGAATCTGAGATACTATTTTGGCTTGAAAAACACGGGTAGCAGCTGGAATGAAATTCCCACCTTTAGTAAAAAAGAACCGTAATATAGCACCCAAATTTTGTTCAGTTTTAACCTTCGCACGTCTTGCCTGAACTCTCCAGTTGCCTCGTGAAACCAAATACCCAGATATTTGTAGGAGTCAACTTGATCAAGCCTGCTATTATCCATGAACCAAGAGTATCTAACCTTCCTCCTTGCAAATACCATAACTTTAGATTTGGAGTAGTTAATTGTTAAAAGATTTTTATTACAAAACCCAGCAAATCCAGATAGTAAACGCTTGAGACCTAGTCGTGTCTGCGAAATTAAAACGGCATCATCTGCATAGAGGAGGATAAATATTCTTGTGGAGCAAATCTTAGGAGGGTGGGAGGCTATTGACCTGTAGGTGGGTGGGAAGATCAGCCAGGTACAGATTGAATAAAGTGGGAGCAAGAACACAGCCTTGTCTAACACCACGAGAGGAGAAAATCTCCTGAGAGAAATGGCCATAGTTACTACAGCGCACCTGGGCAGATGTGTTTTGATGTAGGGTACGGATTAGAAACAATAACCTCCTATCAATAGAGAGCTGTTCCAATTTGCTCCAAAGGAGGTCACGGGATATAGAATCAAAAGCAGACTTTAGATCAATAAAAGCAGTGAATAATTTGCCTCCTTTTGGGGTGGAGTATTTGTGTATTAAATGGGACAGAACCAAACAGTGATCAAAAGTAGAGTGGCCAGATTGAAATCCAATTTGCTCCTCCCCTAAGATATCATGGTCATTGATCCAGGCTTTCAATTTAAGGCACAAATAATTTGCATATACTTTCCCCACTATAGAAAGCAAGCTTATAGGCCGATAATTATTTGGGTCATCTTTGGGCCCTTTCTTATGTATTGGTATGATAAAAGCCTTTAGCCAGACCCCAGGGATTACACCAGATTTGTTTATTAGGGAGAAAAGAGTAGCTAATAGAGGGGCCCACTAACTGATGTTACACTTCAAAGCTCAGACGGAATACCATCAGGTCCCGGAGCCTTGCCTGGTTTTAGTTGGAGTAACAGTTCCTCTACACTGCTTGACTCAAGTGAAGGCCAGTCGGGGATGTCAGATGTTAAATGAGGGGTAGAGTTAGAAACAACAGAATTGGGGTTATTAAAAATTGAACTGAAAATGGTCTTCCCAAACATTAGCTGGGATATGACAATCAGGAGATCCAGTACTATGACTTAAAGCGCCAGAGACCAATTTCCAAAAGGTTCTGGAATTACGGGTAAGGGATGCTGAAATTAACATCTGCCAAGATTCTTTAACAGCCTCTCTTTTTTTCCGTGCCAAGAGATTCTTATATTCTTTCTTTAACTCATAATAGGAATGATATTGTTCCTAATCTAATGGGGGGATGGGACATGTTGTCCAGTTCATGTTGTGTAATGCATTCCAAGCTATTTCAGCCTAAAAGGTCTCTCCAAAGATGACCATAGGAAGCTAACAGGTGCAGGGAAGCTGTATTCATATTGGCTGATTCAATAAATGACTGCCAAGTCTCATAAATATTGTCTTGACCACTTTGTAACTTGAGCTGATTAGTTATTTTTTCCTTAACAGCAAGATCCCATAATGTTTGCTTCCATCTGACAATAGTCAGTTCTACATTGGACATCCACTTTGCTGCTATTTCTAGTCTGGCTAAAGTCCAAATAAAGGTTTCCCCCTTTCCCCTGCAGCTCCTTGCACTCTCTGAAAATCAGCTCTGGAATGTTGGGGGATCCTGTGGAACACTGTGGGAGATGGTGCTGGGGGCTCTAGGGGAAGGGGGGAATTACCAGAAGTCGCCTTCCACCATACGGATGGTGCGCTTTATATGGCTCTTTACAAAAACAGAAGCTGAACTTGGGACATTTGAATATGACTGTATTTGAATTTCCCAAAAGTGCTAGGTTTTTGAGTAATCTGTCCATCTCAAAATACCGGCAGGTCTTTTTGAGAGCCAGATTCAATTGCTTTATTCAATTGCAAATAAAGGCTAAGGTGCTGCTCAAACGTAATGGCGGCAAATTGCAGTTCAATTAACCCATGCTTTGCAGTGGTGTATTCCAGGTGCATTTCACAGTGTTTTTAAACATTCAATCGCTGAGCGGGCCAATTGGTGGTTGCTACGTGACGTCTGAACCCGGACACTATAGGTTAATTGTGGGTTAAACAACCCACAGTTAACCTAACTACTAATTGTAGCATCCTGGTATCTAGACACATTGGGGATACCCCCCTGCTCCACTTACCTTCTGTGAAAAGAATATTAGTACTGAATCTGGGGTTTTTATTATTGAAAATGAAATTCAAAAGTAAAGTCTGCCATGGTTTTAATCTCTGTTCATTTATGTCAACTAGTAAGGTTTGAAAAAGGAAGGTCAGCTTAGGTAACAATTTCATTTTAATTGCTATTATTTTTTCCATCCACCTCATATTTAATTTGGACCACTGTTTTAAATTTTGCTTAATATATTTGATAGCTGGGCTGTAATTTAATTTTATCAGTTTGGACATATCTATAGAGATGGTAACTCCCAAATATTTTAGCTCTGAACTGTCCATCTAGCATCTGGAGACATAGGCAGAACAATAGTTGAAAGAGCTTGGTACAAATCAAAACGAAAAGTTGCCTGTATGATGAACGGTCAAAGGAAAGATGTTAAGTGTGTAACTGAGCACTCTCAGTGTCAAGTTAGGAACAATTGCACTACTGATACAGCAGGATTTAAACTGATAGAGGTCTTGATTTAAAAAGTGACAGAAAAAAGGAAATTCAAATCCCAAGAATTAAATATGGAAATATTTCTATTTAAAAACAAATTCGTTAACTTACAGTGCAATCCTATACATGTCTACTCAAAAGTAAGCCCTACCAGGTTTGATGGGACATACCCCCAGGTGAATATAAGATCTTAGTCTTAGAGCCATAAAAACAACACTAATATTTCAGATTAGAACATCTCAGTATTTTTAGATATTGTAAGACACCTGTATTTTGGTAACAGAATACACTACTATTTTATGCAATAACTTGTGTGTTAGGTAGGGAAATATTTTTTTATTTAATTTATTATATTTATATCCCGCCTTTTTTCCTGCAAATACACTTACCAAAATCATATGTGCTATCAAATTTCCTCCAAGAGCTCCAAAAGTGTAATAAACCAGTGCCTACAGAAGGTAAGTAGAATTGGTTAATTACACTATTTTTATATTTAACAGTTGTGGTTTTTAAAAAGAAAGTCAGTAGAATTGCCATACCTTAGCCTGGCTGGAATCAACACCAAGCCCAGAGGCATACAGAAATCCAAGGGCCTGAAATGGAAACATAAAATAAAGTTCACATGTGGCAATTTCAAGACTGGTTTAACTACAGTCACAACCTCTTTTACAAGGTGTCTGTGTATATATAAATATAGTGAGTACAAGATATGAAGACAGTAAATAGGGAGATCATTTATAACACAGCAAACTATAAAAAGACTTCATGACCATATCTTAAATTTGAAGGCAACATAGTATGGGGAAGCAAGCTAAATTCTATTATGAGTATTATTTCGGCATTACTTTTGGAGTAGCTTCAATTCTATGAGCTAATCTAAAAAATAGGCTTACAGTGAGAGAGTGGGGTGGGGGAAAACCCCCATAATAAATGCTACATTTATGTTCTTTGTTGGGCAAAAAAGAAAAACACATCAACAAAAGCTACACACTGAATTTTATTTTGACCCCAAGTCGCTGAAGATTTGATTGACACCAAAAGGCACATTATGCTACTACACTGAGAGATTAAGTTGTATGAAAATCTCCATAAATAGTATGAACACTAAACCTATGTAGGAGGTTGTGGTGCTACCACAAGCCTCTTGTGCTGCTTGGCTAACCACTTCTCAGATCTGTGGACAGCCAGTTTGTTTTTTGACATAGGTAAACTATTTTAGATAACACCAAATGTTACATGCGAGTTACATTTCTGCCAGTGAGCAGAAAAAAAATAAGACACACATTCTAAAACAGACATTTAAAGTATACTTACTGTTTGCCCTTTAGGTGATCCTTCTTCAGTCAGTTTCTCAAAGAGCTCTTTAGCTGACCGAATGTTTTGCTTCAGGTAGTCCCCAAACAACATAGCGTAAGACACTTTTTCCATTGCCTTAGTATGATTCATGTCAGCTGCTCTCAGAAGATATTTATAGGCCCTTAAAGAAAAAAATATATTTATATACATGCACACACATATGCAGGCTCAGTTATTATTTTGAATTAACAGAAATGCCTCTTTGGAAAAAGGTAGCAGGTTACTCTAATGTTACACAGTTAATGATTTTAAAGTATCAGTGCTAGAAAATTGAAATCATGTATATTGGAAATGATACCAAAATGCCTTAAGTAGTGAGTGCTGACATGCCATTAGTATTTATACGGAAAGAAATGTTTGGAAGAGTAGCTTGATGACACTTAGTATGTATTCAGCATCCCATTCAGGCTCCAATTCTGCAGGTAGTGTATAGCTATCAAGACTAATAGCTACTGATACCCGGGTACTAGCCTATTATTGCATGACGCTTCCATAGTAGGACTGAAAGAACATGAGACTCACTCTTTCTTCTGGGCCTTTTTACTGCTCTCATTAAGGATTTTCATCCCAGTTTGGTAAACATCCTCTGCCTCTTGCATTTGTCTTCTCTTATTAGATTGCTCTTCAGCTAATTATGGACGGGGGGGGGGGGAAGAAAGAGTAATTAATACTTCACCCACGAAGATACTGCTCAGGTCAACCATTTTGGTTGTTAAAAAACATCACAACCTCACATATTTCACATTGGGCTCCTGTGCTTTTAACAAACCATTGTGCTTTGTACTAGTCTTGCAGCAAAGAAGGCTCAGAAATAAACAATCACAAACTGGACATAGTGAAATGTATATCTAACACAGAGTTTAGTGCAAATGTTACAAAGTGAAACACATTTTCTTGAATTTTTCCAAATAAAATTATTTTTCTTGAAGAAGTCACATCGACTGCCAACAACAACTGAGGCTTGAATGTTCAAAGGTGGCAAGTCACCCATTTCATTCAACCCAGGGAAATGAAGCATTTTTCATTTGACTGTCATGTGAAGATAGATTGACTAACTGCTTTTCAGAGGACAGAGCAATTTTTGCATCTCAGCAAGGTAAATTTAGAGTTACTTCACAGTCCAAACTTCGTGGAGTTGTCATTTCCAAGATTTGTCCACCCAGGTTTTTCCTCTTATAATTGAAAAGCAGCCCTGGGAGGCTGAAATCATGAGCTGAGGAGAGGCAAGTTTCCCTGCCAACTATTTGTCCGCTCAAAATCACCCAGCTGCTTTCCCACCAGTGCATTTCCCTGTTTTAAGAAAGTAGTTAGGTGAGGGTGTTTTTCAGCAGACAAATGGGCTGGCAGGGAAAGAGTTAAATAGCCCCCCTCTCCCTGGCTCAGAATTTCAGTTTCCCAGTTTTTTTTAAAAAAACACCCCTCCTCAAAGGTCAAGAAGAAGAATGTCAGAAATGACTGTCTTGTATAGTTTTGCTCTTAAACAAATCCAGAAAGTATGAGGCCTCATCCATAATCACCATCCTGGTCTAAGCGTATTCTACTTGCTCATGACTGAAAAAGCCTTGAAGTAGGTATTGGAACCAGCACTCCGAGCATTTGTTTGTAAGTCATCTGAACATGTGGATCAGTCAGAAGTGCTTTTGACTGCAAGAAATTGGAAACCTCCAAGATGAACATCTCCACTTTTAATTCTGTCATGGACATAAATACATTCTCATGCCCGGTATTTTCCTCAACTATTTGATATGTAAGGTGTGTTGTTTATGTTTACTGACTGTGCTATGATCAGATGATGTAAAACTAGAAAGGGTGTAATGGTGAACATTATGCAACTGATTGTTTCCAAGGCTTCTCTACTTTTGCTGCTGCTTTCCATATGGGCTAGCCCTCTGCTCTGCCTTTCTTATGATGTTAGCACTACTTACCTTGCCTATATTGTTCCTCTACTACCTCAGTGTCTCCCTTCTTTTCTCTCTATTATCTCCTGCACTGCCAAAATTTAGATTGAAACCTCCTTGAGTACATGACTCCCCCCACCCCCCAGTTTATATGACTTTAAGTACATGGAGAAAATATTCAAATTAGTTTTAGACACGGATTTCCACCCCCTGGAGCAGTAATGCTACATTAAGTAGAGAAACATATTGTCAGGCTATTATAAAACAAAACAAAAAACAAGTGGTGAGGCAGCTAAATCAGGACTTTTAATCTAGGAATCCGGCTGGAAAGGGTCAATACAGGGTCTCACTGACATCACATCACCCCAGTGGACAGAATAAATCAATAGACAAACTCATAACAAGCCATATACACAATACAGAAAACAGTTAAGACAAATAGTTCTCATTCTGCTCAATGGGAGAAGCAAAGTTACCCCCAAAAGATGCAAGATGGGCTGATAGTTGTGGCTCTAGGAAGCCTGCAAGCAAAGCATGAAGGCAACAGCTCCCTCACCTTGTTTGATCCCAGAATCTGGTACTTTGAGGCATACTGCCTCTGAACATGGAAGTTCCTCCAAGAATTTGTCTACTTTTCCTTTAAAGCATGGGGAGGGGGAACTTTGTGAGGTCTGGGGGCCATTTTCAATTAAAACCGACTAAAAAAAATTAAAACAAAATGGTGTTCAGAACTGCTACAGAATCCCAAAGGGGTCAAAAATAGCTTGCAAACATGCTAATTTGTACCCTTTTGGTGCTCAATAGCAGCTCTGGATGCCATTCTGGATGCAAAAAAAGAGAGAGCCAGTGTGGCGTAGTGGTGAGAGTGTTGGACTGGGACTCAGGAGATCCAGGTTCTAGTCCCTGCTTGGCCATGAAACTCACTGGGTGACTTTGGGCCAGTCACTGATTCTCAGCCTAACCTACCTCACAGGGTTGTTGTGAGGATAAAATGGAGAGGAGGAGGATGACTATGTAAGCTGCCTTGGGTTCCTTGCAGGAAAAAAGGTGGGGTATAAATATAATAAATAAATAAATAAATAAATAATATTTTTTTTAAAAAATTGGGGTTTCCCCCCAAATTTCAGGGGTAGCGGGGGCTGCATCTGTCCCACGGGCCACATATTGCCCGCTCCTGGCTTTAAAGCCATCTAAGCCAGTGGCCACCACCATGTCTTGGAACACTGAATTCCATACATTATTTGTTGTGTGAAGTAGTGTTTTGTCCATCTGTCCTAACCGTACTGAAAATTAATTTCACCAGTGGAGCCCAAGTTCTGGCATTATGAGAGCAGGAACAAAATTTCTGTCAACACATCAATTAAATTTCATGCAGTCCAAGAACTGCTTAGGATAGCTTCCACACTTACTTTCACAAAAGCCCCACTTTTGATCACTCTTGTAGTCATAGGTTGTTGCACACCAGAGTCTGCCATCTTCCCTCCCATCTGCAGTACATTCTGAGTATTCCCTCTCCAGAAAAAGAAATGGGAAGTGGCATGGTTCTCCATCTGCAGTCCCTGCAATGGCTGTCAAAACTAAGAACAAACACACAAAACACCGAAGAGTTAATATACCGAAGGATCTCAACTGTTGCCAATTTTGTTTCTTACCAGTTTTCTATGTAAAAAGAACCTGTGGCATCTTTAAGCCTTTTCCTTCCAAAATACAAGTTTATAGACAATTTTTACCTCACTAAAATGGATATTCAGATTCAGAAATTCACAGAATCATGCATAACCAGTCTGGAGTTAGCCAATTAGTAATCATAATCCGGTAGCAACATGAGTGCAAAGTTGTTTACACCATATCTAGTTGCTGTTGCATAGGGATCTATTCACACACACCTTTGAGCTTGCTCTCTCTCACACACGTTTGAGCGCTCTCTCTCTCTCTCTCTCTCTCTCTCGCTCTCTCTCTCTCACACACACACACACACCCTTATTAATATTAATTGTAGAGGTGAAGGCAATATGACATTCACAAAATCTCAATTTAACACTAGGACTGAATAAGCACTGCAAGCAGAAATTCTCTCTGATAAAGCAACTATTTAAGGCTAGGATCTGATGAAGTTTGATGATACAGGGAACTCCCTGCACCTCCATTTTAATTCAGCAGGATTTTTCTGTGATCGATTAAAGTTATATTTGTTAACCCAAGCAGGAAATAGCTTAGGCTTTTGGCAGACTTATTCCTATGATGTGGTTTCCTATGCAAGTCTATTCTGAAATTTACATAAAGCCAGCAATTACTGTTGACGTGCCATTAGGGGACAAATGAAAAATCAGACTGTACTTGCTGTGTATGTCATGCATGACATGAGACAAGCCTTCTCTCTTTGAGTGTTATAATTAGATATATAAAAGGTTTCAATACAGGTTAGCGATTAGTATTTTCATTTTCAAATTGCAAAATGATCTGAAGTAGTACATCCTCTTATCAAGCCACTGGGAAATTTCAAGTTCAATATGCTTTCTAAAGTACACCACCTTTACTTATACTATTTGTTCTTGCATGGGTAGCTGCCTCTACTGAGAAAGAACTGGTAACCACTTACAAGTTAAAGTGCAATGATGACTCATGCATACATTGTCTTCCTTTTATATAAGATAGGGTTCCTACCAACACATCCAATGCAAGGCTAAGCTGCACTGCAACACACAGAATACCATGATAAAAGGTAATGCTGGTCATCCCTTCCAAAGCACATGTTACTTTCCCAACTTATAGTTTGGTATGCCTTTATACTTAAACCTCTCTCAACCACCCTCTTGGATCAATATGCTGGAGATGCGAGGTTTCCGAGGTTTATGCACCCATTTACTACCATTAACTGCCATGTAAGTGAGTGGGGTAGTCCCTTCCATTCAGTTTTATGTATATGACCCTGACAATGCAATTCTCTGCATGTTTATTCAGAACTAGGGCCCACTGTGTTCAATGGAGCTTACTCCATAAGATTATAGCCTAAGAGACTCGGCACGCTCACTTGCTGCTGCCTCCCCAACAAGTCCTCCTTTTATTAATGCCAGAACTGGTGCTATGAAGCTTTTAGGACTGAGTTCTAAGAGCATAGACCTAGCAGTTAGGCAAGATTGCACAAAATAGGACATAGCATGCAAACTAACACTTTCCTCACACTTACCATGCGCTAACAAGTGGCCCCACCCCGATGTCATTTGGTCCCTGGCCGACACACTGGGTGGATGCTCCACCCAGTGTGTTGGCCAGGAGCTGGCTTTACTGCACATGGGCGTCCCCTGATGGGGAGGGCCTGCGTGCAGTGAAGCCACCCACCCACCCACCTAGGTGGATGATCATTGCTTGGGGTGGCTTCTCCTGCCCTGTGCCTTCTCCCACTGGGTGAGGAAGCAGGGCAGGTGAAGCTGAGCTGGCTGGGTGCCCCTTTGCTGTCTGAGTGGGGCACTGCATTGTGTGCAAAGGGAAGGGACTTGGCTGGGTGCTCAGTCCAGCTTCGCTTGTCCTTTGCCTTCCTCTCGGGCCAGAGGTTCCCCGTCCACGCTCTAGCAGAACAAGTATTCTTATTCTTAAACAAGTCTGTTAAGACTCAACTCATCAGAAACATAAGTAAAAGAATCCTAGTTAGATAACTATCAGTTTAAGTGACTGTGTAGAACTATTAATTTAAGGAGCGCTGTCCCTTTGTTCGAACAGAATATCCCTTCCAATCCTCTGGGTTCCATCCAACATTGTGCAAGCACACTACTATTCATGCAATGGGACATTCCCCTCTTCACATCCTACGGTGTAATCCCCTGTACCCACTCCAAATTTGCTATGGAGGATCCCTCAATGCTCTGGAGCAGGTTGGGGGGATGCACAGGAGGAGGGGAAATTTGTTCGGCTGATGGATGGACACAGTTGGATACAGCCCTCTGAATTTATGTTATGATCTATGGAGAAAACTGTTTAATTCCAGAAGAATTTTGGGGCAGGTTTCAGGACATTCTGCCTATACAAATAGTTTCAGAAACAGTGGCACATTCACATTATAAAATGATGTGAAAACAGCATGAAAATCCCTGAGTACATTGTGTGTGATTTTTACTGCACAAGCCCCATGAAAACACCTGGGAAATGCAGAAACACCTGGACCTGCAGGTCCCATTCATAACAGAATTGCTCAGGGGAAATTCCTGTTTTTCCAACCATGCTTTTGGCATTACAAAATTACAACTGCCCAGCAGTAGTTTCTACACTCACTACACTGTATTTACGATTTAAAGTTCAGATGTTTAACAAACTTAAGTCTGATGCAGATATGAGCAGCACACTAAGTGCCTAGGTGCTGCCCCCCTGCCAAATTTCCCCTTCCTAGCTTTAATTGTGGTGTAACACTGGAAAGTTGTCATGCTAACCAAGGTAAGCTTTCAGGCAGAGTTGGATACTTGTTTGCTGATTACAAGTAAGCATGGTAACAACAGTGCAAGAGAAGATGTACTACTACAATCATGGTTAATGCTGAAGAGAGGAGGGAAATTCACACAGAGGGGGCCATGACTCACTCTAATAACCATGGCTCAGATGGTTATACCATCTCTCCCTCAGGAATTGATATCCTCTCCCCTGCCCACTTTAAAGCTCTTAATCAGAGATAACATACAAGATCACCTGTTTTTTGTGCTTCTACCTCTTCCAAGTCCTTATTTAATAGGGTTGGCAGTTCTAGAGAACTTAATTCCTCCAAAGTTCTTTCCTTCACTTCCTCTTGGCTCCTGAAACTCTCTCATTTTCAGTGTGAGTTTCTGGTTCCTCAGAGTCAATGAAGATCTGGCCTGCTACCACTTGAGTTCCTGTTGAATGGTCTTTCACCTGTTCTTCAGAAGGCAAGGTTGTCTACAAAATATGTAGCAGGAAAAATTAAACAGATGAAGCATTTGATCACCTCTCACATGCATAAGATTTTCAACATAGATTGAACAAAGCTGGAATTTTCATTTCAGGATGGATGCTTGCAAGAAGTCAGAACGTACCACAGACTGAGAAAAATGTTTAGGATTTCTGAATTAATCTTCTTTTGAAGATGTGCCGTCCGGATTCTTCTTTTTCACATTCTGACTTGCTTCCAGCATCTGCTGCTTTGGTTTAAAATGTAAGTGTGTTCTTGGCTCACTGCAACTCATGTATCTCCCACTACACCGATCTTCTCCCATTAATCTACTTTAGCTACAAATATACTGTGTTTTTTACAGTTTGTGCCCTGTGCGAAATATCTGAATATTTTTATTTATAGTCCAAGATGAACTATAAAAAAATTAGATCACCATTCAAGTCTTGTTGCTCAACTCTTGAAGCATCCCTCCCTCCACATTCCATGCTAACTGGAACAAATAATTTTCTTATGTGGAGTACATGTTAGATCAGTGTTGGTATTGGCAACTGAAGAGTTCATAGCAGTTCTCAACTGCAAGAAGGGAATCCACACACGAGGAGATTGTGCTCACCTTTGATTCAAAGGATTCCTCCTGAGTTCCTTCTTCATCTGCAAAGTTAAAGAAGAGTATTTTAAGAGAAGTTAGATTTAACTAAAGTATCTATAGGCTATTGAACAGAGCTGAAACCCCATATGTTTGTATTTATCCCCCCATATGTCTTGTATTTAAACCCCTAGAAAATAAGTCATATGAAGCCCAGTGAATAACTACGGTATATATAATTTCAACAGCAAAATATATGAACAAATCTTTTGCTCTTAGCACAAGCAGACTAGGGGCATTTATTTTCTCACAGCAAATACCAGTATCTATAGAAGTCTTAAACTGCAGAGTGGCATCTGTTATCTTTATTTACCCAAGTCTGGAATTGTCACATATTCTTACTTGTTATATTAGTCTTTATCAGCATCTCCAGACACGTAAAATGTAACCTTCTTGTATTGGGGGGGGGGGGGGGATTTTGTTTAGTTCACAAACCAATGCCTAAACTAAAAGAGTTATACTTCAATATTCACACTTTTCTGAATTTTGTGATGTAGTTCTGCAGTCAAAGAATATGTACAAACATGTGTATATTAAAGAAAAGGGTTTTGTTGTTGATTCTTCTTTCCTTCTACAGCCCACCCAGAAACTATTCTGAAGGATTGGGGTACCCTTCAGAACAGTGTGGGAGGCGGCAAGGGTAAGCTGCAGTGGGAAATTGGTGAAAATCTCCTCCCGCCTTCCTCCAAAGAAAGCCTCCATTGGATCTCATTCCCTTCTGCTGTGAATGAAAGGACCTCTTCTGATTGCAGAAGGGATGCTTCTGGATCTAACCCAACATATAATACAGCTTTAAGATTAAGAGCTCAGTCTCTAATGCAACTGGTTATTCCTAGATTATTCAGTACACTGAAGTCTTAGAATGTACTTTATGTATTGCAGAGATCAAACATTAATAGCAGAGTGTTCTTCCCTGTCTTCTTTCCCCCATATGTTTTGTATTTATCCCCCTTTCTCTTTTATTGCTCTATCAGTGTATTATACTTTTGAAAAAGTACAAACATAAGAACACCAATAGCAATATGGTAAAAAAACCATCTATTTCAAATTCTTAGGAGAAGCAAGAATATTTAAGAGCCAGTGAAGAACAAACTGTTTAAAAGGGAAGAGAAGAAGTGGTGTGCAGGAAAGAAAACTCTTTGGTAGTGGAAGGCATGGTATCTTTCTTTCAGTTATGAAACTGAAGTGATAGCCATCAGGATGTCACATTTAAGCATCACTATTATTGAGAAGTTGCATAAAAAGAGAGCAGGATCAGGTCACAAAAAATTACCGGTATGTATGAAACTGCCCCTCAGTATATTAGCGTTGTGGTTTGGAACAGCAATATAAAAATGAGAGTGGAACATTGGTTTTAAGCTGAACCCATTGAAATACCAGAACCAACTAATATATTTTTGTTTTGTAATCTTTCTAGTGAAGTATGAAGCATGTTTCATTCTCATTGCATCATGTTAACAATCTCTCTGAAGTAACAAGCTCTATATTAGGTTGCAGACAAACACACTGTTGGTTGTCAGCAAATAGATGTTCTTTCAAAGCAGAGATAAACAGGCTGAGTTTGTTCAGTTGCTCTTAGTATATATACAGTTTCCCCTTTAAGTCAGGAGCTGGTCTGTAGAATAAAATCACTGGAGAAGGTATAATTTACTCCTTTACCATTCCTGGCACAGAACTCCTAGAAAATAAAGAGGCATGTCCACTGCCCAACTGATTTTTTCCCCCTTTTAAAGTAATATCAGGAACTCCCTAGTTAAAATAATTTAAGACTACGGTACTTGAAAGCTTACTCTGTTCATATATCTAAACAAAGAGATATATTAATTATGGGTTCCCAAGAGAAAAATCTTAACGATTACTAACTATAGTCAGGATTGATTTCCTGAATTGTTTTTCTAAGATGAAAACCAAGCTTAGCAAAAATGATCCGTTATTTCTGCAAATTGCTTAGTTGGATTACAAAACGTTTAAAAGGTACACTTTCTAGGACATTACTGGTATAACATTAACCCCATAACTCTTAAAGCAAATTAGAGTAAATTTTAAATTACTGCAATAAGGAAAGCTAATGTTAGAATCTTTATGCTTTATTCTGGTATAAAGAAGCAAACAAGAGTTTTTAGTGCCCTTTCCACTCTTCATTCCCTGCCTTTGTCTTCTATCACTGCTATTAGGAATAGTTTGCTGGTCCAGTATTATGGAGTGGTATACTGATCAACTGTTCCTTTCTGTAAATATTGCTGAGAAAATAAAACTTAAATGGTTTTGATCTTTATCAGTGTTCTTGAGTTAATTTCCCCATTTTGTCTGGCACAGCATATAAACTACTGTGTATGCGCTACAGCTCTGCAAAAGATCCTACTATTTTGTATTATTCATGCACATGTGTATAAATGCAAGTTTACATATACATGTGAATGCCGATACCAGGAGCAGTCCCAGTAACAGCCACCAGTAAACTTCAAGAGTCAGTATAAATTAATCACTGATAATTCCAAGCCCAGATTCTTAATGTATCCCAACGCCAGGAGGATTGCAAACAGTTCTGCAGTGAACACAGATGACTCAATTGGAATCCTTGCACTACAGTCAAATGCCTATGGATTACTGCTGCTCCCACATGGTCTTGTGTCTTGGAATCATCAATACAAATCACTGCCAAATCTTCGTGAAGCGAACGGTGTTCATAATTCAACGGCTGAAAATGGACAGCAATCATATCAGCCTTTGGGAATGGGGCAAGTAGTCCAAGTGGGCAAGTAGCCCAAGCTGCCTCCTGGCCAGAGAGGGCAGTGAAGTACTACTGAAGCAATGTTATTAAGTGATAGCTTGAATTGTTGCAGAAGTAGGTTAAGTCTAAGTACAAAGTTTTCATAGATTTCATAGATCATAGAGTTGGAAGGAGCCTACAAGGCTATCAAGTCCAACCCCCTGCTCAGTGCAGGAAACTAGAGGAGGGGTCTCCCATCCAAGTAACAACCAGGCCTGACCCTGCTTAGCTTTCCACGCTCAGACAAGCTGAGCCAGCGTAAGCCACAGACTGAAAGAACTCAGCAAACAATATTTCCCATGCGGTGAAGTGGTCAAATAGAAGCCACAGCATAGCATTCATAGATTCATAGATCATAGAGTTGGAAGGAGCCTTACAAGGCTATCGAGTCCAACCTCGTGCTCAATGCAGGAAACTAGAGGAGGGGTCTCCCATCCAAGTAATAACCAGGCTTGACCCTGCTTAGCTTTCCACACTCAGACAAACTGAGCCAGCATAAGTCACAGGCCTGCAGCGTACTGTAGAGAACGGTGACTATTTCAGAATCACAAACTCAACCGTGCTTCCAATGCTTCAGCATGGAGACTATGTAGAGGTGAGATGAAATGCACTCTGATATAGTCTGAGCACTGCCCCACCCACCCCACCCCACCCCATGGTGAATAGGGTCCAGTTTGGATTGAACCAATGTTCTGTGGAATTGCAACACAAATATACGGTCTGCTCCCAACAAGGTAAAAGATAGCATTCTCAAAACATTTAGTGCCTTGAGAACTTTAGAAAGTTTCCTAAAATCAACTCCCAAAACATTGTCTCTAATCACTGGGATATCCATCTGGCCCAATTTCAGTCCTAGGTTGGAATGTAAGCCAAACTGTTGGCAAAAGCAGAGACACAGAGATTTTTGTCCAGGAGAATCTACAGCTGTTCAGTAAAGCCCACTGATGTATACGGGTCTAGGACTGCTGGGGTAGGAGGGGAGAAGAGGTGGTGTCATAATGCTGTTAATCTTCACAGAAAAAAGAGTGACGCATAGGAAGCTACACTTAGGATACTGTCTTGAGGGACACCCTCCTGCTGCTCAAAAGGGCTGAAACAGGCAAAGCCAATGTGAACCTGGAATGTATGGTTCTTAAAAAAAGGGGGGAAATTGCCTCTTCAGCCACAATAGTAAAGGTCTCTTCAGATTCCATATTTCCAAGAACTGTCATAAGCCTGAAAGGTCGAAAAAAGGCAGCAACTGGATGTTTTTGTCCTAGAAAGGCTTCATGAGATAGTTTCGAACTGGATCAGGTGATCTACAGTAGACCAAGGCATACAAAAACCACAGTGGGTATTTATCACCATGCTATTATATTCAAGAAACCAGACCAAGTAAGTCTTGATCACGCATTCCAAGAGTATTTGAGGGAGACTTAGCCTTCTTACTTAAGGTGGTGAAAATTAATACTTCAGATATTAAAAGGCCATTTACTGACTGATATCAGTGCACACTAACAATGCAGAATTCAGATGCTAGTCATCTTAAAGCCAGTAATAGAACTGCCCTTCAAGGACTATACAAGCTAGCAAAATCACTCTGGAATATCTGGAGCTAATTTGAGTCTTATTTTTAGCTGTACACTTCTGTTCTTTATATACTTTATGTCTAACTTATGAATCAGAAAATGTGAGGCTGGTAGCATAAATTTACATACATTCATCCTTAAATTAAAATGTGATATTTTCTAGGGAAAGGCCAGCATAAAAAAATAATAATCCTGAATACCACGCTTTTTAACTGCTCAGCACCAAACACAGCAAAATCCTTATGCCAAAGTTAGCTGCTACTTGCCAACCAAAACCTTGGCATGCATTAAAATAGAATCATAGAAAAGTAGAGTTGGAAGGGGCCTATAAGGCCATCGAGTCCAACCCCCTGCTCAATGCAGGAATCCAGGTCAAAGCATCCCTGACAGATGGCCATCCACCTGCACCCTGAATGCCTCCAGAGTGGGAGAGCCCACCACCTCCCTAGGTAATTGGTTCCATTGTCTTATTGCTCTAACAGTCAAGAAATTTTTCCTGATACTTGTGTCAAAGGACTTGAGGATTAGATATAAGTGTAAGATTTCAGAAATATGCCTTTTAGCGTGTTGGTCATCTATAAGGAGGGTGGTGAAACCTGAAACATATTATCTGCAACAATCAGAAGCCTTGATTCATTTATTTCTTTGACTTCACAGAGCTGGTTAATCTAAAAATACTTCTGAGAAAAGTGCAGGTGGCTAGTTAGGTTTAATAAACAACTAATCGTATCTCTGGATGCGATAAGTAGCCAATGACCTTTTCCTGTCAGCTGCTGTACTGGGAGAGCTGCTCACAGGATCAGGGGCACACCAGTACATTGGGGGCACAACTTGATCTTGCATCCCATGACTGACATGTAACCCAAGCCGTCCAGTGGACCAATTTACCATTGGGATCACAATGCTCATGCTTTCTGCAAAAGAATACATCAATCTGCTTGATAGGCAGAAGGCTGGTAAGATGCCCAATGAGAGCCCACCAAGGATTTTCTTTTTAAGTGTAAGCATGATCCTACTAAAGTGAAGCAAGTGAATTGAGTTGTACTTAAGTGGGAGTTAAGCATGTACTTAAATCTCTCCCAATGACGTCAATAGGTCTTACAAATTATAAACATACATAAAATTTATTATGTTCCTAAACAGCTTCCCTAACTTCCCCTTCTGAGATCAAACTATAAAGATGCCATTGATCATGGAAAAATGCATAGCAAGATCACATCAAGGTGACCATATCCACCTCTATAAACATCAGAGAATATTTTACTGGGCTTAGGATTAACCATATTATCCAAACCACTAATTCCAGGACCAGCAACTATACCTGTAGGAAGTCAGCCAGGCTGCCTTTCCCTCTGTCGATTTTAATCTGGTGAATGAACCTTTCTATCACCAGAATTTACAAGACTCTAATCAACCCACTGATCTGTGGTAGATAAAACAAACAAACACCCTTTCCTACACTTCCCAATGTCGAGCTACTACTAATTTGGCTAACATTAAAATATATTAATGTACTCCCATTTCCACAACCTCTTCAGCAGTAACCCATTCCCGCAAAGTCACCCACTTATTCTCTTCCAAATGCTTCTTTGTTTTCCTCCACCTTAGCCCTATTTACCTACCGTAAGTGGTAGCTCAGAGATAGCATACTTTCCACTTGACAGGCTTGCATCGTAAACTTTACAAAACTAAAGAGTTTCAGAAAGTAAAGACAACACTGCAGCACTCTCAAGTTCTGAGTAACTGAGCCTGCAACAAGCAATGAAATCAGTACCTCCACCTTCTCAGGCAGTTAAATAGGAGAGGAGGAGGAGGAATGATTATATACCAGTTCCTATGGATTAACTGCTCACAAAGTACTTGGAATATCAGGAAATGACTTGAGTTGGATAGCATTCTTGTTCTTTGCACAGTACTAGAGATGTGAAGGCTCGGAAAAAACCCTGGAAAAATTTGGAAAAAAACCCAGTCCCCCCCCCCCAAGGATCGTTTGTTTCCCCCCCAAAATTGGAAAAATTGAACAGCTTTGGATTATGCAATATTTTATTTTAGAATTTAAGGCAAGGTGTTTATATATTATTACCCAGCCTTTACTTCCCACAAAATGTTTTCTAAAAACTATGTAGTAAGAACACGTTCACAGAAAAACCAGAGATGTAAAACGTCTGGAAATAATGAAGCTGCAATGCCCCTGCCCATGGGCAAAGCATTATAGCAGTAAGTATGTGAGGGGAGGGGGGAGTGTGAGAGGAGTGTGGAATGCTGAGATGTCTGCTGATTGCCTGAGAGAGTGAGAAGGGGCGGGTGTGAAGCCTGGAATATATAAACAGTGGGTGAGGCTGTTCAGGAGAGTAGTCTGAGGAGTCAGGGAAGAGGGAGGAGAGAGAAGGAGAGAGTGGGTTTTTGTGAGAGGGTTGAGGAGTCTAAGGGGAGTCTGAAGAGAGTCTGAAGAGAGTGTGAGAGAGGGTTGTCAACCTTTAGAATCTATTAACATGATCTATTTCCCTACCCTTAATTGTAAAAAACTCGTTTTCTTTTAAAACTCGGAGTGGTCTGAGTTAGTTACCCTGAAGGGGTTGGTGGCAGCGGAGGAGATTAAGAGTGTTGATTTTTGAAGCGCTTACAGAGGTGGTGGGCTGGAAAAGGTGGAGGCGGAGCGGGGTCTGACAGAAGCCATTGGGGATTTTTAAAAAAATCCTCTCTGTAAGTTTCCCAGCATAGTTATTTCTTCCACTCCTTATTGAAATTATTGATCTAATGTCTATTTGACTGATAGACATTTAGGGATGCTCCAAGTCACACTCAGTTCCCCAACATGTGAGTAGAGAGTCACCATATCATAATATGGAAGAAAATGTGCATTCCTGACAGTTTGGGTTTTGTTCTACAGAGTCCTGTGTTTCTGGGCTTGTTCTAGTTAGATGCTGTAAGCAGTCAATTGATGTAGTTCTAATTTAAAACCCACACATACAAAACACTATAGGCTATCCTGCAACAGAACAGCATGTAGGTTATCCCACCTATTTTTCAAATTAACTTTGAGGCTTGGGTCTATAGAACTCACTGCTACAGTTCTTTAAGTTCTTAATTAGACCTCACCACTAGGGAATGCTGCAAAACCTTTTAACTTCTGCCACTTGAATAACCCTCTCTACCTAAAAGAAACTCAGTAGCTTGGTTCCTATGGTGTAGACATGGGACTGACACTACCACTGGAGACAACCTTTCAACCTTTCCTCCTCCCTCAACTGTCACCACCAGCAGCCATTCCAGCAGGCTGAGAGGCAGATGAAAGGGAGTGCAGGGCCATTCCACCAGCCCTGCCAGGAGTATTAATATTCCCCCTCCTTCCCTCCCCATTCCTTTTCCTTGTATGTCATGTCTTTTTAGATTGTAAGCCTGCGGGCAGGGACTGTCTGGTTAATTGTTGTAAACTGCCCAGAGAGCTTCGGCTATTGGACGGTATAAAAATGAAATAAATAAATAAATAAAATGAACAAAAAATAAGATGTTCATTAACAGAAATAATTTACAAAGTGAATAAAATGTTCCTTCAGATCAGATTTCCCTATGATCCACCCGACAAACAGAAACAGGTTTAAGAATTTCCCTGAACTTCCTTACAAATAGAAACAGGTGCTGTACACCAATCTTCCTCTGCCTCCAGTTCTTCCTGCTTCTTCTGGCCTCTAGGATGCTTCAGATGTTTCAGGGACTATCACTGATATTCCCTCTGGTCAGACATAAAATAGTTACCTAAAATATGTTATGCATATCTTGGTTTGCTCATAAAATTATCCTATTTGGTATATTAAGTTTAAAAGTATAGTTTATTCAGACAATTATACATTTGCTAACTGAGTTTACTTTTCAAAGTTTTTAAATATAATGATAATTTTATGAGCAAACCAAGTTATACATAATAAAACTTTAGGACCATAAAGGCTGTTTTATGTTCCTAAAGCAGCCTGCTCCAACCTGGTGCCCTCCAGATGTCTGTACTATAATGCCCAGCATTCCTGACCATTCGCCATGCTGCCTGAGGCTGATGCGAGCTGAGGTCCAAAATATTCTGAGGCACCAGGTTAGTGAAGGCTGTCCTAAAGCAGCAAAGATCTGCAAAGAGAGCAGTAAAAAATAAGCATTGTTTATTTTTCAATTTCCCCCAAAATTTCTGTTCCCCTCTGAAAAAAACAGGAAAAAACGAGTTTTCCCATGCTGTAAAACTTCTGGAAATGTTATGTTGCTAGTGACAGAACAATCCTATGCATGTTTACTCAGAAGCTCTACTTGAGTGTTCAAACACATGCGATGCCCCTCATGTGATTTAGAACCTCATGCATAGAACTACACTCCTACAGCAGGCTGCCTGCTGCAGAGTTCCCCTTCCAGTGCCAGCGAACACAGTCCCTTTTCACATGAATTGCATTCATGTGCTTGAACACTCAAATATGGCTTGTGTTCAATTGGATTTATTCCCAGGTAAGTATGCATAGGACTACAGCCTGAAACAGGAAACCAACTCTCTGTTGAAGCATAGAGAACTTCTGCACATAAATTGGAACCATTAAATACATGGAAGTAGAGCAGGCATATTGCCACTCCATTGACTGAGATGTTGTATACTAGCTCACTTGCATTCCACCCTGCTTGAATCCCAGGTTAGCTAGCATAGAGATCAAATTATGAATTTGGACTACCTAAGGTTCAGATGAAGTGTGTGAGGCGGGATTTTAACAATGCATTGCATTTTAATCGGATATTTTTACTTTATAAATATAGTATTTATCTACCCATGTCTTTTAATCAAGAGTGGGCTCTGGATTCAAATTAGTCAGTTATATGCATCAACCACTGCTGAGTTAGTTATTCGATGTGCAATCATTCTCCAATGCCTTCCTTCTTACCCAGACATCTCTCTGTACAATTTACAAACTACTGCCCCACCCACCCTATGAGTGCTACCTGTCGTGCTTATTCAATTAATTCAGGCCCTTTGCTGTACCTACGGTACCCTGTTCAATCCATACCATCCCTCCCACCCTTCCTCAACTAGCCTTTATTCCAATTTTCAAAAGTCATCTGCCACATTTCTTGCAATCAACGGGCATCACCAACTAGCACCGACTGATTTGCTCAGCCTCTTGGCACTTCACAACTCAACCAGAGGGGCAGATGACACAACCGCCTGGGTTGCCAACATTCCAGAGGTATCTGCCTCTGTGACATAAAGGTCCTTGAGAAAGAACCACTGCCTTTCCCCATGGTGTAGGCAAAGAGGCAGCTTAGTAGATTGCCAGCTAAGTGAAATTCCCTGCATTTGAGGAGGGACAGGATTCAGGGCCTTCTAACCTACACCAGCTGCCCAGTCCATAGACATAGGCCTTATTTATACAGAACATGGGCTGTAGGATAAGCTGACCCATACAGCAACCTAGGAAGCTGCCTTATTCCAAGTCAGATTCTTGGTCCATCTAGGTCAGTACTGCCTAGACCAGTGGTAGGCAATCTGGTGCCCTCCAGATGTTTTGAAGTACAACTCATCAGTCCCAGCTAGCATGGCCAATGGTCAGGGATTATGGGAGTTGTAGTTCAAAACACCTGGTCTATACTGACTGACAGCGGCTCTCCAGGTTTTTAGACACGAGTCTTTCCCAGTTTTGCCTGGAACCTTCTGCATGCAAAGCATGGGCTCCACTACTGAACTACATATACACTTTCCCCATATACACTTTCCATCTGTGCACTTGGCCAAGTTTAAATGTTCTTGCCACATGCACAGGCCCATTATACGTTAAGATCAGTGTGCAGATTAGGGGGGCTGGGGAGAAAGAAAAAGGAAGCAGAGCCCTTAATGAAATCCACTCACAGCCCTGACTCCCCCTCCCAGTTTTAACCCAAACACACCCCTCATAGCCTTCTAAAAACAGCAGCTGAGGAGGCATCATGCAAATTGTAGGGGGGGTACCCCTACAATTCAAGCACAGTCACCCACCCCATCATTGATCACTGGTGTGCTAGCTTAACACACAAAAGCACCAGCACACGCAGCAAGTGCATTTAAACATGATCGGCGCCCATATGGAAACCCTGTGCTAGTAAGAGCTTTCCCCTGCGTTGCATAAATTGGGTGGGCGAGCAGAGGTAATACAGAAGTGACATTATAAACGGAAGTGAGAAGAGAGTGCCCCAGTCAACGCATGAACATCAAATGTGCTAATATTATGATGCTCAGGATAAGACACTCAGGGTGAAGAAGGGGGGGGTTGGAGGTGAGAAAGAGGGAAGGAAAATAAAGAAAGCAATAATATTTTAATTAAGATTCAATTAGGGCTGCTGAAGAGCAACGTGACGAAGTCAGCACTGGCCCAGAGGTGTGTTCCTGGTGAACCCAACGGACGACACCCACTCACCCGCCCCCAGCACGCTGCGGTGGAAGCCACTCTACCTCCCAAGCGCCTGCCATTCCCCTGGGACCCGCCCCCTCCCTCCAGGAAATATAGTCCTCTCGGGGTCTCCCCTCCCAAACTCGATCCCAGAAAGGCGAGGCCCACCAGGAGCGCCATTACTGACCAGCGGCAGCCAGGCTGACACCCACTAGCAACAGCGACGCCAATGACGCCGACGCCGCCACGGCCCACAGGAGACGCCACCGCGGTCCGACCCGGCCGAGCAGCTCCATCGCGCTCCAGATTCCTTCCCGGTGAAGCAACACGACCGACGGACGCGGCACTGCTGAGGGAGCCCCCAGTCCGGCTCCCTCGACTCCGCCCACCAACCGCAGGGCGACCAATCACGCTGCACCGCTTCGGCAACTGCCAGCGACGCGGGCGCTTCCAATGGCCGTTTAACGTTGGCGAAGCCGGGATGTCATTGGCTGCTACGTTCTCCGACATGGCCTCACCGAATTGGACGAAAGATGCCGATTCCAATGGTGGGGCTGCGCGTTAGCGGCTTCCTCCCGGCCAATCAGGTGACGACGACGACGAGGGGGATGTAAACGCAGGTTTAAGCTCTCGCTTCCGGTTCCGCACTGCAGCTCGTACGGCTCTTTCACATGAGGAGCCTGCTGGAAACGAAAAAGGCGTGAAAATAAGTCATTATGGCTAGTTTGTTTTCTACCTTTTGCGGGGGGCGGTAATCGAAGCTGTGATTATTTCAAAACATTGCAACGAAAGAGAGCCTCCACTCCACCACTGCCTGTGTTATATAGTTGCCCTCCAACTTTGCCCCGCACATGGAGGTTTCGACTGGCAACAACCACGAACCGGAAGTATATTCTTGAGTTCAGTGAGATCGTAGCCCTTTGCTCTCGCAGAGAACCCTCCCACCTAAGCCAGGCAGTACAATTCGCACAACGGAATGGGCAGGAAGGACTACAATCACCAGAAGGCATTGCGACAAGTCAGCAGAGCGGATGGAGAGGGCCAGCCCAGAAGAGCGGCCCCGGGGACCGCGCTGAGGAACTACATTACCCACAATAAAGGACTTATCGAAAGAAAAAAGAGATAGACAAAATGACACACCCATTGTCTAGACAGAGCAAGGACTTCCTGGTTTCTTGGACGCCAGTTTCTGATCTCCTCCAGGGTTGAAACGATGCAACTGCCCAGTAATATAGAAATCCAAGATTTTAGCGTATCTGGAACGTCACCTTGTAGTTCTCTCCCTGCCCGTCCACCCAATATAAAAGTAGCAGCAAACAGGGAGTTCATTCTAAGTGGGGAATGCTGGGAATTGTAGGACATTTTTCTGCCTAAACGTGCATAGGATTGCGCCCTAATTCAGGTATTATTTCGTCGTACACTGTTCTCTCTCAGACACAGACTGGGCTATTTGGCAGGGCTGTCGTGAGCCAGTGTCTCAGCCACAACCCCCACCGCACCTGCCACATGGGGACAATAACGATGCATTATATTTACATTTTTATTGGTAGGGAAATATAGTCCATTGTTATTATCCCCATATCGCAGGTGGGATGGGGGCTGTAGCCCAGTGTTATTATGCCTCCTTTTTGGGGTGTGTGTGTGTGTGTGTGTGTGTGTTCGACAGAGAGTAGTGAACGACATTCCTGTGATACACTCCGCTATTATTATCTACTATCCAGGCTGTTGTGGTGTTTGTTTGTTTTTAAATTAACTTAACATAAGTGTGTGTGTGAAGTTCATATTGTCGCCAAGCTGTGTTATCTCCATATTGCAGATGGCTTACAACAGTACTATAATGGAGTCCAGCGTTATTTATTAAGGGCACAATCCACAATGCAGCATGTTTAAACAGAAAAAAGTTCTACAACTCCCAGCATTCCCTACCAGACATTAGAGTTGTAGGACTTCCCCCTTCTGTCTCTAAACATGAATAGGATTGCGCTCTTAGTCATTTTATAGACTGCCTTCTAAACACCCCCCCCCCCAGCTGTCCATTTATCTCTGTTACAACTGTAATTAAGCACAACATATCTAAATTCCGTTGACTGTTTGCTTTGTGGGGTTCTGAGGGAGCAACGACAGTGGTAATTTAACCAAACGTAACTTTGTTCCATTCTGAGATCTTTTTCTCTATAAGATATTTTTTTCCTGGAAACCCTGAACAGGCACCAACTGAAAGTGACAAGGTAGCAAAACTGGATTACATTACAGGATTGTCACATCAATTTCTCTCAGTGTCCATATCTCCGCCACTGCCCAGTAATAGTGAAAGGATTGTCATAAATCCCTCTTCCTCAGGTCCAGCCCTCCCCTCTCTCCATGCAATATAAGAATAATAGCAACAAAGCACCTTCTACCAGCTTAGGCTGGTATGCCAGCTACAACCCTACTGGACAGAGATAGCGTGGTTTCAGCGATCCAGTGTGCTCGCCAAAGGAAACTAGAGGCACAAAAGAAACTAAAGGCCTACAACTCCCAGCATGGCTGGGGGCATGCTGGTAGTTGTGGGCCTTTTTTCCCCCCCCCTGTCTAAACATTTATTTATTCATTCATTTAATTTCTATACCACTCAATAGCTGAAGCTCTCTGGGCGGTTTACAACAGTACCTAAAACAAGGCCATAATACAATAAAGCAGCCAAAAATTATTCCACAATTCAGAATTTAAAAACAATTTAAGATTGTGGAGAAAGCCTGACCCGAGTCTACACACACACACACAGTCTCCGCCCAAGGGAAGGGGGCGAAGAGGGGGGATGGAGTCACAGGGGAAGCAGCCAGACAGACCGGCATCCCCAACAATGGGGAGTCTCGGTGGGATTCCACAAAACCCAAGGAAGGACCATCAAGAACCATCAAACTATCAGGGCAGTCTCAAAGAGCTGTAAAGTACCCAGTACGTCACCTTCCCGGGCAGGAATAAGCCCACCTGATACGAAGGGGCAGGCATAAGCCCCCACCTGACCTGGAGGGTGGGGAGAGCGGGAACTCAGGGGTAGAAAACCCCTCTCCCTTCCGGTAAAGGGTTGTTGGGAACCCAGGGTACTTCGGAACCAGATTCATCCTCCAAGCGGCAGCTGGAGTAAGCTATTCCCATCCCTGGATCGGCCGACCCGGAGCCAGGCTGACATTGACTAGCGTAACGTCTTTGGTCTAAGGTAACTGACTAATCTCAATGCGCTAGCCTGGGAGCCTGTTTTCATTGATAAACGCAGAGGTCAACTGAGGTTGTGTTGACATTGTAGTATTCCTAGAAAGCTGTTAGTTCCGCTCCGTATCTTGTGTAAACAAATAAAGCCTTATTTGGTCATTTAAAGGGCTCTAGTTTCCTCTTGTGTGTACGGACCTCCTAGGCGGTTTCCTGTGCTTGTACGGGCTGTAACTCAGTGCCGGTTAACCCGTTAAGCGCCGAACTCACGCAAAGGATCCAGGTGTTGATCCTTCACAAAGATATTTAAAAACAATTTAGCAGCAAAAAAACTATTTAATACAGAATAGACCTGTTAAAAACATCTGACATGTGTGCTCCTGTCAAGGCATTAAAATAACCCTAGATGTCCTTAAACGTCTCAACACTGAGGTGACTTAACCTGTCACTGAAAGTATTATTTATTATTTATTTATTTATTATATTTATACCCCACCTTTTTTCCTGCAAGGAATCCAAGGCGGCTTACATAATCCTCCTCCTCCTCTCCATTTTATCCTCACAACAACCCTCTGAGGTAGGTTAGGCTGAGAGTCAGTGACTGGCCCAAAGTCACCCAATGAGTTTCATGGCTGAGCGGGGAATAGAACCTGGATCTCCCGAGTCCCAGTCCAACACTCTCACCACTATGCCACAATGTTGGTGCCTGGCGGCATACATAGGATTGCACCCTAAACCCTGTTAGCACTGTCCCTGAACTTCTCTCAACTTGGGGGAAATGCGGACAACTTAATCAAAGTATTTACTGGGGTGGTGTCTAACTGTGCTTCAGATAATCTTACTTTGAGTGGCAAAAGGAAATTTATTGGGGCTGTCTAATATTAATCTTTGTAAGCCACTCTGTGAGCCTTTTCTTGCTGAAGAGTAGGGTAAAAATGCTGTAAATAAATAATAAAAGGAAATTGAAGTTCACTCTATCTTCTCTTCTGTAAAATGGGTTGACAATGTGCTTAATGAAGGTGTAACTAAAAAGGATAAACAAAGTTGAATAAGCAACCTAATTCAAAAGATAATGCAAAGTCAGAACTCATGTCATTAGGGCTGAAGCAATGAGTGTTATCCAGCATAGTTGGTGCAAAATTCGACAGCCTGAATGTTAACCGGGGCCAGAAAATCAGAACATGTAACACAATTTTTGCATCAGTTAGGTATATTGACTACCAGTATGTTTCTGGACCCAATTCAAAGTGCTTGTGTTACCTTTAAAACCCTAAATGGCTTGGGATCAGGTTATCTTAAGGACTGCTTTTACCCATATGTACACTCAGATCTGCTTTGGAGGGCAGCAGGGGATGAGCATGAGATGAGCATGAGAGACAGGGCCTTCTTGGTCATGGCCCCACAGTTGACAGGAACTACCTCTCATCTAATTTTTCACTAAACCCTTTCTATTCAGGTCTTTAAGAAGCCAGTGTGGCGTAGTGGTTAGAGTGTTGGACTGGGACTTGGGAGATCCGGGTTCTAGTCCCCACTCAGCCACGAAGCTCACTGGGTGACTTTGGACCTGTCCCAGCCTAACCTACCTCACAGGGTTGTTGTGAGGATGAAATGGAGAGGAGGAGGATTATGGAAGCCGTCTTGGGTTCCTTGCAGGAAAAAAAGGCGGGATATAAATATAATAAATTAAAATAAAAACAAGAAGGCCTTGAAAACTTATCTCTTCACTGCAGTCTTTCCTTAAGAATGGCATGTGTGTTATTCATAGCAGTTCTCTTAATAATCGTACAGCTATCTGATCTTGTATCATTCAGCTTTGTATGTCACTTTGTGAGGGTTTGGCCCTAAATGGCTTACAAATTCTTTGAATGATGAATGGAATCCAATATGGAGCTAATAATAAGAACTAGTAATCCCACATACTTGTCCAAGTTTAATTATTAGGAAGAAAGGGGTCTTGCTCATGTGAAAAAGTTCTTGCTACTGTTTAAGTGAAGACATTTCCAAAGGATTGATGTCTATGTTTTGAATTGGGATGCACGGATTGCCCCAGTTCCATTCTATTATTGTTCTGTGGGTTTGTTCTGCCCTACATTCTATACCTCCTGAATTACCATTTAACTAGGAGAATTTTAAAAATTAATTCCAGAACTGGAGCACATGCAGCTTGCCATAGGTTTAAGTTCCTTAGGTTCCTTGGCATCTTTCCCTCCTATGTTACTAACACAAATGTGCACATTGATAGAACAATGCAAAAAAGCAATCATAGTAGTCATACATATGCTTGCATCAATAGTCTTTCTGTACAATGTTTTCCCGAGG
Source organism: Shinisaurus crocodilurus (assembly GCA_021292165.1). Classification (NCBI taxonomy): domain Eukaryota; kingdom Metazoa; phylum Chordata; class Lepidosauria; order Squamata; family Shinisauridae; genus Shinisaurus; species Shinisaurus crocodilurus. Next base: position 276,476,224 of record CM037876.1, read on the forward strand.
CACATTGGTAAAACACAGAAAAACAATCTTTTTGGAACTGTTTATATAATCCCATCAAAATTGGTTTCTTTCTGTGTTTAAACAATACACATAAGTCCACACACATGCGCGGCCTTTCTGGTCTCTGTTGAAATGAACGAGGCTGGGGGGAAACCTTATCAATGGGCGCATTTGCACGTCATGCTAACCCACCCTGGCAATGAGCCATGGTGGGTTGGTTGTTGTGTGAACAACCCACAGTGCACCCAACAGAAAGCTGTCAAGCTGGCTTTTGCAATCCCTGTTTTGACAGCTATGGATAGTCCCTTCAAAGTGCCCCAGCAGCACCTTGAAGGGGCTGACCAAGCATTTAATTTTTTCCCCCATCCCTCTTAATTTTCGCAAATATTTGTGAAAATTAATTTTGTTTTAATTTTTTTATCTGCGCTTGAGCAACTGTGTGGGAATGGGGAGCCTCAGGTGGGCAATGTGCAGGTGTGTGTGTGTGCTGGCAAAGTCCAGCAGGTACTCACCCTGGGCATTGCCCCACAGAGGCAGACGTAACCCTTTAGTTACGTCTGACATCTGTCAAAAGGCGTCAAAAAATTAAAACAAAATTAATTTTCACAAATATTTGCGAAAATTAAGAGGGATGGGGGAAAAAATTAAATGCTTGGCAACCATGGTCAGCCCCTTCAAGGTGCTGCTGGGGCACTTTGAAGGGACTATCCATAGCTGTCAAAACAGGGATTGCAAAAGCCAGCTTGACAGCTTTCTGTTGGGTGCACTGTGGGTTGTTCACACAACAACCAACCCACCATGGCTCATTGCCAGGGTGGGTTAGCATGACGTGCAAATGCAAAAAGGGGTGGCACATCGTTCACCCCCTTTGCGGCAAGATCCTCAGGTTTTTTTTTTGGGGGGGGACACTCATGTGTCCCAAGAGTGCCCTCACTTTTGAACTTGTTCCCAAGATTCTACCACCTTGGGAACATGCAAAAGTGTGAGCCACCCCATTTTACCGGAGTAGTTACCTTTGACAGCTGTCAAAGCTAAAGCTCCATTTTTCAAGTGGGATTTAGAAAGGGTTAAAAAAAATTGGCAGGAAAGTGTACAGGTATATAGAGTCTATATACTTGTATACATTCCTGACCAAAAATAAAATAAAATTTAAACCCTAAAAATGAAGCTTTATGTTTGACAACTGTCAAAGGTAACTACTCCAGTAAAATGGGGTGGCTCCTTAGAGTGTCTCTTGAGTCCTAAAGAATTGTCACTAAGCAGTCTTTTGAAAACCCCAAAGTAAATATTAGTAACCCCTTATGTACAAAATATTCCTTTAATAAATTACTTGTTTAATAGTTCAACTTGTCTTAGTGTGTGTGCCCGGCACACACCTAAGCCTCTAATACCAACTACTAGAAGGTTTTAAAGTATTCTAACAGAATTGGTGGCAGCGGAAAAGGGTCAGTTTGTGGAACCCTGAGTTATAGTGGCAGAGAGTTCCTTTGGCCCATAAATAAAAGCATTTGCTATAAATAAGAAACGCCACAGGTGGGACTGTCCAGTGAGGGAGCAGTTTCCCCACAAGTGGTGGCAGTAGTGGGGAGAAGAAATCCCCCATATGCTGGGGCATGCTGGGAGTTGTAGGTCTTTTTTTGTTTAAATGTGTAGGATTGCATCCTAAGTGGTGCATTTGACATTTGTCTTGGACAGCAAAAGACAACTTGAAGACATTCTCTTGTATTCACCATACCCTGTCTCAAATACTTGGAGAAAAACACTTTTTAAAAAAGAAGGGAAAAGTAAAAAGCCAATTCAGCCAGCTTGTCCTCATCAGGTGCTTTGATTATGTGGCTTATTAAGGAGCTATCCAAAAAGGTAGAGTTGAAGTGATAAACTCACCTAGGAATTAATTAGCTTTGCTTGATCTCCCTCCCTTGAGATGTCAGTCTAGAAAGCAATCTTGGAACCATTAACTGGCTGGTAACATAGGCAACTCTTAAGGCCATTGTGCTCTCTGGAAACTGGATTTTAAAAGAACAAACTGTCTAAGCAACATCTCATGCATACATAAGAACTACTGTGCAAACTAGGGGTGGACAGACTTTAGATTTGTTGGAGCTACTTTTTTTTTTTTTTTTTTTTAACTAGAACCCCAAGTTCCAGCAACTGGACTCCGTTGCAAAAGACATTAGAATTCAAGAGCAGGGTACCCCTGAGCACATTCTGAGCCTAGGAATTTGTTTTCAGTACCAGAACTGAACTGAGAACATCGTTCTTTCATTGAGACAGGAGATGGTGAATACAAGAGAATGTCTTGAGGTTGTCTTTTGCTGTCCAAGACAAATGTCAAATAAACCACTTAAGATGTAATCCTACACATGTTTAAACAGAAAAAAGGCCTACAAGTTCACTCTTGTTTTACATGATAACTCCCATAATTCCTGACCATTGTCCATGCTTGCTGGGAGTTGTAGTCGAAAAACCAGGAGGTCACCAGTTGCCTACTGCGGCTGTCAGCTTTCTGCATTTCGTCAGCCTAATTTAAGCAGAGGAAAAATGGGATATAAATGAAATAATTAAATAAAATCAGGCATGGATAGCTCTCTGCTAGGGTTGTTACTGTTTATCCCTGGCAGAGTTCATGATCCATTAATATAGCTGCATGGCAGGCAGAAATTCAGCAGGGCTCGTATTTCTCATCACTACATTTCCCTGCTGGGACAAGCTTGAGCTACTGAAATTCTGCTGGTCATGCACATGTGCACATGTGCTCTCATGGTGCTCCATTTAAAGTGGGATCAGGTGTTAAACAGGGATGTGTTATTGCCCCAACATTATTTGCTATTTTCATCGCCATGATTTTACATCTTGTCGAGGGAAAACTTCCCACTGGTGTGGGAATTATATATCGAACAGAGGGAAAACTTTTTAATCTCAGCAGGCTGAAAGCAAAAAGTAAGGTAATTACAACCTCCATTGTGGAACTTCAGTATGCTGATGATAATGTGGTCTCCGCACATTCAGAGGATGATCTCCAAACTATCCTAAATGCTTTTGCAGAAGCATACGGAAAACTTGGTCTCTCACTTAACATCAAAAAAACCAAAGTGCTTCATCAGCAAGTGCAAGCTAACCCTTTCGTGATGCCATCTATCCAGCTTGGCGGGACAATACTGGAAAATGTCGATCATTTTCTCTATCTTGGCAACTATCTTTCTGTTACAGCTAACATCGACAGTTAAATCCAGCATCGTCTGAGCTCCGCAAGTGCCGCGTTTTCTCGAATGAAACATAGGGTGTTCGAGGATCGGGATATTTGTAAGAAGACCAAAACGCTGGTTTATGAAGCCATTGTATTACCAACTTTATTGTATGCCTGCGAAACATGGACTATCTATAAACGTCACCTCCACCTCCTTGAAAGATTTCATCAACGTTGCCTCCGGAAAATCCTGCGAATTACTTGGGAAGATAGGCGAACAAATGTCAGTATACTGGAAGAAGCGAAGACTACTAGCATTGAAAAAATGATCCTTCAACGCCAACTTCAGTGGACCGGTCATGTTGTTCGAAAGCCTGACTGCCATCTCCCAAAGCAGTTACTTTATTCCCAACTCAAGGATGGAAAGTGGAATATAAGTGGTCAATATAAGAGGTTTAAAGATGTTCTTAAGGCTAATCTAAAAAAATGCAATATAAACATCAAAAACTGGGAAGCTCTGGCCCATGAACGATCTAACTGGAGGTTGGCCTTTCACAAAGGTTCTATGGACTTTGAAGAAGCTTGAGTGCAAGGTGAAAGGGAGAAACGTGCTAAGCGAAAAGCACGTCAAATGAATCCTTTACAAGACCATCTTCCATCTGGTAACCTGTGTCCTCACTGTGGGAAGCTGTGTGGATCTAGAATTGGCCTCCACAGTCACTTACGGACCCATCGCTAGAGTCTACACAATCCTCTTTAGAATTCTCCTCCTTTTAAAATCTCCTTTTTGTAAATTTTCTTTTTTATCCTGGAAGACAATCTTTCTCAGTCACGAGTGATCGCCTGACTGCTACCAACTCTTTTCCCATTGTTTTTCTTTTTTTTGCGGGGTGTGTGGGGGCACGCCTTTAAAAAATCCACTAGAATGCGCTAGGTTTCCTTTCACTGTGGGTGCTAGCAAACAAAGGCCATAGTGAGGAGACTGTTATGATCAGTTTACTAGCACACACTCTCTCATAATAGTAGAACCCTGGGGGCCATCCAATGAAGCTGAATGTGTTGGAAGGATATGGGAAAAGGAGTCGGTCCTATACTGGTTAGGACGAAGCAGAGTTTTCCCCCTTATGTGCAGCCTGGTTATTGAAACTGGTTAACACCATGTGGGTTGCTAAACCCTGCTAAAAGGCTCTTTAAAGGAACGGATTGTCTATGCAAACTAATAAAGACATTTATTAGTTTTACTTACAGTCTGTTTATTCATATATGCAGGATGCATATAGGTAGATTAGAGTCTTTGGTGTTAAGAATCTGCTTCATTGAAGATCACTGGCTGGAAGCCAGCTCAGACCGTGTATCTATCAGGTTGGAGAGGTAGAGAGAGATCACGGGCCACAAAGAGGCTGGAAGTAGGGAGGAGGAGTTACAAAACATGCACCCTGGGGATTGTTCAATTAATCCTTTCCTCCCACTGGAACTAGTGGTTACATTACCTCGTTGATTTAGGCAGGCAATATTACAATTTCCTTCAGTATGGTGGGAGATTCAGGACAGACTAAAGAACTTTGAGAAAATGTGTTTTTTTTGGGAAACAAAACCCGGGATTGACACAGATTGGGGATAGCGTCATGTGTCGTGCCGGTGTGAAAACCACAGGAGCCCTGCCAGAAAAGAAGGTGGCAACCCTAAACGATCTGCCCATTTCTTTCAGCCTAGTAGTTCTCTTCCCAATTTGATCTCTATAGGTTGGAAGTGGAAGCTAGGCTAAAGCACTGGTAACACAATCCTGTGCATGTTTACTCAGCAGAGAGCCCCTTTGAGTTGGCTCAGCTTATCTGACCGTGGAAAGTTAAGCAGGGTCAGGCCTGGTTATTACTTGGATGGGAGACCCCTCCTCTAGTTTCCTGCATTGAGCAGGGGGTTGGACTTGATGGCCTTGTAGGCTCCTTCGAACTCTATGATCTATGAAATCTATGAAATGGAGCTTATTCAGAAGTAAGTGTGTATAGGATTGCAGCCTGGACACCCATTGCCTGAGACCTACAAAGTTTGATCCCTGGCTTGGCTTCTCATATTGAATATATATATATATTCCTGTTTGTTTGAAATGAAATAGTACTGTATCTTCTGGCCCGCATTTCTTCAGCTATTGCCATTGCCAGGCAAAGCTCTGGGTTACATATTATGGAAATAATTATTGAATGGGAAAGTATCATTGAAAAATAAACAAACATCTATTATGCTTTCTGGAATAAGATATTATATTTGTTAAGGGGAGCAGCAAGCATTTTATAGCTGGTACACAGATAATTTTATTGTTTCCTCGAATACACTGGGCTCCTATAAAAGTATGTGTATTAAACTGAGTGAAATTAATTAGCCTGCAGGACTGAGACACATTATGAAATGGGGTTGAATTAACTAGTTCAGGAAAACAAGAGAATTACTCAACAGCCTTTTTCAGTGAGCAAGGGGGGAAACCGCCGACACAAACCTAGATATCAACCCCGTGGGCCTTATAAGGAGAACTTGAGGGATCCTCTCAAACTTCAGAAGTGTGCAGTGGGGTATGGTTAGCTCCATTACCTTCCCTCCCATCCTATTTTGGGAGCCTACATTGACCCCCAAACTCACTAAACATCAGATCTGGCCCAAGATATTTTGCTGCCAGAAGCAAAGAACTAGCTGGTGTCCCCCAGCTCCATGTACAGGAGCCAACCAGGCTGGCAGCTCAATCTTAAGAACACAGGAAGCTGCCTTATACTGAGTCAGACCATTGTTCCATCTAGCGCAGGATTGTTGACACAGAGTGGCAGCAGCTCTGCAGGGTTATGGGCAGGAATTTTTCCAGCCCTACCTGGAGATGCCCGGGGATCGAACCTGGGACTTTCTGCACGCCAAGCATTTGCTCTTCCACTGAGCGACACCACCGCCCCCTTAATCTTACTTCTGCACTAGCATCCTTCACTACACCTGAGGGCAGCAGGCTAGCTTAGAAGGTGCAGGGCAGGGGACATGGCGTACACAACTCAGTCCTCCAATATCTTGCAGTTGCTCCTTTGCCATCCCAGCATCTCCCGCTTGAGGTCAGCCCTACTAAACATACTAGAGGGGAAAAGATGCTTGTTGCTAGCAGCTTTCTCTGCCTTAAAATTTCTGCTAAGGGTTGGATAAAGTATGAAGCTGCCTTCACATTGAGCCAGATAATTCAGCCATCTCACACAGCATTGACTGGGTTCTGACAAATGGGTTCAAGGGTTGAGTGTAGGTTGTCGTTGAACTGTGGGTTGTTGTTGAAATATGGGTTATTGTGTTGCCTGAACCCAGCCAAGATAACAAACCATGGTGAACAACCCACAGTTCACAACCCACCAACAAAACATAGGTTCTCTTGATGGGTTGTTTGTGGTTAACAAGCCATGGTTTGTTAGTGCAGCTGGGTTCAGACGATAACCCATGGTTCAACAACAACCCACACTCAATCCTTGAGTGTGGGTTATCTTGTTGTCTGAATGCAGTCATTGTCTCCTGTGACATGCAGCAGATCCTCCAATTTTTGCTCAACCCTGCCACTTATCTTTTAACTGAGGATCCCAGGGATTGGCCCTGGGATCTTATGTGTGCAAAGCCTGTGCTCTGCCATTGAGCTATGGGCCTTCCCCGAGATGTTACCCAGGTTTTACTCAATTGAATTAAAACAGTGATATTTACCATGCTACAGGATAGATGCCTATATAATTTGTGCATTTCATTGTTCAAGTAACATCACTGCTCATGGAGTTTTATGGGTGAGGCATCATCATTTTGAGAGCAGAAGGGTGCTCAAGGGTGGCAGGGTGTCCATGGAACAGGCAGTAGGGTTAGAAATACCTTGCCTCCCAAATCTTTAGACCAAAGTGATGAGCTGCTGATTAATATCTATAAGATCTAGTTCCAAGTAAGCCTCTTTTCCTAGATCTAGCTCTATGTTTAGTCTGACCTCTCTGTCACGGGCTTTTCATGGCCAGTGATCTCAAAGGAAACTGATCATATCTACCGGTAGTTTATGTCCGTGCTCCAGTACACAATGAGGCAAATGTTCAAGGCCATTTTCAGAATATTGCCTTTCTGAACTTTGGGATAGCTGGAACAAGAAATCTGTGCATCTCAAAAATCAATTCAAACAATCCCCAAGATTCTGAAAAGTTCCATTAACTCTATGTGACATTATATAGGCCTAATGAACTAAATTAGAGATGTTCAATGAATTACAATCCCCAAGGGGGGTTGGCTAAGTGTAGTTTCACACCAAGACAGCTAATAGCTCATTTCACAACTATCCAGTAACCATTTACTCTGGAAATGTCCTGGAAAACTTCCTTATGGCTACTTCTGATGTTTCTCTTTTAAAAGAATCCAGTGCCTATAATTGAGTATTAAGAAGAAATTCATAAATAGATCATAAGAGGAATGGGAATATCAGAAACACAATGCTGGGTTACACCAATAACTCAGCAATCTTTTCTTTCTCTTTGCAATGGCTATAGACAGAGGTACCTTAGGAAGGTGGACAAGCAGAGCATTTTGGTGACAATACTGAATCTCTGCTCTTTCTCAGTAAGGTAGAAAATGAAGGTTATACTTTTGCTATACACATCTCTCGATGTATTTACTTAATGCTTTTTTAAAGGCCATTTTTGCTAGCTGTTGTCTACCCTATTTAGAGCAGTTGGAGGCAATGAGCTTATGGCTACATTCTAGTTAATGCAGACATGGTAGGCAAGAAGAACCCCCTAATGTGTGTGCCTTAAAAACTCACTGTATCTTGCTTTTACAATCTAACAAGAAAGCATCCATCCTACTGGGATGCCTCGCACAGTGGTTAAAGGTAAGTGTTCTCTTGATTTAGACTGTAGGGACCAATTCTTGTGATCTGAGTAATTCATTAAAAATACAATCAGGTCTTATCACAGTCTTCCTAATGGACACAGCCTTTTCCACTGAGTGGTCACATTTCCTGCCATCTCGTTAACTCTCAGGCACAGAGCAGACTACACTAATCTTCTCTGTTAATAACTTTCCCCACCTCCAGCAACATCTCTCCTCTAATTTCATACAAAAATGAACTTGTCGCTATAAAAATTGGTTAAATGCAATGTGTAGCTTTGGTGTTGAATATGTGGATGTATTGGGACCCTAGCCATGAAAAGAAACCAGTTAACTCCTAGGCAAAAGGCTAGATATAGTATAATTAACATGAATCTCTCTGTAATGGGAATATATTGCATGCCTATAACGAACGTGAGTTTTAGCAAATCTTGGGATTGCTTCAAAGCCATATTACTTGAAGTTCATGAAGTACATTTTTAGGTGTTCTGCTTCATCACTATTCAGATGTTTTACGTATGATATTTTTGCATACATGTATTTATACCAGCCTAATGGCCAAGATGGCTTGGAATGATACGAGTTGTAGGCCAACAAATCTGGAGTTTGGAAGTCTGATTTACAGACACACTCCTTGGCTAGAGGTCCCTGTTGCAGGGACACTTGGGTGGAAACCCAGGGTTGCACCTGTGTAGCAGTCTATTGGTTAGGAATCCTGATCCCGTTAGTTCAGCAATTTGTCATGTACTCCAGTGACCAGTATGACTTGCATGTAAGAGCACAAGATGGTAAGCATACTCCATCCTATATGGAAGGAGAGGGCACATGGCATACTCTTTTCAGAAATGCAATATTTGTTTCCCTATGTGATCTCTCTCTTGAGTTTCCTTGCTCTGTTCTGCTGATTTAATAGCCATAGTTATTAAGCTTTCAGTAGCCTGATCCTACATATACAATTTTGGATTTTATGGCTGTTTTTTAAAATTATCTATCTCTATCTAGCTATCTATAATCATTTTTCTGGTGCTGTTTCTTGTTTTGTATTATATTTTATTCTTTTAACTTTATGTAATCTGCCGAGATAACTTTTGCCATTAGAAGGGATTACAAATGTAATAAATAAATGGAAACACAAGCTCCAGAGGGGTAGCTGTGTTCATCGGATGTAGCAAAAAAACAAAACAAAAACAAAGGAGAGAAATGGGGTCAGATGGCCTTTTTGCATTTCATTGCCAAATGATCCCATTCCCCCTGTCTCTTTATACCTGCTGATAAAGATAATACTTTATGGGTCTATGAAATACCATAATCATATTTAAGATGCTACATGACTGTTGTTTTTGACCTTATGTATGTTTACTTGGAAGTAACCCCCACTGAGTTCACAGGAATCAGAGTAAGTGTAAATAGGATTGTAGCCTTAGTAGCTGAGATATTGTCAAGGCAGGCTATAGGCCAGAATCTGGTAGGCAGTTCACAGTTTACAGCATCAGTTAAAGGTTAGTCCATATTAATAGGCAGAGGACGATTTGGGTTCTAAAGACCCAGGCTTAGGACTGTTGAGACCCAGGTTCAAATCCCCACTCAGCCATGAAGCTCGATTTACTAAATAAAAAACAAAACAAAGTCTAGATTCTCTCAGGAGTTGCAGGCCAGAGTGTGGGAGGGCTAGATGTAATAGTTTGCCAAGAGTAGTGAATGGGGAAAAAAGCATGACAGGGAGTAGCAGCATAACTGATCATGGCAGGGTTTTCCAGCAGCCTGCTGGGGACTGTTGTAAGATCTAGGCCAAACCTTGTAAAAGCACCTCTTCTTCCCCACTCTAGAGTTTTTCTTCGGTGTCTGTCCTGGCCACCCTACCATCCCTGCAACTGGTTAGTAAGGGAAATCTATTCCCGATCCAGAAACCCAGTGAACCTCAATTCAAGGCCTGATGCATTGTGGTAGAAGATCTCTCCCTGCTATCTCTTTCTCAGGCCAAAAGGGATCCTCACGATCTCATGGTCTGTTCTCATTATTACGCTTGTATTTGGGGATATCTGAATGGGGAAAGCTCAGAAATGACCACACGTTGCCTAAGTAGGGAAGAAGATGCTTCAATAACTGTCTGGCAGGGCTGGTGTCAAAAGTAGGCATGGTTGGATACCTGATCACCCCAGGAGGGGCCCATTGAGGGGAGCCTCCTGGAGCTGCTCCTCATCTTCAATGTTGCAAGCAACCTACTTGTTCACCCGCCTGGTCCAGACAATGGTGGTGGTGAGAAGGAAGAGCAGTAGATGCCATTGCCTACTTGCTCATTGGCTCGCTGCCTGCCAAGCAAGTCAGTGGTGGCAATGATGAGAGAGAGGATGAGGAGCAACAAGAGCTGGTGACAATCAGGGGAAGCTGGTGGTGACTCCTCTGTCAGTGGGGCTCTTTATCCATTGCAGCTTTTATTTTGAGCTTTATAGGAGCTATCCATGGTGCTCCATGGCGGCGAACCTATTTTGGGGTGTGTGTGGAGTTCAGCACCATGGATAGCTCCTATAAAGCTCAAAAGAAAAGCTGCAATGGATGAGGAGCCCCACTGACACAGGAGTCACCAGCCTCCCCTGGTGACAGTGGTGGAGAGAGGGTAATACAGGCCTGTGGCTTACGCTGGCTCAGCTTGTCTGAGTGTGGAAAGCTAAGCAGGGTCAGGCCTGGTTATTACTTGGATGGGAGACCCCCTCCTCTAGTTTCCTGCACTGAGCAGGGGGCTGGACTCGATGGCCTTGTAGGCTCCTTCCAACTCTATGATCTATGAAATCGTGCCCAAGAACCCTGAAAAACCTGGAGCCGGCACTGCTGTCTGGCACCCTCAGCTGATCAGAATGCCTGAATTACTTTCCCACGCGCATTGAAAAATGGCAGCTTTCCTCCACCATTAAATGAGTTCTTGATCACGGCAGTGTGAGCTGAGTCCAGGGGTTGAGAGAAAAGCAGGCAAATGAATTGGTCTATATCAGCTCTAAAAGATGATTGACTGGAAGCAGCCTTGGGCTTAGTCAATCACTAAGGGTCACTACTGCAAATGGATTACCAACCCATCTAACTTTTAAAGCTGTCATTGGATCCCCGGAGGGCAGTGAAAAGCAGAGGTCAGGCGTAGGCTGGGGAATTCTTTCCAGTGGAGGCAGGTCGGGATCACATGCGTCTTTCAAGTGCATTTTCAAAGGAGAGAAGGAACCCCATAATGACTTCAGCTGGCTGCACCGACCACCTCTGAGTAGCATATTAAGCAGAGCTGCTCTGCAGTCTTCAGAGTTGCGGAGAGATTAAACGGAGCAACAGCAGGGCAGGAAATAATTGGGACACTAGTAATTGGAAGGAGCCTGGGATCCCAGCTGTTGCTTCATTTATTTTCATCCTGTCCAATGAGCATTTTCACTGGTTTTGGGAAAAACACCACCACCCAACCCTCGTACTTTGTATGGTGGCAATTCGCCTATCTATTTTACATGAAGGAATAGGGCTTCAGGTAGTCATCAGGCGTATCATGCAATAGGCTGACAAGATCCTGGGATAGAAAAGCTATTTGTGATCTGTCTTTATCAATGTTTATCAATATTTTTTGGTAGCACTTTCCCCAAGTGACTTAACAGTCTTTATGTTGTTCATTTTGGCAGCCAGAGAGCTTAAAATGGAACCTCCATATTTAGGGGTATTATACCAGACACTGGAGGACAAAGAACAGGGGAGGAGGCCTATCTCTGTCCTGCCATGCTTATGATCTTTACTGGGACCTTTGGCTTGTTGGTCACTGCTGAAGGCTGGATGCAGAAAAACAGAGAGCCCTGTGGCACCGTAAGTAAAGTCTAACAAATTTATTGCAGCATGAGGTTTTGTAGGCATGAGCCTAATGGATGCATCTCACAAAATAGGCTCTTGCCTACAAAAAAAAGGTAATCACACACACACACACACACACACACACACACACACGAGTCAGTCTTCAAGGTGCCACAGGACTCTTTTCTGTTTTTGTTACAACATGGTCAGGTTACACAGATCACAGGACTTCTGTTCAAAATAGCAGCCCTGTGTCAAGTTCCCTCCTCTCCCTTTCTGAAGCCCAGTTCAATTTCCACTGTGCCCTGATGTCATTATGATGTGTGCATTTTTGGCCCTCCTGCCTCATCGTTGGCTACTTCTGGGAGGCTGGGGAAATGTATGTAATGGAAAAGTCATAGAATTGGGGATCTCAACATGGGGCTGCCATTTTCGGTGGCAGCCCTATCTCCTTTGTAACATGTAGTTGCAACCCAGCATTGCTAATCTTCTGGAATCTGTGTGATACATGTTTGCAATCTTTTGTCACATGTTTTAGATGTGGATCACGTACAATGTAATATGTAAAGCAGCCCTTAGAATTGCTCAGTCTATGAAGAAAGAACTCCAGTGAATCATTCCCAGTGTATCTTATTTGTCAAAGATCCAAAAGCTTAAATCATACTTCCCCACTAGATGGCAGTGTAGCATTAACAGTGAATCAAGTGGAATTAACAGTTGAAAACTATTGGCACTCAACAACTGGAATGCCTTAAGGACCAATGTACAAGCACCATATATTGTTCTAGCCTTTAAATGCAGAAAGTTTTTTTTCCCAAAAGAAAAGCCAAAACAACACCAAAAATAAAATAAAAAAAAATCTACAAGAACTGGTTTTTAAATGGATCTATTGTGTGTTGGGTCTTAGTTCTGCCAGAAAGTTTCTAGACTGACCTTTGGCAAATTACTCACAAACATATTTTTTTTAAAAAAAACAACTGCTGGTTTTGTTTGGCATGAGTTTGCACTCATAGTTGCTGGATCCAACTTTTGAATATATACTCTCAACCTTTGCTTGAAAAAGGCTTCTCTAGGGGTATTTGGAATAGTTACGATCAATTTGTTTACTGCATTATAATTAGGGTCAAGATACTTTTTAAATTATTTTGTTTGAGATTTATGTACATTGCATGTACTGTTTTAATATTTGTTTGTTGCCTTGAGCATTTTCTTGGAAATGTGAGCTAGAAACAAACAAAGCTAATTAAATGAGGCCAATCACATTTGAACTGTGCTTTTTACTTGATCTGCAGGAATAGGCAGGTGATAACTTTCATCTCCATATTGTGAAGTTTCACCTGCTGATTCCTGCAGATCAAGCTGGAGAAAATGTCACCTGCTGAAATTTTGCCCTTAACCAGGTGCTAAAGAATAGTGAGACCTTGTTGGGGGGGGGGGGAGTAGCACCCCTAATTTGTACAACAAGCTCTTAATCTGTGGAAAGTTTGCAAAGGAGAGGAAAGAGTTAGGCTGCAATCCTAAAGTCCCTGGAAGGACTTTAGGATTTCAGCCTAACTCTTTCCTCTCCTCAGTGCCTGTAGGACTGTGTGGATCTCCCGCTCAGAACACAGAAAGGGAGGTCCACAGGCAGAGTGGGAGATCAGTTCTCACAAGCCCCCCTGCTGTGCGGGTGGAAACCTATGCTGACCTTGCTGCTCCGCTGATGGTGTTGCAAAAAAGGAGCATTCCAGGGCTGGATTGGGGGGAGCTTTGGATCAAAGACATTCAAAGCCCTCCCATGCACCTAGAACTGGGAGAAAGCACTGTATTTATTCTCTCTCCTGCCACTCCCTTTTCTACCCTGCTGCTGTGACCCTAGCAGGTTTTTGGATTCCATGGATCCCTCCACCATGGATCTCTCTCCACAATTGGCTACAGAATCGGACTCAAAGAGTGCTTATCAATGGTTCCTTCTCAAACTGGGGAGAGGTAACGAGCGGGGTACCACAGGGGTTCGGTCCTGGGCCCGGTGCTCTTCAACATTTTTTATTAATGACTTGGATCGAGGGTACGGGGAATGCGTATCAAATTTGCAGATGAACCAAAGTTGGGTGGAACGCTCAAGACTCTGTGAAGACAGAAATCACAAATTCAAAGTGACCTCGATAGCTGGAGCGTTGGGCCGAAAACAATCATGAATGAAAGTTATCATACGGGATAAATGCCAAGTGCCTGCACCTAGTGAGAGGAAACAAATGCAGAGTTACAGAATGGGGGACACTTGGCTCAACAATACTACAAGTGAGAAGGATCTTGGAATTGTGGTAGATCACAAACTGAATATGAGCCAGCAATGCGATGTGGCTGCAAAGAAGGCAAATGCAATTTTGGGCTGTATTAATAGAAGTATAGCTTCCAAATCGCGGGAAGTGATAATTCCCCTTTACTCGGCACTGGTTAGGCCTCATCTTGAGTACTGCGTCCAGTTCTGGGCACCACACTTTCAGAAGGATGTAGACAAACTGGAGAGGGTTCAGAGGAGGGCAACAAAGATGATAAAGGGACTGGAAACAAGGCCCTATGAGGAGAGACTGAAAGAACTGGGCATGTTTAGCCTTCAGAAGAGGAGACTGAGGGGAGATATGATCGCACTCTTCCAGTATTTGAAGGGATGTCACACAGAGGAGGGCAAAGATCTCTTCTCGATCATCCCAGTTTGCAGGACACGGAATAATGGGCTCAAGTTACAGGAACCTAGATTCCACCTAAACATCAGGAAAAATTTCCTGACTGTCAGAGCAATAAGACAATGGAATCAACTACCTAGGGAGGTTGTGGGCTCTCCCACTCTGGAGGCATTCAAGGTGCAGCTGGACAGCCATCTGTCAGGGATGCTTTGACCTAGATTCCTGCATTGAGCAGGGGGTTGGACTCGATGGCCTTGTAGGCCCCTTCCAACTCTACTTTTCTATGATTCTATGATTCTATGATTCCTTCATCCCCACTGGACTGCTCCATAAGGTCCTAATCCAGGGACTTAGTACTCCACTATCTGAAGTGAGGTGGGTGGCTACCAGGCAAAGGGACTTCTCAGTCGTGGTGACCCAATTGTGGAATGCTCTCCCCTGGCGCGTGCCTTTTTTTGGTGCCTGGCCAAGACCTTTTAATGTTTACATTGTTCAGTTTTAGTCTTGCTGGATATTTTAGGCTGCTTTTGTGATTATTATTATTTTTTGGTGTGTATGTGTGTGGCAATCTCTAAGTTAGATTACTTCAATGCGTTGTAAATTGGGCCGCCTTTGAAGGTGGTTCAGAGACTGCAGCTAGCACAGAATTTGGCAGCCAGGTTGTTGCCTGGAGCTAGGCCACGTGACCAGGTAAGTCCAGTCCCTGGCTTGCCTGCGCTGGTTGCCAATTTGTTTCTGGGCCAAATTCAAAATGCTGGTTTTAACTTTATAACGTCCTACATGGCATGGGACCCCAATACCTCAAGGACTGCCTCCCCCTGTATGAATCTACCCAGTCCCTGAGGTTGGATTTTCTGACCTTGGGTACGCACATGAAGCCCAAGGTGCTGGATTGGACTAGAAACCACGCCTGTCTGCACACAGTTTCTCATCCTGCTTGTTATACATATGCTGGATCTGACTTCAACATGCATATATGCATTCTTGAGATACTGGGGAGTTTCAAAATTCTCTATTGTAAATTAGTCAGTGCTGCATTCTAGAAACAAATTGGCATTTCAGTGATATCAGGGCTATCTTGACCAAGACAAACCAGTAGCTTTAAGCAATTCTTGAATTTGCTTGTGTTCACATTTTCAATTAAGCCTTCTGCCAGCACAGATCTTTTTCTCCCCGGCAAATATAAGGACTGACCTCTCTAGATTATATGATCACAGCTCTTCCTTTCCTTGTATCTGAGTCAAACTAACCACCCAAACATTATGATGACAGTATAATATGCAACAACTGTAACAGGATAGCTTAAAATAGATAGATAAAAATGCTGGCTTCTGCTTTTCTTCTCTTGGATTGTTATAAGGAAGACAAGATTTTTGTATCATTTTACATTCCCTCTGTTAATCCCAGGCATTCTGCAGGCTTATTACCTTTTCTTGTTTCTGCATCTGTTAAAGAATTTTTGCCATGTAAGCATTGCTGAGAGTATTAAGGAATATTAGCATTTGGAACATTCTGTGGTGCCTTCCCTTTATTGGCCCAGCTTAGGCTGGTGTGACAACTGCATCCATTCCTGATGAGGTCAGACCTGGCTGCCCTGACATGTACCTTAGTCACATCTATATTATTGCGAATTGCGATGTGCTCTCTGTTGGGGATACCTTTGAAGAGTCTTCGGTACACTCAGTTGGTCCAGAATTGATCCAGAGAGGGTGTTACTGGACGTTTGTTCATGGGATCATATCATACCTGTCCTGCAACAGCTGCACTGGTTAGTACCAATCTGTTTCCAAGCATAAACTCAAAGTGCTGGGGATTACCTTTAAAGCCCTAAATGGCTTGTGTCCAGGATACCCTAGGGCAGGGGTGTCAGGCCTCTTTCAGCCTGAGGGCTGAATTCAATTTTGGAGAAGCTCTCGTGGCCCATATTCCAGTGGTGAGCGGGGCTGAAGGCAAAATGAAGTGGGCCCAAAATAAGAACACAAGAAGAGCCATGCTGGGTCAGGCCAAGGGTCCCTCTAGTCCAGCTTTCTGTTCACACAGTGGCCAACCAGCTGCCCATAGGAAACCCACAAGCAGGACATGATTGCAACGGCACCCTCCCGCCCAAGTTCCCCAGCAGGAGGTGTACATAGGCGTAGCCGTATGCCTCTGATACTGGAGGTAGCATACAGCCATCAGGACTAGTAGCCGTTGATAGCCTTCTCCTCCAGGAATAAGGAGGTAAATACCAGCATGAAAATACCAGCATATTTTTGCTTAAAGCTCTTATTGCTAGTAACTGAGCCTTAGGAGAGGCATCTCAACCTTTTAGAATGGGGAAGAAACTGTGCAAAACCCAGAAAACCACCAAACCATCTGCAGTTGTAGGAAAGGGGACAGGGACAGTGGGAGGAGGCATGTCCATCTGGGGAACCACAAAGAGCTGGATTCAGACTCCAGGTGGGCCAGATTTGTCCCATGGGCCTGAGGGTCAGCACCCTGCCTTAGGTACAGCCTCCTCCCCTACCAGTCTGTCAGTGGAGACTGGTGGCTCCAATGTCAGTGGGGTGGTGTTTCCACTCCGGATTTTACTCTGAACCTTTAAGGAGCTTTCCATGGTGCTGAACCTAGTCTGAGGATAGGGTTCAGCACCATGGATAGCTCCTTTAAAGTTCGGAGTAAAATCCAGAGTGGAAACACACCACCCCACTGCCATTGGAGCCTCCACAGCAGCCCATCCTCACCTTCCCATACCAGATCAGGTTGAGAGGCCCTTCTCTATGGTCCTGGCTATGATGGAGGCTTGGATGATGGCACCAAGAGAAAAGGCCTTCTCAGTGGCCACAGCCAAATTATACGGTTATATGCTCCATTTGCTGCCTCTCTTGCTGTGTTCTGCCAGGTGCTAACACATTGTAATTCTGGCAGACATTTGTTGTAACAGGTAGATCGTTCCCTATCTGATCCAATGTCTTTGCTATCTGCAGGTCCTGCTCCTGCTGTCTCCATTTTATCATGTTGTTATTTTTTATGGAACGTTACTTTGGTTTATCATTGGCCTTAAAGTGTCCCCCCCCCCCCCATGCTGCCCTGACTGGTATGAGCACCAGAAGGCTCAGATACAAATAAATAAATAAATAAATATTATGTGCCCTTTGAACAAATACAACAATAATAGCATCGCTATTGTGCTTTAGGGTGTTGAAAGCATGCCACCCACATGAGCTTAGTAATCCTTACAATAACCCTGATAAAGAAAATCTGTATTTTAAATTTTTGTTTGCACATTGCAGATACGATGCTGAGGCTGAGAGATAGGAGCTTGCTTAGGACCATTCATGTGAGCTCATGTTCAAGGTGAAATTGGAATGAGGGATTTCACAGCTCACACTCTTAACCTGCCTCCAGACACATCTAGACTTGTGGTTCTGGTGTGCTGCTTGAGCATCTCCATGTATTACCAGTGTGAAGGACCGCTGCCGGTCCTTTCCTGCAAGATCGGGAGCTACGCAGCTATTTTGACAGCTCAGAGCTCCCGCTTGCGATCCCCGGTTCAATTCGGGTCACTGGATTGAGGCACTGAGTCAAAGCGAAACTACACCTTAGGCAAAAGCAAAAGAAGTTTATTGGCAGGGGTAAACATACAAATTGAAAAGGGAAGATAAGGGAGTGAAATTGACAAAGGGAAAGTGAAACTTGTTACACACAGGCATAACTATAAAAACAACAAAGAACCTAAGCTATCTTCAGCTAACATCGAAGAATCTACCCTAATCGAATACTAGTAACTAGAAAGGACTTACGGCAAAGTACCCAGGTGGTCTGCTTGGGGGTTGAGTATCCGGGCTGGCCTGAGCCGATGACCCACTCTGTGCTTCCCTTCCAACAACCTCATGGAGCCTTGGTTGCTTCTTTTACTCCCTCACTCTCCCCCCTCCCAATCCCCTGATCCCTCCCCCTGCTGACAGGACAAACTGGTCTGCCCAGGCGGGAGGGATGCTGACGCCACCTTGCTCATGGGCCATCAAGGGTGCTCAGAAGGGCGACTGAGGGTACTTGGCAACCCCTTGAGGATGCTTGGGGAAAATCATCTGAATGTAAATGTGTGTCTCGGACTGAGCTCTCCTGCCCTGGGCAGGGATTATGCAGGTGGAATGTGGGGCAAAATGTGTGTTCTGTCAGGCTTTCTCTCCACAACCAGTAGCTCCTTGCTCCCTCCCTTGACTGAATACCATTGAAGGTTGCCATCAAGGGTTACTCCATCTGTTTACCAAAGGAACTCTCCCCGCTGGGATTTAGGCTCTCAACTAAGGTATTTTATTTATTTATTACCCAGATTGAACACATTTTTGATGGTGGTGGGTGTATCCTAGCTTCAATGATTTGTCAATCATGGAAGGTAAATCTGGGTCTTGTAGTCTGCCCTGCCAGACCTCTAGAAACACAAATGGTAGCTCAATAATCACATTCCTGGAGGCTACACATGGTACAGAGTGTTATAACCTTCTGCTGGGACAGGACCACCTTTCATACATGATCAGCTTGTGCAATGATTGTATCCTGTGTGGAGCTGATTGTATGAGAGCTTGACTTCCCAACTCACAGACAGCCCATGATGAAAAGAATCTATGATGGCACTTCATTGAATTATGATCTACAGGGAGTTGATTGTGCAATGTGCAAAAGACAAGAAAACCAAGGTACATCTGTTAATGAAGCTTTGTACATTTTGCTGGTCACCTCCATCTTTTTGAGCCTAATATTCATAATTAATGAAGGGTGTTACAGGAAATTTGTGCAGCTACTAACTAACCCAGCCCAAATCAAATGTTGCAAGAGAAAGCGGGACACCCACTGAAAACACCTGTGTGGTTTGTTAGTCTAAGGTCAGATCTGCTTTCCCCTTGCTCTAGATAGTTGTTATATCTAAAGGGACTCTTACTTGACTGTGGAGTAGACTTCCAGGGCTGAAGAGCAAGCCTCATCCCTTGTGGTGCCTAAAAATAGGTCAGACGAAGCCCTTGGGACCTGATTTATATTGACTGAAAACTGCACCATTAAAAAAAAAAAGATTATAGTGAAGGTAGACTGTAAGAAAAGAAAAGTATTTTGAGTAGTATCCAATATTACTGCTGTGCTCATGCTGGTTCCATTGTGCTCTTGGGACCCACCACTTGCACAACAGGAACTAGCACTTCCGACAGTAAACCCAGAAATGAGCAAAAACACTCATTTCTAGAACAGGGCAAGTCAGCAGAGCTTGAAGAAGGGAGCTCTGCTGAACTGCCCCATTCTGGAAATGAGTGTTTTGCTCATTTCCAGTTAAGAACATAAGCAGAGCCCTGCTGGATCAGACCAAGGGTCCAGCTAGTCCACCATTCTGTGCACACAGTGGCCAACCAGCTGCCCACAGGATCCCACAAGCAGGATATAAGTGCAGCAGCACCCTCCTGCCCATGTTCCCCGGCAACTGGTGTACATTGGCATACTGCCTCTGATACTGGAGGTAGCATATAGCCAGTCAGGACTAGTAGCCAATTGATAGCCTTCTCCTCCATGAATTGAGGATCCAGTTGCTGCAGGATCCGCTGACTTCCTGTTGTGCTAGTGCAGTGTTCTCCAACCTTGGGTCCCCAGATGTTTTTGGCCTACAACTCCCAGCATGCCCCAGCCAGCTGGCTGGGGCATGCTGGGAGTTGTAGGCCAAAAACATCTGGGGACCCAAGGTTGGAGAACACTGTGCTAGTGTGTGGGCAGCCCCCTACTGGCTACTGCCCTTTATTTTCACCTGACATTGCCCAGCATGAATATTTTTCAGACGGGAAGTCACACCAGAAATGCTTGGATTGGTTTACTGCTGTCCGCATGCTGGGATGCTCAGTTGACATGCCACATACATTTTGTGCTGTGGCTCGGCTGCACATTAGCTGTAAGGACTGGACGAGGAGATGTGTCGCTAATTGCATGAATGCAATTTAATGTGCATTTATTTAGTTATGTAAATAAAAGCTGGCGGGAGGAGAGCAGTGAGCAGCTTTGGGATCGTGCAGGTTGTGTGTGTGGGGGGAGGAATTTAACTCTTTTTCTCCCTGCCACGTTCCCAACCAAAGTCTCCACCCTGGAGTTGCTGTTTTCAATTCGCTTATCATGCCTGGCTCATTCTGCCTAGCGGCAGAGCTGACCTTTGTCTCTCTCACTCCCCAGCGGCTACCCTCCCTCGCCTGCAGAGATTGTCCTTTCGATGGCAGATCTTTATGGCTGTTCATGGATACTGCCTTGTCGCAATGTCTGATTGACAGCCATGCTTTGAAATTGCCAGATGGGGGCGTAATTGGATAAAACAGTGAAGATGGCCTCAGTTGCCTGGCCTCAGCTGCTGAAGAGCCACTTCAGTCTTTCAGATGTTGCTGAGTGGGATTCCATTTGAAGTTCTCTGAAGTTCTTCTCACCAGCCAGATGTAAACAACTGTTTAATAAACAGCAATTAGCCAGCCAAAGAGAGGATTGGGGGGGGGGATCACCCCCCCCCCCCATCAAACCATGCCTGAGACATCTGCTAAGCAGAATCCAGGCACCTCTGAGCCATATGCTGCACATCCCTGGCATGCTCACAGCCGGACGCAACAGCACAGAGCATATTGGGAGTAGTATGCTTCCCAAAATCAATGCCACGCTGAAAATGACTAGAGGGAACTCTCTTTTGCACAGAGCTTCATTCAGTACAAAGATGGACCGTCCCAGTAGGCAGGAATCTGAAGTTGTTTTTAGCAGAATCTGAATACCTCTCTGTGCAAAAAAGCTTTAATTCAGTCCTTTGGTAATACTGACAATAAAATTAAAGAGGGAAACTGGGGTTGCTTCGCTCGCTGTTATCCTCTCACACACAGCCATCCAGATTTCCCTAAAAGGTCTAGTTATACCACAGTGCTAGAACTTTGCCTATACTCAAAGAAGATGACTTGCTGGAGTAATTTAAAGAATCAATTTGATCTTTTAGGCACCTTTTCTCCGGAGCAGCTACCTGCTGCTTGTGACACATATTGCTGTGAATTGAGTGGGTTGATTCTGCCTGCGGGTAGGAGGCTGAACTAAATGGGAGCTTTGGTCCATTCCACTACTATGATTTGGTGTGATTTCCTAATATAGGGAAAGGTTGGCCTAGGAGAGAGATGGGGAACCTGTGGTCCTCCAGATGGTGCTGGACTACAACTCCCATCATCTGTTAGTGGATGGTTCATCTGCCTGGCTAAGTGATGTTCAGCCTGTTCTGGAGGATGTGCACTCCCACTAAAGCAGTGTTCTCCAACCTTGGGTCCCCAGGTTGTTTTTGGCCTACAACTCCCAGCATGCCCCAGCCAGCGTAGCGTAGGCCAAAAACATCTGGGGACCCAAGGTTGGAGAACACTGCACTAAAGGATCAGGTTAGTAGTTTCAGGGTGCTCTTGGATCCAGCATTGTCACTAGAGGCACAGGTGCACTCAGTGGTATGGAACATCTTTTATCAGCTTAGGCTGATATACCAACAACGGACATCCTTAACTGGACAGAGATAACCTAGCTACTCTTTCCGTGCTCTGGTAACCTCCCTTCTGGATTACTGCAATGCCTTATATGTGGGACTGCCTTTGAAAACGGTCCAGAAACTTCTGCTGGTACAAAACAGAGCAGCAAGATTGTTAACGGGGACTGGCCAATGTGATCATAGTAGGCCAGTACAGTCATGCCTTGGATTGAGAGCACAATTCGTTCCAGAAACGTGCTTGTAATCCAAAACACTCTTATATCAAAACGAAATCCCCCCCAAAAAATTTGTACAGATATTTTTAATTTAAGTCGTACTACAGTACTTGTATTGCAAGACATCGCTTGTATATCAAGTAAAAATAAATAAATAAATATTTAAAAATTTGCTTGTCTTGCAAAATGCTCTCAAACCAAGTTACTTGCAATCCAAGGTATTACTGTACTTTTCCATCTGTGCAAAGGCCTGATTCAAAGTGCTGGTATTAACATTCAAAGCCCTAAACGGCTTGGATCTAGTTACCCTGAAGGATCGCCTCTTCCCACTTACACATGCCTGTGCCCTAAGATCACCTTCAGTGGTTCTTCTCTGAGACCCCTTGCCAAAGGAAGTGAAGTGGGTGACTACTAAGAAGAGGGCCTTTTTTTGGTGGCACCCCAGCTCTAGAATGAGCTTCCCAGAGAGGCTTTCCTGGTGCCTGCAGTATGCCCTTTTCGGCACCAGGTGAAGACCTTTTTATTTTCCCAGGCATTTTAGTTTTTCAGTTTTTGTTTTACATCTGGTATTGTATTTTAAATCTTTGCACTGCAACTAGGTTCTCTTTGGTTATTATTTCTATATTGTAGTTTTAAACTGTAAAATTGTTTATATTGCATTTTATCATCCTGTATTTTATGGTTTTAATTGTTGTGAACGGTCCAGAGAGCTGCAGCTATTGGGCGGTATAGAAATGTAATAAATAAATACAGTACTAAATGAATAATAAGAAGGGAGAGCCTTGCAGTTGCCCATCACCTGGATAGCGGACTGAAGCAGGCAGGCACACAGGTCACCTGGTCATAATTTCCCCCCTCATGGCAAGATGTATTGTACTTCTCTTTAAATTATAGTAAGTATTTCCATATTTGCATCTATCTGTATAAATTAGTCCATGCAAATTTTATGCAAATCAGTATCCTCTTTTTCTGCCAAGGATAAGCAGCCACCCTACCTTAACCTTGGTTGTCTGCATCATCCAGCTGTGCACTAAGGAGGCGTTTATCATATGCTACATGTGGAGGCATAGCAAAATGTGTGGTAAAATGGCTGTGCCTGTCCATATGTACCATATTAGAAACTCCTGTGTGGCTGTTGTCATCCATGTGCCTTGGAATCTGTAAGATCTCAGATTTAGGCATGGGGAATCTGTGATCCTCCAGATGCTGTTGGGCTACAACTTCCATCATCCCTGACCATTGGCCATGTGGGACGGGGCTGATGGGAGTTGAAGTCCAGTGTCAGCGGGGCTGCATATCCACTCCGGATTGCATCCCGAACTTTAAAGGAGCTGTCCATGGTGCTGAACCCGATCCCCCAAATAGGTTTGGCACCGTGGATAGCTCCTTAAAAGTTCAGAGTAAAATCCAGCGCGGATATGCAGCCCCACTGGCGTTGGATTCACCAGCCTCCACTGAATCCGACAGTACTTAAAGTGTCCCCACCTGTGTTCTAAAGCTTTGCACTAAGCTAGTCTGATTCCTTCTGTCAATAGGGGTAGGATTTCTCCTCTCATCTAAAAAGCATACAGCCAAACAACTTAGGCTGCAAAGAGGAACAAAATATTAAAGGAATAAGTGAAGCATTAAACTCATGTCTGGGACTTGAGGACAATTCTGTGTTACCTAAGTAACCATCATGTAACACACGTCTTAACATTCTCTGCAGGCCCAGAATGGCACACTGATTTTTTTCTTTCCCCTGTCCTGGGAATTTATGAGCCAGTTAAAATAATATTCATTCAGTATAACAGCACACAGCCATGGCCACACAGACAAAGTGGAAATAGAGGTTTGTTTATTTCTCTTGCCTGTATCTTAGGAAAAAAAAATAAAATAGCGAAAGAAACAGTCCTTTCATATCAGGATTGTGCAGCCAAGTGTTCCTTAAAGGGAAAATGGTTTGTCATTCTACAAATGCCACTTAGATCTAAAAAGCTTTTCCTCCTGGCCTGCAAAGACCTAGGAGGTGGGGGTGGGATGGAATTAATAAAATTCA
This sequence comes from Shinisaurus crocodilurus, assembly GCA_021292165.1. Lineage (NCBI taxonomy): Eukaryota > Metazoa > Chordata > Lepidosauria > Squamata > Shinisauridae > Shinisaurus > Shinisaurus crocodilurus. The sequence goes on from CM037876.1 coordinate 276,500,504, forward strand.
AAGCAAGGGCTAAAGTTGCATCCACAAACACGACAAGACTTGAGGAGCTGGTACAAACCTTGGAACTGGCAAGAGCAAAAAAGAAAACAAGTTTTCTCTAACCTATACTGGCCTTACAGATTTCCCCTCACGCCCCTTGGAGAAAAATATTTCAGTGAGGGCCAAACTACAGGTTATGGCAAATGTGTTACTGCATTTAATGTGACTGGTTTTTCCAAAGACAAATAGATGCTGGGAGAGGGCCCAATCACTGTTGGAACTGTGGCAGGCAGGGGGAGGGGTAGTTTAACCCTTTCCCTGCTGCTACATTCCTGATGAAGATGACTACCCCACAAAAACCGCTGGTTGCATTGAAAGGAAAGCTCCAATTGGTGCCAGTGGGAGTTTCCCTCCTGTTGCAAATAGCAGCTTCCAGGGGGCAGGGAGGAATTCTAGATACTTTTCTGCTACTTCACGTCTACTTCTGCTTTTACTCCTACAGTCATGCCTTGGATTGAGAGCATAATTCGCTTGTAATCCAAAACACTTGTATATCAAAATGAAATTCCCCCAAAAAAATTTGTACAGAGATTTTTAATTTAAGCTGTACTACAATACTTGTATTGCAAGACGTCGCTTGTATATCAAGTCAAATTTTTTAAAATAAATCTTTTAAAATTTGCTTGTCTTGCAAAATGCTCTCAAACCAAGTTACTTGCAATCCAAGGTATTACTGTACTTCTCTGGGTGCAGTTGGCCACAATGGTTCAAGTGGTGGCTACTAGGGAAAGAGCCTTCTCCATAGTGGCTCCCCATCTGTGGAATAGCCTTCCCATGGAGTTCTGTCTGGTATCGTCCATGTATACATTTAGATGCCAAATTAATACCTTCCTTTTCCAGCAGGCATCTAATCTTTAATCTGTTGCTCTGATTATTAATTTTACTGCTGGCTCCTTAACATTTTAAATATTTTCATGGTTAATATTATATTACTTTGGGTATTTTGTGGGTGTTGTCTTGATTTCTTATTATTGTAAACCACCCCAAGAGCATTTGTCAGTTGGGTGCTAAGCAAATCTAACAAATAACTAACTCCTAAACATCTTTCTGGGTTTAAAACAAACCATAGGTGGTGGCAATACCATCCTGGATTGAGGTACAGTACTAGCTTTAACACTGGTTAGCCTAGTCTGCTTTCAGACTGTATAAAATCATCCCAAGACTGTGCTTGAGTAAGGGTGGTAGACACCCTTCTTGCAGTGAGTTCAAGGCCGTGGTGAGGTTTGGACTGGGGTCTTCCCAACTCACACTCTTAGGGCACAAGCCTATGCATGTTTAGACAGAAAAATGGCCTACAACTTGTAGCATGCCCCAGCCAGCACTGCTGCCTGGGGCATGCTGGCAGCTGCAGGACTTTTTTTCCTGTCTAAACATGCATAGGCTTGCACCCTTAGCCATTACGCTACACCAGAAGACAGCATATTTATTGTTACCCCCCAGAGTTTATTCTACTGTTTAATAAGACAAATTTTGTGGAGTGGGCACTACTGTTTCTGCACAGTTAGACAAATTGAGTTTAATGAGGAACTAGGCCATTTCTTAAAAATAAATGAGAACAAAAGAGGATTTAAAAAGAAATAGAAAATACAGATGAAGACTGCTTCCTTTCAATCTTCTTAATCTTATGCTAATAGTATATTAAAGGCTTCTCTTTCTCGCCCCATTCCTCACAAAGTACTTCCACTTTCCTTTCCCCCTGTCAGTCTTTTACTTTCTCATTTCCCCTTTTGGACTGAGTGGGTGTGGATATGTATGTCGGGGGCTGGGCTCAGTGCCGGCTTCAGGTTTTGGAAGGCCCCTTGGGCGAGGCCCCCCTCCCTCAGTGAGTTTTACCTTCTCACGGCCATTGTCACCAGCTGGATTTGCTACCCGCCCCCCCCCATCATTGCTACCACCTGCTTGCTTGATAGGCAGAGAGCCAGCGAGCAGGTAGGCAGTGGCATCTGCTGCTCCTCCTTGCCACCACCGCCATTGTCTGGGCAGGTGAATAGCAGGTTCCAATGGTGAAGAGGAAGAGCAACTCCCCAGGGCCCATGTCAATGGGCCCCTGCTGTGCTGTGGGTCATTGGCAGGTGCCCAACTATGCCTACCCTTGACGCTGGCCCTAGTCAGGTTTGCATGCACACCACTTTTTTAAACCTTCATATGAGTAGGTTGACGGCCTGCATGGGACTTTTGTATCTCTCACATAGCTCCAGGTAAGTGTGCAAAACAACACACATATAAACTCCCATTTCCTCAAGACGTCTGATTCTCATTGTATTGCACACTTGAGGGGCAGAGCAGACTCTAAAACTCTGTCTAGCAGCTACATCTCCCCACACATTTTTACTCTAGAATAGGTGCAGGGGGGGGGCAGTCTTGATCAGGACTCTGGCACAGGGGAGGGTGGGGTAGGAGGGCTTTTAAGATCTGCACGTACTCTAAAGATAACTAAAGTCCCATTGATTTCAGTGGGTCTACTCTAAATATGACTAAATCTGGATCCACCCTGAAGCTTTGATTCTGCAGGCGCCCTCCCTCATTCGTGGGATGTTACACAATGCCATCTTCCATTTGCAACCCTTCTGTGTTTTCCCACTGCTTCTTCCATCTTTTTTTTCTAACCAGAAAAACAACAACACCCAAATGGTTAAGGAGGAAAAGATGGAATATCTGCACAGTGCCTTTTGACTGGTAGCATGAGGAGTTCTCCATATGGAAGCACTCTCAGATAAAGGAGATTCCTCTGCATAAGCTTACATAACTATTCCCAATGGCCAGTCAAAGCTGAGTGACTGAAGTAGTGTGCGACTATTTATACATAGGTCATAGTTGGCAACTCAATAAGTAAATTAAATCATGCTTAACAAACCCGCTGTTGGGATTTTGGGGGCCCTCTTCCAAGAGACTGTGAGCGGGCCTCTTTAACTTGCAAGGGGCATAGGGGTTAGTGCATGCAAACTGGGAACACACCCAAGGTTCCTCTGCCAGGATGACTCATGCAAGCCAGCTGAGCCAAATGCCAAGGTCTTTTTGGAAAAACAGCATTATCATCCAGCCTGCTGGTATAACCAGCTCCACCATTCTCCACGCCAGTGCTGTTTGGAGTTAAACAGAGTGCCAGTTAAGGCAAAGTGGAAAGTAAAGGCCACCTGAGACTAGGGGTGAATGCATCCGTGAGCCAGTGTCAATGTAATGTAGTGGCTGGACTGGGACTCAGGAGATCTGGGTTCTAGTCCCCACTCAGCTATGAAGCTCACTGGGTGACTCTGGGCCAGTACTGTCTCTCAGCCTAACCTACCTCTCAGGGCTGCTGTGAGGATAAAATAGAGAGAGGGGGGGAAGGAGGATTATGGAAGCCGCCTTGGGTTCCTTGCAGGAAAAGGCGGAATATAAATACAGTAATACCTTGGATTGCAAGCACAATTCGTTCCGGAACCATGCTTGTAATCCAAAACACTCTTATATCAAAGTGAGTCTCTGGCAGGCGTGGCCGGGGCCGATTTCGGCCCATTACGCCCACTCGAGGCGAGCGGTTACATCCCTACGACTACTTGTCTTGCAAGACGTCACTTGTTTATCAAGTCAAAATTTATTTATTTTGACTTGTTTATCAAGTCAAAAAGCAAAGACTACTAGCATTGAAAAAATGATCCTTCAACGCCAACTTCAGTGGACCGGTCATGTTGTTCGAATGCCTGACTGCCATCTCCCAAAGCAGTTACTTTATTCCCAACTCAAGGATGGAAAGCGGAATATCAGTGGTCAGCATAAGAGGTTTAAAGATGTTCTTAAGGCTAATCTAAAAAAATGCAATATAAACATCGAAAACTGCGAAGCTCTGGCCCATGAATGATCTAACTGGAGGTTGGCCTTTCACAAAGTTCTATGGACTTTGAAGAAGCTCGAGTGCAAGGCGAAAGGGAGAAACGTACTAAGCGAAAAGCACGTCAAATGAATCCTTTACAGGACCATCTTCCATCTGGTAACCTGTGTCCTCACTGTGGGAAGCTGTGTGGATCTAGAATTGGCCTCCACAGTCACTTACGGACCCATCGCTAGAGTCTACACAATTTTCTTTAGAATTCTCCTCCTTTTAAAATCTCCTTTTTGTAAATTTTCTTTTTTATCCTGGAAGACAATCTTACTCAGTCACGAGTGATCGCCTGACTGACTGACTTGCAATCCAAGGTATTACTGTATAATGAATGAATGAATGAGTCTATTTTGCTCCCTCTCATTTCAAATTTTTTAGAATGTCACCTTTTTCATTTTGTGTACATTTCTCCTTACATGCACTGTTGTATGCATCTTTGCCTAATATATACATGTTTTGCAAGCAATGTCCCCACTATAATGCATTTTGAACATGATTCCCCCTAATACAGTAATACCTTGGATTGCAAGTAACTTGGTTTGAGAGCGTTTTGCAAGATAAGCAAATTTTTAAATATTTATTTAATTTTTTAAAACTTGATATACAAGCGACGTCTCGCAATACAAGTACTGTAGTACGGCTTAAATTAAAAATCTCTGTACAAATTTTTTTTGGGGGGATTTCGTTTTGATATAAGAGTGTTTTGGATTACAAGCACTTTTCCGGAACGAATTATGCTCTCAATCCAAGGCATGACTGTATCTGCATTTTTTTTGGTTGGAGACCTCCATTGCAAAATTCGGAGAAGCACGGATTTTGACAGATAACTGAGTTTCGGTTCGAAAGTGCAAAAGTAGGTACGTTTGCATGAAAATGTGAACTGAACTAATTTACCCCCCCTATCCCTACGACGCGTGGCAGTTTTGTGCAGCCTGCAACAGACGTCAGTGCCCCGTCCAGCACCTGCCCCCCCTTCTTACCATCCTCTGGAACTATCCAAGCATTTTGGATTCCTTATGGAACATGTCTCTGGTGCTCCTCAGACTCAATCTGCTGCTGCAATTTAATTTTTCGGACTCAGGCAGAGCCAATACCAGTTACCAAGGGGAAGCCTGACTCTTCATAATGAAGCAGTGTGTCGAATTCTTGGCAAGGGCACAGAAAGTTTTGGCTGGGCCTGTTCCTCTTTTCATGTAGCCTTGGGGGAGAGCCTGCTTATTCTCTCTTCCACCTCAAAGGGAAAGAGGGCTGTCTAACGAAGTATCTTCTTTCAGGGGCAGCACTCCTTATATCATGCTTTCACAGGTCGATGCCTCTTGTGCTGCCGGGTCTTCGCTGCCTGGCATATGTGCCTGCAGGATTCACATTTCTGTCATTTTTCCCATGTTACACTTTTGGGTGTACACTTTAAAAAACATAACATGCAAAAATAGAGACGATAGAGGGTGGTCTGCTGCTCAGAAATAAAGGTTAAAGCCCCACTGCAAGTAGCAGGCCATATGCATGTGTAAAAGGGATTGCTGGATCACGACCAATGCATTTTCTCTACAAGCAAGTGAAAAACACAAAAGAGAACTCATGTTCTTCATGATACCATCTCACATACATCTGCCTAGATAGTAGTGATGGGCGATCCTGCAGCGACCCGATCTGCCTCCGGCTCGGAGAGTGTTGCTGCTGCTGCTGCACCCACCGAGCCGAAAGCGGATGCATGCCGAGCCGCTCGGCAGACTTCTGGGTTCCCGGTGGGCCACTTTGTATGTAGAAAATGCCATAAGATATGCCCAAAGTGGCTGCAATTTGTGTAACTTGCGCAAATTATGGCCGCTTTTGCTGTATCTTATAGCATTTTCTATGTAACAAGCGCCCCACCAGGAAACTGGAAGTCACTTCCCCAGCTTGACTTAGGAGAACGTGAGTCAAGCTCGGGCAGGAGGTAGGTGGGACAGAGTTTGGGGTTTTTTTTTGGAGCCCAGCCAGTTTGCCATATTTATTTCCACCCCCCCAAACAAACTCCTCACACATCCCTACTAGACAGCCAACGTATAAAGTCCGGAAGTACTGAAATGGGAAGCATGTAAGATGCATAAAGTGACATCAGCCACTGGGCCACCTTTGATTAGTGAGAGCTTGGAGGAGATGCTGTGGGTGACGTTACACATCAAATGGAGCAGAAGGCTATAGGGAAAGCCATCACATGGGGCACAAGCAGTATCCCATAACTAGGATTTTCATCTGAGCTCGAGAATGATTTTAAAACTTCATCCCTTTGTGGTAGGCTTTTATGAACCCCAAGAGTTTGTTTCCAGGCCTGTTTTGGGATAATTTTGCCAGCGTGAATGCTGGCAAAATCCTACATTTTGGGATTATATGTATTCCTTCCAAAATGTAGGATAGTCATTTTGACTTGGTGTGGTATGAGGGCCCAGGGAATGGTAGTTAGTTGTGAGTGTTGAACTTGGATGTGGGAGGGGTAGTGGGGAGGGGGCATCAGCTTCTTCTTCTTCCCCCTTTAACCTAGCCCTGGCACTTACCTAGTCTACCGAGGGAGGTGACTTTAAGTTGTTCTTGGGATCTCGGAGGCATACAGCTCAGTTCACTAATGAACAGCTGCAGCTGCCAGCAAATGCCAAACAGGATAGAGCCACCCCTGGCTATGTCCCGGAGGGTGGCGGCATCGAGGGAGGAAGGAGCCAACCCCCAGATGTCTGAAGGGAAGGCCCAGCCAGTCCACCCAGTGGATACAGCATCGGCGTCTGGAAGTGACTGCGATCTTGAAACTCTCAGCTTGGGGAAAGCTTGACTTTTGCTTCCCAGCATGGAAGGTCAGAGCGATATTGGATTGAACAGGACCCCAAAGAAGAGAATTATCTCCCGTATTTTCATTTGTAAAGAACAGTGAGGTTGCCAATGTTTTCCTTTGGACTGCTGATAAAACCTGTGGGTTATCTACATGGTTTTGTTGGAGTGTTTCCAAGGCACGTGCTGTTAAACATTGCCTCGAGTCTTTGTGTTAAGTCCTTGGCTGTGCTTTGGCACTGTGCTTGGTACCACAGCTGGGTTTGTTAAAGAATTAATTGGAAAGAAACCCAGGTGGCTTTGTGTGCCATTACCCCTTTGCTCAAAATAAAGAAGAAAGCATTGCATTTAGTGGTCATCTCCGTCTCTCTGTGAAGGAGCTTCTCCAACAATAGCCCAGACCTGTAACAGCAGAAGTCAGTTCAGATCATTGCTCAGCCCTGAGGCTTACTGGGTGATCCTGAACCAGTCATTACCCTTCAGTCTAAGCTACCATACAGGGTTGTTGTGAACATGAAGATATAGGGTTGGTTTTGCTTGTCTCTCACAAACAATTGCGTAATTGTATTTTAATATATTTTATTGCTTTAATCAATTTTAATTATGCCTGTAAGCCACCTTGAGTGCCATTATTTTTTGGTAGGAAGTTGGGGTACAAATCAAATCAATCAATAAATTGTGTTATTTATCATGGTTGTTGGCCCTGGATGCATATATAAATTGCATTGAGACTGCACTAGAAATGCTAGGCAACCAACTGGTTTTTCTTGAGTCTGAGATTATAGAGGCCTCAACATGGCATGCATCTTGGTGAAAAAACTAACTCCAGGAATATGTTCAGTTTGAGCCTCCTGCCGCATATTCAACTGTGCACTTATGGGTGTGGTTACTGCTGTTTAGTGAGGCCAGGAGGAGAGGTTGAGGAGGTTTATCAATGGTTGGAGCCTCCAGTGCAAATGCCACCTCACAATTCCGCACACCAGAAGCAATTAGGATTGTGGGATTAGGAATCCTGTGGTTTCTGCCAAGCATCTTCAGAGTATTAGTTAGGCAAATAGGAGTGGTCATTCAGATTCTGAGATGGAAAAGTTCTGGAGTGTGTGGGTGTGTGTTGGGGAGGGGGAGTTGAGGCAGAGGAGCTGGAGAGATTGAGAGAGGAGGAAACCAAGCTGGGCTGGGACAGATGTGGTAGAGAACAATGAGCCCGAGGCATAATACTGGAAGACCTACAGGAAACCTGCCTGCCTGGAAGTCCTTATGGTCAGCCACAGTAAAGAAGGGCCAATGCTAGAGCTGGAAGTGGAGCTAGGAATGGGACAATTGGTCTATTTATTGTCCGTGCCACTTTTGCATGCATTCACCCTTAAGTCTGTTCTATCTACTTTCTGCATTAACCTGCAAATAAAAGGGGGGGGGGACCCTGTCTGATTGAAATATATATTTAAATACTGTGTCAGAACATTTGGGAAATGTGAAAACCAAAGGATAGGTAGGTTCTGATCCATGCATGAATCCAGGAGGTGCAGATCGGGTCACTTATTGGAATTTGCAAAAAAATGGAATTCCTCAAGCATCCCTAGGTGGAGCTAGCAGAGAGTCATGATTCTCTAAAACTTCTAGCTGCAGGAGGCCTTGTGAGCTCCTCTAGTTGGATGATTTGTATTAGCTTTCTTTACACTAGAGATGGGGAAGACAGGATCTCTCTCATTTTCTGTTTGGACCCCTACAGCCTTCCTAGATTTTCTATTAATTTGTCCCCAGCCTGCTTCACAACTCTGGCATTGGCAACATGGCAAAGAGTTTCTTTGCTGAAGCTCACATATTCTTACACCAGCAGAGGGTTGTCTGGGAAAAGATAACACTTCTATTTTGTACGGACAACAAAAAGACAACAGCCCGCAAAAAGGGCATCCCTTTGCTTATAACACATATGGGCTGGGGTGAGGAGGGAGATGGCTAATAGTTGATGTGACATTTTTTTTAGGAGATGGTGAATAAAAAGTGTGAAAAAGACCTTACATGTCACATCTCCTTTGGGCCCAAGTATGGTCATCACATTTTGTGTCAGGAAAATGGAACAAAACAGCAAGAGGACAGCTAAGCAAGGACACAAGACCTAGGTCTTGGACCTGGGTCCATCTATAACAGTCCTTCCTCAAGACCTAAGTCTTGGACGTGGGTCCATCGATTACAGTCCTTCTCCAAGACCTAAGTCTTGGACCTGGGTCCATCTATAGCAGTCCTTCCCCAAGACCTAAGTCTTGGACCTGGGTCCATCTATAACAGCTTTCCCCAACCTGGCCATTGGCCATGCTGGCTAGGAATGATTAGAGTTGCAGTCCAAGATGTTGAGGAAGGCTGATATGGGGACCCTGGGGACTAAAATTTTTGCTCATAGATTAGTAGTAGGCATATTAAACATGGCCACCCACACTTCAATCCAGGAGGATCTAATTACTCCCTCCAACTACTCAAAATAGGAATAACTTGCCTTAAGATGGGGAACACAGCCTGATTATGCCCTTCCTTAACTTGGCTATCACCTTCAGTCTATAGGGTGCAAACAAACTCTTCATTTCTCTAACAACTCAGGAGTGGGCAAATTAAACACACTCCAGCAGTAGCCCTGCATGATGTACACCACAGCCATCAGGGAATCAAACACATCCATAGAATGAAAAAAAAGCCATTTAAAAAATAAATTACTGAGCAATTTCCCCACTTGCTGATAGCCACCGTGAACGTGCTCAGAGTGATGTGCTTTTATATACCTCACTGTATGCAATCATTGTGATTGCAAATTCACAGTGTTAAAGTGGGGTCTGCACCCATTTTGCGGAGCTGTAAACTGATTTAAACCAGGGGTCCTCAAACTTTTTAAACAGGGGGCCAGTTCATTGTCCCTCAGACTGTTGGGGGGCTGGACTATAGTTTGAAAAATATATGAATGAATGGATCAAGTTAAAAAAAAGGACCTGGGTCCCCCTTTTTTTTTACTTGATAGGGGTGAATTTCCCCCCCTTAAACTGCAAGTTATTTTATTTATTTATTTATTTATTTCATTTCATTTTTATACCGCCCAATAGCTGAAGCTCTCTGGGCGGTTTGCAGCAATTAACAAGACAGTCCCTGCCCGCAGGCTTACAATCTAAAAAGACACGACACACAAGGAAAAAGGAATGGGGAAGGAAGAAGGGGGAATATTAATGAATACTCCTGGCAGGGCTGGTGGCATTTACATATATAGTTGCACAATTGTTTCATGCCTAACACGAATATACTTTTGTTTTTGCCATCACACAAATGAGCATACTCGACAAAAGAATCGGCGCTTGAAGCGAAAGAGTTAAAAAAAAGTCTGCTTCTGTCGATCGGCCGCCGGGCTGGATAAAAAGGCAAGGCGGGCCGGATGTGGCCCACGGGCCTTAGTTTGAAGACCCCTGATTTAACCTCTTATCATTTTTTCACCCACTAAGTACTAATTACACTGGAAATTCATAACAGCAGTCATTTCATCATCAACTTTCAGCTTTTCCAGCTTTAATGTGAATAAACAGGCCTGTGGCTTATGCTGGCTCACCTTGTCTGAGTGTGGAAAGCTAAGCAGGGTCAGGCCTGGTTATTACTTGGATGGGAGACCCCTCCTCTAGTTAACTGCATTGAGCAGGGGGTAGCTACTGGTAGCCAGTGCCAACTCCTTAAGCACTGGCGTGATGTGATCACACTGGCAGCTGCCCTTAACCAGGTGAGCCGCTGCGTTCTGTACCAGCTGAAGCTTCCAAACCGTCTTCCAGGGTAACCCCACGTAGAGCGCATTACAGTAGTCTTGGTGAGAGGAGACCAAGGCATGAACCACCTATGGGACCAGATGATTAGGCAGGTAGGGGCACAGCTGCTGTATCAGATGGAGTTGATACAGCACCGCCTGGCTCACAGCTGACACCTGAGCCTCCATGGACAGCTGGGAGTCTAGAATGACCCACAAGTTGCGGACCTGGTCCTTCAGGGGCAAATGTACCCCATTCAGCACTAGGTCAACATCCCCTAACCTCCTCTTGTCTCCCACCAGAAGTACCTTGGTCTTGTTGGGGTTCAGTTTCAACATGTTCCTTCCCATCCAGCCACCCACTGCCTCCAGGCACTTGGACAGGGTCTGAACGGCCAACCTTGGTGAGGACTTGAGAGGTAGAGCTGCATGTCATCCGCATATTGATGACATCGCACCCCAAACCTCCTGATGATAGCCCCCAGCGGCTTTAGGTAGATGTTGAATAACATCGGGGAGAGGATGGAACCCTGTGGCACCCCACAAGTGAGCAGCCGAGGGTCCAAGGCCTCCTCCTCGAGAACCACCCTCTAGTACCTTCCAGAGATGAAGGACCGGAACTGCTGTAATACAGTGCATCCGATACCCAACCCCTCCAGGCGGTCCAGGAGGATACCATGGTCCACGGTATCAAAAGCCGCTGAGAGATCGAGGAGGACTAGGAAGGACTCGTAGGGATGTAACCGCTCGCCTCATGCGGGCTGAGCGGGACTGAACTAGGCCTCGCCCACACAAGGCTCGTGTGGGCCTACCTGTGGGCGTACGGCGGCTCCACGGCTCGGCTCTCCCCAGTAAGCCACCCACGCCGGCCGTGCTGGTCCCGTCGCATCACTTCCGGCGTGGTGGAAGTGACGTGATGGGACCCTGCTCCGGCGCGCTGGACCCCTGTGCTATGTTTTTGGCGGGGGAAACCAGGGCAAATGGGCTATTTAAGCCCTAGCCCTGTTGCCCTGGTTCCCCCCGCCAAAAACATAGCACGGGGGGGTCCAGCACGCCGGAGCAGCCGGAAGTGACGTGATGGGGGACCGAGGCTCGACTGGCACCGGCAGCTCGAGCGGTGCAGAGAACGCTCCACGCCACTCAGAAGATCAAGCTCGGGCGGCCACGGCAGCGGAGAGGCGAGCCGTGGAGAACCGCGAGCCTCCTTCAGGTTCGTGTGACACCCATAGGAAGGAGCATTCACCCCTATCCAAGGCCGTCCTCATATCATCCACCAAGGCGACCAAGGCCGTTTCCATCCCATGTCCAGGCCTGAAGCCCGACTGGCCACTGGCATAGATCTAAATAATCGGCTTCATCCAAGTGTGCCTTCAACTGAGCCACTACCACTCACTCAATCACCTTGCCCAGAAATGGCAAATTGGAGACTGGGCAAAAGTTGTTCAGATCTTGGGGATCCAAGGAGGGCTTCTTTAAAAGTGGTCTTACTGCAGCCATCTTAAGGGCTGATGGTATTCCTCATCAAGGGAAGCATTCACCACCGCCCTGATCCCTTCACCCAGTCTCTCCCTGCAGCTCATAACGAGCCAGGATGGGCAAGGATCAAACAAGCAGGTGGTTGGCTTCACAGATGAAGCCATCTTTCTTTATTGTGTTTAATGTGAACATGTGCAGGCAACATGTACTTGAAGATTTAAGAAACTAGAAGGGGCATGGAACAGGCTTTCAGTGGCCAGGTAAAGGACTTTGGTGACCTGCACAGCACTCTTTGACCCATTGATATTTTGTACTGTCCTTTCTCAAAACCTGTTGGCCTGGCATACATCACAAAACAAATACATTTTTCAGATGCTCCCTATCTTTGTACTATCATGTTATTACATGTGGGCAGTACTATAAGTATCTTTAACAAATAAGGTTGATCATGTCCTCTTAATGTCACCTGCACTGTATTGTGGTTGTAGTGGTAGAACTGGCTCAGCTTGTCTGAGCGTGGAAAGCTAAGCAGGGTCAGGCCTGGTTATGACTTGGATGGGAGACCCCCTCCTCTAGTTTCCTGCATTGAGCAGGGGGTTGGACTCGATGGCCTTGTTGTAGGCCCCTTCCAACTCTATGATCTATGAAACCTTTGAAACTGATTGGCTGAGCTGGTGTGAAGGCACGGAATACTCATGAACATTCCAATATCTCAGGGAATAAAGCTTTGTAATTTGGCTTCTGTGAGAGAAGAGAAAATTGTCAATTTACATGGGATTAAAACTTCAGGCTTTCTGTATGTGCAAGAGTGGCTATAGTGGGAGAGAGACTGAATGTTAGTTATATGTTTTGAACTAACGAGCCAGTTCTTTGGCTGTAGGCATCTAGTTGTTCTTAATCATATGAAGCTGCCTTAGAATGAGTCAGAACGTTGGTCCATCCAGCTCAGTACTGTCTACTGCAACTGACAACTGATCTCCATGGTCTCAGTCAGAGAGGTCTATCTTGATCCTTCCATCTGAAATAATTTAATTGGATATGCTGAGGATTGATCCTAGGGCCTTCTCTATCCAAAGCACATGCTCCCTCATTTGGCCCCTTGACCAAATCTCAGTACAGTAAGACAGCTTTCTGCTTGTGGATTTGGCCTTTCATCCATGCAAAGCAGTGCAGAGGAGTAAAAGCAACTCCACATCTGCCAGGTTCAATCCAGATATCCCCTCCCAACCCTCCATGCAGAAATAGGTGATTAGCTTTGGCGGAGCTGGCGGTGCTTAAACTCTGTTCAGCTGTGCACCCCGTCAAGCTCACTGAGATTTCCTGCCAATTTTAATTTAATTTTAATCCAAAATGAAATGATCACTCTTCTGCATAGCTAGTTGGAATAAGCAAACTGCACTGTGAAAGCTTTAACCTTTAAAAATCCACCTCAGCTTTCTTGTACATTTGTGCCCCTTTCCCAACCATGCCTTCAAGTGGTGTTTACTTTTTCTATCTACCGTATCTATCTATCTATCTATCTATCTATCTATCGCTAGGTGGCAATGTAGCAACACCACTGGAAACCTGGCTTTTATACAGCAATAAGGTGTAAGCCATTCACAGCCACAGTGAAAAATGCATTAATTATGTTAACTACTTATTCACAACAACATAGCCAAGTTAAACAAGATACACGGGGGCATAATTTTCTACCTCACAGTCCTGCTCCTGGGATTCCCTCTAATGGCTTCATCCTGTTTAACTTGGACTGCATGATGTCCAACCTTTTGGCTCCTTGGCTGATTTTGTAGCAATCACACCTCTGTACAACAAACAAGGATCTCTAAGAAATAAAAGTGTGCCCCAAAGTCCCCAGGTAGGGGAAAGTGACCCATCTTGCATACGCCACAGGTTTGTGTCTGAAGTGCACTGTGATATGGAAAAACAAAGACAGTTGGCTCAGTCCAGACATTCTACCGAAGTGGTTTCTTGGTGGACTACTTTATTGTAGTTTTTTGGACTTGAATTTTAAGCACACTGGGATCTGATCTTGGTAAGGAACCATGACGCGTGTGTTAATATAACTAACAATAATGTTTATAACTTTTTCCAGTGTAGGTAACTCCAAATCAATTGTGGGCTGTATGTGCTTCTGCATCCTGGATGAGGAATCACATGTACAAATTGATGCTCTAAGCAAGATTCTCTAGTCCAGGGGTAGACAACCTTTTGGGCACATTTGAAAATATGAGAAACTGTCCTGGGCAAAACTATAAAATGGCTGCCATGGGTGGGCATGGCTAGTCACAAAGGACAAGTAATGTGCCCAGAGGCATTCATGGGAAATTAAGATGGCAGCAGTTGGAGGCTCCCACTTCACTTTGAAACATAAGAACATAAGAAGAGCCATGCTGGATTAGACCAAGGGTCCATCTAGTCCAGTATTCTGTTTGCCCCATGGCCAACCAGCTGCCCACAGGATCCCACAAGCAGGACGTGAGTGCAACAGCACCTTCCTGCCCATGTTCCACAGCAACTGGTGTACCTAGGCATAGTGCTAGGGATGTGTTAGGATTTCGTTTGGGGGGTGAAAGTAGCTGGGCTTGACCCCCCCGAACTCCATACCACCTACCTGCTTCCCCAGCTTGAGTCGCGTTCTTACTTGAGGAGGAGTGGGGGGGTCCATTTAGTACCCCCTCTAAATGGAGGGGGTACCAAATCCCCCTCTAAATCCCCACCAAGTACCCCCTCCCCACCAAGCAGCTGATCAGCGTAATCGCACCTGATCCGACAGGCCCGTGGGCTCAAAGTCCTGGCAGCTGCTGCCCATGCATAGACTTGGATGAGGACCAGCGCACTCAGCCTCCTGATCCTAAGCATGTTTACTTGGAACTAAGTCCCACATTTTAATGAGACTCCCTTGCAACTATGAATGCATCAGATTGCACACTTGCGCTCTGTCATTTATGCAACCCCACAACAGCCTCGAGGGCCAGTGCATTTTGTTGTGGATAAAGCGCCGGACTTAGACCTGAATTCAAATCCCCACTCGGCCAGAAAGCTCATGACAGTGACCTTTGGCCAGTTACTATCTCTCATAAGAAGATCCCTGCTGGGTCAGCCCAAAGAGCTATCTAGTTCAGCATCCTGCTTTCCACAGATGCCAACCAGAACCTAACCTAAGTGGTGGTTGCGAGGATAAAATTGGGATTGGAGGAAGAACAACGTGCAACACGCTGAGCTTCTTGGAGGACCGGTGGGAGAAAAATGTCATAAACATTTTAATTTTTTGGTTTGCCAGAAAGATAGCCACAGCTTAAGTGGAAAGATAAAGATTCACTCATGGCTGCTTCATGTACCTAAGCAGATATTTGAATCAGTGACTGCCATGCTAGAGGTGGTCCTAAGAACTAGCCTTGGGGGAAGCTGTGGGAAGATTAACCTTGACATTTATTGAGATTGGGAAGCAGTGCCAGTTCCATGTTTTTTGATGACCTTTGGGAAAGACACCCTCAATGCCCCCCCTCCCTCAGTGAGTCTGCCATCTCACTGCCATGGTCACCAGCTGCTATTGCTCCTCCTCCTATCTTATCATTGTTACCACTTGCTTGCTTGACAGGCAGAGAGCCAGTGAGCAAGTAGGCAGTGGCATCTACTGCTTCTTACCACCCACCACCCACTGTGAGAGCTGGACTGACCTGGGTTCAAAAGCTTACCTAGCCAGTGACCCTCAGTCCCAGTCACGCAGACAGAAGGAGGAGATAACAGCAGTTAATAAAGATTAAAGAGTTTATTTGTAAGACCCAGTTACATGGGATTAAGGCAAGCAATGCAAGCTTCTCTCTTACGCAGAAGAGATGCCCCCATCTCGCTACATCATTGCAGATACAAGTCCAAGACCCCAGTGGTAAGGCTGAGATGAAGTGAAGTGACTGACTTGAAGTAGAAGTCTCAAGTCTCAAGAGAGGGGATGTGTGTCTTACCCCAACTTATATAGTAAGACCTCATTTACAGTATCTATAAATAGGATATTACTCACCTATTATATAACCCTGTTTTTCACAACATGTTTACTACAATTGTCCACATGATTCTGAGTCATAGACCTTGACATTATGTCTGGTGACTATTTGCACACCACCTCAGGAGACATCCATGTCAGGTAACAATCTCATTCTGCCCACCATGCAAAACCTAACACCCACCACCCACCGTCCAGGCCAGAGCAGAGCAAGAGGCAGGTGAACAAGCAGGTTCCAATGGTGAAGAGGAGGAGCAACTCCAGAAGCCTCTTGCCAGTGGGCCCCTGCCGGGGTGTGGGCCCTCAGAAGGTGCCCCACCATACCTACCCTTGACACTGGCCCTGCTGGAAAGCTGCCTCAAGCTGCATGGTGTTGTAATTAGTTTACTGGTCAGGATTACTTTGAATGGGTCTATCACTCTGGTTTTGCCAAAATTGATACCTAATTAGAAACTAAAATTTGACAAACCCTCCCCCCCCCAAAGGTGAGTGTTTCTTAAGGATTGTGGATGCTTCCCCTCTTGCAGGGGTGGGGAGGAGAGGCCAGGGCCTGTAAGACAAGGTGCACATGAAAAATGGCAGTTTTGAATTTGGAGTGGGAGAGGGGGAGAGAGAGAGAGAGAGAACTGTGAGTTGGCTGAGGGTGAAGCAACGTGGGGTGCAGCTGGAGTAATTTCTAGGAATCTGATGCAGATGAGCAGATGTACTGCCCTGCAGGAGTGCCTGTCCCTACTTATGCTCTACCTATATATTTGTAAGTAAGGCAAATTTTACAAAAAAAAAATCTCCACTGTTCTCTAATCAAAGGAAACTAAACAGGTAGTGCTCGGAACTTCTTAGTGCTCAGGGAAGTGGGGAGCTCGTAACAGTATGCAAGACTTCAGGCTCTCGTCTTTGCTTCCTGATGATTTGCTGCCTTGCCTTCTCCCTGATGATCCTAAACACCAGCACTCCTCATACCTGCATGGATGTGATCTAGCTTGAGCACCTGAAACAGAGGTAGGAAAGTGAAATAAAAGTGCTAGAAGAGTCAGGAACACCCTCTCGCTGTGCCCGGGGCTTCTAAAACACTTCTCCATGTGATTCTCTAAGGGTCATTCTGAAATGCCTTTTCCTCAGGCACAATGGCTATTCCCCATTTTATTTTCTCTCTGTGCAAGTTTGCTCCTGTTGCTTCATCTACAGCCCTGCTGACTCCACTTATCCAAGAACTGGGACAGAAGAACACAGTGTTGTTGTTGTTTTTAAATGCCTTTGGTTTCTGTGAAGGGTCACTAACCTCAAACTCCATCCATGTTTCTCAGTCCTGTGGATGTCTTAACTATGTACAAGATTTCAGAATCAGGTTCAGCAGGTTGAATGATGCTTCTTTCTACAATCTTTCCTTAAGGAAACAAAGAAAAGCACTTGTTCTCTGTGCTCAGGTGGGCAAATTACATTCTTGGGGGAAAGAAGTAAACTGACATGGGGAAGTGAACAATCATGAACTGTACAATTCCATCACTCCTGTCC
Organism: Shinisaurus crocodilurus; assembly: GCA_021292165.1. NCBI lineage: Eukaryota > Metazoa > Chordata > Lepidosauria > Squamata > Shinisauridae > Shinisaurus > Shinisaurus crocodilurus. The sequence goes on from CM037876.1 coordinate 276,517,958, forward strand.
TTGCTTCATCACTTTCAATGGGATTGTCCTACAGGTTCAGACAACAGGATAACCCACATTCAAAGGTTGAGTGTAGGTTGTTGTTGAACCGTGAGGTTATTGTGTTGTCTGAACCCAGCCATGCTAACAAGCCATGGCTTGTTAGCTACAAACAACCCATGAAGAGAACCCATAGCTTGTTGTTGGGTTGTGAACTGTAGGTTGTTCGCCATGATTTGTTATCTTGGCTAGGTTCAGACAATACAATAACCCACATTGCAACAACAACCCACACTCAACCCATGAGCATGGATCATCACATTGTCTGAACCCAGTCAATGGCTGGGTTGAGCTCCGCCTGGGGCAAACTAGGAGCAAATTAATTTAACAGTCAATAGACAAGCAAAGGTCAAAAACACAGTATTACCAGTCCAGAAAAAGGGCAGTCAGAAAGCAAGGTCTTATCAGGCATCCACAAGAGTCAGCAGCACAAGAGATCAATCCAAGAGAAAGTAATGCTTCAGGGTAGTGGAAGCTGCCTGAAATAAGGTGTTGATCCAAGAAGCAGGATCTCTCAACTGAGAGATTATAAGTTGGAGCTTCCAGAGCCCCACCCAGGTCTCACCTGCAGCACATCACAGGCACTTTGTCAGAAGTCTACTTGTGAGCAGGGCTTTGCTCACATGGAGGCCTTTACTCACAAGGCAACCACTTCAACAAGTGGGCACTCCTTTGCCTGGCCACTGTCCTAGCCTAAATCTAAAACCACCATTCCCATGGGCTAGGCAGTAGCTCAGCATCCCTCTCTGCCTCAGAAGCTGAGCTCTCATGGAGGCAGATCTGAAGGCATCCCCCTTGAGATCCCAAGACCATCTTGGGTAGTCCTGGGATTTTCTGAGGCAGCCTGTTCCCTAGGGACATCTGGGTCTGGAGGTTCAAGCTCTTCTTCTAATGCTTGTGACTGGAGCTGGAGTGGTGAAAGTCACATGGTGTTGGTAGGCAAAGAAACTGCCAGGACATTGGGGCAAGGCATGGAATGTCAGCAGAGTTATCTGGGCAATGGGGATGCATGGGAAAACACACAAAAGAGTGGAAGGAAGGTTGTTCTCATGAACATCACCAGGCATCCTCTCCAAATGGCAACTTTTGTGGTGAAAATTGAACTTGATAAAAAACAACAGAGCAGCACTAGTTTAAATGTCAGCAACCCCTTTAATTCAGGGATGGGCTACTTGTGGCCCTCCCAGTGTTGCTGGACTACAACAGAGAGCTTTGGCTATTGGACAGTACAGAAATGTAATAATAATAAAAAAAACTTCCATCTTCCCTCACCATTGGTGATGCTGGCTGGGGCTGATGGGTGTTGCAGTCCAATATCATATAGAGGGCCACAGGTTGCCTACCCCACCTTAATTTCTTAGGGAAGTCACTGGAACAACAATAGGAGGAATTATATCCTATCAGCTTCCCATTGAGAACAACTCAGGTTGAGTGCTGAAATTCTAAGATTTATGCCCTCTTAACCTGGCCATGGTCTAGAGCAGTGTTCTCCAACCTTGGGTCCCCAGATGTTTTTGGCCTACAACTCCTAGTATGCCCCAGCCAGTGTAGCTGACTAGGGCATACTGGGAGTTGTAGGCCAAAAACATCTGGGGACCCAAGGTTGGAGAACACTGCTCTAGAGAAATGTGCAGCTACTTCCATGTGAGCAGTACAGCTTTCTTCCCCTGATCAGCAACCAGCCTGTGTTGTATCACACACAACTAACTTTTATAACCCGAGGAGTTTCAAAAACAGTTTGCAATTCAGCAGAGGGGAGGGAATGTTGGAATGCATCTTTAAGCCTTTTCTCAGCTCCTCGATATTTTCATGGCCAGCAGCTAGAATGCCTGGATTCCTCTAGAGTCTTCTGTCCATGATTCTCACACCCCCATGTTTCTATCATGAATAATCAACTAGAGGATGTTGTCTGTGATTATTTTGGACTACAGTGCTATAACTGTTTTGTGCAGCTCTAATTTTGGTAGCTGCTTTGAGCCCAACAGAAAGGGTTGATACAAAACTAAAAACAAAGCTAAACCTGTGAGCAGGATAGCATGCAGATCCAACTTCACACAAAAATGGTGTTGGCTTGAGGGAATCAGCAGGGGTTAAAGTAATCCTGGATACAATCCTGTTGAAGCCCAGGAACAGGACTGTGGGTTTATGCTGGTACCAAGGGGAGCAGAATTCAACTCAGAGCATAGTCAATAACTAATACTTGTACTTCCAGTATTTCCTCTTTCCCCAGGTGTTTTCAGCTCATTGTGTTATCAAGAAACTGAAGAACTAGGGAAAGAGGTTAAGCCCGGAGTTTGTGGGTCTTTTTTCTTTCTCCCTCCAGTGAGATTAATCTATTCACCTTAGAGTTCATGCATAGTTTTTGCTAGCCAGAAATGAACATTGTGTACTGCAATTTTCTTTGCACTGATCTCTCTTCCCCCTGCCTTAACAGGGGACATTTTATATTCTGTCCACTTCCTCCACAGCCAATTCCTCAGGATCACATGAGCAGAGAGAAGCCTGGAACTTGTCAGAATGCTTTATGAGGGGGATATTTCTATGGATGTGAAGAAACAGAACTCTCCAGCTGCTCTGTGTTTATAAGCATGTTGAGAATGTGGTTTATTTGCTAGGAGGAACAACACATTTCCAGTGAACAGGAGGTCCTTCAAGTTCAAAAGAATCTGCTGGAAAACAGATGCTGTTTTTTTTGTTATTCTAAAAGGGGATTTAGACCCTAGAAGGAATGTGTAGATAGTTGTCAGCAGCTGAAATTTGGGGCTAATGCCCAGAATTAGATAGCAAGTAGCATGAAAAAGCAGGCGAGAATGGGTGATCTCCAAAAGTTCTGCTGTGATGGGATGGGAACCTCCCTGCCAGAGAAGAAGAAACCTCTAGGGCAGGGCTCTCCAACCTTGAGTCCCCAGATGTTGCTGGCCTACAGCTCCCAGCATACCCAACCAGCATGGCTAATGGCAAGGGATTCTGGGAGCTGTAGTCCAGCAACATCTGGGGACCCAAGGTTGGAGAGCCCTGCTCTAGGGCCTGGATGTAAGGAGTTTGGCCCATTGATGTCCTTGGAAATTGAAGGGTACTAATTTGTGGGCAAGACCCATCCAATCAGCCCCTTTACTTACATCATTTAGATGCAGGCCACAGATAAGCTGCTCTTACTTGGCTGGGAGAACATTTAAAAGGCATCAGGGTCTGGGCAAGATTGATATAGGAGAACCATCAGTGAAATACTTTGCAGCAGGTAAATATATCAGTAGAGCACAATCCAGAGAAAGTTAGGTATATGTAAGCTCAAACTGAATCAGTGGATCTTCAGTGTACAGTTAGGTGTCTTATTTATCAGATTTATATACTGCTTTCTGCAAAGTTTCAAAGCAGAAAATATACAATGTTATACCATCAAGTCAATAAAACATAAAAACTACACAATAAAAATGCTAAGCACTGATAAAACTGCACACTCTAGTGTGCACGATGAACTGCAGCTGGCCTGCTCACACTTTAAGAAAAGCCTGTGTGAAGAGACAGGTCTTCAGAAGATGTCTAAGGGCACAATCCTATGTTTGTTTAGACAGAAAAAAAAGGCCTACAACTCCCAGCATGCCCCAACCAGCCATGCTTTTTTCTGTGTAAACATGCATAGGATTGTGCCTTAAATATCAGAACTGCGGGGCCCTGTCTAATAACAGTTGGTATTCCAGAGGGTGAGTGAGCGTTGCATTGCTAACTTGAGGTGAACCTCCGGAGCATATTATAGTCCTAGGAGTGCTTCCTCTGATGATTGCAAAGATCAGGCAGGGACATAAGAGGTGAGGCGAGACTTAAGATCACCTGGTTTCAAGTGGTTTAGGCAGGGCTTTTTTTCTGGTGGAACTCACCGGAACTGAGTTCCAGCACCTTTTCTTCTATTAATTGCATTACAATTTAATCGCCATCTACTCCCGAGGAAATGTAATCCAAGAGTTCCGGTACCCTTTTCTCCAGAAAAAAAGCACTGGGTTTAGGGCTTTATATGTTAGCAGCAGTACCTTAAACTTGGCCTGGTAGCTTATTGGCGGCTAGGGCAGTTCTTTTGGCAAAGGTGTAGCTCGCTGTCGGAAAAAGACCCCACTTAGCAGCCTTGCCACCCCATTTATTTATTTATTTATTTCTTATATTTATTAATCGCCCATCTAGCTGCAGCACAGGGACAAAGCCAAATATACAGTGCATTAAATAATCCAGTCTTGAGGTTACCAATGCTGGTATCACTGTGGCTAAGCTATCCTAGTCCAGGAACGGCCATAGCTGACATACCAGCTGAAGATGGTAAAAGGCAGTTCTAGCCACTGACAGCACTTGACCCTCCAGTGACAAAGGGGAATCTGGGAGTGCCCCCAAACTTCACACCTGTTCCTTCAGGTGCAACCCCATCCTAAAGAGGCAACTGACCTATTTCCCAGACCTGTGACCCACCTACCCACAGTACGTCCATCTTGCCAGGATTCAAACTCAGTTTATTAGCCTTGATCCAGCTCACCACTATATCCAAGCATCTACTTCGAAAGGGGTAGCTGTGTTGGCCTGTCGAAGCAAAAACAGTATTGTGGCACCTTAAATACCAACAGATTTGATGCTGCTGCAATATATTGGTCAGCCTTTAAGAAGCCCTTTGTTAATTAAGTGCCAATGGCTGTAATTGTACATGGATGGGGAAAGCACAGTTTTCCTCTGAGGCTTAATCCATGAATCCCATGGGACTAATATCTTCTTCACTTCAGCTGGATTGTGCCCTTAGTGTGTAAGCTCAGTGAACACAGACCTATTCTCTCAGTGGTCTGTATGGCATCTAGCAGTAAGTAAACCTTTTATGCTAAAAAAAAAAAGGTCTTGAACAGCAGCACAAAAGAGCTACATTCCTTTTGAATCTGAGTCCAGCCTTATGATCTTCTGCCCATGATAGCCTGTGTTTTGAGGTCTTGTACTAAAGATGAAAGCAGGCGAGCTCTGTATCACTTGGGGATTTGATGCATGCAGTTCACATGGTTCATTTACTTACATTAAGAATACCGCTTCCAGGAAGCCATCTGGGCTGGATCTGTCCAGCAACGGTTGTTTGCAACAAACCTATTCCAACAAATCCCTCAGCTAATGGAGAAACACTTACTGGCTGTGCATCTGGAGCCCAATCAATCCACAGAAGTAGATCAGCATCTGGAAATATTAACTGTTTGGGATGAAGAAAAGCAGGTGGATGAGGCCGAGGAACAGTTTCTAATTACAAAAAAAGCACAAAGGTCACCCAACAGCTGAGAGTTATATGCTTATAAACTTCTCTGGGGGTGATATAATGAACCATAAATGCATGGGTTGAGTTGATTGGAGTTTCATGAGGGTGTCTCCCCCCCCAAACTGTCAAATTAGTTTTTTTTCTATATGAAAAAGGAGGCTAAATTTATAGTTGGTGAAAAGAGATGGAATGCGTACAATAGGACAGTTTGAATGTGAAGCCAGGATGTTCCATTTCACAATTAAAGCTGCTGGCATCTACATGTCAGGGATCTGTGGCCCAGGTGTAGGTTAGCTGGGAAGCTAACGGTGCCTGCATCGTCACAGTGTCCTGATTTAGCCCTCACTCACTCACTCACTCACTCACCACAGATTAACTCAGATATGATACGAATTCTCCCCTCAAAATCAGGAAGGACCTGGAGCATTTCCCAAGCCAAGCCTTGGATAAGTGATGCATGCAGTTAGCCCTTCCTGACCCGAGAAGACCTCCTTGCAAACACTCCCTGCCTTCGTGTTCCTTACCTGGCAAGTGTTGGTGAGAGCAGCAGCAGTGGGAAGAGAGAAGGGAAGGGAATTTTGGCCTGGTGTACTGGGTAGTAGCATGGCAGTCACAGTGCTAAGGGGGTCAGGGCCCCATGGGAGAAGTACAGTAATACCTTGGATTGCAAGTAACTTGGTTTGAGAGCGTTTTGCAAGACAAGCAAATATTTCAATATTTAATTCCTTTGGACTTGATATACAAGCGACGTCTTGCAATACAAGTACTGTAGTACGGCTTAAATTAAAAATCTCTGTACAAATTTTTTTTTTGGGATTTCGCTTTGATATAAGAGTGTTTTGGATTACAAGCACGTTTCCGGAACGAATTATGCTCTCACTCCAAGGCATGACTGTAGTTGGTGCAACTACATGGCACCAGCTACCCTTGTGGGCTGCTGCAGCAGTTGCCACCACTGCTGGAAGCAGGGAAGGGTTTCTTGAGGGGTGGGCTGATGGGGAGGAAAGCCAGAATTTCTTTTCAATCTCCGATTTTGATTTGAGCTGGAAAAGAATGTGGGGGCTTTAAAAGCTTGCCTCTCATTTGAAGTGGAGTTTTATGAGCCTCGGAAGTTCTTCTCCAAGCCTGGCTTGGGAGAACCTTACTGACAATTCTAGTTCAGACAGGACTTCTTAGCAGCATGCGCAAGTTTCTTCTCCATGCCCAGCGTCTTGTTGAAATGGGACTCCAGCTCCTTGGATGAAGTGAATCACTGTGAGCAAGCACAAAGAGCGTGATCACTAAAGCATGTGAGGCACACTGAAGAATGCAAAGGAAAGGATGGGAGAAAGCGGGAAAAAAAAAAGATGAGGATCTTGCCGTGAAGGGGGTGTAAATCACAACACACCCTAATCGTGAGCAAATATCACTTGTGCCTTTGCTTTCTCTTGACAGCTCACCTTTTGAAAGCCGTCAAGAGAAAACAAAGGGGAAAAGAACCTATTTAGGGCCTCTTTGGGGCAATGTCCAGGGTTGGTACCTGCTACATCTTGGCAGCAGGTACCCCCCAGGACATTGCCCCAGCTGATGCTTCACATTCCCAAACTCATGCGGCTGCGAACCTCCGCAGTTGTGCAACTGCAGCTAATTTTTTTTTTTTTAAAGAATGAACCTATTTGTGCACATTTTGTACACATTTTTTAAAAAGTTCTGCCAGCCCCTCCAAAGTGCTGCTTGGACACTTTGAAAGGGCTGTTAGTGGCTATCAAAATGGGGAGTGTGAAAGCTGGCTGTCAAGCTGGCTTTCACAATCTCAGGGGAAAAAAGGGTAAAGCACAAAAAAGCCACAGCGAGCCAAAAATGGCTCACGATTGTGGTGGAGATGGGGGAGACAAGTCAGTATTGCCGTGGTGTTCCCAGGGGGAACTGAGGGGGAAGGAGGGGCAAATAACCCATGGGGAGTCCAATCATCTGTCAGGTGCACCGTGGGATGTTCGCACAACAACCAACCCACCGTGGCTTATTGCCGGGATGGGTTCACGTGATGTACGTTTGCCTACAACTTACCCTCCATGTACCCACATTTGTTCCTTCGTCTTTCAGGCTCAAATCCAGATTGGCAGAATGGAGTGATTGGGACCAGTAGAGATGCCCCACTTTGCACTGCCGCCTTCGCCTTCATTTATCCGGCCACCCTGGGCGATGTACATCAGATAAAAACAGAATAAAATACATTTAAAAGAGTATAAAATTTTAAAATCTTAGCCCACCCCATATTCCCGCCTGAACTGCCAAGTTTTTAGTAAGTGGCAGAAGTTCAGTAGAGAGGGGGCATGACGGAGGTCACTCGGGAGAGTGTTCCACAGTACGGGGGCCACCACAGAAAAGGCCCTCATCCTAGTCCCCACCAGTCTAGCTGCTCTGGCTGAAGGGACCAGGAGAAGGCCGTCTGTGGCAGATCTTGTTGAGCGGCCTCCTTGGTGTTGCTGGAGATGCTCCTTGAGATAGACTGGACTGGAGCCGTATAGGGTTTTAAAGGTCAAAACCAACACCTTGAATTCGGCTCGGCAAGCAACTGGTAGCCAGTGCAGCTCTTTGAGCACTGGTGTGATGTGATCCCTGCCGGCGGCTGCCTTTAACCAGGCAAGCCGCCGCGTTCTGTACCAGCTGTAGCTTCTGAACCTGTCTTCAAGGGTAACCCCACGTAGAGCGCATTACAGTAGTCTAGGCGAGAGGAGACCAAGGCATGAACCACTGATGGGAGCAGGTGATTAGGAAGGTAGGGGCGCAGCTGCCGTATCAGATGGAGTTGATACAGTGCCACCCGGCTCACAGCTGACACCTGAGCCTCCATGGACAGCTGGGAGTCTAGAATGATCCCCAAGCTGCTGGACCTGGTCCTTCAGCAGTAGATGTACCCCATTCAGCACCAGGTCAACATCCCCTAACCTCCCCTTGTCCCCCACCAGAAGTACCTCGGTCTTGTTGGGGTTCAGCTTCAGCATGTTCCTTCCAATCCAGCCACCCACTGACTCCAGCCACTTGGACAGGGTCTCAATGACCAACCTCGGTGAGGACTTGAAACAGAGGTAGAGCTGCATGTCATCCGCAAACTGATGACACCGCACCCCAAACCTCCTGATGATAGCTCCCAGCGGCTTTAGGTAGATGTTGAATAACATCTGGGGAGAGGATGGAACCCTGTGGCACCCCACAAGTGAGCAGCCGAGGGTCCAAGGCCTCCTCCTCGAGAACCACCCTCTGGTACCTTCCAGAGAGGAAGGACTGGAACCACTGCAATACAGTGCCTCCCACGCCCAACCCCTCCAGGCGGTCCAGGAGGATACCGTGGTCAACGGTATCAAAAGCCGCTGAGAGATCGAGGAGGACTAGAAAGGAGCATTCGCCCCTATCCAAAGCCCTCCTCATATCATCCACCAAGGCGGCCAAGGCTGTCTCCGTCCCATGTCCAGGCCTGAAGCCCGACTGGCATGGATCTTATGAAGCATCTGAGCCTTACTGTTTTGCTAGAGGAATCCTCGTGTGAGTTGACCCATGCTAGTTTGTTGCTTAAGCCAGCAACAGGCAGATGGGTTACACAATGAGAACCCTCTTCTAGCAGTAAGGCTAGGTGTTTCATAAGGCAATACAGGACCAGGACAACATGGGGCATGCTTGCTGACCAAGGAAAACTGGCAGGTTTTTTGATAACTGAATAGAATTGTAGACAGAAGCACCTCAGAACACCATGGTCATGTAAATAGATTTTTTTAAAAATTGAAGCAGTTTCTGAACACATTCACTCTGTGAATTAATCTATTATTGCTCTCCTAGAAATTACAAGGAGGAAGGAAAATGGTGGATCCAGGAGGGTCTAGATCCTCATACAATTTTCCCCAAAAGCATGAGGAGAAAAGCAAAACCAAAGCCTCAATCCTAAGCACCCTTACTTGAAGCCACTGGGGTTTCTCTGAGTAAACATGTATAGGATTGGGCTGCATGTTGAGTTGACCATCCCGAGCATACTTGCTCAGAAGTACTACTGACTCCAATGGAAATTTTACATCCAATTAAATATGCTCAGGCTGGGGCTGTAAATGTTACGAGGTAAAGTTTGGAGTTCATTGATTTCAACAGCATGATGCCAATCTGAGTTGTGAATTCTTTTCAAAGTAGAGCCACACAGGCATCACAAAACTGCAACTTCGCAACTGCAATTCCCTCATTAATCGGTAATTCTTTAGTGTGCAGTTCATTACTTCACAATACAAGCTTCCTATTAACTGGAATAGAATGGGAATAAGCACTAGAGCATCTTCTCAGGTAATCAATGGGCATTTTGTATTCTCTAAGTAGATTCTTTCATCCTAGCTTATTTCACCCAAGCCAGGAATAGCTTTTCAGCTGATTGAAAGATCTCTGTGATGTAGCCTAAAAGCTAATCTGAATCCATTCATGTTCTGGAGACTTTTCATTAACTGTAGATTCTCTGGTGCTGTGGTAGGCTAGGCCAAGAGTGAGCAATTGGCCCAAGGTCATCCAGCAATCTTCATGGCTGAGTAGGCATCTGAACCCAGGTCTCCATGGTCCTAGCCCAATACTCTAACCACTACATCACAACTTAACCTGAATCCCCAAATCCCTTCAAGTTAGTGAGAATTTTAGATTGTAAATAACCAATCAGATATAATTGCATGTAATGAGCTCAGTGCACTATTAGTTCACAAATATGTTTAGACCAATCCCTTGGGCTAGACATAAGCAGGAGAAGCAGAGGATGAATGTAAGGCCTCAGTTCAGCTAGTAGTTTTAATCATCATCATCATAATCCTTAAGACATTTTTTTTAAAAAAAAATATTTACTATGTTTCTATGCTGTCCACTAGCCAAAGAACTTTGAGTGGTTCACAAAACAAAACTTAAAACCATAACATGCAACAACACAGTAAAACATAATAGAAAAACCTTAAGTTTAAAAAAGAATTTAAAAGGGCATTTGATTAAAACCCCAGTTCTTTGGATTGAAAGCTTAGCTGAAAAGGAAACATCTCATAGACAGATTGATGTTGATCGTCACTTCCATTAGCAGAACACAGATGGAAGACTGGCACCAGCTGGCACAGAAGTCAGCTACCAGGAGGTATAGCTACAGTGGCAATCCATTTCCAAAATGGATTAGAGATGGCCAGTTCTCTTAGCCCCAGAAAGGAATGGAAAATTCATCATCATGCACAACATTCCCCAGTATAGTCTATGCTCATACATGGCTTGCTTGCTTTCAGCTTCTTTGCCCACACTGAACAAAATTTAATAGTTTCTAATTTCCAGAAAGCTAGAGGCTTGGCTTAAGGCACAGAGGACAGGTAAGAGCAAGTGTTTAAAAATGGTTTATTACAACTCCAGTATCCAAGTCTGCCCACATGCCGGGGGGATCCACTACTAGTGCAACAGGGAGCTAGCAGAGCAGTTTTAAAAAGAGCAAGCAGAAACTAGAGGAAATGCTCATTTTCAGAATGGGGCAGGTCAGCAGAACGTGCAGAAAGCTCCACTGAACTGTCCCAATCCAGAGTTTCCGGGGTTGCCTTGTGAACTGCCAGCTTTCTGTTGTGCTGGGTCCTGATGGCACAATGGAATGAGTGGGAGTGTGTAATCAATGCCCTATGTCTCTTACTTTTCTAACAGAGCAACCCTAGGGCCCCTAGACAGCATCTAGAGGGCCATAGGATGTGTCAGGTTCCCAGCTCCAAGGTCAGAAAAGAGCACCGATCTTGGAGTTGGGGATCCACACTGGGATCGCCCCCACCACCCTCAGCCAGCACGGAAAGAACTGTGTTTTAGGTCATGAGGGTGACCTTGGAGAAGGGGTTTAGGGGGTGTTCCAGCCAGAGGGCAGGGAAGGGAGGAGACTGGCACCGCCACAATACAAAGTATCCTGGTGGAACCTCAGCCTCCTTCCCTCCCTCTCCAAGGCGCCTCAGCTAGCCGGCCAATTTCAGCCATTTAGCTGAGTTGAAGGCCAGGGAGAGAGTGAAGGCAACCTTCAGCTCCGTGCTCCTCCTGCCCTCTATAGGATGCCCATAATTCTCCGAGTTTGGAAGTTTATGGGAATCCCCACTGGATTGTGCCCCAATTGGATTTTGTCATCTTTTGTGCATTATATAAAGCAGGGGTGCAGAACTTCCAGCCCGCACACCTAATCCAGCCCCCAGGATACCCCAATCTGGCCTGTGCCACCTCTTGAGGTTCATCCGGGGGGGGGGGGGCTTAGGCTCAAGCCATGCCCCATGGAAGAAGCTCCTTGGAGGGCATCCTCACAGCTATCTCTGATCCCCCACCATGTGGGTGAGTCCCACCTCCTCTTGCACATTTTCTTTATAACTGTTGTCCCACGCAGGTATCTTATGCCTCCCTAGGCTCAGGAGCAATAACTTTGAAACCTGTCCTGCTTTGGCTGAAGCAGACTCCAAATTATGGTGCAATCCAAAAAGCAAGTTCACAAAACAGGCAAATGGTCAAGCACCAAGGTTTCATTCCAGTAAGGGAGCAAGCAGACAAGTGCAGTCAAAGTACAAGCAAAGGTCAAAGCACGGTTAAGTAGCCAGATACATTACATAGTCCAAGAGCAGAGTCAAGCAGGAGTTCAAGGGTCAGTAGCACAAAGCATCAATTATCAAGGCAAGATCCAGGAAACAAGTCAGAAGGCACTGGAACTGAAGAATAGCATTGTTTTCAGCACTGGCTAGGTTTATATTGACAGAGCCTACTGAGCCCCACCCATGGTTCAGCTGCAGTACATTTCAGCTCTCTGGCCATAGCCCTATTCATAAGGAGTTGCTTTCTCCTGTGGAGTCTTTCTCTGTCAGTGAGCACTCAATTTCACAGAAACCCTACTTGTGTGCCACTTGAGGTAATGATGCTCCTGGGGGTCAGGGGGTAGCTCAGCCTCTGCCTCAGAGGCAGAATCCCCTGCCTGTGGCAAAGATGGACCTGTGGCCATCTCCCCTAAGGCCCCAGGTTCCTTGCAACATGTATGGTGCAATGGCATCCATCTCTGGGAGCTCTAGTTGCTCCTCAGAGGAGTCCTCCAGCAGGGGCATGACAACACTAGAAGCTAAAAACATTTGCAAAAGTGCTCTGCTAATACCAACTCATACCTGGTGTGTGTGAGGGAAAAGTTTAAGACAGGATCTCTAAGATAGCAAGAAGACAGGAGGGAGAAGATTTCAGACAGGAGGTGTCTGAAAATCTTGCTAACACTAGAGTGTAAATCGGGCAGACATATGAAAGTGCTGGAAAGCATCCATCCCAAACTCAAGCCAGCAAACCTAGCTACAAAAGAAAGCAGACCACAAATGAGAGAGAATTCAATGGAGTGTACAATATCACCACCAGGAAATTGACTCTAGAAGGGTGAGGATGAGTAAAAACACAAGTGGAAAACATCTGTTTATGTGGGTGCTTGGATGCTTTAGATCACTGACTTTGGACTTGGAGGGGGTGCAGCTGGGAAGTTGCCAGATTGTGTTTAGCGACACTCCGGGGTAATCCTCCCAGTTCTGTGTACTGATCAGCTAAAAAGTTTTTCACTATTTACAACAGCAAAGCATTAAAATGGCATGACACGAGCACAATCTGAGATGATTTAGGTTAGGTTCTAAATAAAATTATCATCCATTTGACTGTTTGAGCTTCTGTGAATTCCTTCCTAAAGGTGCAATCCTATGCAAGTTTAGACAGAAAAAAAAGGCCTACAACTCCCAGCATGCTGGCTGGGGCATGCTGGGAGTTGCAGGCCTTTTTTTCTGTCTAAACTCGCATAGGATGGCACACTACATTTCCTAAGTAAGTATAGCCACGTGTAAGGTCCGGGGCATGGGCGGCAAGGGTTCAGGGCTGGAACACCGGGGCCAGGGAAGATGGAGGCAGAGACAGGCAGTAGGCACAGGTCAGCACGGGTTCCAGGCAGCAGAGTCCAAACAGGGGCCAGAGGCAGAAAGCAAGTCCAGGTAACAGGCAGAAGGTCCAGCACAGGTTCAGGCAACAGAGTCCAAGCAGGGGCCAGAGGCAGAAGGCAGGTCAAGCAGAGTCCAGGCAAGGGTCAGAGGCAGAGAGACAAGTCCAAAGTACAAACAGGGTTCAAGAACATACCAGGCAGAGCAAGGGCCAGAGGCAGAAGTGTAGGTCAGGATCGGTCACAGGTCGGAGGCACAGCACAAGGTTGGTCTCTGGGAACAGGAACCGGCTGCAGACAATACTGAGATTAGTGTTGCTGTGGCAAAGGTTGTAGGCAAACTGCAGCCCTTATGTAGGTCTCTCTGGCTGCTTCCAGCTGGGCTGCATTAGCTGGCCTGAAAGCAGCCAGGAGCAGGAGGCTACACCCTGCAAGTGCTTACAACCCCTGGGCTCGCTCCTGCAGGGAGGTAGCGTTGCCACCAGGTGGTGGTGGCGCTACCCTGGCGGAGCGGATCCTGACACCATGCTAGAAGTACTGAATGCATTATAATAATACAGTGAAACCTTAGTCTTATCAATATCATTAACTACCCTACCGTGAAACAACAAATCTCCAAGCAGCTTCTTCCTTGGGAAATTATTGATGGGATAGCACCATTAATTGTGACAAGGCAGGAGACAACACTGTCTTTTTCCAGAAAGTTTCCATTGATAACTCCAGAGTAATTCATTGATTCTCAAAGCCTCACTTATTTTAATGTTATCTCACCTTATTTTAATAGTATCCTCCTTGCATCTCGAATTTCATCCCCTGGCATGTGCAATAGTATGGAGTAAAGGGGAGAATATCAGAACATCCAGAATGATGATCAAGATAACTACTAGGCCATCAAGAATTGGGATTATAATATAAAAGGGTACTGCCAAAGCAATGTTTGTGTATACATGGTATAGTTGCAATTGAAACTGCTTTATCGCAATTAATTTTGCTAGAGTGTAATGTGTGAACCAGCCACGGCTTTCTACTCTTCAGCAGAAGGTACAAATGATGGTCACCAACCTAGATGGCTTTAAAAGAGGATTAGACAAAGTCTTGGAGTATAAGGGTATCAGTGACTACTAGTTGTGATGGCTATATATTATCTCCAGGACCAGTTTGGGAACATGAGTAGGAAGATGCTATTGTGCTCATCTCCTGCTTGTGGGGTTCCTTTAGGCATCTGGTTGGCCACTCTGGGAACAGAATGCTGGTCTAGATAGGCCCTTGGTGTGGTCCAGCATGGCTCTTCTTATGTTCTTAAGTGACATCCCATTGAAGTCAATAGCAAAACTCCCATTTATTTCAACAGATATGTGTCGTACTCTTTAATTGGAATATAGCACAGACAGCATCAAAATGCAAGGATACAAACCCAGGCTAGCTGGCTGGGTGATTTGCTGGGAAAGAGGTGGGATGGAAAGCCTAAGCACAGACACTCTCGTGTGCTCCTTCCTTAACGGAAGGATTAATAAATAAGGCTGATTGTGTCCTTATTTGAATGAGAAGTTCTTGGAGGTGATACTGCTTTGACTTTGCATTTTTGTCCAAGGACTTGCAGTCTGGATTCAAATGAGCATCTTAGTGAGCCTCATCAATACACCTAATACCTTTGACTTCAAAGCAATGCCAGAGTCACTGTCCTTGGTGCTGGTGATTTTTCACACTGACACGGCATTGTGCTGCCTTCTCCTTGATCAAAGTAACATTTTGTCTTTCAGCTTTTCCCCATAAAAAACCTCCCCTGCTTTCTGATAAAGGAGACTACTATTAACATTAATTTCCATCTTCTCTCCCAGCATTTTCCAGGATGGTGTTTAAAGACTCTGCTTTTCTGATATAATTTGTTTATTTAAAACCTTTTTTTTTTTTTTAACAAATCCCACCTTTCAATTAAATATTTTCAAGGTGGAGTACAAACTAAAGCGGCAATAAAACCAGATACATCATTCATAGATTCCATAGATTCCATAGATTTCATAGATCACAGAGTCATTCATTCCCTTTCTATACCACCCAATAGCCAAATCTCACTGGGCAGTTCACAGCATGATAAAATCAATTTCAAACACACACACACACACACACACCAACTATAGATGTTTCAAAGATAACAGAAAATGTATCAATAAAACAATAAAGCAGGAAAGAAAAATAAAGTAGTAGAAATAGAAGCAGCCAGCAGGAAAACACACACCATGATGTATGGTTTTGAAACAGCATGGGGTGAATAAAATGAGTTTAACTTGGTGCCTGAAACTCATGAGAGTAGGTGCTAGGTTCACAGCCATTACCTAGAAGGCCCGGTCTCTGATTATCACCTGTAGATGGGTATGGTACAATTAGGTAGTGTCTGAGTTAGCACCCCTATGTATTATGCATACTACCCCCATGCTCCCCTGAGAGGTTTGAGATGTTTTGCTAGAGTCTAATGTGCATTGCCTCGAGTGTAGTTTCTCTACTTAGTTCTATTCCAAACAAACTGACAGACTTAGAATCTATTACATGAAAGATAGAATAGATACAGATTCCTTAATTGCAATACTCTTATGTTCAAATTCAAGCATTAATATCAGGGCAGCAACATATACTATTCCACACTCACACTCTATAACTTCTAAAGAAATGAGAACCTTAAACCTAAACAGCTTATGGAAAGCAATAAAATCGGAGACAAGGGCTCTGGGCTTCAAGAAAGGAAAGAGTTCAAAGACCCCAAAGGCATATACCTGTCCTCATCATTTGTCCAGCGAAGCCGACTCTGACAGCAATTGTGAACTAACTGCCAGACTGAAAACTCGACTTCCTATACTTTTGATTCCCTTGTTTCTCTTATGGTGAAAGGAGGGGCTGCCTCAATGAGTGTATAAAACTCCTTCGTGTCCTTAACTAACCCCCCCCCCCCTGTTCTATTGTATTGTACCCCTTAGTTAGACATTTCTTCCTGAATCTGACTACACATTCTTTGGGCTGTTTCTTCATGTCCTTATTCTGTCTATCTCTTCTTTACTCCACATTCTATAATTCCATCAACCCGATTATTTACATAGGTTGTTGCCCTCTACCTCCACAGGTGCATGATATTTAATCTCTTCAAGCCAAAACCTCCTGTTAGTTTTTAGTTAACATCCTTATCTTCACCATAACCAGTCACTCAGACTCTCACAACTCATCACATCTCTTTATTTCAGTGCCAAAGGTTACTCCAGTTCATCCTTGTTCCACCAGGCTTTAGCAAACGGTTCAGGCCTGTATGGATGCCTGTCCCTTCTCAAAAGAGGAATTATTATATCATAAAAGCATCCATCATAACAGGTACACCTGAAGAAGGGCCTCTTCAGATGATCTCAGTGAATGAGCAGGCTTGTAGGGGAGCAAGCGGTCACTGAGACAGGGTTCTTTGATATCGCTGTATTGGTTTCACATAATATATATCAGGGGTGGGCAACTGTCTTTCTGCTGAGGGCCGCATTCTCTTGCAGGTAATCTGTCGGGGTCCGCATGTCATTGTTGGGTGGAACCAAAGCCCCAAATGGGCGATCATCCCTTTTCTCTTTCTGCCACTCCCTTTTGGTCTCTCAAACTCTTCCTTCCCACCCAGCAGGCTGCCAGGAAAGAGACAGATCACTCTTCTCAGATGTCTGAACAGCTCACATGGAGAGGGCTTTTGAAATCAGACTGAGGGCTGTGGATTGACCACACTCCTTGCAGTATATACTGGAGCAAAAGTTTTCTCCATAGCTTTGCTGGTGGGTGCAGAGTTGGAGCTGTCTAATGAAAAAGAAATTACAACATTAGTCAAGCATTTTCTAACAAGAACAACAAAACAGACACAAAAAAATGCAAAAACAGCCAAACAAACAAACAAACACCACTTGCTCTCTTAATAGAAGCAAAATTTCCATGCAATGACTTCAATTAACATTTTTTTAAAATTTCCCAAAATATTTCACAAAGTGATTCCTTGACATCATCCTATATTCCTTTCAGCTTCCTCCCTTTGGGAAATAATAGCACAGAGGTGATAAAACAGCATGTCATGGATGACATAAGCCCCAACAGACAACAATACCCGGCCCAGCTCCCAGTCTGGTTGACCGGGACTTGTGTAATATACAGGAAGAAAAAAAAAAGAAACCCAAGACTACTACTACAGAGACTCCCAGAAGTGAGCAGCAGAGTTAAGGGAGGAGCAGATAAGGGTAATACCAGCTTCCATTAGCTAGAATTGCTGACAAAGAACCTGCTCCACCCGCAGCAAACATCAGCTCATACCAATCAAGGAAAGTGGAGGAGCATCACTTACGAAGTCCAGTTCTTGTGAGCTCTGGCCTCTGTTGGGCTTGAGCACATGTCAGAATTGCTACAGCTCCAGTAACTGGGAAGGCACGAAGAGGGTCTCTTCTGAGAGAATGCAACAGAAGGAGGGAACAGCAGCAAAAGGCAATTTCTCAAACATCTGACAAAGCAAACCATTAGGTTCACTTGAGAACTGGCTCCAGGGAATGATGGAAATAATTGTTGTCAGGAAAGACAATCTCCTTAGTGCTGAGCGGGAGGTTGACAAGCTTTTGTGTGCCCCACAAAAAACACACAACCATGCCCCATTTTCAGTTTTCCCATCCCCAAGGAATGCTTGAAAAGAGCAAAAATCTTTGCAAGGGAATTTCATTCCCCCCCTCCTTTTAAAGTCCAGGCATTCACGCACAACAATGGGGCTTGAAAGAAGAATCACTTGGCATGAGCCTCAGCTCTGCATGAGGATCAGCTTTCAGCTGTGGGACTGGCAATGTTCTTTCAAGTACAAAAAAGAAAAAGAAGATGGCTCTGCAGCAACCTTGGGAGAGCCATTTCAACCTTTTAGAATGGGGAAAAACCTGCATGAACGCCAGGAAATCCAAATGATAGGTGGCTGGGAGACAGGGGGTGGGGGCAGTGGAAGGGGGTGTGGCCTTCTGGCAACCCCAGAGGGCCAGACTGGGACTCCAGGTGAGCCAGATTTATTTATTTATTTAATACATTTTTATACCGCCCAATAGCTGAAGCTCTCTGGGCGGTTTACAACCGTTAAACTGTTTTGGCTCTCAGTCACAAGGCTACTTCACAGATATAGCTGGAAGAAACAGCCAGGTCCCAGGTCTGTTTTTGATAGGTCCCTGGTCCAGTGTGGAGTAATTTCTTTTGTAATAAACACACAGGGACTCCTGTTTTGTCTACTTTGGCTGCTTTGCAGTGTCCACAGACATGACATAGCAGATAATAAACCCTTTAAAAAAAAGCACAACAACTTAAAAGAGACCATGGGGCTGGAAGGGAAGATCGGAACCAGGCAATAGTTAGCCCCACGGGGGGAAGAAGACGAGTACCTGTATTGTGCATGTCTATGTTCTCCAGTAGCAACAGGGGGTGGGGTGGAATTTCAGTTGGGAAAGTGGTGCATGGGGAAGAGTTAAACACTCCTCCCCTGATGCCACAACCCCAATCCAATTCACGGCTCTCACAGCTACATTCATTCAAATATAAGAAATAAATAAAAATTTAAAAGGCAGGAGACTCAAATCACATATCTCCCACAGCTATTTTGGCCCTTACACAGATTGTATAGCTCTACTGATCCACTACTGATTATTGTGACTGTACTTACTGCTGGCTCTTCAAAGAGGGTTAATGTGAATACCCTGTAAAAAAAAAAATCTGGAAAGCAGTTTAAACATGCCTAAACACCAACCAGCATAGGCATGCACAGTACCTAATAGATACATACATTGGAAATTTGCATGTGATTCTCCAATATTGCAAATTATTGTGGGGAACCATTGCTATTTTTCAACCTCAGATTCGAAATCAGAAAGTGGGATTAGCAAGAAGTGTAGTCTTCAGACACCATGTCATATGCTTCTTTTAATTATCTGGAGATATTATTAAGGTAGCAGATGCTCCAAGGGCCATCATTTTCAAAGAAAGGCCCAATTCTACCACTAGGTAGTAGCAGGCAGCTGCCTGGGGTAGCCCCAGAGCTAGATTCTGTGTCTTTGTGTATAACACCTAGAACAATTTATTTATGAGGCATTTAATTAATATATATATAAACAAACAAATAATAAAAATAAAGGTACTCGGATCCTGTATTGCCAGGAGAGCAAATTCTCCCACCATTTTGTATGTGTCCTGTCACTGAACTCCTTTGCTCTAGGTGTTTTTCTTGTTATATTGCCAAGTAAAGTAAAGCTAAGCAGGAACTTGGCTGCATAGTACAAAATCCAAATCTAATTCTAAGTTTCCTGCCAAAAGGTTCTCTAAAGATATGGACAAGTGAGTGGCCCCACCCACTATCATCTCTAGAGGTTGTAAATGCCCAGCCTGCTTCTATTTATTATTTATTTATTTATTATATTTATACCCCACCTTTTTTTTCCTGCAAGGAACACAAGGCGGCTTACAGAATCATCCTCCTCCTCCTCTCCATTTTATCCTCACAACAACCCTGTGAGGTAGGTTAGGCTGAGAGTCAGTGACTAGCCCAAAGTCACTTCTATGCCTAATGTAACCAAGTCTCCTTACCAGGGCCAGCCCTACTATTAGGCAGAGTGAGGCAGCTGCCTCAGGTGGCAGATACTGACTAGGGGACAGGGAAGCAGCCCCCCATAATTTCCCCTGACCCTGAATCCCCTAAACTAGACTGCCCTGCTCCCCTTAAGCTAGGCTGCTTCCCTCAGGTGTGGTGGAAGAAGCTGTGCCATCACTAGCAGTGAAGTAAAATTCAACTGCCTGTCCAGTTGGATTCTGTATGTGAAATGGGGGTGCCATCTTGTCTCTTGCCTCCATCAGCAAAATGCCTTGGGCTGGCCCTGCTCTCTACACCTGTTCTAGCCTCCACCTGTTGAATTGAATTGGTTTTGAGAGCCCTTAGAAGTAAAGGATACTGTACATGGATTATTATACCCAGGGGAGGCTGGTGACTCCTATGTCAGTGGGGCTCCATCCTTATCCATTGCAGCTTTTATTTGGAGCTTCATGGGAGCTATCCATGGTGCTCCATGGTGGTGAACCTATTTTGGGGATGGAGTTCAGAACCATGGATAGCTCCCATAAAGCTCAAAATAAAAGCTGCAATGGATGAGGAGCCCCACTGACATAGGCGTCGCCACCAACCTCCCCTGAATATACCTAGTGTAAAGACTAAAGAAATAGCGTACCAGCCCATGTGCTAATCAAGCTCAGGACCATTGTCTTCTTTTGGTTTAGTGCTTGGGAAGTGCTGCTGCAACTTTCCCCTTCTCCTTGCCACCTCTGAAACCTTACCGCACAGCCATGTAAGCTCACTTTAACACCCCCCCATCTTCTTCCTTTCTGGGAAGCCTGACAGCTAACTGTTTAGCTGTGGTTTTATTATAATCTTTCATTAAACATTTATTTTCTTGAAAAGCTCTGATTCATTTCCATTCCGCCCTGAATAACTGACGAGGGCATTCCTCTTTTCAAATCTAATGGTTCCAGTTATGCACGCACAGCACCGTGTGTTTTTGTTAAAGGTGCTAGTTTTGGACTGGCTTTATTGGACAAACAACAGCTGTCTTCTGGCCAAATAAAGCCAGGTTCACAGTGGGAACAGTTTCCCCCTAGTACAACATCCTTTGGGCTAAATTTCTCCAGCATTCAGATTCCAGAAGGCCTTATTCCCTCCCTGAACATGTAGAAATAGTTTGCAGATGTGTTTAGGGACATGCGTCCCAAGCAAGTGTGGCAACACTTGGAAGGATTTCAGGATGTTACTGCTAAGTCTGATAATGTTGTGGCAAGCCAGTCAATGGTGGCTGTCATTTAAAAAAAATAATAAAAATGAATGGGGCAGACACATGCACAGCTTCCCCATTCTGTTTAGTTTGGCCCCAACTTTCCAAAGCAGCCGTAGTACATTTTTAATAGGGTGGTGGGGAATGCTCTGAAATACGGAACAATGGCCTAGGGTCGAAAGACATCTCATGCGATGCTGCTGATCATGAGCTGTGCGGTGCTGGGATATATGAATAGATAATAAAACAGAGAGGGCCTTTGGGGATGCATAGATTGCCTTTCCTGGACATTTGAGATTAGGGAGAAAGAGTGGTAGGGCCCAAAGGCGAGACCATCCACAGACGTTAAAAACAGAAGACGTGCCTTGCTGGATCAGACCAAGAATCTATCCATTCCAACATTGTGTTTCCAACAGTGCGCAGCCAGATGCTTCTGGGAAGCTTCCAAGAAGAGCATAAAGGCAACAACAGCTCATCATCCCCTGTCCTTTGTCCTCGGCATACAGAGGCATACTGCCTCTGAACATGGAGGTTCCACTTTCCCAGGGATGTTATCCTGTAATCACTCATCCCCTCACTCTTCTATATGCTCGTAACCACCTTGCCAACTAGGCAGAAGGGAGTTGATGGGCAGTGCATAACACAGAGCACACTTTGCTTCTCTCCATCCATCTTACTACTGCTAATTCAGGCAGGGTGGTAGGGAGCTGTCACCGTATAGAGGGGGGAGCTGGCTGATATGGCAGCCACTGAGCACAGTTTGACACCGGCTGATTAATTTTTCATCATTCCAGCATTTATAAATCCTCTTCTCACTATGAGTTAGTTAAGTCTTAACTTTTCCCAGAAGGAGCCAAGTAAGAATAAATGACTGCATGTCTAGCATTCCTTGCCTGAGGGCAGGGTCTCTTTGGTCATGGCTATTAGTGCTGAAAATGTTTTGAACCAACACTGTGTGCTCTGGCTGTTGTTTGTGATGTTTGAGTTAAAGAGCCTGCTAAAAAATACACAATTAGAAACAAATAAGCCAGCTTAATATAGCCCCTGATACACACTGGGGATTCGAAGGTGTTTAAAATAGGCTGGGTACTCCAGAGGTCATTCTGAAGCAGAGGCAGTGGCACGTTGTCCTTCATTTAATGAAGCCTTTTAGTTACCATGGGGACATCACAGCTACATCCCACAACAGCACTCAGATTTGACAACTGAAGGAAACTGAGGAAGCCAATCTTGACACCTTTCAGCTCTGCGCAATATGAGATATTTCTGGGGGTTCTACAGCACTTTTTAGATTGAGGTAAATGTCTCCGAACACATTTCTAAAAACAGTTTCATACTCAAAGCACCAAATGTCATAGAGGTATGACAAAAACGTGGTCTTGTGGGCAGAACATGTTTAACACTGCGTAGCAATGCTTGACGCAGCAGGCCAGGCCAGGAGGTGAAGGAAAAAATATACTACACAATTTGCAGTCAAGCAGGAGTTCTGCTAGATAGGTGTGGTGAGATGGCACCAGACATACATGCTTATTAACTGTCCAAAAGTTCCATGACATCTTTAAAGAGGCACAACTGGTTAAGGCCTCCATATTATTGCTGACACAAAAATTTACATATTCAGTATCTTGGATTTGAGAGAGGACAGCAGACTTAGTGCTATCCCAAGAGAAGCTATGTGTGAGCCCTCCCGCCCCTGCTTTAGCTAACCCTGAAAAACAACTGGACATTTTGAGCTTTTCCAAACCCCACTTGGTTGAGCCCCAATTGGTTGAGCCAAGTGCTAGAAAACCCTAATTGGTTGGCCCACAGCTTTCCCCTTCCCTATTAGTAAAAAAAATTACAAGCCCCATGCTGCCTGGCAGGAAATGATGCTCCACACATCATTTCCAGCTAGGGAGAGGGCTTTCAGGATCTCTCTTGGGTGCAGGTGAGTCTTCTGCCTCCTGTTGCCAACTCATCCTTCCACCAAGGTACGGAGGGGGACTAGCAGGGTGGAATGGTTAGGAGGGGAATATGAATCTCAGTTTGGGGATAATGTGGGAGGGGAAGAATGTGTAAGACATGTGTGCCAGCCTGAAATCCTTGGAAGAAGGGCAGGATAATAATATGATAAATAACAAATATATGTTATTTCCTTTTTTTTTTTTTTTTTAGCAGCTGCTCCATTTTCTTTCCTAAGGAAGGGGTAGAAGTGGAGAGGAGGTGATTGTTGTGATATGTATCACAATCACCAGCTGCAGCACATTGTTTACACTTGGAGAGGAACAGAATGGCGGTAAACAAGTATGTTGTGTCTTTCTACTTTCCCGTGTTCTTTCTCATGGGAAAGCTAGATCCTAGGATCATTATGAGCTAGTCTCATGGTTTGTATGTTCTGAATGACGTGCTAACTTGTTTTTCTGTCTGAAGCCATTTTAGAGAAGAGCAGGACTGCTTTCTCTATTCTTTCTCTCTTCTGGCTATTGCTTGCTGGACTTTGCAACAATGTAACGTCTTTGCTGAGGTGGAGTGAAGCTCAAACCTACTCCACTGGAACTAATGCTTGCTATGCATTGTACTCTGCACATGGACTGTAACTAGGAAATGTATACTCTGTAGAATATTACTTGCTAAGTAAATAAACAGGTAGAAATAGACCTGTGGAGTTACAGAGTGTTTCCTTGCTACTTGGATTAATCTGCATACCGGGGAAGCTACAAGCTGGAGTCGGATTACAGGCAAGCTGGCTGGCAGCTGCAAACCGACACGCTGGAACGCTGCGCAGAGGGGGGTGAGATCTGGAGATCTGTGTGTAGAATAATGGGCCTCTATGCACAGACAGGATTTTAATTCTCCCATCCAGCACACGCGGAGCTCTGCTATCACTCACGCGCCTTCAGTGATGAGCAAGTAGAAAGGAAAGGGACAAGAAAGGTGGAAAGGGTAGGATCAAAGTCAAAACCTATGGGCCCAGTGCCTTCCTTGAACAGAGGCAGATGGGTGGGTGGGTTGGTAGGAACCAGCCCCAGTGTCACCAACCCCAGGCCTGGTGTCACCATGCAGTATTTAAGGCAATTGCTGTGGCCCCAGCATTACTGTCACCTGCCCAGTGCCCCCCTCTTTAAAAAAAATAATAATAATCTGATGTTCAGTGTTGGGGGCCCAACCATTTTCATTGTCATAGTACCCCTGACATTGCACTGCTCCAAGGCATTGTGGGAAATTAAAATGGCAGCCACCCAGCACAGATCAGAGAAGCATCACCACTGCCAAGTCAACCCACTGGAGGGGGCACTGGTGTAGAAGGGCCCCAGCAGACGGCAGTATGCCAAGAGCCCCCTAAAGCCTAGAGTCCGGAACCAGTAGAAAAATGCCTGCATAAACATCAATGGGGCATTGCCCTGGAGAGAAAAGGGGAGAGTTTCAGGCTCCTTTGGACTACAAGAAAGCTGTGCCTGACAGGAAAACTATCAAGCAACCCCTTAGTATGGCTTCAAAGGGCCATAGTGCAGCATGCTGAGGTTGTCTTACACCCATTGCATTGTGAGGTAACCAGGAGGAAAAGAGGGCCTAAGCTGACTCCCAGCAAATGCCAGACGCACCACCACAGTCTTACCTCAGCTTTTCGTATGCCAATGGAGAAACCACACAAAATATAGGTTAGCACTAGGGCGGCCACTTCCTCACTGCCAAAAAAGAGAAAATGAATCACCCCTCCCTGAGGACACAGAATTTGCACAAAACCTGCATATGCTAATTTATATAGAGAGATGCAAATTGAGAAATAATTACTATAATTTAAATAGAGAGATGTACAATACATTTCACCATAGTGAGGAAGACTGTGACCAGGTGACCCCTATTGCTGCTCAGTCTGCTGTCCAGGCGCTGACTGTTGATGGGTACCTTCATGGGGATGGCAAGAGCACAATAGCAGCAGCACAGTTCTCCCAACAAACACACATGGACACAGGACTTGTTTCCTGCTTTTAAAATAAATAACTGTAGCATAAGATTTCTTAGGTACTATAAGCTTGTTGGTTATGGACTTTGTAAGTGCAGTTTCTTAAATGTTACTGATACTGTAAGGTAAGGAAAACCACAGAACATATTTCCTTGCTAAACCCTAGCGAGCACCAGTTAAGTCCATTAACTGTAGGACTAGTCAAACTGTCAGAGGTGTGGAAGAATGGAATTCTAACCCGTTGCTAGGCAATGTCCAGCATTCCTTCCCCTGATACTACTAAGAGATTTACTAAGAGATTTACTCCACTGAACCCTGCCCCCTCTCTTCTCAGAGAAGCTTGGTCTCTCCCTTTGCCCTTTAACTAGACTGTAACAGTCTATCTTAAACCTTTACAGGGCAGTCAACTTAAAAAACCCTCCCTGCAGAGTTGACATCTTCTCATCGCATATTCCAACACATGGCCCCTGCTCTCCCTTCTTATGGTTCCTGATCTTTAAACCAGACTTGAACTGGACTGCTCTTCAATAGAGGGTACCTTCAATGAGCAGACTGTCCTCTGTGAAATAGGACACATGGCCACCCTAGTTAGCACTAGTGTGGCAAAAGCCAAATTTGATACACAGTGGTGAATGGGGTGGGTGGGATGGTTCACAAAGAGGGCTCAACTAGGAATAAACATGAGTTGGCTTTTACCTCAGACGTCTGCTAAAATGGTCATGAGAACAGGCCCAAGGTGGTCCACAATTGTACTTGCTAGAATTCCCACATGGTACTGGTTTTTCCTTGTAAATCACAGATACTTGTATATACCAGTGTGGTGTAGTTGTTAGAGTATTGGACTGGGAGTTGGGCGATCCAGGTTCTAGCTTCCACTCAGCCATGAAACTCACTGGGTGACTTTGGGCCAGTCACTGACTCTCAGCCTAACCTACCTCACACGGAGTTGATGTGAAGATAAAATAGAGGGGAGTAGTACAGTAATACCTTGGATTGCAAGTAACTTGGTTTGAGAGCGTTTTGCAAGACAAGCAAATTTTTAAATATTTATTTAATTTTTTTTTACTTGTTATACAAGCGACGTCTTGCAATACAAGTACTGTAGTACGGCTTAAATTAAAAATCTCTGTACAAATTTTTTTTGGGGGGATTTCATTTTGATATAAGAGTGTTTTGGATTACAAGCACATTTCTGGAACGAATTATGCTCTCAATCCAAGGCATGACTGTAGTAGTATGGAAGCTACCTTGGGCTCCTTGCAAGAGGAAAAAAGGCAGGATATAAATGCAATAAATAAAAAATATGCCTAGATCCAATCCATTATTTCCTCCTGTGAAAAGTGGGCCTTGCCTATAAGCTCCTGTGGATTTGAGCCAGAATAGATCATATTATAGCAAAGCCTCACTCCATTAGTGATTTTCAAATACCAAACCTAATGAAAAGGTTACCATTTATTTCAAACCAGAGTTGCATCCCTGGTTTCATATAATTTCACTAATTTCCTGTAGGTCCCATATTTATTATAGTTGCCAAAGCTACCAGCCTCTGTCAGACTTTTACTATATATATATATATATATATATATAATATATCCATCCAGAATGCCGGTGGGGGGATAAGATGTTTGAACAGTTTTTCCACATAAAAATGCCCTGCACATACACAAAAACCTGAGCATGTCAGGGAGAAAGTACTAGCCTAGGTGCTAGTTCTGAACGTGCAGGAATTTATGAATAAATAAAGCTGAGGGAGTGTTCAATATCCAATCTCTCATCAGCAACCTGAAGTGGTACAGTTCAGCAATGGATCTCATATGGGGTTACTAATGGAGTATACCAACCCTAAGCCCAAGACTGCATACAGGTAAATACTAGAGCTTAATCTCTAAAAACTCAGGCATTCTGCCCCCCCCCCCCCGTTTTAGTAAAAAGGATGAGTATCACCAGCTGAGCATTTCCGCGTAAAGCAGACATCTCCTCAGAGTTTCCGGAGGTAGCAAAGGCCCATAATATCTTTGGCAACCTTGTTCACCTGTTCGATTTTGAAGTCGCTACTACTTGGTCATGTCTCTAATGCCCATGCAAATTCCATTTTGGAGAATTGGGCAGGGTGAAATAGTTCATGGTGTGTTCCCCCTTATCCTTGGTGCACCACATGCAATTAATGAATACATACTAGTGTTTTCCCTAATAATTCAGCAGTGTGATCATTTTCCTAATATCAGGGAATCTTTACACATCATTACAAACAAGAATCACAAATGGAGTCTGAGGGAATGAGGGGGTTGAGACCTAAGGAAGGGATGGTCCTAGTTCCTTTTAGACTTAAATTCAACAGACAATAAACAATCAAGGGGAATAAGAGGAGAAGGAGGATGTCCTTTCTAGTACCCCACAATCTCATCATTTCCCTTTTCTGAGGGCCAAACTACATGTTACCTTAAAACAGTGTGGCAGAACTTTAGGCCTGGGCTCCCAATCTGTCCCTCTGGGGTTCCTCAGATAGTTACATCCCCTTTCTGCGGCCACAAATGGTTTGGTGGTTTCTCAGCCTTTGTGCAGTTTTTTCCCCATTCTAAAAGGCTGGAATGCCTCTCCTAAGCTTTAGTGTAAGAGCATTAAGCTAAAATCTGCTGGTATTTTGGCCCTGGCCCTTTTAGCCGTCAGCTCCACCCACCACATTTGGGGGAATGTGGGCCCCCAAAAGCTTCTCCAAAATGGGATTTGGATCTTGGGCTCGAAGAGGTTCTGCACCCTGCCTTAACAGAATGGTACCTGCCGATGTGGGTCTCCTTCCGGTGTCTCCCAGTGATGTTCATTAAAGCAGATACAACAAGACGTGTCATCAAACTCAGCATTTCCGTGCTTCCTGCTGCAAGCAGCAGCTAATATGTGAGTGTGTGTGTGTGCATGTGCATGTGCATGTGTGTGGACACTGAGTGTGATGATTTCACCTCATGCATCTGTATTTATTCATTTATTATTTGTTACATTTATATCCTGCCTTTTCCCCTCTTGCAAGAAACCGAGGGTGGCTTATATAATCCTCCTCTCCATTTTATCCTCACAACAACCCTGTGAGGTAGGTTAGGACTGAGAGTCAGTGACCGGCCCAAAGTCACCCAGTGAGCTTCATGGCCGAGCGGGGACTAGAACATGGGAGGCGTGAGCCCTACTTGCTCCCTTCTTTCCCCCTTTCTACTTGTCTTTTCTCTTTTGGGCACCAGAACACAGGATTATTCCTTCAGTTAAGTCTGCATTATCCACTAAGGTAAGTACTGGGAAGGACCCAAGGAAGAGAAAGTTATCTCCTGTGTTTTGTTGTGGTTTCAAGGAAGTGTGAGTCAGCCCATATTTTCTTTAGTTCTGGTGATAAGGTCTATGTTACATCTCCCTTCTCTTGGCTGCTTTTGAGGCACATGCTGTTAAATGCTGCCTCTGTAATTTGGGTTCACTCTTTGGTCTTCACTTGGCACAGTGCCTAGCACCAACGCCTTATTTTGTTTGAACTAAATGGGAGGGAGCCCAGCTGTGGCCGTGGGTCCCTGCCAGACTACACAAAATGAAGAAAGTAGGCAAAGCATTTCTTTGTGGTCCAGTTCTCTCTGTAGCAGGCCTCTCCAGTATGAGCCTAGATCCGTTACACCTACAAGGAGGACACGAGAGCAATAGCCCGCTCCTGATGTTACTCCCCAGCAATTGGTATTCAGAGGCTATCTGGTGGTCACCCTCCTAGGTCCATGCCCCTCACCCCCACCCCAGCCATGGGCTTACCCAGTGGCAGCTTGAAAGCAACTATTATAAAAATTTCCCACAGTTCCCAGGGGCAGCACTATGTCAAGTGCCCTTGGGCATTTGGGGAAATTTAAATAAAAAGGTGGTTTGCCATGTTCAGCTGCCTAGTATGGTGGACCCAGGGCAGGTGTCAGTGCCAGTGGGCTCTGCCATGGTGCTGAGGCCTCATCAGCTGCCTCAGGATGCCAGGTGCTAATACTGGGTCTGCACACAGGAATAGACAGTGCACCCTAGAACACAAAACCTCTATGGCTGCACATTCCAGGGGAAAATGGATAGTGCTGGATAAGCTATCTCTTAGCAAAGTTTGTCTGCTATTATTACCAATCTTCTCATCAAGGGACCCCTACTTAGCCTTCTGAAGAACCCTGGGTCCATCGTCCCCGAACGGTTTGAATATCACTATGATAAAACAAACTTACAGGGTGTCATGTGCCTCAGTATAACATGCAAACACACTTTACATCATTAGCAGCAGAGTGTTCAGTTCCTTGTTCAATACAAGCCAACAAAACCACAACTACTCATGAAGCTGCTTAAGAACCACTGGCTTACTGGTTTACAGCCACCGTTAACAAGAACTCAGATTTTCTTTGAGTACAAGAAAGATAAACTTTTATAAATAATATCAGAGTTTCTAAGTTGTCCAGCCTCTGGCAAATATTACACGATGTCCCCTACCTGGTACACAACAAAAATAAAATTGCTTGCATGAGGGGGGTGGGGTAGAGTGAAGCAAAGGGGAGAAGAAAAATCCATTCCTTGGCTTAGAAAAATCTAATTCTCTGCAGGTATATTGAAGTCCGCAAAGCAGTTATCTTGCGAGCGGCTAGAGGCAACTGAGCCATGTATCCTCTAATAGCCTCACTTAGATTAAGCTTGGTTTCTGTGATTGTGACAGGGCACCTGGGTCGTGGTGTCAATGTGCGTCTCCTTGCCTGGACACCTTCTGAACTGCCCACCATTCAGAGTTTTCCCCAAGTCCGATGGAGAAATGAGTGGCCTGACAGCTCCAAGGGATACCTTTAATACAAACCGATAGAAACAGCTTCTGGAAGGGCCACCTTTCTATTATTCTTTCAGGGAGAAAGGTTATTAAGCCTTGATGGAGTTACACTCTCTTGCTGAAGTATTTTCTGGCTGAGAGGCTCATGTTTACCAGGCTTTGTGGGGAAATACCATGAGGAGCTGGGGAGGGGAGGCTTAGTGAAAATTAATTTGAAGGGCAATTAAGCAAAGGTCAGGAAATACCCATAACTAGACACACACACACACACACACACACACACACACACCCAACCCCGTATATCAAAATTGCAGTGGTATTTGCTTTGTCATCATGGCAGGAGCTAAAATTTAAATAGCCACTAGTGGGAATTTTCCTCCCTGGTCTAATATCAGCTTTGAAGGAGTGATTTTTTTCTCATGACTCTGCTGGTGGGAAAGGCTTAAACACCCCTCCCCACATACTGTGGTCCTGATCCTGCTTGTCCATCCCACAGTGGCTATTTAAATTAAAAAGAATGTGCACATTAGTTGCTTATACACAATGTGTTTATAAGGGTCAAACTATAAGGGTCTAGTCTGACCCTTATAAACACAGTCAGAAGGACTATTATCAGCCAGCCAGACAAACCCATGTAAGTACCTGAGCGAGAAAGGTTCAAGGCTTTGAACATACTTCAGGTATGTTTCTGGGCTGTACCACTTCTACGGATGGACGAACTTGTCAATTTCAGTTTTTTCTCATTTTCTCATTTTTCCAGTCTTAAGTTCAGTTTGTCTCAAACTCTGAGAATTTCTTCAGTTATTGTTTGGTTCATACTGAATGTTGAGAATTTAAAAAAAAGAAAAAGAAAAGAAAAAAGAAAAAGTTCACATGAAACTTCATATGCACTTTTGTGCAAATTTCTCCTAATACATGCATTCTTTTATGAATCATTCCCGAATATATACAATTTGGCAAGCAATTTTCCTAAAATAATGCATTCCTGAACATTATTTCCCCTGATATATGCATTTTTGTACACGTTTTGATTGGAGAACACCATTATAACATTCGGATAAGTGCCCATTTTGAAGGATAACTTAGTTTTGGTTTGCATAGTGGTTCAAAAGTGCAAAATTATATATGTTTGCATTAAAATGTGAAGTGAATGAATTTCTCTTCCTTCCCTACTTCAGAATGCAGGTGGGGGCTTAAAAATCCCTCCACACAGAACAGTGCTGGGGGGGGGGGAACCTGTGGCCCTCCAGATCTTACTGGACTTCAGTTCCCATAATCTCCAGCCAGTCTGCCCAATTGTAAGGGAGGATAGCAATAGTAGTTCCTCAACATCTAGAGCAGTGTTCTCCAACCTTGGGTCCCCAGATGTTTTTGGCCTACAACTCCCAGCATGCCCCAGCCAGCATCTGGGGACCCAAAAACATCTGGGGACCCAAGGTTGGAGAACACTGATCTAGAGGGCAACAGGTTCCCCAGGCCTGATACAGAAAACTAGCATGGGAGGGAGGAGGGTTCTAGTTTAGCTTTCTCCCTGACAGCCTAGTGCAGTGTTCTCCAACCTTGGGTCCCCAGATGTTTTTGGCCTACAACTCCCAGCATGCCCCAGCCAGCTATGCTGGCTGGGGCATGCTGGGAGTTGTAGGCCAGAAACATCTGGGGACCCAAGGTTGGAGAACACTGGCCTAGTGCTTAGGCCTCAGTCTTCTATAATGTGAGCCGCCACCTGAAGTTTGCATTAGTTTCCTTCCGGTGCTCTGATTGCCAGCATCAAGCCAGAATACTACACCAGAACCTTGAATACAATTCTGCCCCACTTAACGACACTGCTGGTGTTTTTCCAAGAGGGGTAATCAAAAGACTGAATCGCCATAGGCTGCTACATTGGAATTCTGGCCCTTGTTCCCTCGGCAAATACTCCAGAATTTCCAGAAGATAGCAAAGTGTAACTCAGCACCATTCCACATCATTAGGACTTTTGTGAAATAAACACACATTGGATTCTCATCAATTTGTCGTGCATAGCTGACTGACCCCTTCAGGTTTCCAAAACCTCGGAAAATGTGATAACCCTTCCACTCCCAGATAGGACATGCATCACTATTGTAATTGCTGTGTGGAATGTGGTCACACAAATGTCATAGTCTCCTACTGGATATTGTTTGCGGAGCTATTAGCAGTGAGCGATAGAGTTCCAGTTTGGTGAATATTTTCTATTTTCTTCGTAGGTTGGCTGGGATCTACTAGTAGATTTCTGGGTGATTTTTGCAGTAGATCAGCAAGGCTTACTGACTCCCAATTGTTTAACGGTGGCAACAATAAAATGACTCTCCCCACCCAAGTATACTGCTGAAATGAAGAAAGCTGGGGTGGTGGTGGGGGGAAACAGGAATGGAGTTTTGAATGCAAGGACTGTGAGCTCATGTCAGCTCTGGTTCTCCAAACAAATTCCTGGGCTCAGAAGTCTGTGACTGTAAGTGTTTGCCTGCACCTGACTCTAGCTGATGTTTAACAATAGCAACAACTAGAAAGCTTGTCTCTCCTGAATTATTTTACTGGAGAAGAACGCCTGGGGGAAAAACAGTAGTGAAATTGTGTGTGAAAGGATTTGTGAGTGTGGTTCCATTACTAATCACAAATTCCTGGGCTGAGCTTTGCTCAGAGGCACCCTGTTCCTTAATATTTAACATATCCACCTCTGAGCCACTATTTTCTGCCTGGGTCTGGATGGTGAACCTCAGGATCCTGGCTGAAGACAAAGTAGAGTGAGTCTGCTCACTCCTCAAATACTACATCCATCTCGCATATTCAATTAGCAAAAAAATATATTTCAGTTTAACATGTTGTGTTAAGGGCTTTCCATGTTTACACAAGCTCCAAAATGCCATGGAATTGCACCTGTTAAGGACCACACCCTTAACAGTTATGTTATTTAGGCAATGCGCATATGGTATAGTATACTGTGCTGTGATTAGTTCCAGTTTCACCACTGATTACCCCTGAGAGCTTCTTCAGAATGGAATCTGGCCCTTGGCCCCAAAAAAGGGTTCTCTCCACCCCTGCTGCATAGCAATCTACTGAGACTGAATTCCTCAAAGCATCCTGAAGTGCCAGAACTGCTCTACAAAAACACTCATGCCAATACCCTTATAAACATGTACATATTCCTTTCATAGATAAAGAAGTGGGTTCAACAGATGGGTGGAAAGAAGGGCTGTATGAAGTGGGTTTATTCTCTGGAGACAAAGTGAAAGGAGCAGGAGGGCAGATATGTTCTAAAGAGTGAATTAGTTCCTAGTGCATTAATAAATAAATAAATAAATAAATAGTGCATTAATCCCTAGGAGAGGGGAAGAGAGCAAGACAGAATGAGGTGGGATAGAGGGATGAGGAAGGAAGGAAGGAGGCAGGAAGATGCCTAGCCAAAAACACACACAACACCAGTGGATTATTCTTTACCAAGGGAAATGTTTAAATCATTAATCCCCATTAGTGTCTGTATTTACATTAGCTACATTTATTTCAAGGAACAGCTGGGAGGCCATGTTTATGTATGATTTAAAATGTTACGTTCTCTAATGTTATTCACAGCATCACTATTTTGTGAGGGATGCAGTTCTGACTTTGAGTTTGCATAGACAAAATCAGCATTGCTCATGCATCTTGTGATTGGTGCCGTCAAAGAATTGTAGACATTTTTTACTATTTTGTGACTGCATCCATCACAAGATGCACAGGCATGTATGTCACTTTCATTGGTGCAAACTCAAAGTTGAAATTGCTTTCCCACAAAACAGTGATGCTGCGCATAACAGTAGAGAATTTAACATTTAAATTATACATAAACACTGTGTCCCAGTGGTACCTTGGAATATCTGTTGATGCTCATCACTTCAGGTGGTCTTGAATAGCTTGGGGGAAATCTTGCCTATGGTTCTCCCATCCAGATGGTAATTATTCTGTTCCACATGGTTTCTGGGCACCTCCCTCCATTTCTCCAGGCACAACCACATATACCAGGACTGTTCTTGTCAGTTTACCAAAACTGCACTTTCTGTCTCTTTATTCCCCCTATACATGGTTCATGTGACCCAGTTCCTTCAGTTCCTGCTTTTCCCCCCTTAAAGGTTCTTACCTCTAGTTTATGATTCATAAGGGGTGGTCCTGTTATGTTTATGTCTTCATCCAAATTGAACAGAAACATATCTGATCACAGTTTGGACAATTGTATCACATACTCTATCCACATGCTGCTCCTTCCCTCCTCGGTGTGCTGTAATAAACCAGGGAGCCTTAACTTACCATATAGTTTCCTTTTATATACAAACCTGAAAATTATGGTTGCCAGTTTCAGAACAAGCCATGGTCTTAAATCAAAGTTTGAAGTTGGTTTAAGTTCCTGGCTTGTTCTGGTCCTGGTAACCACAGTTTCCTGGTTTGGACACAATAGGAAACTAAGGGTGCAATCCTATGGCTTGTGCCCTTGCTGCTCTGATGCCCCCAAACTCAGTGGCTTCCAAGATTCCTATACCCTGCTATCATCATCATCATCATCATCATCATCATCATCATCGTGGGAGGAAGAGCAGAGGTGTCCTTTGCCTCGGTGTATTCCAATCTTTGCTTTTTTCATGAGATGGGCTTTTCAGTCCATCTAGCGAGGGTACTTTGGAGTGGGAGGGAAGGAGGCTGGAGGAGGCTCAGGATAAATTGTATCCTGGCCTCTTCAGTCTCCTCCTCTCCTTGGGCACTGGAAAGTTCCCTTCCCCCCATCTCTGAGTTTGATTTTCCAACTTCAGAGAGGCAGTCAGCGCAGTTTTCTCTATGTCTGCTGTGAGGGGGTGGGGATCTGAGCCACCTGTGGTCCACCTATGACTTGCCCAGGTACCATAGGATTGCTCTCCCCAGTTAATAGAAGACTTCTGGTGTAATTGCAGTGAACCAAGTAGAAGGGAGGGAAGGGGTTGCATGTATGGGCACAAGGCTCATTCATAAGGGGGAGGGCCGTTTCTGTGGTAGCTCCCCAACTGTGGAACAAGCTCCCCCCTGAGGCCCACCTGGCACCAACTCTATTATCTTTTCAGTGCCAGGTTAAGACAGCCCTCTACGTTGAGGCTTTTAATAATTAAATGGTATACGGCAGGGTGGTAAGTTGTTTTTAGCGGTCGTATTTTATTAACTTGTTTTAGTGAGATTTTAAAAAATTGGTTTAAAATTTTTATAATGTTTTTATTGTTTATATTTTTAAACTGTATTTTATTGTATTTTTAAAAATTGATTGTTGTACACCGCTCAGAGAGCTTCGGCTATTGGGCGGTATAGAAAATGAATTAATAAATAAGCCTTGGCTAAATAAGCCAAGACATGGTAGTCCAAACTGGGCTGCTGAGTCTTCTTTCTGTGGAAACTGAAGGAGGAGTCTCATTTTCCGTTATAATGACTCCTCTGTGATTTCCCTTTATGCATCTAAAACTGGTTTCCACCCATCATGTAGCAATTCATGCTCTAATCCCCAAGGCAGACTGTTGGCAAGTTCTGCTGTCACATCTGCAATTCCCTTCACGTGCCTCTCTTGCACCTGGGTTGGCAACTAGGAGGCCAGCTGGTAATCTTCAGGGGTCTATATTTGATCTGGGGTTTCCAGTTGCTGATTCCTAATGCATGGCATCAAGAGAATAGTCTACAGCATTGTAGCTTACATTCAACTTGGTTGTTAGGCTTTTAGAAGCCTTTCTTTTAATGGCTTCTGCCATTTCCAAGTACATGGCCTTGACGTTTTAATTAATCACTGACCTCATCATGGTCGTTTATTCCTCTTGTAAAATAAAGCTTGTTTTGTTTCATGTTGCTTGTTTCATTGCTATGTTTCCTTGATAAATTCCCACTTTGGGATCTAGGCTGATCCTGGCAAATGTAGAATCGGAAGACCAAAAAACAAACAAACAAAAAAAACCCCCTTACAAACGTGCACATGAAGGAAATATAAAACTGATCTCACTTAGATTCACGTCTCTGTATGACCTCCACTAAACAACTCTGGTAACCGCATTTATTTCACAGCTGTTGGGATTTTCTGAAGCCAACTGGCTGAACATATGTTGAGTTTGCTGCCCTTTGAGGAGGACTCTTTTAATTACAGTATATATTCCCAAAGTGTAAATTGGGAGTGGATCCAAAAAGGGCCTAGAAAGTCCCTAGGCCAAACTGACATTATTCAGAACTGTAATCTAGAGAAACCTGATATACCAGAAGGCTAGGTCCATGAGGTTACTTTACCTAGAAGTTGAGATGAGAGTGAGTGGAGGATTTCCTGAGTTTATTCCAAACCTTCTCCTCCCATTTCAGAAGCAATTTCATTGTTGGCATGAAAGGTAGCTAGGTATGTGAGCTTATTAATTGAGTGGTCAGTAAGTAGCTCATATATACTTGTATGCATGTGTGTTTGTGTGGAGGGTGGAAGTGTGTGTATGCACATGAGAGGAATGTGTGTATGTGTGTGCATATGCACACACATCTGTGTGGGCCCTGGCCCTGGATCTGACACTGGATGTTCCTTTTGGAAAGATCCAAAATCTTTTCAAAACATCTGGATTCTCACCATGTTTTTAGTTCTGTTTTCTGGAGCCTGTCCTGAAGCTGAACTCTGCTGGGAAGTCCTATATAATATTTAAACCATCTTGATTTTTATGGCTGTTCTTATATTTTTTTATATTTCTCTATTACTGTGCTGTTTGTCATTTTGTATTGTATTTTATTCTTTTAAATGTTTGTAGTCCACCCAGAGAACGTTTGTTATTGGGTGGATTAAAAATATAAAATAATCAAACAAATAAATATGCTCAGTGAAGGAGATACTATTGATCCAGTATTACCTGATCAGTGCTGAACCCAAAGTTTATCATTTCTAGTGATCATTACATGAATTCCCTGTTAGTTTGCATTTCTGGTCTCCATTCTGCAATTTCATGACAAACATCTTTTAACTAAGCATTCCTTCCGTTAGACATTTCTGTTGTTTCTATCATTTCAATGTTTCACATACCTCTTTCTCACTCAGATACATAGGTGGCTATCTTTACTGAAAAGCATTAAAAATGATAATTAGCAAGCTGCATAAACATATATTTTGATTTCTTTTTCTGCTTTTGATAGATTGTCTACGTTTTTGTATCTTAAAGCCTGATCAAGCAACCTCTCCATTCCGTTGTCTGCTTCTAGAGATATGTGTTCTACCCTTTATTTATTTAATTTATTTATTATATTTATACCCC
Organism: Shinisaurus crocodilurus; assembly: GCA_021292165.1. Taxonomy (NCBI): domain Eukaryota; kingdom Metazoa; phylum Chordata; class Lepidosauria; order Squamata; family Shinisauridae; genus Shinisaurus; species Shinisaurus crocodilurus. Next base: position 276,555,037 of record CM037876.1, read on the forward strand.
GCCTTTTTTTCCTGCAAGGAACCCAAGGCGGCTTACATAATCCTCCTCCTCCTCCTCTCCATTTTATCCTCACAAGTTAACAACCCTGTGAGGTAGGTTAGGCTGAGAGTCAGTGACTGGCCCAAAGTCACCCAGTGGGTTTCATGGCCGAGCGGGGACTAGAATCCGGATCTCCCAAGTCCCAGTCCAACACTCTCGCCACTACGCCACACTGGCTCAATTTCAATCATTTTCATTATTCCATTTTAATTCTTTCTTCATTTATGATTTGACCACAGAAAATGATTTGACCACAGAAATTTATATAGTTTCCCTGAAACTTCTGGAGAAAAAGATTAGAGATGTTAATGAGATTACAGAGGAAGAATAGCAGATTTCCTATAATATATTCATTCAGAAGCTATGAATTCTGTACTAATTAGTGTTACTTGCAATAATGCCTCCATAGCTAGGTCATTATATTACTTCAATGAGTGGTTTAATAGTTCGTTTGGAAAAAGGTCCTTCCTCCACTGAGATACTAGTGCCCCAGCATCATCATCACTCCTTCTAATAGCAAAATCAGGTGGCAAGTGCCGACAGGATTGGAGCCAAAATGGTGACACTGAGAATCAAGGGGGAAGTAGCAGCATACTTAGGGAAGCCCTGAAGTGTGCAGAAGTGGAAAAATATTTCTAACCCCCCCCACAACCAACAACAACACTCAGGGGGCAAAAAAAGAAGGTCAGCAATCCCCCATGCCTCATCTCACATTGTTCAGGAGGGACCCCTACAAGCTTTTTCAGGAGCTGTGGAGGGGGGAGAGGATTGAAACCTTTCCTTCCATGAGCTTCCTTAAGTTAATTTATCTTAGGATCTAAGACAATGAAGGAGCAATCCTATGGCCAGTAGATGTGGTCAAATGTGGACATATAATGTACAGATGTGGTCAAATGTGTACATATGACAAACAGGCCCATCCAGAAATTAGACCCAGATGTCTATGCCATATTACCATCGGTCATACTCATAACATTCACCACTGTAAATTTCAATCAAAGATTTTAAAAAGAAACAAACAAGCAAACAAAAAAATATAGATAATGACAGTGATCGGCCTGCAGTGCAGATAATTTGTATGATATTCAGAGCAGCAATGCTGTTGCTTAGCATTTCAAAAGAGCTATTTCCTCTTCTGTAACTTTGCAATGCCCCAAATCCATCAACACACACACACACACACACACACACGTCCTGGCTCCAAAAAATTCCAAGATGCATTTCAAAGGAGATTACAATGATGGATTGCAATACATTGGGCTTGGTGTCAGCGTGGACTGAGCTGGAACTGTATGGGTGATCTGTCAGTTCTAACAAAGATAAATGTTGTCTCTGACTTTCCATATTTCATAATGCCAACTCCTGGATGTTGGTTTCCCAAGCTGATAAATGCGGTGGTCAGGCGTGGTGGCATCTCATGACCTAACAGTCTGTAGAATATGGTTGGTCTGTCTTTGAGGAGGTTGATGATGACAAATTGTACCCTGGAACTTTCCATGAAAGATGGCACTTCAGGTGAGCAGCATTTCCTAGGTTATACACACCCTACACAGCTTCTAAACTTCCACCCTTCCTTTGCTGTCCTATAGTATTTCATTTTCTATTTATTTTTTTCCCATGCCACAAGTTATTCCCCCACCTATTTCTCAATAACATTTTTTCAGGTCCCCCTTCCCTCACAATTTATTTATTTATTTCATTTTTATACCACCCAATAGCCGAAGCTCTCTGGGCGGTTTACAGCAATTAACAAGACAGTCCCTGCCCGCAGGCTTACAATCTAAAAAGACATGACACACAAGGAAAAAGGAATGGGGAGGGAGGAAGGGGGAATATTAATTAATACTCCTGGCAGGGCTGGTGGGATTGCCCTGCGCTCCCTCTCTTCTCCCTCCTCTCAGCCTGCTGGAATGACTGCTGGTGGTGGTAATTGAGGAAGGAGGAGCCTTCAGGAGGGCGGCCTCACAATGCCACATCAGTGATAATTAGAGGTGTGTTTTCCAGAATGGATGCCCACCTGTTGAATATATTAATTGTCTATCCTTGATCTAAATTTAGTACTTCTGAATAATATTACCTGTGCAAAATTAGAGCATTCAAACTCATCAAGATAAACCATTCCAAGGACATGGAATCTGTCACAATTGTGATATGATGCAACAACCTGTATCCAGATAAAAGTGGGCTACACATTAAAATCTTATATCTTTAGGGAGTGGCCCTATGCCCCCTAGCTAACATCTAGAGGGCCATAGGATGTGTCAGATTCCCAGATCCGACATCGGAAAAGAGCTGCAACCTCAGACCTGGGGGTCAGTGCTTGGATCCCCCTCCCCTGCCACCTTTCAGCTGGCATGAACCTCACTGGCTGCTTCCCTGAGGTCCTAAGAGTGATTACAATGACAATTACAAAGAGTGCCCTCAGAGAAGGGGTTTAGGCGGCCTTCTGCGGGGCAAGGAGACCACTGCTGCCAAGATATGAGGTATCCTGGTGATGCCTCAGCCTCCTTCCCTCCCCCTCTGACGTGCTGCAGTTAGACAGCTGAAATCAGCCATCTAGCTCCTCATGCTCTGCCTAGGATGCCTGTAATCCTCGCAGTTATTTATTTATTTCTTATATTAGATCCAGTTTGTACTGGAGCATTATGGACAATGCTATTGGATAGTACCCTTAATGACATTATTAACCAAAGTATCTAATGGTGTCCCAGTGCTAGTAATGTTGCACTAGAATAAACCAAGTCATCATTCATGGGGTGGAATAAGCCTGGTGTTTCTTGCAGCTCAGATGGAGGGAAGTCCCAAACATGAAGGGTTACAGGCAGTATACAACGGACAATAAAAATGGACCTTAAAGACTATGTTCTCAGCAAAGGCTCCTAGCCTGAGCATCTGCTTATAAGCAAAGGTGGGGCTGCAATAACACACATCCTAACTGTGGAGAAAAGACCCTTTGAGGGTTCCTGCACACACACACACACGCACACGCCTCCTCATGTGTAAACCAAGTAAGGCTGGGAGGAGGCAATGGCGCCTGGAAGTCCTGAAAAGCCAGAGACACGGCTTTCAAATGCAAATGTAGTTCAAGCCCAGTAAGTCATGAGTTCCCCTCCCTGCCTGGCCAGGTGAATTGTGCTTCTCTCATTTCCCACCTTTTGTTGTAAAATGCTACCAGAATAAACCTTTCTTGGTTTTACCCCACATGGGTTTTGTAGTTGCTCTGCTTGGTTCAGTAACTAAATCCAGGTTACAGACAAAGGGCAAGTCCCTGAACAGAGATTCAAGTAAGATTGCAAAGAGCTGAGGCTTGGCAATCTGGTACCTTGAGATCTCTGGGGGTCTTGGGTCCTTTGGGTAGGAAAGAGTGGGGGTGTGGCGGGTCAGCCAGCCCCCCTTCCTCCACATGGTGGCAAGCGCTGGGATTCGAAACTGGACCACAGAGTGGGTGCACGTGGGCAAATAGGGAAGCTGCCTTGGAGAGATTTTGGTACATGAGTAGAGGGTTTGTTATTTTTTAGAAATTGAAGTGTGAGATTGAGCCTCAGGAAAAACATTCAGATTGCTTGGCAGTCTGTGGAAGCCTAGCTGCCAGCGGGGAGCGTTGAAGGCAAGAAATCTCAACTGTAGAGTGAGTAAGCAGAGGCGGATCCTACCCATCGAGTGCAAAGAGTCTGTGGCTGGGGGAAGGCGGCTGTGCGTGTGCGTGTCCCAGAGGCTGGGAGCAGCAATTGCCAGTGAGTAAGCGGAAGAGGATCCTACCCATCGAGTGCAAAAAGCGGGTGAGCAGATGGCGGCTGTGTGATCCCAGAGAACCGGAGCAAAGAGAAGAAGAAATAGTGTGTGTGTGCGTGCGCGTGTGTGTGTTCCAAGGGGAGCAGAAAAAAGGAGAGAAGACCAGAAAACCTCTCTTAAGAGAGTGGTGAGCAAAACGTTAAATTTTGGAACAGCGTTTGATAAGTAATTTAGTTGTGTTATGTGCCCCAGAGAAATTGTCAAGACTTTGGGGGGGAGGGGGGATATGGTGAATTGCCAGGCTAGGCAGCAGCAAGCAGAGGGGGGGCAGACATCAGAAACCCCCCCCCCAGAAAAAGAGACTTTGTCCCTGTGCTGCCGAAGTGGAGGGCTGAAAGAAGCAGAAAGACAAAGGAATTTCCCTCCAGGTGTCTCCAGCGAGAAGAAAAGAGGACTGAGATTCGGGGTTGATTAAAGTCAATGAAAACTGTTAAAATGTTGCTGGAAGGGAGGGGACGGGTGATCCAAATGTATTTGTCTTGTCGATAAATTGTTGCTGGAGGGGAGGGGACGGGTGATCCCAGCGTAAGCAACTGAACTATTTGTGTTGTCTTGTCCCCAAATGCAAAAGTCCCAACTGTATCAGGTCAATTTGAAATTTGATAATAATAATGATGATGATAATCATAATGATGGCTGCATGTATTCAAAGGGCCTCAGGGGGGCAGAGAAGAGTTGCCAGAGAAAAATCAGTCAGAGGCTAGAAAACAAAGCAGAAGGTTAAAAGGAATTTAGAGGCGGGAAGCCCTCTAATGGCTGAAAGATTGCCAGGCTGGTGTTCTAGCCACCTGGGTGGAGCCTCCAGGGCTAAGCATTTAATTCTGAGGGAGACAGTAATCCCATTCATGTCATTGGGTAGAAGGTGCCTTTGGGAAAAGGGGTGGTGTATTCATGTCATTGGGTGGTGGGACGCCACCAGCAAGCCTTTGGAAAAAGGGGTGATGGATTCCTGTCGTTAGGTGGAGGGTGGCAGAAGCGAACCTTTAACAGCAAACATAAAGGCGAATTGAAGAGTCACATTTCAGTCAGCAATCTGCCCCTTACAGGCTTGTGTGAAAAATAGCAACCCAAAAAAGTTTTTTTTTTAGACAGAGTGCCAGGCAGGCAACAGAAGGGTTGGGGTTCCCATTTGAATTGTATATGATGTTTCTTGTGTATGCAAACCTGTAAACTTCTGATTGTTGTTTTGCTGTTTTGATGTTTAAGGAGCTTTAAGATTTAAGATTTAAAGCTTTAAGCTGTGTTAAGACTGTAGTTAATGTGTTTGATGTTTTGATGCTTTTTTGTGTTGTTCTGTTTTTGTGTGTGTGTGAAGGAGAAGAGGTGTGCTAGTGGTAGAAGGCTAGCAAAGCCTTTTTCTTTTAAGTTAGTTTAAAATGAAATGAGAGGGTTGACCTCTCAGGTTTCATTTTTTTAAAAAGGGAGCGTGTGGAGAAAAGAGCCTTTGAGGGTTCCTGCACATACACACACACACACGCACACGCCTCCTCATGTGTAAACCAAGTAAGGCTGGGAGGAGGCGATGGCGCCTGGAAGTCCTGAAAAGCCGGAGACATGGCTTTCAAATGCAAATGTAGTTCAAGCCCAGTAAGTCATGAGTTCCCCTCCCTGCCTGGCCAGGTGAAGTGCATCATGACTGGCTAAAAGGCAGCAGAGCTACAGAAAGGAGGGGAGGGGGGGGAGGAAGGTATATTTCCCAATGTGTGGGTTTTGGTCTTTGTCTTTGGTCATTGCGTGGCTGCCGGCTGTTGGAGCAATGGCGGCCAGCCAAGCAGAGGCCCAAGCCTTTGGGAGGCCTCAGGATTCGACCCCAGGTAGCTCCTGGTGAAATTAGCTGAATGAGGGCTCTGGTAAAGGCAAGCCTTGTGGGAGGCTACCCATCTCGGACCTTCGGGTAGGTGTGGTAATCTCCTCAAGCAGCAAGGCTGTGCTGGATCCAACCCTGGAAGAGAACTGACCCCCAGGTAACAGAGTTGTGTGCCTGGGAGATATAAAGAAGTAGGTTTTGTTATTTTGCAACTTTACTGTGTACCAAAGTGTCTCTCTCTAATTTTGTGTGCTTCTCTCATTTCCCTGTTCTTGCTGTAAAATGCTACCTGAATAAACCTCCCTTTTGGTTTTTTACCCCACATGGTGTTTGTGGATTGCTCTGTGGTTCCAGCAACTAAATCCAGGTTACAGTCAGAAAGGCAAGTCCCTGAACAGAGATTCAAGTAGGATTGCAGACAGCTGAGGCTGGCAATCTGGTATCTTGAGATCTCTGGGGGTCTTGGGTCCTTTGAGGTAGGAAAGGGTGGGTTGTGGTGGGTCAGCCAGCCCCCCCTTCCTCCACACGAACAATTTAATTGACAGGAGATTTTAGCCCATAAATGAGCCCTGTGCCAAACAGGGCATTTCTACTCCGCTCTCTTGAGTTGATGTATCAGCCTGTGTAACACCTCTGAAACCCGCTGCCCCTTCTGCTACTTTCTCACAGAAAAGCTGTTACCTACCTTAACTATAGGCATGACATTCAAGGTCAAAAACTAGCAGCTGGATGGGAGAAATTCACTCTCCCTTGCTTTCCTCTGAGGAAACTGACAGAGATAAGCTCACATTTATTCTGACATCCCACAGGCTGACTAGGCCAAAACCAGCCCCCCTTCTCTTGCCATTAGAGCCAATGCCTAGTTGCAGTGTGGGAGTGTTTTTTGGGGGTCTTAACTGGGAATTGAAATATTAACCCCATGTGCTGATATCACCCCATGTGCTGAGACCCCCCAGAAGAACAAATCCCCCCTCAATGTGTGGCAATTTAGCTTGAAAAAAAGGCCTCCCCTTTGAGTCAATGGGAGGCTTTGATGGTATGTGTGTGTGTGTGTGTGTGTGTGTGTGTGTGTGTGTGTATCACAGCTGGGGTGGGAAGGGTTAACACTCCCTTCCATGTGTGCTATGGCCCTTCCCAAATTGACATCCATGCAGCAGTTAGTCTTGAAAAAAACCTCCCATTGGCTCCAGTGGGAGACTTTTTTCAAGCCTAATTGCTGTGTACGAGGCTGTGTGTGCACACACTGTGTGTGTGAATGCGGTGTGTATGTGGCATTGCCCGCATCCACATTTACTTTGGCTACTGCTAACAGGCAGGCCCTGGAAGGTTACCTAGAAACTGAATGTGAGCCAGCAATGCGATGTGGCTGCAAAGAAGGCAAATGCTATTTTGGGCTGCATTAATAGAAGTATAGCTTCCAAATCGCGTGAAGTGATAATTCCCCTTTACTCTGCACTGGTTAGGCCTCATCTTGAGTATTGCGTTCAGTTCTGGGCACCACACTTTCAGAAGGACGTAGACAAACTGGAGAGGGTTCAGAGGAGGGCAACAAGGATGATAAAGGGACTGGAAACAAGGCCCTATGAGGAGAGACTGAAAGAACCGGGCATGTTTAGCCTTCAGAAGAGGAGACTGAGGGGAGATATGATCGCACTCTTCCAGTACTTGAAGGGATGTCACACAGAGGAGGGCCAGGATCTCTTCTCGATCATCCCAGTTTGCAGGACATGGAATAATGGGCTCAAGTTACAGGAACCTAGATTCCACCTAAACATCAGGAAAAATTTCCTGACTGTCAGAGCAATAAGACAATGGAACCAATTACCTAGGGAGGTGGTGAGCTCTCCCACTCTGGAGGCATTCAAGGTGCGGCTGGACAGCCATCCGTCGGGGATGCTTTGACCTGGATTCCTGCATTGAGCAGGGGGTTGGACTCGATGGCCTTGTAGGCCCCTTCCAACTCTACTTTTCTATGATTCTAAGGTTACCTAGAAGGGAGGGTTACCTAGAATTGGAGTGAAGAAGGTTCCCCACTCCTGCTTTATAGCTTGCCTTTATTTAGTTCATTGGTGTTTGCTCCTTCACTCTTGCCCCCCCCCCCATGCCCCCTCACATTGCCAGGGAGATACAGACACACCCTTGCCACACACAGAGAGAGATGAAGAGGAATCAGCCATCATATCCCCTTCCTACTATACAAGCAGGGCAGATTTCAAAAAGCGGAAGAGCAAAAGGATAATCTTAAGACAGTTTGGGATATTGAATTTGAGGAGGAGATCTTGAAGGAGGGTTGGAAGAGTATTTGGGATAGATGTATTCTAAGAGTTATGTCAATAAGGATAAAGGAGAACTTTTATAAATTGATTTGGAGATGGTATTTAACTCCAGTAAGATTAAATTGAATAGATAAAAATTGTTCCACATTGTGTTGGAGAGGATGTAAAGAAATAGGTACATATGCTCATATATGGTGGAGTTGTAAAAAAACGTACTGGAATTTTGGCAAAAGTTTTTTTATAGAAATATTGGAAATTATTGGTATTAATTTAGAGGTTTGTCCGAAATTAGCATTGTTATCAATAATGGAGAAAGTTACTTGTTCCCAAAACACGAAGGAATTAATTGTAAACTTGTTAACAGCAGCTAGGTTAATGATTGCAAGGAAATGGAAGGTTCACCATGACTTTCTAATTACTGACTGGTATAAGGAAGTATGGGATATAGCTTTAAATGATAAACTAATTTGTAGTATTAAATATAAAAAGGGACAGCTAAAGATAAATAATTTCAAGGATATATGGGGTCAGTTTTTGGATTATGTGTTAATAAAGGGGAAAGGGAATCAGCCTTGTCAGGATATGTTATATTTCTGGAATACGGAATAGTAATTGATTATTGGGATGGAAGTATATTTATTGGTCCCTAGGAGGGTGTGTGTGTGTGCACTATATATATATATATATATATTACAGTCATGCCTTGGATTGAGAGCATAATTCGTTCCGGAAATGTGCATGTAATCCAAAACACTCTTATATCAAAACGAAATCCCCCCCCAAAAATGTGTACAGAGATTTTTAATTTAAGCCGTACTACAGTACTTATATTGCAAGACGTCGCTTGTATATCAAGTAAAAAAAAATTAAATAAATATTTAAAAATTTGCTTGTCTTGAAAAACACTCTCAAACCAAGTTACTTGTAATCCAAGGTATTACTGTATATATATAGTAATCTTAGTTAAATTTTGTGTCATTGTTGTATTTTGTTATATTTTGTTTGAAAAAATTAAATAAAAATTAAGGAACTGGGGGAAAAAAACAAGCAGGGCAGATTGCTTTAGAACCAAGGTGTGATCCTACTTCCTTCTCAGTGCACTGGATGCACTCACTCATAGAAGGAGTTTGAGTGAACAGCCCTATCAAGAAACCTAAATCACTGAATCGACTAGTTTTGTTCATTGTTACACTGCCCTGTGTTGCTGACATATTTTCTGTATGAATATGCCAGAACTCAGCCAAGACAGACACAATTAATGTCAAGATGAAAGATAACTGTTAATGAATGCTGCTCAGTCTCTGTTCTCTCACTCTATGAAGCCAGATTAGGTCCACTCTTTTAGAAATCTTTCTTAATTGGACCTCGGTTTCTTCTTCTTCTTTGACTCTAGAATTAACTAAGTCAGTTAGTGATATTTATTGTGAATAAACAGCTTTTCAATGGGACATTGGAGAAGACGTTGTAGGAGACAGAATTTTTAAAAGTGTGAAAAACCCTGGATTCTAAAAATGTTCAAATGATGGGGGTGAGACTTTCACTGTTGGGTTGGGATTGTTGTTGTAACCAACTACTACATAAACGTCTGAATATAGGTCTGATGTATGCTGAACAGCCTGTAGCCTACATGAATCCCTGAATGTTCCCATGCATGTGCCGTGCTTTCAGGGTGCTGTGACATGATGGGGGCTACGGTTCCCATGTGGAGCACAACCCCAGAGCATCCGGCACAAGAATGCCATGGTGGGGAGAGGCAGAGGAAGGCTGACAGAATTGGTTGGGATTTGCATCAAATTTTGGTAAGTCCACTCAAAATTCCCATGGTGGGTTCTGCCCAGGCAAAGTACAGTAATACCTTGGATTGCAAGTAACTTGGTCTGACAGCATTTTGCAAGACAAGCAATTTTTAAAATAAATTTTGACTTGATAAATAAGCGACGTCTTGCAATACAAGTAGTGTGGGGATGTAACCACTCGCCTCGAGCAGGTGTAGCGGGCTGAAATCGGCCCTGCTCACGCCCGCCAGAGACTCACTTTGATATAAGAGTGTTTTGGATTACAAGCACGGTTCCAGAACAAATTATCCTCTCAATCCAAGGTATTACTGTAGTTGTCTCAGATCTGACAACTACTTCTGGTTTGGCTGAAGTGGTGGGAGGAGCATCCATAGCTATCTCTGTCATACTATACTTGTGAGCATTCACCTGTTGATGTGGGGAGCACTAGAGATTAGGGCTGACCTAGAGTTACCAGTGTTGGAAGAAAATTTGGGGGTTTCTCACAAGCAAAACAGCTTGTGGAGAAGGAGCTTCCAAGAAGCTTCAGCGTAGGGATGGGTGAGAAATTGGTTTCATTTTGTTTTTGATAAGAATTTACCAAAATTTGCAAATATCTTCATTTTGGGGATGGAAAGAATTTGAGATTTAAAAAATCTGAATGTGGGAGAAACTAAGACTGGATAGTGTTGAAATTGGCACCCCTAGTTGTCCAGTATGCACCAACCCCACACTACCCTGAGAGACGCTAAGATCTTTTGCTGGAGTCTAACATGCATTGCTTGTGGGTGTAGGTTCCCTCCTTATCTCTATACTAAAACAGACTGACAGAAAATACTAGAATATTTTTATTACATGAGAGAGCAGATACAGATTCCTTAATATAGTCTCTTAGATTCAAATATAAGCATTAATGGCAAGGCAGCAATTCATCATTCACACTCATACTCTATGAGATACAAGACCTCAACCTAATAGCCTATGGGATAGCAATAAGATTGGAGACAAGAGCTCCATGCTACAAAGAAGAAAATTTCAAATATCTCAAAGTTCGTATACCTGTCCTTATTGTTCATCCAGCGAAGCCAGTTCTGACAGCAGTGGTTGTGTGGGTTAAGACAGGTGAGCTGTGAGCTACCTTGCATTCTAAAACCCTCAATTCTTATACTCTTTTCCTCCTTGTTTGTCCCCTCTAATGAGCAAGTAACTCTTGACGTGTCCTACACTAATCCCTCTATTGTTCTGTTGTGTTTTCCCCTTAGTTAGACATTTCTTCCTGACCAATGTATATTAACAATATTCTTTGCAATATTTCCTCCTGTCTACCTCCTGCTTTTCCTTAATCCATAAACTCATCATCACCCTAGATACTGACATAGCCTGCAGTCTGATTCCCAGCTGGACACATGTTGATCCCTTTAGGCTAACACCTCATATTTGTATTGACATTTGCATGTTATCTCCATTTCAACTCAGACATTCTTCCTTTCAAAATCTCTCTCTCACATACTCTCATGCTCTCAGTCCAGAGGTTACTCCAGTTCATACTTGACCAATGTCCCATAAGCCACTGTTTTGGTCCTGTATGGATTCTTGTCACTCTTTCCACAAGAGCAGTTACTATACCCATCGTAACATTAACTCTTAAAGTGTTGGTTTGGATACCTATTTTTTAAAATCAAATTTTATTAGTGATTGGAAGCCTCCTTATTTTTGTTAGAAAGGCAGGGTACAAGTCAAATAAATAATAAATAAATAGTAATCATGTTGGCCACCTCTTTTTTTTTCCTGACAGGCTCCTCATCATTAAGAGCTATATGGCAGGCAGATACACCATGATTCTCTCCATGTAACTATTTAATTTGGCCAGTGCAGATGGGTGAGAATTTTGTTTCAGTTTGTTTTTCATAAGAATTTACCAAAATTCACATTCCCCCCCCATAGTCAAGATGGAAAGAACTTGAGAAAGTGAAACTGACAGATTCATCCACCTCCCAGCTTCAAGGTAAGTTAAAAGACTTTTGGCAAAACTAGCGACATTTTTCAGGTATTCACAGGATTTTACCTAAAGAGAAATTGAAAGCAAATTTAGATGTTCCTCAGGGAAAACATCAAAGGAAGTTAAAGAAGAGTCCAAATCATTTTGATACAGTTAAGAAAAAATCTCAGGGGAGTTTCGCAACTGACCCAGCAAGGAAATGCTGATGATCTTACTTCAATCAAGTCACATGTTAAGTGTTGGACAAGAAAAGAGAAGTGATACAGTCCTTACCTTCCTAGATATGACTGGTGAAAGATTTTAGCCCTGTTCTCTGTAGAATAAATTGGGGTGAGGGGTGGGAGAAGAAGACGCATGGAAGAGGTATGCCTTACCTGACCTATGCCCGTTCATGAGAATGTCTGTCAGGAATACCTATGCTTCTGCTATATGCGACTGTGCAGTCCCTGATTGCATGTAGAAAACCCTCCTTGCATGCCCTGTACGGCTGCATGTGCAGGGCCTTGCTACATATATTCTAATCCATGTGTCTAAGTTGGGGGCAGAGCCTGCCAGTTCCCCTCATGTGCATTCATTCTACATGGAATGAATGACTGAACATGGCTTCTCTCTCTCTCTCTCTGGATTAGAACAACAGTATTTACAGCAAATGCCCCATTTGTCAGTAACTGCGGCTGATTACTTAGTAAAGTTTAGACTCAGGGCCAAACTAGACACGTGTTTGATACACAGCATGTAGCACTATCTTATTTTATTTTATAAATTACAGGTATATATGTCTGATCCCTACTGGGAGCTCACCGCCCTTGTGGCTAAAACAGTTAGAAAAAGCCTTGAGCCAATGGGAATTTTCTTTCGTAAGTGTTCTAGCCACATGTGTGTGAGGGTGATTTTGGTTCCCTGATCATGCCGGGGAAGGAAAAGAAAAGTCTCCCTCCCCGCATACTGCATTCCTAGTGAGGATACCCTGCATGCCTGTAATTTGTAAAAGTAACATAGGAGATGTAGCTACACATTACACAATGGGTTGGATGTAGATTTAGTCATACTTAGAGTAGACCCATTGAAACCTATGAGACTTGCATGAGTCATGCTTTCTTGAGTCTCATTGATTAAATCTGGATCTAACCCATTAAGCATGTGTTTTGTGGGACAAATGTGTAATTTGACCCACAAAAAGCATCACTTGTCAATGTCATGAAAATATGCTTGGTCACTTGTAAAACTCTGAAGGAAATTATTGGTGTCTTGAAACAGATCTATCTATCTATCTATCTATCTATCTATCTATCTAAACTTCAGGTATTTTCTGTGAGCACATTAGATGCTAATACAGAAGAACCTTCTATAGTTTTCATACATTCATAAGGAAGCCATAAACAAAAATCACAAGCGACATTTGATACTCATATACTGGAAATATTCTGGGTGCTTTTAGCCTATAGGGGCCTCTGACCAAGATGTTTCTTGACATGCTCTGGGCTTTCAAAATTGAACAACAACAAAATTATTCTGCAGTCTCTCTCTGACTTTCTTCATTCAATTTTATTTTCAATCACTTGCCAGGAACTACATGGAGGTGAAGGGGAAAATGGCAAAAAATAAAAATAAATAAATAAATAAATAAAAATATGAGCATGCTTGAAATGGTCAGCACCTTTCTAAATTAAAATCCCCCCACACTTAATAATCTGATTTGAGGGAAGCAGAAGAGCCAAAGCAATCTCTTTCTGAAAGTTGCCAGACAACAGGAGTGGTGTCTGATTAAATCTGTCTATAATAGGCTCCTCTCAGTTATTTCTTTTCCAGTTATAAAGCAGAGAGTAACTGCTAGTTAGAGGATTTGCCCTGGGGGTGGGGATATCTTCACCTTTTTGATCTGCACCCAGCAGGGCATATCTGGCGACTGACCTTCCCCCCCCTTTTGCTTTTTTTTAATGTTCTCCCTTTCTCCCCCCTCCTTCCCTTCCCTTTTTATTTTATTATTTTTTGGAAGCTTCAGCCAATTGTTCTTTACGGCAGCCTGTCTTTGTGACAGATTGTCTGCTTGGTATTTATAGTATTAATTCTATGGTAAAGGAAAATCAATGCAAGGAAACCTTGTGGTGCAATTTAGTAATAAGACTTATCTATGTTAGGATTCTGGAAATGGTCCCCCTTTAAAAAAAAAAAAAAAAAAAAAAGAAGTCTCCCATTCATTATGCCGTACAGGCCAGTCCTGACCATCCATAAACAACACACAAGTAAGGTTTCTGATCACCTAGGTAAACTTGCATGCGTATGGTTTGTATGTGTATTTTTTATCATTAATTTTTTATTGTGAGTTGCAGTAAATCCAAACAAAGACAAAATAAAAAAGCTATAAACGATAAAATATGATAAAGTATTACAATTTTCTTACATGAGATTTGAATAGATCAGTTACGATAGATACATATGCAATGTATACCCCTATATATTTTATATATATTTTATATAAAGTGAGATATACTATATACTGGTTTGTACGTGTATAGAGGGGAGAGCATTCCACCATCTGGGATGCCACCACTGAAAAAGCCCTGTCCTTTTTTGCCATCCTCCAAACCTCCCTTGGAGGTGACACCCAGAGGAGGGCCTCAGATGTTGATCAGAGGGTATGGGTAGGCTCATATTGGGAGAGGAGCTCTGTTAGTTATTGCATTTATAGGTTAATGCTTATAGGTTAAAACTAGCAATTTGAATTTGGCTCAGAAATGTATAGGCAGCCAGTGAAAGAAGGACAGAATTTATTATTTATTTGTCTGTCTGTCTGTCTGTTTGTTACATTTATATCCCGCCTTTCCTCCAAGGAGCCCAAGGCAGCATACATGATCCTTCTCCTCTCCATCTTATCTTCACATCAACCCTGTGAGGTAGGTTAGGGTGAGAGTCAGTGACTGACCCAAAGTTACCCAGTGAGCTTCATGGCTGAGGGGGGGGGGACTAGAACCTGGATCTCCCAAGTCCCAGTCCAACACTCTCACCACTATGTCACACTGGCTCTCAGTTGGTGTTATATGCTCAGAACCTCTAGTCCCTGTTATCAGTCAAAGTCAGTATTTTTCAACTTAATCTCCTTCACAGGTTTGTTGTCAGAACAAAGTGAAAGTACACCATGTAAGCCACTCTGAGCTTGTTGGAAGGTGGGTTACAAGTGAGAAGACAGACGGATTGAAAGATAGAGAAAATAAATTCACCACTACTGTGCTGGAATAATGCCATAAGAGAGGAAGATCACAGAACAAAGAAAGCCTATACTCAGAGAAGCAGAGTAACATGGGTGATACCCATTGTACCTGAGGCAAATGCATTTTAGGATTATTATTATTTTTTGCCACATGTTAATTCAGCTGTGCCTTCTGAGACAATGTAGAGATCAGGCTTAACTATGCTCCCTCATGACTCGAAAGATTTCCACAAGTTGGAGTCTTATGAAAAGCTCAGCAGGCCTGACAGCACTAGCAGAGTGATGGAAAATCTAATCATTTCTGCCTGTCTGAGTCTCCCATTGCGGACCTGCGTGATACAAACAGAACTCTGCATCACGAAGAGTCAGGAAGCTTAAACTGCATTAAACTTTAAAGCAGAACCATTTTTCTGCTATAAAGGTAGAGTTGTATTTCTGTAGGTTTTACACCTGAGTAGTGGCAACCTTCTCTCTGCTTGTTTTGAATACATGATGGGGGAATTGTTTCTCTGATTGAACTACTTGACTCAGTACTTTTTAAAAAGCCTCTAGACTTAAATTTCAGTTTGCATGTGTGAATTTTTAAATTTATTTTTTTTAATTTTTTCACATCCTCCTCATTTTCTTAGAAGCTGCACAGGTGAAACTAATGTGACATGTATTAAATGATCTATTTCTCTTCTTCCCCAAGGGAACTACCTGCTGGCTTAAAGTCTGTGGATTTTGACCCAGTTGTGGGAGAACCAATTACGTTCGTGAACAGGTTGCTCAATAATGGCCAATTCCATGCGTTCACTTGTAGCACCAAACAGAATTAATTTTCTGTTAGGACTCCTGAGTCTTTTACAAAAGCATGAGAAGCAGAAAGCCAATAGGTGCAGCTGTTCCCATCTCTGCATTTCCACACCAGTCATGCAGGTGTTAAGGAATCAGGAATATCACCAGAAGAAAAATAAAGTTGTTGTGGCAAATGCTTCCACCAGTGTGTTATGTATGTATGTATGTATGTATGTATGTATGCCAGAGGGTGCTGGTGGTTTAGTGTTAGTACCCTTTGGACTCTTGAGCTCCTGTGGTTTTCATGCTACAGTAACTCATAGGCGGAATTTATGACCAGACTTTTAATGTTGCAATAAAGGATGGTTGTGTTTGAAAAGCCTGCTTACCCCATACATGTTTTCCTGCTATTCCAACACAACAATGTTGTGGTAATGAGGGTGAGGGTGGGATTCTGCTGAGAGCTGAACAACCGGCAGGCAGTAGGAATAATCACTCCCAGTTACTGCTGGTAAAGCAGTCTGGAATCTGGATAAGGCCTCCATCTTGAAAGCTGAGCAGACCTATGTGCTTAACTTCATCCTGCAGCTTGGAGTGGTTTTTTTTCTTTTTTTAACCCCAGGCTCACATTCTGTGGTGTAATTTACATATAAGTAGACCTACAATCCTGTCCTGGTAGGACTTTGTCTAAAACAGGGTAGTAAACAATATTACCAAATTTCAACCACCTGCCTTTTACAGTTTTCTTTCTATGACCCAAACATGCTTGGGACAAAAAATGTCCCAAAGAATTTGCATAACAATGTTGTATCTGGGGTGATTTAGTGACCCCAGGCAGTGGGGGAACAACAGGAGGCATCCATGGGTCATTTTAGTCTCTTTTTATTGCAAGGAAGAGCAGAAAACACTTCCTTCAAAAAGAAAATAAATCCATTGAGCATTGATATGATGATTTAAAGTTTTATAGGCCTCAGGTTTTTCAACTGCTAATTGACTCTTAATAGCTCGGACAAGGCCCCACCATTGTTATGCAGATTTCCTACATTTATATTGCTGAAGGAAAGATAAGTCTGAAGTTACCTTAAGTAGCTGAAACCTGAAATCCATTGTTATTCTGATCCTAACAGCCTGGGAGAAACATTCAGTCAGACAAAAGCCTTTCATATGCACAATTTGCTAGATGACCCTCCCCAACTCCCCAGGTTATTCCCAGCTGGTTCCCCTGGTTGGCTCACCAGCCCCCCTCTCTGCTGGTTTCCTACTGGCTTCTCTGACTCCTCCTACTGGCTTCTCACTGCCCTTCCTAAACACCCCCCAAACTGCTCTCCCTAGCTTCCATTACTCTCTTTAGCCCACCCCAGCTTACCAGACAGCAGTGACAAGGGTCCCTTTTTCTCCCCCCCCTTCTTATTATTGGTGGCTGGGCATGCTGCAGAGGAAAGCGTAAGCCCACAGCCATCTGCCATGTTCATTTCGTAAGACTGTCTCTGACATTGCAGTAGGTGGCGAGGGGAGGGGAGAGGTGAGGCAAGGATATGAGAAATCCTATGGCTTCTCCAGCTCTAGCCCTGCCCCTGCCAGCATGCCAGAGGCACGTCTAGAAGAAAAACAACGCAAAGGAGGATGGAGAGGTAAAAATCACCTCCATTGTTCCTCCTGCCCTGCCTGCAGCAGCCTGGCAGGACATTGGATATTGGCAGCCTCCAAGATCAGAAGCTTCTGTCCAATGAGGCTGCAACCCACAGTATTGCACCCTTAAAAAGTGGGAGATGCTAACCCCAGATCTTTTGTGTAATGTCTAGTTTTATCCCAAGTTCCACACAATCCTATGTGCAGGCTTGCAGCCTTTGGCAATTCTGGGCAAGTTATGCAATTACATTGGAGGAGAAATTGATAAATGAAGGCTAATGTCCCCTGGCCCACACCTTCTCATGGGAGACCTTTTCATGGGACGAAGAAAGAGTCCTCACTAATCCAAGGATATTCTGTATAAGCGAAGGAGGAGGATCACATTTTAAAAAATATTTATAGCATCCATTTCAAGCTTACCACCTCCGTAGCCATGTGAGTGGCAGGTGTCCAGAAACTCATTTTCTCTGTTTCAAATCTGATCTCAGTGGAGAAGTTATGCAAGGTTATGGTCTCATCAGCTGGAAAAGAAACAGGAGTAGCTTCATTTTAGATGTGGTTAGCATCTCCAACCAGAAACAGCTGAGACACTAGCCACAGAAGGAGCATCAGCTCTCTCATATTTTCCTTATGAGTGACAGAGAATCAGGAATGCTTTGCACACCATTGCTTTGAGTGGGTATGCTGGGTGCATTCTAAATCCAGCTAAGATCCACTAATTAGAACGGGGAGCCAAGATGGCTCCCAGGTCAACAGCTTTTACTGTCTGCTGTGCCAAGAATAAAACTGGAAACATATTTGGCTCAACTCTGGCATGAAAAATTCAAAACACACTCACACTGCTCTGTGGTACAGAGGACTCTCCTGAATGAATGGTTTGTTTGTTATGAAATATTTACTGCTTAAAGAGACCCAAATTCATCTTTGCAGTGCACAGAAAAGCCTCCAGTAAAGATCTAACTCAGAAACAAAAAAGTTTGTGGGATTACAAAATAAAAGCACTGGAGCTTGGAAAGTAACTGACAATATGAAATTGCAGAAGGAATGGAAATAACAAGGTGAGACAAAAGTGTTGGATGAAACTTGGGCCACATTTATTTAATATTAAAGAGCAAAGATCTGCAGAGGGGAAAAATGACTGTGTGGGAGACTAGCTTTCATGACCCCACAGGCCCACAGCCTGCAAGCAATTAGGGCAATCCAAACCCTGCTTCAAGAGAGGGATGGAAAGTGGTTCCCAACCTTAAGACCACACCTAGCTGGTGTGGAGTGAGGACTTCCTGAGTCACCCCCTCCTGGTGCCACACAACTCTGGGTGGAAAAGGCAGGTTGGCCCCAACGGCCTTCTGTGCCCCACCACTAGGTCACACTGCCCTGATTGAAATTACCATAAGGGTGTCTCAGCAGGTTCTTGCCAATTCCTATGCCTGCCTATTGTATCCTGTAGAACCCTGCTGGATGTGACCAATTAACCTGCCTACTATTAAAACACAGCTTATCAAAATTTATCAGCCTGGATACTCAGTGCAAACCAGGCAAAACAATTTCACTAATGAGGCCAATTTTGAGGGTGAACAAAAAAATCCTATTTGCCCCACCCAATGAGGCGACTGGTTAATCTTGCACTAAATACAGGCAAGGAGGGTGGATGCTGCTGGAAGGGAAGAAGGTGACCTCCAGGATGGAGCTGACGTAAATAAGCCCAAGCTACGCCCCTCCCTGAGGATGCAGTGTGCGGTGCAGATGCATGCTTAGCTGCAGGAGCCCTTCCCCTGTTCCACCCACCTGCCAATTTGTCCCTTGACTGGAACTGTGGCCAGCTGGTCGGAGGAGGAACGTTCATTGTCAAAGTTCCACTGCCTCTATTCTTCTGCTTTTTACTGTGATCCATGTCCACAGTGCCAAACTATGTGTGACATGCAGTCACTCGATCTATCTATCTATCTATTGGAAAAGCAGCCCTTGGATAATGCAATTTTGAGCAGAGCACTGGTTGAGGGCAGGAGGGCCTGCTGAACCCTTTCCTCTTGGGCCATTTCCCCCCCCCCTTCACCCCCAAGCTGCTTTCCTGGCTTCAGGGGAACTCTAAAATTGGATTAAAGGGGCTATAATATTAATCTAAAGGCACTCAGTAGGGAGGTTCACACAAACCCTCCCACGCATTGAAATAACATGTAAGAGGGGTTGCGTGGCTCTGAAGGCTAGCGCCCCTCCCCCTTCCACCGCTGCCATGCCCCCAGGTGCCATAGCCCAGAGCAGAAACACTCCTGCACTGTTAACATGTTTGGCTTGTTAACATGGGAAAGAGCTCCTCACACATATTGCTGTGCATGCGTAGAGGTCCTCCATGTGAAGAGGAACCCTGATTGGGCCAGAGGCTCTCCTCAATGGAATTCTATGCGTGCATCATATCAGTATTCACGGAGACCCTTTCCCATGCTGTCCATGTGCACAAATGTCAGGGAAGTGTTTCCACATGCCAAGGCATATGTCAGTAGTAAGGGGCAGGACTCCCCCTCCCCCCATGTGTTCTTTCCGTGTGTGTGTGTGTGTGTGTGTGTGTGTGGCTGTGTTGTGTTAACCTCCCTTGTGAAAGTGTTTGTAGGCGGAGTTCTACATTCCAGATATAGCTCTTTAAACTGATCTTCTTTCGTTCTTAAGTTCAGCTATGCAGAGTTTGAGTGTTTAGAAGGTCTTAAATTCTAAATAACTGAAGATTCACAGTAGCTATGTGGTGAGCAGTGAGGTCACTAGGTTTGCAGATGGACACCAAATTATTCAGGAGAGTGTGAAAGCCAAAGTGGGCTGTGCACAACTCCAGTAGGATCTCCCCAAACTTGTTGAATGGGTAAACAATATGGCAAATGAGATTCAGCGTAAGTATAAAGTGATACACATTATGGTGGTGGTGGTGGTGGTGGTGGTGATGATGATGATGATGATGATGATGATGATGATATATTGATGGGGGTCTGTGAATTGGGTGTGACTATTTAGAAAAGAGAGCTCCAGATTGTGGCAGACAGCTGACTGAAAACATCCAAATCCTGCATTTTCAGTAAAAAGGCCAACTTAGCATAGCATGGGAATTATTGGGAAGGAAATTTAACATAGCATATCATTATCCCTTTATGTGGACCTGTGGTGTGGCCACTTTTGAAACAATGTGCACAGTTGCGATTGACCCATCTCCAAAATGGTATTATTAAAGGCTACAGAAACAGAGCAACCAGGGTTGGCCCCAGGGTGACAGGTGCACTTGGAGTTTATGATTTGTAGGTTTATGGGGTTTTTTTTTGTATGTGTGTTCATTTAAAAATATAAATAAAAATATTTTTTTTAAAAAAGAAGAAAAAAAAGAAGAAACAGAGCAACCAAAATGATCAGGGAGGTTGGAGCGCCCTCCCTAAGGAGAAAAGCTAAAGCATTTGAGGATGTTTAGTTTAGGGGGAAAAAAAGGTTGAGTAAGGGGAGAGGGAGAGACGTTACAGAGTTTTGTGAAATCAGTGTTCTGGATCATGTTAAGAGCCCCCATGCATAGAAGAGACTTTCCTCTTCAGACAGTCACCCTCCACACATCCAGGCTGAGGAGAGCAATGGTGGAGGGGGAGGCGGGGCTGGAGCACTCCCCCTCCTCACGTGTTTAAACAACAAACTTTGAGATTGCCTGAACAGGGCTCTGGACTGATGAAAGAAAGTACTTTTTCACACAACACATAATTAACTTGTGGAGTTTTTTTTTTTTAATCTTGCTTACTACTTTGGTTTTATTCTGTCTTAACCTTATGGTTTTATATTATGTTGTACTACGTTATTGCATTTTACAGTTTTAAGCTTTGTGTTGTAAACTGCCCAGAGAGCTTTGGCTGAAAGATGATAAATAAATAAATTTACTGCCCCAGGATATGGCAATGGTCACTCGCTTAGCTGGATTTTATACAGCGAATTGGGCAAATCAATGTCTAAAGGGGCTTAGCCATGATATTGATGTAGGACCTCATGTCCAGTGCCTTCATACCCTGCTTGTAGGTTTCCTTCCTGGAAGCATCTGGTTGGTCACTGTTGGAACCCAGATGCTGGACTCATTCTGATCCATTGGGGCTCTTAGATTCAACTTCAACCCATGAAGCCGATTGGTGGGAGGGTCAGGACAGATAAAAAGGAGGCCTTCTTCACACAGCACATAGTTAAACCATGGAATTCACTTCCACAAGATGTAGTGATGGCCACCAATTTGGAGGTCTTTAAAAGGGGATTGGACAAATTCACAGCAGATAAGGCTATCAGCGGCTACTCATCCTGATTGGCTATATCAGTGATGGCAAACCTTTTTGAGCCTGAGTGCCCAAACTGCAACACAAAACCAACTTATTTATTTCAAAGTGCCAACACTGCAATTAAACCTGAATACTGGGGTTTTAGTTTAGTAAAAACAACTCATACAGTTGTCTGAACTAATTAACATATTTTGTCTTAAAAGAAAAACACAATAACAGGGCTTTCAATGATACAAACAGTTTTTTATTGAAAAAAACATCAACTCAAATTTTTTAAATAGTACTACATTGTACACATAGCCTGAAGGTAATTTAGATAGGTTTGGGGGAAAGAGGGCGGGGGATTGTGAAGAAGCCAGGGAGAATGTGAGGAAAGGAGGAGACCTCAAGCGTTTGGGGAAAAGAGGGGGGGATTGTGAAGAAGCCAGGGAGAATGTGGGGAAAGGAGGAGACCTCAAGTGTTTGGGGGAAAGAGGGGGGGATTGTGAAGAAGCCAGGGAGAATGTGGGGAAAGGAGGAGGAGGTGCTGGCTAGGAGGGAATGAGGCGGCTGGGGGGGCAAGAATGAGGTGGCTGCATGGGAACGCACGACAGGGATGTAATACGAGCCTTACCTGGGCTCTTCCGATCGTTCCTGCGGCGGCCCGATCTCACTCTTCTGAGCGGCGTGGAGCGTTCTCCTCGCCGCTCAAGCTGCTGCTGCCGCCGCCCGTCGCTCTTCTGAGCGGCGTGGAGCATTCTCCGCGCCGCTCAAGCTGCTGCCGCCGCCGCCACCCGTCGCTCTTCTGAGCGGCGCGGAGCATTCTCCGCGCCGCTCAAGCTGCTGCTGCCGTCCGTCGCTCTTCTGAGCAGCGTGTTCTCCGCGCCGCTGAAGCCGCCTCCGCCTCTGGACCCGCCGTCGCAGCCCGTCGCGTCATGCCCTGTGCGCTGGATCCCCGCGCTCTGTTTTTGGCGGCGGCGGGGGGTGGGGAACCAGGGCAGCAACAGGACTTAAACAGCCCTGTTGCCCTGGTCTCCCCCCGCCAAAAACAGAGCGTGGGGATCCAGCGCGCAGGACATGACGTGACGGGCGGCAGATCCGGCGCGCAGGACATGATGCGATGGGCAGCGGCGGGTCCAGCGCGGCCGGCACGGAGGCAGCAGGTAGGCCCGTCGTCCCCGTCCGCCGCATCACGGCCTGAGCCTTGGCGCGCAGCATGACGCTGCCTCACGCCGCCGCTGGAGACCTATGGCTGGTGGTGACCTATGGCTCACGTGTCAGCAGAGTGGTCCACATGTGCCACCTGTGGCACGCGTGCCATAGGTTCGCCATCACTGGGCTATATGCTAAGGACTGGTGCCTGAGTTTTGCTTTCTTCCTCCTCCCTCCCAATCCCTTTTCCTTTTGTGTCATGTCTTTTAGGTTGTAAGCCTGACAGCAGGAACTGTCTAATATTAATCTTTGTAAGCCACTCTGGGAGCCTTTTCTGACTGAAGAGTGGGGTAAAAAATGCAATAAATAAATAAATAAATAAATAAATAAATAAAATGCCTGTGTACACTGGTTGCTGACCAGGAGGGTGCTGTTGCACTCATGTCCTGCTTGTGGGATCCCATGGGCAGCTGGTTGGCCACTGTATGAACAGAATGCTGGACTAGATGGGCCCTTGGTCTGATCCAGCATGGCTCTTCTTATGTTCTTAACTTCTTATGTTCACATATATATGGAGCCATGTGGGGGCCATTCAATCAACCAATCATAGCATCTGGCCATTAATTAATTAATCATTCTACTTAACCACTTAGTCACTTCCAGTGATGCATTTAAAAAAATCATGATACAGTCCAATGTACAGTACAATGTTGACTCTCCACATAATGTTTACTAGTACTGCCCCAATCTAGCCATAAAAATGTTAGCTTGTTCTTTGATAAGACTTTTGTTTCTCTTTATGTGTCCACCTGTTGGGTCTGTGAGAACCACTGTGAGACCTGCAGTGTGTCTTCCATTTTCCTTGGGCCTGAGAGAGGCCTAGAAAGCATCTTAGCATCTCTCTCTTCCCTGCATGCCTGTCCCATGGGAAGCTGCTTTGGTTCCCAGCCAGTGTGGCGTAGTGGTGAGAGTGTTGGACTGGGACTCAGGAGATCCGGGTTCTAGTCCCCGCTCGGCCATGAAACTCACTGGGTGACTTTGGGCCAGTCACTGACTCTCAGCCTAACCTACCTTACAGGGTTGTTGTGAGGATAAAACAGAAAGGAAGGAGGAGGAGGAGGAGGAGGATTATGTAAGCTGCCTTGGGTTCCTTGCAGGAAAAAAGGCGGGGTATAAATATAATAAATAAAAAATAAAATAAATAGATAGGTCAAAGAACGGACAAGCTAATGAATTCTTGGCATGCAGAGCAGGAGGAGGAGGTGTCCGTGCTTAGCACTGTGTTTAGGCCTACTATGCTGAGAACCAGCACCAGGTGTACTTGCCCAATAGCTGGCTATGATGAGAATCAGTACCAAGTGTAGATACCAGGCCGCATCACAAATGCTTGTGCCAACATTACTCACCCTGCTTATTAGCTTAGCAGTAATGTCTTGCTTAACTGTCAGCTTCAAATAGTTGGTAGTCGTTATGTATAACTACCAGCTGCTAGCATTAAGTGTAAACAGCAAAAATGTATAAGAAACTATTGTCTGCTTTGTTTTGGTGTTTGGACTTTGAGTGGTGCCTGCCAGACTGCCATGCCGTGGTCCATCCCAACTTGCTTGTTTGTTGGGTGCACGTGTACGTCATTATAAGTTACTCAATAAACGTGTCTCCTTGTATGTAAATCTGGAGCTGACTTATCCTTCCCTGGGAATCAGTCGAGATCTTGACAGGCCCACAGCAGGGGACTGATACACCACCTCTGAAAATTCCTCTCTAATCATCTCTGAATTTCCTAATTTTTCGAGCTGTGATTTTCTAAAGGTTAAAAGCTTAAATCTAATGACACTTCTATGTTTTCCTAACCTTATTCCAATAGGCAAACATTTATTGGGAGTTGTGCTGGTGATGCAATAAACATAGAGGTAGTGGACATGTGTCACCAAGCACACTGAATTGAATAGGGTTTGGGCCAGCTTGTCACAGTGAGAACTGTACTTGAGTAAAACTATGCTGTTAACAAAATATTGTGTGGAGTGGAGCAGCAGCTGGACAGCTCCCATGTATTTCCAGTTACTGAAGAAATAGCTCAGATGGTTAAGAATGCAGAAGCAGTCAGGGTTACATGGCAGCCAATCACAGGCTCTCCAGGGAGCCATGTTTGTTTTCCAGCAACAAATGGCATCTGTAGATTCCTGGAACTGGACTAAAAAGAAAGAAAAAAGAGAAATTAGCACAGCAATATTGCAGTTTTGGCTTGCCATTCAAGAGGACATAAGGATATCTAATATTGCACAGATCTATAATTCAGAAAGATCTCAAGCATAGGCATGCTATTCCATATTTTTGTGTATTTCTACCCTACCCTATTTGCTCCTGACTGCAGTTGGTCGACTCCAGGTTTCTAGGAGAAACCAAAGTAGTTCCTGCAAAGCTGAAGTCTGCCCACTACTACTGTAATGGATAGAGTGGCTGATTTCAAGTGAGGAGACTGAGGTTCAAGTTGGTACTAAGCCATGAACTTGACTCAGTGTCCTTGGATGTATTGTTATTTCTCAGAATATCTTGGCTCACAGAGTTGTGGGGATATTTTGGGACTTTCGTGTCTGAAGGATACTCCTGTTGATACTCCTGGTGACCTTGTTGATACTCCTGGATCTGTCAGTGGCTTTCAATAAACCATGGTATCCTTCTGGGGCAGCTGTCTGAGTTGGGAGTGGGGGGTATTGCATTGCAGTGGTTCTGCTCCTACTTGGATGGCCGGCTCCAGAAGGTGGTGCTTGGGGAATAATGCTCGGCCCCGTGGACTCTCCAGTACGGGGTTCCTCAGGGGTCAGTCTTATTCCCCATGCTATTTAATATCTACATGAAACCACTGAGTGGGGTCATCTGGAGTTTTGGATTGTGTAGAGGTGTGCTCCCTACCTTGGGGGTGCTCCCTACCTTGCCTCGGTGAGCAGCCCCCCTGAAGCCCCGATTCTCTGGGCTGCTTGAGCCGACAGCGCAGGGTCCTGTGGCGTCATTTCTGGCTGGCCGGAAGTGATGCGATAGGAGCCTGCGCCAACGTGATGGAAACCTGTGCCACGTTTTTGGCATAGAAACCAGGGCAACATGGCTTAAAACGGCCATTGCGGATGATGATGATGATGATGATGATGATGATGATGATGATGATATTCTTGATGGGAGCTGAATTCAGGAGCCAGCACTAAGACAGGCTTTGTTGCAGGATGAGTGCTGCACATAATCTGTTCCATCTCTGCCTCAGCACAGAGGCTAATAAGTCGAGGCAGTTAGTTCATTGCCACTTTCCAGTTACTGTACACACTGTAGTGTATGGGAACTTTTGGAGTGCAGGGAAAGATGAACATATAATGACTTGGTAGTCATGATGCCTGCTAAACATTGCCCCATCTTATCTATTTCCATTTATTTGAAAACAGAGCATTAAAAAGATTCTCTCAGAATAACAAAAGCAAAAGCACTCCACTGGATTGAATTCCGAATGCGTGCACACACACCTTGTGTCATTACGCTGGGTTTATTGTGTGTGAACAATGTTCCCACTAAGTATTAAGCTGACAGCATTGAGTCAATATTTACCAAGATGATCTCCCCCGGAAGAGCCATGAGGATGCTGAATGGTCTTTGTTTCCTTCCAAGTAGTATAGTTTCAGAATAACTGCAGAGGTAAGAAGAGTTGTACTCAAGTGATGTTTGTTCCCCATGTTATCTCCCCCACCCAATACATTTTCTTTCTCTATTTCTATTATATAGCAGTTTTATATTAGCAAAGCTGGACATTACCGTATTGTCCCGAGTATAGGCTGCACTCCCCCCCCAATGTAAGTCTTTAAACTAGGGGTGCGGCCTACAATCGGGATGTTGCAAAAAAACACTCCACCGCTGCTTTCTGGCTGGTTATTTGGGACCCACTGGGCCCCGTGGTCCTGCCCATACCTTGCCTCTGCAAACAGGCTTCTTCCATTCTGCTTTTACACGGAAGTAAGCCGAGGAGAGAACCGTGCGGTTGCAAAACCCCATACCTTGCCTCTGCAAACTGACTTCTTCCAATCTGCTTTTACACGGAAGTAAGCCAAGGAGAGAACCCCGCAGTTGCAAAACTGCCCATAAAGCAAACAGACTTCTTCCAATCAGGAGCGAGACTGGCGATAGTGAGCAGTTCACTGTGGGGGGTGAATAAAGGGAGCTGGGAGGGGCTTAAGTTGAGAGTGGGTTATCGGTTGTGACACAAAGTGAGATAAGTGGTGAGGAGGGGGTTGTGTGATGAAGAAGGAGGCTGAAAGTGTCGGGGTCCTTGAGAGAGAGGTGGTTGAGAGGATGAGAAGGGGCTGTGTGAGGGAGAGGTAAGCCGAGAGAATAAGGAGGTGGCTAAGAGGGTAAGGAAGGGCCGTGTAAAGGAGAGGAGGCTAAGAGGGTGAGGGGGCTGAGAGATGAGGATGAGGTTGGGTTTTTTTTTGTACAGGGGCTAACTTTACAAAGTTAAAAATTTAATTTTTTAAAAATAGCACCAAACTTTAAGGGTGTGAGTTATAATCAGGAGCAGCCTATACTCGGAACAATACGGTAATTTTGTGTGGTGCTCTAGGTAAAAATTAGTCAATAGAAGGCAAATTGGGAGGGTTCCATCCTTAAAAATAATTTTTAATAATAAAAATAAAATTGGGTAGTTTTACCTAGTGGTTGGCTGGAAGGCAGCCTTCAAAGGAAGATGAGTATCTACCATGTCAAGATGGGACTTTACTCTTTGAGGTTTACCTTTTCTCCAGCCACTAGGTAACACTACCCAATTTGGCTTCCATCGATGTTTTTTAACCTAATTCACTACCCAAAATAAATATCTAGCTTTGCTAATACAATAACTGCTATGTTTCTCTTTACCTTTACTTTTATTTTCTAGCTGTCAAGGAACCTGTGTCCAACCTAAGGTTGAAAAAAATCTGAGTAAAAAATAGATTTTATATTTTCCAAAATGGAGGAAATCGCCCATTGCATGTTTCTTTGTCCCAACAGCCCAAGTTGTAAAAGGAAACCTGCATCACATCTAGCTGAGGCTAACCATTTAGGTCTGTCCATGCCTCTTTGTCCACCTTAAGACTTTGACCATGCAGACTTCATGACTTCAGCATTATGTCAGACTTTTTCTCTCTCCTCTACCCTGCTTTTTATAATTTATAACTATTTATCTAATGAAGAGATCTGGAGATATTGAAAGCTTGCCTACAATTTTGTGCATTAAAAAAAATGCTAGCCTTAAAGAAAAACTAATCTTGTGGCTCCAAGAGAAAGCTAGCTCATGCTGCTGACATGGTTCTGCTCACATCCACAAGATGTTTGCAACACCCACATGTATTTATTTGTTTTAAAAATTCCTAGGCTGCCTTTAATGGCAAGAGCCCTTAAGTGAGGCCATGCATGTCCTGGATGGGCTGGATTTCATAGATTTCATATATCATAGAGTTGGAAGGAGCCTACAAGGCTATCGAGTCCAACCCCCTGCTCAATGCAGGAAACTAGAGGAGGGGTCTCCCATCCAAGTAATAACCAGGCTTGACCCTGCTTAGCTTTCCACGCTCAGACAAGCCGAGCCAGCGTAAGCCACATGCCTGTATCTATGAGGGCCAATAAACTGAAGCGGAATCCTGGCAAGATGGAAGCCCTGTGGGTGAGTGGTTCCCAAGTCCAAGAGATAAGCTCATTGACTCTTCTGGATGGGGTTGCACTCTCTTTGAAAGATCAGGTGCATAGTCTGGGGGTATTCCTAGATCTATCATTGTTGCTGGAGTCCCAAGTGGCCATGGTGGCTCCGAATGTTTTTTACCAGCTTTGACTGGTTCACCAGCTAGGGCCTCTCCACAGGCATAGCTTGGCTACAATGGTACAGGGGCTAGTAACCTCAAGACTGGATTATTGCAATGTGCTCTATGTGGGGCTGCCCTTAAAGCTGGTTTGGAAGCTGGAGCTAGTGCAGAATGCAGCAGCTCAGCTGTTGTCAGGAGCTGCCCTTTTCAGCATGTAACGTCTTTGCTGAGGGAACTGCACTGGCTGCCTATTTGCTACCAGGACAGGTTTAAAGCTTTGCTACTAGTGTATAAGTCCCTAAACAAGTTGGGACCAGGATACTTGAGAGAGCACCGTATCCTTTATCCTCCTGCCCAGTCACTGAGATCATCAGATGGGATGCTCCTGGTGGTTCTGCATGGACCTATGGCCTGATTGGATCCCACCCGGAGCAGAGCCTTTAGTGTAGTGGCTCCCTTTCTGTGGAACTCCCTGCCTCTGGAGGTCAGGCAGGCACCAACATTGTGTTGTATTTGGTTCCTGATGAAGACATCTTTATTTCAAGAAGATTTCCTTGATTGACCAGCCACAGTTTTATTGGTATTCTGTTTTTAAAAACTTTAAATATGTTTTTAAAAATTCTTTTTAGCTTTTATTGTTCACCACTCCAGAATCTGTTTAGGTGTAGAGTGTTATATATATGTTGTAAGTAAGTAAGTAAGTAAGTAAGTAAATAAATAAATAAATAAATAATACGAGCCTTCCCAAGATAGCTTACATAATAAAATCCCTTACAATAAAAATCCATACAATGATAAAACAGCAACAATTACTAAAAGTAACAAATACCAGCAATAAAACATCTAGCTCTTACAGTAATGTTCTAGCCCAGACAGGGTTATGTTCCAATGAACCATGGCTTCATCTTAGAAAACTCTTAACATTCTGCTAAACTCTTCAGTCAGTCATTCTATTGCACCTTGGGTAAATACTGAAAAGACAACTAAACCCTTATAAATAAACAAATTCAGGGCTGACAGAATTCACTGTCATGAGATGTGATGGCCATGGCTTAGAGCAGGGTTGTTGAACATCGTTTGGAGAATCTCTCAGGGCTGCATCCCACTGGTGGGGGGGCAGTGTGGCATAGTGGTGAGAGTGTTGGACTGGGACTTGGGAGATCTGGGTTCTAGTCCCCACTCGGCCATGAAACTCACTGGGTGACTTTGGGCCAGTCACTGACTCTCAGCCTAACCTACCTCACAGGGTTGTTGTGAGGATAAAATGGAGAGGAGGAGAAGGATTATGTAAGCCACCTTGTGTTCCTTGCAGGAAAAACAGCGGGGTATAAATATAATAAATAAATAAATAAATAATAAATAAAGGCAAAAGGGACTGGGCCAAAGTACCAGCATATTTTAGCTTAAAGCACTTCCTGTCTCCATAGCTCTCTCTGTCCTACTATACTTGTGAACATTCACCTGTTGATGGGGAGAGTGCTAGAACTAGAGTTACCAGTGTTGGAAAATTTTTAGGGGCTTCTCCACAAGGGAAACATCCAGAGATTTTATAGGGATGGGTGAGAATTTTGTTTCAGTTTGCTTTTGATAGGATCCCCCCCCCCCCAAATTCACACAGTTCTTCATATTTGGGAGTGAAAGAACTTGAGATTTAAAAAATTTGAATGTGGGATAAAATGAAACTGACAGATTTGCCCATCTCTATTGAACCTGAGGCTAGTGGTTAGGAGACTTTGGAACCCAAGCCAAGATCCTCACAGATGCCTTCCCCTAAGTCCAATTCTCTTGAAGAGTCAAGTACTTCCTGCTCCACCACACCTGCCCAACAGCCAGGTGAAGGCCACAGAAAGGAGGAGAAGCACTCACCTTCAGGCCAGCAGGTTAGTCCTCACTCCGCAGGTAGGGGGTGGAGTTTAGAAGGGGTAGACCACATTGCAGGAACTCATAAAGCCTCAGTGCACATCCACTTCTTGGTTGGTGCAAGTTGCTCACCTGGAACCTTCCATGGTGCTGCAACCACCGGGATGCCTTGCCTTGTGGGTACCTGCTGTGGATGGGTCAGAATGCAAGTGAGCATTCAAAGATGGGTGCTTTCTTTCTGAGTGAGTCATTCAGATGCTTGCAACAGGCATTGTCCATGAGTGCCCATGTGAACTGACTGGTGACCAGAAAGAAAACTCTTCTGTGTTTTCCAGTAGTGCCATTAGCAACTGGTAGCCCATACTGGTGCATGCCAATCTGTATATAAACACACTGTATGTAATCATATGCATTGAGAAAATGTGTGATTAAGATAAGATTAGTGAATGTCTGAGTCAAAGCTTGGCAAGAAAAGCACAGGAGACATAAAAAAAAAGTGTGAACATGGCCTTTTAAAGATACAGGTTTGAGAAATGTTGCTTTCTTACTACTTTCTGGCAGGACAGCAGTCTCTTCTGTGATGATGATGATAATTATAAAAATGAGACTCAATGAAGATTATTGTTATTTACACAATCTGACAGGCAGCTCTTTTTGTGGAAATTCTTTTCTTGGCAGAATGAATGCCTTTCTTACAGGGAATAAAAACAATCAGAAATGGCAAAGCTTGCTGAAACACAGGAGATTTTGCAAGGCTTACCCTGTGGGTAGAAACATTGCTTCAAATACATGCAAGAGGGGAGCTAGCAGAGCAGCCCTTATAGTGTTTGCTATATTACATTTAATTTTTTTTAAAATTAAAATAATCTGTTTAAAGACACTCTGGTGACTATTCACAGAATGACTGAAACAGAGTGGAGAGGGAAAAAAACTTTATTCTGTTTAGTTTATAAAGTATACCCAGCCATTTGTCCCCCAAATAAAAATTTGTAATTAAAACAAATGGGAATACAGCTGAGATAATTTTTTTAAAAAAGGATATGTGCAATATTTGTTCCATGAAGTGGGAGGAGGTGGTGTATATTTTCTTTGTAAAACTTGAATTTCCCTTCTGGGGTTTTATAGTGCAGTTTGTATAATTATTTATGAGAAATAAGAGAGAGATAAATTAGCTCGTTTGGGCAATTTAAAACAGCAGCAAGTAAACCCAAGTTATATTTTACATCTGGCCCATTTTTTGAGTTAACTCTTCCAACACTGACATAACTGGTATGGAAGACAAAGGAGATTGCTACGAACTGGAATGGCTCTGTTGTGAATGATTCAGTCAGTTGTACACTCCGTGTTTGGTCTTCATCTTCTGACTTTTTAAAATGTAAGTGATTCAAATGTTGCAGAGTGCAGGGAACATTTTAAAAACACACGCAATACAAATGTGATACAAACTGAACACATGAAAATATGGACTGAGATAAAGTAAAATAACCCATCAAATCATTGCAAAATATGTCAACATTTAAATAAAGATTTCCCCTCTGTTTACAAAATGTAATAACTTCCTTACCTGTATCAATTTAGTTATATTTGACATTTCTGCCAATTGCCACACCTGCAAAAAAAATAAAAAATAAAATAAAAAGAGCAACAGAAGAGCACCATTTATAAGCTTCCAAGAGTTTTGCAGCTGCTAAAAGACTAAAAATTAGGTTTTATTGGGGTTTTTTGCATATAGATTTGTATATATATGCACTCCGTTGAGTGTGTGTGTGTTTATGTACATATTAGGTTGTGTGTCTTTTGGCTTTAAGTTTACTACAGCACCAACACCTAACATGTCCATTCTGATAATTGTGTGTGTGTGTATAAAAAAAATCTAGATGGACTAAGAGCCCCATCCTATGTGGGTGTTCGAACCCTCCAAACTCGGAGGATTTCAATCATCCAACTGAAGGCGGGAGGAGTGCAGCGGATAGGATTGCCACTGCGCTCCCCTCACCCTCAAAAACATTTAAATGTTTTACCCCTCCTTGTGAGGAGGAGGGGCTGAGGCACAGCCTGGATTCTTTGTACGATGGCGGTGCCTCACTCTTCCCCTCTCCACCCCTGGGAATGCCCCCCACATGCTGGAACCATGCCAGAAAGAACCGTGCTGACTGAAAGGTGGGTGGGAGGGTGCTCTGTGATTGGACCTCTGCTAAGACCTTGGAAGGGATTTCCGAGGTCGCATCAGGGAGTCTGACTTATCCTATCCCCCCCCCCCCGGCAAGGTTGGAGGGCCATAGGATTGCTCCCTAAGATACCAACTATATAACATTTTATAATGGTTTTCCTTAACACAAGGAGATCCCACTAGATTTTCTGTATATACAGTATAAAAGAAGTTCTTCTGGGACAACCCCCCCCTTATAGATTGTAGATTTTATTCCAGATTTTATTTTATTGTAGATTATAGATTGTCTAATCTATAAAATTATAAAATTATAGATTTTAATCTCATCGATGTGTGAGGGTATCGCCCTTCATTTACGATAAATATGTTTGTTTAGATTCATAGCTCACCCATTCCCTAAGTCTCTGGGTGGGGTGGGAGGTACCAAAACAAAAAGAAAGGAAAAATCCTGGCAAAATAAAGTGAAGTTTTTTTAAAAAATCGTATTCACTGAGATTATCCCACCTTTTCCCAATTTACTCTTCTTGAGCCACAAAGATCAGCTAAAACAGGAAATTCTTATAATAATTTTGTACATGCTTCATGGCCCTGCCCTTGAGGGCAGCGATGGCCCCAGTTGTGACATCCATGCACTGAGCATGAATATCTGCAAAGGGGAAGCATATGCGCATACAACTTTATGTGCATAGCCTTACAGGAGAACAGGAATCCCAATCACGCAGGGTTCCCAGTCACATGGAAATGTACACACATGGAATTGTATGCAGATTGACTTCCCCTTCGCAAATGTCTGTGTTCAACATACAGATGCTGGGTGGAGGGCTGGCAGGTGCGACTCATGATGTCAGGGGTGGGGCCAGGGGGTGTGGTCCTGCCCTTCATGTTAACACTTAAACAGGCTTTGGATGTCAGTGCATCTGCAGTGGGAGAGAGTTCCCCATTGGGGGGGGGGGCTGGCAGGCACCATGAAAGAAAGGTCTCTATTGACGTCATTTTTGTCTGCATCTGAAATGTAGATCATGTCATTATTACAAGTTCCATGGAGCTTAATGGGAAAAATGGGAGGGAGACATCCTCTAAGGAGTGTTGACCCTAAGCCAGTGGTGGTTCCAGGTTTTTGGGGTTCATAGTGGGGGAGCCCTTCGTGAATGTACCTAAGTCCTAGTTGCCACTATTCCCTCCACCCGTTTGCTTGCCTCTCCCTCTGGGTCCAATCTATACCACCTCCCAGAGGGAGAGGAGAAGTTGTGCAGAGGTTTCTAGGTTACTGCACTTTCTCCTCCTCCCACTCACTGTTTGCTTGCTTGGAGAGGAAAGGCGGCAATTGCAAGGAGGGGAGGTAGCAAGACCAGGAAGCTCCAGGGATCGGAAGTGGGGGCCTCTACTGGGTCATTGGCCTTTGGACATGCCCGATAATGCCGGACCTGCCCTAAGTTGTATAGAATGTAATAGACTGTGATGTATATTACATTAAGTATATTTCTTTCTTGAATGTGGAGAAAGCAAAAGAATAAAAAGCAACTCCAATGCATTGTGCCATCTGAAAACCTCTTTTCTGAAGGTGTATTTAAGATAATAAAAGGGTGAAGGACCAGAACAAAGGGCCTCAGGTCTTATACTGGGATGTAGCTCAGTGAGCCGTATGGAACCACATTAAACTGGTACCCAGTGAACTCTCTGGAGAAAGGGCAGGACAAATAATGCGATAAGTAAAAGGATAAGTATTATTCATATTTTGGTATCATTGATAAGCAAGGCAGTAAAAGGCCTATGGTTTGGCCAAGCCAGGTCTTAAATACTAGAAGTCTGGTTTTACAATGAAGGGCCCCCCTTCTGGATTTCTTTTGTTTTGTTCTCCCCCACATATTAGAAATTGAATGTATTCATTTATTTTTTTAAAAAGAAAAGGCATCTGTAGTATACAGAAAAAAATAGTTGCAGGCAATCATCCTCCTTACGAAAGCAGAGGGCTTGAGCAACTACTACCCCTCACTGCTTCCTCATGTTCCCTGCTGATGAATTTAGCTGTCAACCCTTTTCTGTGTTGAAGATAAAGTCTAAATATGTGTTCCCAGTGCACACATAGAACTGCTATATGTACATGTAGAACTATTGAAAGATTTTGCCAACCCATCTTAGCCTTTTGTGTTGAAGATAAAGTCCAGATATGGGTTCCCATTCCCAGTGTACACACAGAAGTGCTACATTTTCAGACATTGGCACATATTCCTCACACGTAATGAGATGTCCCTCCCTTTGAAGCAAAGTGCACATTGATGTGTGTGTTTGTACACATCAATGTGTGCTCATTAGAGCTTCCCTTGAGCAATAGGCATTGCTGAATTATCCAGGATGTGTTGCTTTTTCTGTGCTTGCATACATGCTGAATCCATCTTGTGAGTAGTTGAATGTCCTCCAGTATGTGACTTGGCATGTCCAGGAAAGATTTCTCAGGGTTTGAAAGGTCATCTGTACAAACTGGGAGAAGGAAGAGCCTTGCTGTTTCAGCGCAAATCTTTTACCTCTGCTAAAGCTGCAATCGTAAACACTCTTATTAGGGAGTAAATCCAATTGAATTCAGAAGGGCTTACTTCTGAGTAAACTTGCTTAGGAGTGCATTATTATTTATTTTTTGAATCCACAACAAGCAGAAAGGGAATGTTGGAGCAGAGGGTGTCCTTTAATTATCTTGCTCCTGTGTGCATGTATACATACTACACTGAGCCAAGGACTATGGAATTAAAAGAGAAAGAAACATTTATTTCCCTTTAATAGACAAAAATACGATGGAAAGGTCAGTTGTGGGAAAACATGTTCTCATTAAATAAATATCACACAGTGTATTCCTGGCCATTTTCAGAGCTGGCTTTAATTGGGGGCTATTATAATGCACAGAATAATATCAGGGTGAAAGTTCTGCTGTGTAGAGCTTGTAGGAATCATAAAACCTAATGATGCTAAATACAAATGCAAGAAGAGATGGAGGGAAGAAAGCCGCAAGCTGGCAAAAGCCTCATTATATGTTAAACCAACTGGATGAATAAACAGTTGAACTGAAAGGAAACAAGCATGACTAATACTGGTGACTTGAAGCCTATTTCAGTGCATTGAACAAAGTGGAAAAAATTCACGTTTTTTAAATTAAAATTAGAAACATTTTATTATAACAAAAGGATTGTTTATCTGTTTCGCTAGAAGCACATTAGTGACAGGGGTGTTGTTGAAAGTTGTCACCATGATTAAAAAACAGTTGTTGTGTTTTTAAAAAATGTGGTTTGCCATACTGTATCACCCATCTTTCCTATCCAAAGAATATTAAGATCTGCCCAAGCATCGGCATGAAGGACATGATGGCTCCAGATCCTTACACTTGACAACACATGACCACTGTTGCTTAAATGTTTGTGTAGAGCCTGTTTGAACATTATTAATGGAACAGGGGGATAGAAATCATTTAAATAAACAAATATATGTGCTCTGAATCATGCTCACAAAGAGCTCCTGCATATGTAGGATACCTCTTCATTTGGGTGAAAGGGGCAGCTCTGCAGACACATCCCACTGGGCTGCTCGGAACAGGGCCACTGCTGCTGTTGCTCAATGCCCCCACCCCCATCGTGCTTGCCCATGCCCCCGGCACAAGCTTACAGCAGCAGCATCTGGCTGAGAAGCCACCCACCATTTGAAATGTCCCTCTTTGCTCCTGGATGCACTACATCAAGGCAACTGTGGGGAATTTAAAATGATGGCCAGCTTATGGCCACCTGCTACTTACGCTGGCTCAGCTTGTCTGAGCGTGGAAAGCTAAGCAGGGTCAGGCCTGGTTATTACTTGGATAGGAGACCCCTCCTCTAGTTTCCTGCACTGAGCAGGGGGTTGGACTCGATGGCCTTGTAGTAGGCTCCTTCCAACTCTATCTATGAAATCTATCTATGAAATCTACAGATCATGGTGCTGCTGCTGCTGCTAAGAGCATTGGAGTTCCCATTGATATTGGTGGTGTGTGTGTGTGTGTGGCTACAATGATGTCAGCGGACCCATCAGACAGTGCTTTGTTAAGGGCTCCCTGAGTCCCCTCACATCCCTCTCTCAGAGCTTCCCCTCCAGTCAGGTAAAAGGGAAGTCCTCGAGGAGCTCTGTATGTACATTGTAGCCACGGTGCATGCAAGGCGTGACTGGATTGGAGTGCTGATTTTCCCACTGACATCACTCATAGTAGGATTGGTCCTTCACAAGCCTATGCTCATGCACAAACACACACACACACACACACGATGAAAATCGGGAGCACTGCGCTGTACAGTGGGCTTTTGATGTTTTTCTTAACATCTCTCTTCCTCCCTTTTGCCTCCCAATGCAGGCTGGGAGTTGGGAGCCATATATGCAGGGAAACTACCCCCTCCGTAGGCTTTGGTGATTGGGTGGTATAGAAATGTAATAAAACAAACAAACAAACCTTTCACATGGACAGCGACTGGAGGAAATACATGCAAAACACAGCAGGATCCATCTGCATGAGAGACAGAAAAAGTAATTCTCCTTTCCCTTGCATCTCTTCCATTGCTCTTTCTGCTCTGTATGTTTTATTTTCACCCAGGAAATGCATTGCCACTCGCTTATTCCACTTCATTATTTGCATTTTCAAAAACTCACTTTGGATAAATTGCTGTTGACACTTGGCTTTAATTAGCACTGAGCTTGGATACAGCTTAGTAAAAATAAATAAATTACTCATTCATTCCTCAGTGGAAAAAAAATATTAGGAGTCATTAATAGTCTCTGAAAAAAAACAAACTAATTAATTTGAAATGGATATATTTCAGATTTAAACTTGGATGAAACACTGATGTTTTATTTCAATTGATATTATTTTCCCTGCGCAAATTGGTAAGTTGGCATTCATTATTTGTCTATCTGTGATTAGTCAGTATATGAAGAGTGTGCACACTCCCTTTCTCTCTCACACACATCCAAGATCTTTCCTCTGTGAACTAAAGCATCCCTAATGAATATGAGGCAAGTGTCCAGCTGTCAGGAGAAGATACAGTCTATAGCCCCAATGAATGATGCCACTGAAGTTTGTAATTACTTAGTTTGCAATACAAATCCATGCGGCTCATAATGTTTGGCTGTATTCTCAATTGGGCACCATTTTCTCCCAACATCTCTGCTCCAGTTTGGAATTTCAAATGAGATTCTGAGCATGCATGTTTAGTGTTCAGCAGACCAAGCTCCTAAGGCAGTTCCCTTGCAGGAACATGCGCAAAAAATACTTACTCTTGGTGAAACTTTTGCCAGTTACTAGCTCTGTTCATAGGAACATAGGAAATGGCCATTGATGCTGAAACATACTAAGTGGCCATTGATCCATCTGGCCCAGTATTGCCGATACTGGCTAGGAGCAGCTTTCTGGGGTTGCCAGCAGGGTTTTCCCCCCTGCCCTACCTGGATGTGCCAGGGAATCAAAGTGGGGATCTTCTGCAATGCAAAGCATGTGCTCTACCATTGAGCTACGGCCACAGATGTACCAGCCCTGTCCTCAATGTTCCCTTCCTGCTGGCTCCATCTCTGCATTCAGCAGGAAAGTCCGAAGGGGAATTCTTCATGCATTTGGCTGAATGTGCTTAGAATCCTTCCCTGATACTGCAGGGTTCCTGATTGTGGGGGATATTCTTCATGCATTCAGCAGAATGCATGAAAAATCCCCCTTCAGACCTTCCCACTCAAGGTCAGCTGAGCAGTGCAGGGACACTGGGGGAAGGGCCTAGTGTGTGCGGCCCTCATCCCATCCATGCATTCATCTTTTCATAGATTTCATAGATCATAGAGTTGAAAGGGGCCTACAAGGCCATCGAGTCCAACCCCCTGCTCAATGCAGGAAACTAGAGGAGGGGTCTCCCATCCAAGTAACAACCAGGCCTGACCCTGCTTAGCTCTCCACACTCAGACAAGCTGAGCCAGCGTAAGCGTAAGCCACAGGCCATCTTGAAAGCATGAGTAGAGCTACTGTGAAACAAATTGAACTACAAAGCCACTCTTGTATAGGCACATGGGCAGAAACTCATTAATGAAACTCGTAGCCCCTTACTCTTGATAAAACTCTTGTTGATTCTGACCAGAACTTTTGTTCTGGTGAGTAAATTCCCTATTTGAGTAAATTCTCTCAGTCCAATTGTCCTTTACAGACATTTTATGTGGGTTGCTGGTTGCACAACAGGTTGCTCAATGGGTTGCATAAGAGTTATGAGAGCCAGTGTGGCGTAGTGGTTAGAGTGTTGGACTGGGACTCAGGAGATCCGGGTTCTAGTCCCCACTCAGCCATGAAGCTCACTGGGTGACTTTGGGCCAGTCACTGACTCTCAGCCTAACCTACCTCAGAGGGTTGTTGTGAGGATAAAATGGAGAGGAGCAGGAGGATTATGTAAGCTGCCTTGGGTCCCTTGCAGGAAGAAAGGCGGGATATAAATATAAATTTAAATAAAAATAAATAAATAAATAAAAGTTATGTGCAACTGGTTGCACAATGGGTTGCACAAACATAATGCAGAACTACTTGCACAACTATGCTTGCACAAATGTAACTTCAGTTGGGTTCTTCTCTTTTGCATGCTTCAGAACCTAGTTTCCATTAGCACAGCATTTGCGCTCATGGAAAGACAGCTGGATACTGCCCAAAGACTAGAACTGGGAATTCTCTGCTCTGTCTGCAGCTGCCTCATATGGTATGCAACAGAACCGTAGTTTGGAGTAACTTGCGGGCTAATGAAGTATCCTCTGGACTGGTTCCACCCTCCTAAGCTAGCCATCGGACTGTCCTCACAGTGGCGCAGCCAGGGCTGGGTATTGGGGTCAATGTCCAGGGCCCCACAGCCCCCCCCCACAACTACACACAGAGAGAGGCAAGTGCAGAAGCAAAGCCCATTTTACTCCTGTAGTCATGATGGTGCTATGATTTAAGTGAGTCTATAATGCAAAACTGAGTGTTTTTTGTTTTGTTT
The DNA here is from genome assembly GCA_021292165.1 of Shinisaurus crocodilurus. Lineage (NCBI taxonomy): Eukaryota > Metazoa > Chordata > Lepidosauria > Squamata > Shinisauridae > Shinisaurus > Shinisaurus crocodilurus. Next base: position 276,594,582 of record CM037876.1, read on the forward strand.
TTTAAATCAGGGTTGGTAAACGGCGTTGTTGTCGTCACCACATATCAGGAAGCTTTAAAGCATGGAATGGCAGTGGTGGTGTGTGGAAGAGAAATGTTAGTTGTGTGCTTTAAGCCGCAATCCTATGGAAGTTTAGACAGAAAAAAGGCCTACAACTCCCAGCATGGGCATTAGGATTGCACCCTTAGATAGTTAATACATATGGTAATACGCATGGCCATTTCAAGGGCCCCTCCATAAGGCCATTAAGTCCAGGGCCTAAAATTACCTAACTGCACCACTGCCTCTTAGGCCGGAAAGATGATAAAAGGCGTCCAGGGTGCTGCTAGGCCCCACTGACTTACTGTGATACCAGACTGACCTCACTATAATACGGAGTGCTATCTGTCCCCTACACAACCATTATTTCCCTCACATGTTCATACTAGATGAGCTCATTGTGCAGGTTCAGAAGACTACTGTGCCCATGACCAGGCTTCTGTTTTTTTGCTGTGCTAAATTGTGTACTTTGGCATTATGGCATATGCTGCATTGTAGCCTATAATCAGGATGACCTGTGCGGAAGAAACGGTTTGCCATGAGCAAAGTTCCCTACGTGGTCTGAAAGATCCAGTGGTGAACTGGAGGCAAATGAGCCCCTAACACTTGCCTTGGAAACTCACCTTTTCTGCATGCTGAATTCTTGATTTGGACACAAAGGAAGTTGAACAGTCAAAGTGGCAGTAATTTTAAATCTGTTTCTTCTTTTCCCCCACACCACAAAGGCTCCTTCTTAGTAAGAAAATCATCAAGTCCATATCACATCCATAAAGGACTGGTATTCAGTAAGCAAGCCGCATCTCAAACTCATTTTTAGAAGATTGGATGTAATCCATTAGAATAAACTAGCATTGGATGATAATCCTCTTTAAGCTTTTTAATTAAAGCCAGAGAATGAACTCTGATCTGTTCCACTTCTGTACCATTTTTGATTTCCCACAGAAAAAAAGTCCTATTGACTCAGGGTGCAATCCTATGCATGTTTAGACCGAAAGAAGTACTACAACTCCCAGCATGCCCCAGCCAGCCATACTGGCTGGAGAATGCTGGCAGTTGTAGGATCTCCCCCCCCCCCCGTCTAAAGATGCATAGGATTGTGCCCTGAGTATTTTAAAGGGTCATTAACCTATTTTCTATTGTCCTTTGCTGCCCCCTCTATCATTTAGAACTCCCTCCTTAAACACCTACGTTGTGCCAGCTCTAGCCCCATTCAGGTGTTCCCCCCTCATGCACCGGCCATTGCACGAGGGTGGAGAGCATGGACATGCACACTGCCTCTGCCTTGTCTGTTGCATTCCCGATGGCCCGGCCCCGATGTCCTTCACGTTTGGAGCTGAAATTCTCCACTGGGGAGCTAGCTCTGTGGAGGCTTTCCACATGATTTAGAACCCTGGGATCCAACTCGATGATGATGATGATGATGATGATGATGATGATGGTGGTGGTCTTTATCCTCTTTCATATTTGCTTTAGCTGAGACAGAACAGAGTGGATGCAGATGCCATATATCCCAATACATGTATACTTACAATTATTTATCTTTCTAGCCTAGCAGGGAGCCTGAAACAGCAAAAATGATCCGAGCACAGAAGTCTCAGCAAGGTGTGTGATATTTCCAGGTGTGTGGAAAGCTGCTGAGCTCACCTCACACATCTACACAAAACCGCAGTGTATTTTAAATTCTTCAATCTTTCTCCAAACCAATTATACAGCTTTCTTGTTATGGCTGTCAACTCACTCAGATAGCTACCCAAGAAGATCCACTCTGAGCAGGTGTCGACACATTTGGCAAGATGAAGAGAATCTCCATTCTCACTTATTATAAATAATAATAATAATAAAAAGACCTTTGCCTTGGAGAAAAAAACATAGCAAGAACTGTGGAAGCGTTGGGTCTGAAGTGCGTGCTAAATATGGTGAGCCGAGGAGCCCTGGTGGATCCTTGAGGTCTGCTGTTTGATTTCAACCTTGCAATACATTTCGTACCTCTACTACATTTGTCACAATGTTTTTTTTCAAGACCATTGGATGACAGACTCAAAGAGCTTCAGAAGAACTAGTTTATCAGGAAAGTCGAACAAAAACGGAGATGTTTTTTTGTTTTGTTTTTGTTTGACCTTCCATTACATTTAGGCTAGGCATATCATCAACATCCACAAAGTTTGAGATCTGCTTTGAATCTTGCCATTTCAATGACATGCTAGATCCGCCATAAACCCTACTTAGGGTTTAGCTGAGTTAATAATCGTAAGGGGAGATGGGGCCAAAAAAACAGCTTTGCACAATTCTCCCCAAGTAGTGCAGAAGGATGTCAGTCAAGTAGCTCCAAAGCAATGCTTCCGTTTAACTCTAGCAAACTCTCGGGGGACTGCATGAGGTCAAGCATAATCAAGACTACTTTGAAAAGGGAAAACACACCTTATATTTGGTAGTTAACTTCATCCCTGCTCATTTTAGCATCTGATGTGTATGAATATCCCAACCTCTCCATGATGTGCAATGCACTAATTAATGTAGTGAGATCTCTCTTTACAAAGGCAATCATAATAAAGTCAATATTATTTGCTGTATATTTGATGGCTGGGCAGAAACTTGAACCATATTTTGTTTTTATTTGTCAGAGGAACAGATCACTGGTAAATTGATGCTAAACTGTGTGGAAGAACTTACAGTTTACCATTGGCTCCCAGGCAATCTGTGTTTATGTGGAAGCACTGATATGAATGTGCAGACTTTCCAAGGCAACTGAAATGGGGAAAGGGCCAATTAATAAACCCAGTTGATATGGCAGGATTGGGCTGCTGTGCTTGGATTGCAGGCTGAATTCATGGTGAAACCATTGTCTGATTGTTTAAGCCAGCTCACAGGTGGCTGGCAGTGGCAAGTTCATGACGAGCTGAACGACTTTTCACACATTCACCTCAACAGTGTGCCAGTGTAAGAGCCAGTGTGGCGTAGTGGTTAAGAGTGTTGGACTGGGACTCGGGAGATCCGGGTTCTAGTCCCCGCTTGGCCATGAAACTCACTGGGTGACTTTGGGCCAGTCACTGCCTCTCAGCCTAACCTACCTCACAGGGTTGTTGTGAGGATAAAATGGAGAGGAGGAGGAGGATTATGTAAGCCGCCTTGAGTTCCTTGTAGGAAAAAAGGCGGGGTATAAATGTAATAAATAAATAAAGAAAAATAAACAGGGGTTTCATAGATTTCATAGATCAGAGTTGGAAGGAGCCTACAAGGCTATCGAGTCCAACCCCCTGCTTAATGCAGGAAACTAGAGGGGTCTCCCATCCAAGTAATAACCAGGCTTGACCCTGCTTAGCTTTCCACACGCAGACAAGCTGAGCCAGCGTAAGCCACTGCCAGATGTGTTGTAAAATAGTTATCTAGATATACAATCACTGCCCAGCTCTGCCAGAAAAAAGCTGCTGTTTGTATCCCCACAAGCTTTTCAAACCGATTCAAACGATTCCGCAGAGTCATGCTAGAACCCGCTGTGCCTGAAACAATGGAAGAGAGCCATCACCTGCCATCAGTATTATTCTATAAACATCAGTGGACATGGTGCTTTTCAAGAAAGCATAAGCAAAAAAGAAAAAGATTGCTCCCTGACCAAAGGCCTCACAACTACATCTTCAATAAACACAAAGGGATACAGTTAGAACTTTTATTATCTGCCTCTGGTTGATCTTCCTCTTAGGACGCTCCCATCAGGCACAGCACTTCTTCAGCCCAGCCTCTTGGACTTTCTTATTCTGCTACCCTTTCCTTGCAGCTCTTCTGGGTCCCCCACTTCCCCTCACTCTGAGTCAGGTGGTGGTTATGGCCTGCTCAGGGTGGGCAGGCTTCAGGCAGATGTGGTATACTGCTACTTTTGGGGGGCTCACTACCATCTGCTGGTATTTTTGTTTTTTACCCACCCCTTTTGCCTTTGGCCCAGCCCACCACTGGAATGCAGCTTTCACTCATAGGGCTTGTTCGACGACACGGGAACCGCAAGTCCCCCGCGGTTCCCGTGTTGTGTGCACGCTGACCGGGGGTGCCCCCGTGGGACAGCCGCGCGCAGGATGCACACAAAGTGACCATGGTGGGTAGAGGGGTAAGTCCCTACCGTGCGTGGCCACCCTGCTGTGCGAACAGCGGGCGGCTGTCCCGCGGGGTCCGCACAGAGACGGCAGCCCAGAGTGGCCGGAACTGCCACTGCTCCAGCCTGTATGGGCAAACGGCCCCTCTGGGCATCCCGGGGCCCCGCCCCCTAGCACCGGGAGGCCCTCACTATAGTGCGGGGACTGCGGGGTCCGCCTACGCGCGCAGGGTGCAGGTCATCTGTGGCGCCCCGCCGGACCCCGCAGACGGCCCCGTGGTGCCTCCCTCCCCCGCAGTCTGGGTCGTGCAAACTGGCCCATAATCTGTAATTGAGCTGAAGAATACAGAGAGCCAGTGTGACGTAATGGTTAGTGTCAGACTAGGACTGAGGAGATCCCCACTTAGCCATGAAACTCAATGGGTGACTTTGGGCCAGTCACCACCATCACTCAGACTAGCCTACCTCATGAGGTTGTTCTGAGGACAAAATTTGGGAGAGGGGAGAAAGGTATGCACAGCTTTGAGCTCCTTTGGGGGAATGGTGGGCTATTCATCATGAAATAAACTAAACACAAATTAGAAATATCTGACAGTTTTATGGCAAATTCAATGGGCAACACAAGCCTGCATCCTGAGAAACCAAAATGGCTGCCTTAATTCGCCCTGAGTGTTTCCTCTGGAAGAAGTTCAGCTTTTAGCCAAACATGTTCAGAGCCTTTGACTATAGCCACACAGTATATATGGCAGGCTATATTCCTGCTGCTGTTGAACACAACATATCAAAACCCCTAAATCACCTCCTTTTTTGGAAAATAAAACGAAGAGGAACAAAAGCGCAATTCAGTGGGTTCTTAAATAAATGGTGTTGAACTATACTTGTAGCAACAAAATGGACACATCTCTCCCATCAGCCTTTTTCATTCTAGACTGACATAATTCCTTCTCTGTCTTTTTCATCTCCTTTCCCTCATTACCTAGATGGCCTAATGGGCTGTATTTTACCTCTTCAAGCCCTCTTCCTTAAAAAACAACCAAAACCATATCTTAGATCAGAGATGTTCCTTTTGATTTGCTTTCCAACTTGCTGACATTTTGCAAGGCTATGCCATTGCTTCTGACACCAAACACAAGAAGCCAGAAAACACACAAAGTCCCCTTTTCCTTTCATCTTGGCAGCCTCTGTTGTCAAGATGAGACCTCCATTATACTGGTCCTTCTTTTCTTTGGGCCCTTTGTGATATCATTTACGCTCCTACAATTCCTTGTTATAATCTCTCCGTTCTTGCCTCAGCTCCCCCAACTGGGTGAATTTCCTCATGCTATGTGTCTGTTTTGAGACTTTTCATCTTGTCCTCTTGTATTCTATCTGGCACCTTGTCTGGTACGGCATGTTTCTGTCAGGAAATAAGGATTGAGATTTTAAAGATATGCATACAAATTATTATTTATTCTGTTTGTTATATTTCACAGAGAATTATAGTATCCATGAATCCAACTGAGTTACCTCTTTGTAGTGAAATTGTGATTTTACTGTGTCCTTCACAGACTTTACTCTTTGAAATGACATATCTGGGTAGAGATGTATATCCATGATCCCCAGAGGGCAGTTTGGAATACTTACTGCAGGGGAGGACGGCTTGTGACCCTCCAGATGTTCTGGCCTTCAACTCCCATCAGCCCTAACCAGCATAGCAAATGGTGAGGGATGATGGGAGTTGTAAGCCAAAACATTGGGAGGGCCACATGATCTACTTGGTGGTGGGAATATTTGTGATTGTGTTGCGAGGCTATCTGTAGTAGGTGTTGGGGAAAATGAAACTCTGGTACTCTTGAAGTGGGATTTTCTAAACCAGGACGGTGGAAAATGCATGTTGAAATGGCTCAATTTTGTTGGGTGTTGACAGTTATTGGTGGCTATTTTTGGATGAGCTGCATGTAGCCCAGGTCAAACTGATGTGAGCTGCAGACATTTGTAGAGCATGTCTTTAAAACAACAGCAGCAGCAAAAGATTTGAACGGAACAGAAAGAAATAGATGGTTGGGAGGAATGAACATGAACAGAAACAATTAAAGCAGTTTAGACACTCACATTATGGGTTCTATCAGTTCTTTTCATATGGAGAACATTTCTTTTGAAAGCATTATTAATGTGTGTGAACTGGTGAGAGTGCTCAGGGATAGAGGTGGAACAGGAGAACATGATGATAAACATGAACCTGCCAACAAAAATGGCTGTCATGTATTGAGTTCACCCCACACTCGCTGGAATGTGCAGTGAAAGTTAGCCCTGACCTCACATCAACATGCTGGGCAGGTTCGCATGTCATGATAAGCCATGCTGAATACAAGCCATGATAGGTTGGTTAATCATTTGCTAAGCTACACTGCTGCTGGCAGATGATCAGGCGCTCACTGGCTTGCCATGCATGGTTTGTTTCTCCCTTCGTCCCCCCCCCAGCACTCCCAGCATGTATCCCAGCGGCCTTTGCAGCACAACTCATCTTTACTCTTGCTGTAATGAGATTCTCTCCCCCTCTTTCTTGCCTTGCAAAGCACTTGCGTTGACATATATATGCCATATCTTTGGAGTGGAGGGGGGTTGCCTTACTTTTCAGGACAAGGTGGCTGAGAGTTTTATTTATTTTCCTTTTTTTTTGACACTTAAAAAAAGTTTCCTTGGCTGCTTTTCATGACGTTCAGCTATGCATGTATGTGTGGTAGACTTACCTCTGGACAAGTGCATGCGGCCCCAATTTGGGACCATCCTTGGGAAGGGGGATTTAAGCTTTCTCCTCTCCTGTTTTAATGGCAAAATTACACCCATGGGAGGGGGTTAAAAGAAGAAAACAATGAGAGTTTTTTCCTTTTTTTAAAAAACCTCCTCCAAAGCGGGGGGGGGGGATTTTTGCATGAAAACAGGAGGGTTTAAATCCCCCCTCCTAAATCACCATGTTTCCAAATTGGTGCTGCATGCATTTACCCAGAGGCAAGTCAATCACGCACACAGGCATAGCTGTGCTAATTCAGTTCACAAGGGGTGAACTTGTCAAATGAAGCTGTCAAATGAAGCACCATGCTTGAGGTGGGAGCTGGAGGAGGAGCAACAGAGGGCACTGCGAGTAGGGATGTGTGTGAAGCTCAATTAGGGGGGTGGAAGTCCAACGAAGTCACTGGGCTTGACCCCTCAAGCTCTGCTTGGCCTACCTGCTTCCCTGGCTCGACTCGTGTTCTCACGAGCCAAGCTGGGAAAGCGACTTCCAGGTTCCTGGCGGTATGCTTTTTACATAGAAAATGGCATAAGATATGTTAAAAAAATGGCTGCGATTTGCACAAGTTATGTAAATTGCAGCTACTTTTAACATATCTTACTCCATTTTCTATGTAAAAAATGTACTGCTGGGGAAGAACCCGAAAGTCTGGCGAGAGCCTCGGCTGGCTGGTGCTCACTTTTGGCCTGGCTCGGCAGGCACGGTGGCAGCACTTGCAGAGCGCCCAGCGAGTCGGGTGGTGGGTAGATTGCCCACCCGTAACTGCGAGGAGGGCCCAGGTTTTTCACCGCTGTTGCCACGCATCTCTGCAGCCCTTTCAGACAAGCCATGCATAAGCCATTCTGCCTGGTTCACACGTCACGACAAGCCACCTTGAACAACCCAACAACAAGCCACAGGTTCTCAGGGTGGCTTGTGTATGCTTAACAACCCACACTTAAGCCATCGTGCCGGGTTCGGACAACATGACAAGCCACTCTGTAATAAACAAGGGTGACAACTCAGCATGGGCTGTTGTGTCATGCGAAGAAGGTCGCTATGTGTTTCCCCAGCTGCACTCCACATCATTGGCTGGTGCTGGCAGGGATAGGGGAGAATCCGTTCAGTTAATTTGAACTTACCTAATTTTGCACTTTCGAACCACTATGTGAACTGAAAGCCAGTTGTCCTTCAAAAATTGCACTTTTCTGAATTTTGCAATGGAGTTCTCCAGTCAAAAAATGCATACAAAAATGTGTATATTCAAGAAAATAACATTCAAATATGCATTAGATTAGGAAAACTGCTGGCAAAACATGTGTATATTAGGCAAAAATGCATACCAAAATGCATGTACCAGGAGAAACATGCACAAAAATGCTCACTAATTTTCGTGCAAACAACTAAATTTTTTCCCCTTAAAGTTCATGATGAATTGAACTTAAGATTGGAAAAATGAGAAACAGAGAGAAACCAAAATTGTCAGATTCGTCCATCCCTAGCAACTAGTAGGACACAGGGGCAAGGAAATACTTGAGTGGGGAATTGCTGGTCCATGCATCTGGGACACAGCATGGCACCATTGGGCAACCTGGACACCCCCAGAATGGGCTATTAGTCTCAGCAAAACCATCACTGCTACCAGTATTTCTGAAGTAATTTATCAGCACTACCACTTCGTATAAGCTTCTTCTTTAATTCTGAGCTCAGATTATTATTCTGGTGATATCTAATTCAAACACAAAGCAGAAATGCCTTAACAGTATATTTCTGGAGCAGCGTTTAAATGTTAGACTATGGGATTTCTCCCCCCGCCCTTTGAGAGAATTAAGAAGATAGGTTAAATAACTATGGTTTTATCCTTTCCATTCCTGCCCCATATTGTGCTTGTCTAGAAGACTTAACTTTGCTATTAAAATTTAGTAGCTTAGCTATTTAGTGTCAGCTGGGAGAGAATTATGGCCAAATATTAGCATAAGTGGCTGGATGACCTTTGCTTTTTCTCCTGCTTTCTTAACTTTTCAACAAAATTCATGCAGTTGCTCTTTCCGGAGAACCAGTGTGCTCTGCAAATGATCTTCACCACACACAGTTCGCTGTGTGTGCAAGTGTGCAAGTGTTGTGTTCTGCTGATGATAATGAAGTGCAGTGAAGCGAGCAGAGGCTGTGCGTTTGGTGCTAATGGAAGCAGCCGCATATATCTTATGATTAAAAGTGAAAAGGTGTCTGGAGCTGTTAATTCTTCCTCCTCCCGCCTCCCCATCCCAAATGGGCTGCATTCCTCTCTGAAAAGAATGAGATTCACTGCGAGACGGGATGCAATTAAATATTCTACCCCCCAGGAGGGATATTTGGAAGTTCTTAAGCCCCTGTCATTAATTTGCATACTTTATTCCCCACAGCTAAACAGAGGAGTATCAAAATTCCATTTCTGCCTATATGTCTTTCTTCTGTAACAGTCTCTGTGTCATTATCTATAAGAGATATAGATCACGTACTTGAGGCTCAGTCTAATGGCATATACAGGAAAAGATACTGAAATGAAAAGTCCCATTTTTTAAAAAAATATTCTTTCTTTTAGGAAGCCAGGAAATGTTCAGTGCTCATGGTAGAGTAGCTGGTGGTATACTGTCATGGATGGGCCTATGGCAGGTTTGTACGTTTCATCCCATCGCCTTTAAGGCCAAGTGTTATTAGTATCTGAATTACAGATGTAAAGGAATTCACATTTCATTCATTGTGGAGCTTCTGCTCATGCACTGGAGATGTGGGGGCGCCATTATTATTTCTTATATTTATTAATCGCCCATCTGGCCAGTCACCTGATGCAATGCAAGGGGCTATGATGAAAACATTTAATGTTTTTTTGTTATAGAAACATTTAACCTGGGAAAGCTCCATTGTACACATGAAAACATTTGGCTCAATATACAAAGCTCTGTGGATTCTGTCCAAAGAAACTCGGGATAGATACGTTGAATGGTCAGGGATCAGGCAGTAGTAGCCATTACAGGGTGGTCATGTGTCCTCTTTTACAGAGGACAGTCCTTTATTTGAAGAGCTGCCAGAGGACCATCCTCTGTTGGCGGCGTCCTCTATCTGAAGGGCTGTTCAGTCCAATTCTGGTTTAAAGATAAAGGACCATAAGAACTGTCGCCCATCAAGAGTTAGCAACAGACGGAGCAGGCAGGCACACAGGTTACCTATTCACACTCTTCCACACTATGGTAAGATGTACTATCTACAGTAATACCTTGGATTGCAAGTAACTTGGTTTGAGAGCGTTTTGCAAGACAAGCAATTTTTTAAATATTTATTTAATTTTTTTTTACTTTATATACAAGCGACGTCTTGCAATACAAGTACTGTAGTACGGCTTAAATTAAAAATCTCTGTACAATTTTTTTTTGGGGGGATTTCGTTTTGATATAAGAGTGTTTTGGATTACAAGCACGTTTCTGGAACGAATTATGCTCTCAATCCAAGGCATGACTGTATTTAAATTATAAAAATAATTTCTAAATCTGCATCTAAATTTGCATACATCAGCATATGCACATTTTATGCAGATAGGTGCCTGCATTTTATTCAGAAAAGTGTATGCCTGTGCAGTGATCAGGGATGTTGAAGAGTCCTTGGTCTCGAGTCACGAGTCGAGCCACGAGTCTTTGGACCCGAGTCTCGAGTCCGAGTCCAAGTCCTTGGTCCAAAATGGTGACTCACGACTCACGAGTCACTCCCAAAGCTGACTCCACGAGTCCCTATTAAAATCAATGGGGTTTTTTCCCAACAAAATAAGGCTACTTCAGATGTGTGGCTTAAATAAATTCTAGGCACAAGTGTGCCTTTTTATCTCATAACTCTGCCACTGATTTTGACAAGAACAGACCAGGCAGACAAACCCAAAATAACCAGGCAGGCAGAGGAGGCAGGGAACCCCAAAGCAGGCAGGCAGAGGCGTTTGTCTTGGACAATTCAAACTGTGGTTAAGAAGAGACCAGGCAGGCAGAGGAAGCAGGGAACCCCAAACAGGCAGGCAGAGGCAGCCAAACCCAAAATGTCTGAAAGGTTGCATTAGGAAAATGATTTTAAAAAATAAACTTCGATTGTTACTGCAACTAGGTCAGACAGCACCTGCAGGTGGCATCAAGCAGGGATGTTGACAAGTCCTTGGTCTTGAGTCCCGAGTCGAGTCTCGAGTCCCATTAAAAATATTGGGACTCGAGTCCAACTCGAGTCAGAGGGGGGACTCAGTCCGACTCACGAGTCGAGTCCTGGAGTCCGAGTCCCCATCCCTGGCAGTGATGCATGTCCTCTTTTTGGGCAATTCTGGGACAGGCCAGTGAAACCAGGTGGGTCTCAGAGCCTCCCAGAAGACCTGCAAAGAAGGGGATTGATTCATAAGTGGTCACCCTAGTGCAGGAGCTGAGTAGGGTACAAACTAAAGCACTGTCCACTGACTTAAGGAAGTTCTGTTGAACTTCTCTCCAGAATCTGAGGCTTCTCTAAATGCTGTGTCTATGTTTTCAACCATTTGTCCACAGATGTAAGCACAGGAAACTTCTGCTTCAGCTGAGATTCCTAGGATGATGAATTGCATATCATGTACTAGATTGTCTGTGTGTGCTGTAATAATGTCATATCTCTCCCATTTTCATCTCCATTGTTTATAGCAAGTGGTGGTTCACTGAGTGAACATTTTCAGGATTAAATAACACCTGCAGTCTTTGAAGATATATGTGTGTGTTTACTTGTGTTATTTAACCTCTTCTAAGAGCAATGTGCACATAATTGCATTTTAGAACTGATACCTTTACAACCTGATCCTGTGCATGTTTTCTGGGAATTTAGTCTATGTTCAATTGCTTTCTCCTAGGCACATATGCATAAGATTGCAGCCCTATTTACAAGTTCTTTCACCTTGTCCATCACAGTAGTATGCCAGTGCTTTCTAATGTAAGATCCCTTAAATCTGTCAGTTAGCCTCCCACTTTAAAGTCCCTCGATACTCCAGCTAGGGACAAGCATTCAGTTCTATCTGTAAGATCAGACTGATCCCCCATTAATGAGAATGACTGTGGCTCTAGTATTTCTGAGTATGCTTAGGAGATATATGTGCTCTTTACCTATTATCCTTGGTCCCTTCTAGGGCTGAAATTCAAAGTCCACAAATTTAGCAAAATAATGTTGCTTTTTAAATGCACATCTGAGAGATCTCAACTCTTGCTTTTCAGGCAATAATGCTAAAGAGCAACATGACAAGTCAAATAGTTTTGCACTTAAAACAAACAAACACAAGAACCCTCAACACTAAATCCAACAGAATGCATGTTTAGGAATGTTGGGGGGGGGGAATCAAGTTCGGATAATATACTGTAGATTTTTTTGCAAGCAATATTAGACTGTGAGAATTTGATTGCCTCCTCATCCATTTATTCACCTGTAACTAGTTTCAGCTCCCCCTCCTGCTAATGACAATCCTATCACGATGCTGTGTCTTTGCAGTGGCCTGCAAACTGCTCCATTAGTCTTTGCCTGGCCTTCAAATGCAGGCTACAAATCATGCATGGCTGTTCAGCGATTGCTCTCATCTGTACTCAGATGAAACTTGCCAGACACGTTTCCCTTGTGACTTATGGTTAAATCATGATTTGAACCTTGAGATCTCTTCATTGCATTATGTGTGTTTAACTAATGAAATTGGCTTCATGGGAGCTTAGTTTAATAGGCCTGGATTACAAATGAGGTTTCAGCTCCCATTAGCATACATTCTAAATTGGCCTTTTTCCGCTGTAAATGGTCACACTAGCTTGGCCTCTTGATACTACGGCTGCCTTGTGCCTTAGAGCTTGCACTGGTTATCTGAAGATAATTGATTAATGATAGGTTACTGGGGTTGCCCTATCAAAGAGTTTTATTTACTATTTTAAAACCCACCAATGTACATTTTATACGGATGAGCCATGGTGGCTGCAGGGAAGTCAGCACAAAGTTACACAAGTAAGTCCCATTGAACTTAGAAGGCCTCACCTTAAGAAAAAACACTTAGGATTGTGCTGTTCCTTTCTCTTTTAGAGTACATAAGCTAGTGATCATCATCACCACATCTTATGGCAGCAAATTGTTTGAAGCAATTTTTTTTTTTTGGTCTGTCCAGAATTCAATAAATTTCATTGGGTTAGTCAATTATTATCTAAACACATCTGCATATTGCTAAAATCTCAATGTATATTTATTTAAATTTATTGTATTCATTTTAAATGATTTTTTTTAGGCCGCCTTTAAGGGTAGAACCCTCTCACAATACAAAACTATGCACAACAAACAGGACCGGTGCAAGGCAGTTTGGTGCCCTAGGCAAGATCAGATATTTAGCGCCCCCCCTTCCCACTTGAGAGCACTGTTTCCCCCCCCCCCCAAGGCATTTCTGGCACCCCCTTTAGCCCTGCGCCCTAGGCAGCTGCCTAGTTGGCCTAATGGTAGCACCGGCCCTGACAACAAATACGATAGAAAATCAGTCAATACATATTCATTAAAATTGCTATAAAAACAGATGACACCAATGAAACCTGCAGCCCTAGGGTGGCCATCTGTCCCCTGTTCCAAAGGACAGTATTTGAAGGGCTGCCAGAGGACTGTCCTCTGTTTTGAAGGTGTCCTCTGAAGGGCTGTCCAGCCCAAGCCTGGTATAAAGATAAAGAACCATCAGAAGGAAGAGCTTTTTGTTGAAGCTGGCCGCCCATCAAGAGCACCTAGGCAGCAGTCTGAGCAAGGCACACATGTCACCTGGTTATGGCCTTCCACACTGTTGTGAGATGTACTGTATTTCTATTTAAATTATAATGATAATTTATAAATTTGCACCTATACATATACATTAACATATGCAAATTTTATGCAGATAGGTATCCTCCTTTTTGGTGATGTATGTCCTCTTTTTCTGGCAATTCACAAATGGCCACCCTTTCTGGGAAAGGCCAATGAAAGCAGGTGGGTCTTCAGAGCCTCCTGGAAGACCTGCAAAGAAGGGGTGAACCCCTGATGGAAACCCATTCCAGAGGTGCAGGGCCACTACTGCAAAGGCCCTGTCCCTTGTACTCACCAGCGTTGGCAGCAGACAGTTGAAAAGGGACTCTAAGGATATAGAAAGAAGGGCCCTTGCAATCTAATAAACATGTACCAATTTATGAGAAATAAATGACCTCTTTAATATTTTATATTATGGGTTTGGGAATCTGACTCAAAACAAAAAAATCCTATTATAAGAGCTAAAATGCTTTTAAAAATGAACAAGATCTAATCCTATCACTAATGTTGAAGATGTTACAGTAATACCTTGGACTGCAAGTAACTTGGTTTGAGAGCGTTTTGCAAGACAAGCAAATTTTTAAATATTTATTTAAATTTTTTTGACTTGATATACAAGCGACGTCTTGCAATACAAGTACTGTAGTACGGCTTAAATTAAAAATCTCTGTACAAATTTATTTTGGGGAATTTTGTTTTGATATAAGAGTGTTTTGGATTACAAGCACATTTCTGGAACGAATTATGCTCTCAATCCAAGGCATGACTGTATTTAAAAAAGGCCTCTGGTATTGATTTCAGCACTGTCATCTTCAGTTTCCTGTTTTCTTACTGCTAGCAGGACTGGATTATCACAATTTTGAATTACAGCCAATAGGTCTTCTTCAGTCGTCTAGTATATAAAAAGATATATGAAAAGATATTGAAACACACACACACGCAAACACACATCAATCCAAGTGTCTCACACCTATGGACTATAGAGAGTACTGCAGTGTCTCCATCTGCAAATATATATATATATATATATATATATATATAATTATTAAGCAGAAATCCACCAGCACCAGCACCATGTTCTGGAAATTGTCATCCAGATATGAGCAAAACCACTAAAGTGCTGTGCTGTCCATACCCAACTTGGACAACCTTGCCAGAAGGATACCATAGGCGGTGGTGTCAAAAGCCACTGAGAGGTCCAGGAGAGTCAACAGCGTCACACTGCCCAATTCTCTCTGGGCAAAAATGATCCCACAGACTGACCAAGGCAGTTTAAGTACCAAAACTAGACCAAAACCCTAATTGAAATTGATCTAGAAAATCAGTTTCATCCAAGAGTGCCTGAATCTAATTGGCCACCGCACACTTGAGCACCTTGCCCAGAAAGTAATATTGCCACTACATAAAGGGCAAAAGAGACAAGCTAACAATGTACAGTAATACCTTGGATTGCAAGTAACTTGGTTTGAGAGCATTTTGCAAGACAAGCAAATTTTTAAATATTTATTTAAATTTTTTTTACTTGATATACAAGCGATGTCTTGCAATACAAGTACTGTAGTACGGCTTAAATTAAAAATCTCTGTACAAATTTTTTTGGGGGGATTTCGTTTTGATATAAGCATGTTTCCGGAACGAATTATGCTCTCAATCCAAGGCATGACTGTACTTCTCTAGAAGTGCATTGCAAGTCAGAACTAACTGGAAGTCATAGAACAGCTTCCTGGTCTAAAGTAACATGACTTAACACCATTCTGATTCTGTCAACAGGTTGTAGGTTTTTGCTTCTTCTGGTGGTGTTGCTCCGACAGATCGGTTCACAGTTCACACACATCATCATACATCATTTATGGAATGTAAAAAAGCCCTACTCAGACACAACAATGCGGCTGCTTCCATGCAGTGTCAGTTGTTTGAAATTTTGCAAAGGCAGCATTGCTGCAAGCGACTTGTTTTATTAGTTCCTAATTGTATTAATTCCATATGCTGCTGTGTATTAATATGGCTCTTATTCCCCATTGCCTTCAGCAACATTTAAAAAAAAAAAAAAGTTTGATTTATTATCAGTCTTTTTATGCTAGAGGCATTAAATTGAACATGGGTTAATTGTTAGAAGTTCCAAGGGAGTTTTATGAAAGGATCAGTCCTTTTATTGCTGTGTGTGTAATGAGCTTCCAATGGTTCACTGAGTAGACCCCCATCCACTGTGAGGGAGAGGATTTAAGCCTTCATTTCCAGCTGGCTGCGAATTGCTGGTTTCCAACACAGCAGCTAATCAAGGACATTTGGGGGGGGGGGGCCTTTGTCTAAAACAGGGAACACAAAGGCAGGAACGGTTGTGGCTCGTGCTTTGTAACTGCAATATCAGCCATTTTAGCCGCACAAATGATCTTTACACAGGGGTTATGTAAGGATTGTGCATTGCATGACTGAAAGAATTAAGGCATATCTCCTCTAGGTTACTGAGTAAAATCTAGCATGATCCAAGTTGTAAGGATACAAATGGGACCCGCAACAAAATGTCTAAATCTCCATTTTGGGTGGGAGGGCTGACTAAGCAAGGGCTTAGGATCAGCTAGGATGAAGAAGTTGCAATTTTGTACTTGTATTAACTCAATTAATTAATAGGAGGGACTCTCACCAGGTGTGCATAGCAGCATGAGGCCTCTGGAACCTGCAGGTGTCTCTTTGTCCAGGCATTCACAAGGTGGTGCCCTACAGATGTTTTGGACTATAACTCCCAGCATTCTTGACCATTGGCCATGCTGGCAGGGGCTGATGGCAGTAGAAGTCCAAAACAACTGGAAGGTACCAGGTTGGGGAAAGTTGACTTAGGGTGTAGGGCCCAGATGAAGTTCATCCTGATTGGCTAAAGACACGTGGGCTACTGAAAGGAGGGGTGGGGGGGAAGAATCTATACTGCCGCTGTGGCTTCTGGTTTGTGTTGTTGTGTGCACGCTTTCACGGGAGTAGGGCTTTTTTGCTGAGGCAAGCACTGTAGAGGACCAACCGCCAGGTAAAGAGAATGCCTGGGTAGTTATATAGTAAAAGAACTAGTTTTGTTGTTTTATAGCTCTACTTGTATGTACCAAAGTGTCTCCCCACCTTCCCTCTTCCCCACCTTTTATTGTAATCTGTTTACCTTAAATAAACTTTTTGGTTTTACCCCACACGGTGTGTGTGGTTCCTCTGTGGTTCAGTGCTAAATCCAGTGTATAGACCCAGGGCAAGGCCCTGAGAGAATCAGGTCAAGACGGCAGAGCTAAGGCTGGCAGTTTTGCACCTTTGATCTCTGGTCTTGAGTAAAGGACCGGTTGGCAGTCCTTCGGTCCACAT
Source organism: Shinisaurus crocodilurus (assembly GCA_021292165.1). NCBI lineage: Eukaryota > Metazoa > Chordata > Lepidosauria > Squamata > Shinisauridae > Shinisaurus > Shinisaurus crocodilurus. Next base: position 276,611,594 of record CM037876.1, read on the forward strand.
TCAGTCCTGAGAGGTGCGAGCTTGGTAAATTCTGGTTAAAAAAAAGAAAGATCTGTAACAAGTTTCTCATAGATCCCTAAGCAAGACAATTCCCACCTCCAATGATAGTCTGTTAAAAGGAAGCTGAGCTGATTTTTCAGATTTGTTGAGTAAAATGCCACTCATTGTTAGCTTTCTTGTCAGGTTTCTAAATTCATTTTAAGGGATGCCAGGCCAGCTGTTTAAAAAATTGGTTCTTTCATTTGTTTTGAAAATTGCCCACTGCATTATTAGCCCACAGGGCTCTCAAAGCATCTCGCGAATAAGGTAACAGTGCAATAAAATCACAATTAAAATGTTGAGGAAAAGCATCCATGAATTCATTTAAATAATATTCAGATTTAAAATTGCAAGTCACCAAAGAATTAGCCTATGCTTTAAAAACACCTTACAGTCACATGGCAAAATACTTACTCATTCGAGCCAGCAATCTTAATTCTTTTCAATAATATAATAACTAAGCTGTTCCCGAAGACAACCATATTTTCTCAACCATGTACATTTTTTTTTTGTAGTTATGTACAATCATAGGTAGCATTGCACATATCCCTTAATTCAGAATGGGGTCTGAGGACTCAAGAGTCGGGCAACGCTGACCTAGCAAGGCATGTGGCCAACCTCTGCATTTCATCCCAGCTGGAACCCTTGTCCTATCAATATGCTAATTCAAGACGGCTGAGTGAACAGAGCTACCTACCTGCAGTTTCTTTTAACTCAAACACTTTTGAGTCAGTTTTCTAATTGGGACCCAGGGGACTCTATTATGCTTTAATAATACATTTGACAAAACCTACCTCATTTTTCTTTTGAAGTTCTTAATTACAGGATGCATTGCAAATGAGTTTGATCATGGCCAGAATCCATTCTTTCCCAGCTTTTGTTTTTGTACCTGTTAATGGGTAGACTTTAATAGTATTCCGGGAACTGATATAGAATGTTACTCCAGATGCACAGTTCCTTCGAGTCTGTGGCATTGCAAAAGTACCAAGCTGATAGAATGGGTTTACACCTCCCATTAAAGGCTTAAGTACGCTGTGGTCTACTGCAGAGGAAAATTTGTGTAGAGTTGGTGTTTGAAGGTCCTGCACTACCTCACTGTTTAAAGGAACAACCAAATTGCTATACAGGGGTCCCCAACCTTTTTGGATCCATGGGCACATTTTGGAATTTGAGAAACTGCCTAATCAGTGGGTCCCTGTTTTGGTGTCTACCTGCTGCATCTATGGCTCTTAGGCTGCATTTTATTCAACAAAAGCTTTTGTTTTGTGTCTATTGGACACCACAACGTCTCATTAATAAGGGATTGTCTAATTCAGCTAGTTTCTGGTGGTGCAACATAGCTAATGCTTCTTTTAAACATTTGTTTTGGCAACATCCAGTAGTTGCTGCTTTTTGGGAGGAGGTTATTACACAAATAAATTTTGTAATGGAACAGTCTTTAATATTCACTGATGTACACGCTCTTTTAAATTATTTACCTGTTTCATGGAAATTAACAAATGGTCAATCTAAATGGACTCTCCGTACCCTTTTGATGGCTAACAGTGCAATCCAATGTGGCTGCCCATAGCCCTCCGAACTTGGAGGATTACAGACATCCAAAGGAGGGTGGAAGGAGCGTGGAGGTGAAGGTTGCCTCTGCTCTCCTCCCACCCTGCAAATGGCTGATTTTGGCCCAGAGTGCGAGGAGGAGAGGTGCTGCCAGGATACTACATATCATGGCGGATCCTGTCTCCTCCCCTCCCCGCCTCCTGGAATGACCACAAACCTCTGGCTCTAAAGTTGGTCTTCTGAGCTTGGAGCCACAGATGGCGCAGTTCTTTCCACACCAGCTGTGAGGGTGGAGGGCACTCCAAGGTTGGAGTTCCAGCTCTGACCTCAGAGTGTGTTTCCGAGGTCGGAGCTGGGACTCTGACCTCTCCTATGGCTGTCTAGACTCTGTCTAGTGGCCATAGGATTGCGCCCTAAAAGACTGAGATTACAGCATTGGAAGGATAAACACTCACCTCCTATAATGCAATGGATTGAGGACCTTACAACGCTTTCAATATTTGAACGGGTGGCATATAGACACCACCTTCAAACGGATAGTTATATGGATATTTGGTCCACTTTTGTTGAAGCCTATGTACAAGTCAGAGGACACCCAACCAGGAGGCCATGTGGCAGAACACCATTGATCCCTGAAAATGACCCTGAAACCCAGAGAACCGGAAGCATCGGACTGGACCTGAAACTCCACTTCCAGCAGCAGTTCCTGTCTCCAAAAGGAGACACGGTTAAACTGTGAAAGGAATTGTAACCAGACCTGTAAATCAACTCTCATGGAGGCTGAAACATGAAGTCTGTGGTAAGGTCATTTAAGACCACCCATGGCAGCACACAAATGACATAGGAAGGCACAGCACCGTGCTATGACCCAGCATGCAAAGTTGAGGTGACCCACTAATTCCTGCAACTCGTGAAGTCTTACATGACTGGATAGTCTTACATGACTGGATAGTCCGTAGGACCTGATCCTGGAGGGCCAAAAGTTTATCCCGCGGGAGGCGGGAACATTGCTGAACTGAATCTAGTTCAATACCCAGAAAAATTAATGAATCAGAGGGCCCCTCTGTCTTCTGGGCAAGTGGGACACCCAACTCGTCAGCCAAGGCCTGGAACTGACCCATTAGGAAGGTACATTGGTTAGAATTCGGGGGACCGGCAAACAGAAAATCATCCAAATAGTGGATGACCTGACTGAGACCAGTATGGTTCCGCAAGGCCCAATCCAAAAAGGAGCTGAACTGCTTGAAAGCCAAGCAAGAGATAGAGCATCCCATAGGCATAGCCCTGTCAATGAAATATTGGTCCTGGAAAAAAAAGCCCAGAAAGTCGAAATCACCAGATAAACCGGGAGCAAGCAAAATGAAGACTTGATATCACACTTCCCCATAAGGGTGCCACGCTTGCAACAGCGGACCATTCGAATGGCCAAATCAAAAGAAGCATAACGCACAGAGCAAAAATGCTCAGGAATAGCATCGTTGACTGATGCCCCCTTAGGGAAAGGCAGGTTGTGAATTAAACTCACTGCGTGCCTTCTTGGGCACAGTGCCTAAAGGGGACTCCTGGAGGGTGGGCAGAGGCAAGGCAGGGAACGGGCGGAGGACCCTCCCAGCTGCAACCTCCTTCTTGATTTTAGACAAGACCACGGGCTCCATATTGGAGACTGACTTCTGGCTAGGGGACATACAATGTAACCTAGGTCCCTCGAAAGGGATCCTAAAGCCAAATTGAAAACCCTTCAACAAATAAACGGCATCGGCACGCTGAGGGTAAAGCCTGAGCAACTGGATTAAAGACCCCAGTCTAATTGGGCTGGGTCTCTTTGGAAGGCTGCTGCTGCCCAGGCCTAGGAGGGTGCTTGGCAACTGCCCCAAATTTGGAGGAACCTTTAAGGCCCTTAACTTTAAAACAGGAGGATGAGGGGTGCGGCCTGTTGCAAACTGCACATTCATGTTGAAAGAGGAATGCAGGGCGGGAGCAGGCGCCCTTGGAAGAAAATTCCCAACAGATGGGCCGGTGTTGAACTGATTGTCTAATGGCAACATGGGGCACGGGAGTCGTGGGAGACTTAGACAAAACATGGCCACTGTTGGATCTATCACCGACAATGGGCCTAGCCGGAATCATGAATTCCAACCAGAGGTCATTGTCCTTGAAATCCCACCATAGGGAATGATCAAAGGCAGCCTTCTTGTGGAAGCCCTCATCATAAGCCAACCACGCATTGCCCTCAAAACCGGAATGTGATTGGTAAATACAGTAATACCTTGGATTGCAAGTAACTTGGTTTGAGAGCGTTTTACAAGACAAGCAAATTTTTAAATATTTATTTAATATTTTTTTTACTTGATATACAAGCGACGTCTTGCAATACAAGTACTGTAGTACGGCTTAAATTAAAAATCTCTGTACAATTTTTTTTGGGGGGATTTCGTTTTGATATAAGAGTGTTTTGGATTACAAGCACGTTTCCGAAACGAATTATGCTCTCAATCCAAGGCATGACTGCAATGTCAAGATACTTAGTGAGGACCACACCCTTATCCATGAATTCTTGCTGCAAGATTCCCATATAAATCAAGAAACCGGGCAACAAATTAGCCCAAGTGCCCAGTGTACTCCAGAGGCAGCTCTGGCGGGTGGTCCTCAGGCTGGTATGGGGCAGAGTCGATGGCCGGGACAGGAAGCTGAGGCCTTGAAGAACTATTGCTCGCCTCGAGCTAAAACAGACAACCATAAGTTATGCAGAGCTTGCCTCCTGGTATGAAACTCCTGCCAAGATGGACCCTCTCCAGCGGGGTGTAGGGAGGCCCTTTCTTCTCTCTGCCGCTGCTTAAGCGAGTAAGGATTGAGGACACATCCACGGCCTGATCATCTGAAGAGGAGGAGATCACAGGCTGGCATGCACACTTAGCCACCTGCTTGGGGGCATGCCCCTTCCCTTTCCTACCACCCTGGCCTTCCTTAGGTGGCATTGTAAGTCCTATAATCAGGAAAGATAGAAGACTAATGAATAGAATGGAAAACCCCGTAAACCAGAAAATCATAGGGATGTAACCGCTCGCCTCAAGCGGGCATAGCAGGCCGAAATCAGCCCTGCTCACCCCCACCCGAGGTGAGCGGGCCTTACCGGGTCCCGGTCCCCGCTTGCCTCTCCGCAGCGAACTGCTCGCGCCGGCTGCGATGGTCCCGTCGCATTAGTCGGCTCGAGCGGTGTGCAGAATTGCTCCGCACCGCTGAAAATCGGAGAGGTGAGGTGAGGCGGGGTGCCCCTCCCAGGTACATGAACACCCCTACAAAAAGGGCAATAAGCTTCAGAATTAATGCTACCAGCCTTATTAGCGGACACTCAGAAGGAATCAACAATAAAAGTAATAAAAATTGAATTGAAGGTAATTGGGGCACATAGGCTGAATAGGCCCAAATGCTGCGGCAGAAGCCTCGCCCCCGAGGAAGAAACACCAGCCCATAAGGCCTAGTCAGCCAGAACCAGGCCAAGTAGGGACTCAATAAGAATGGTGTGGGGAGATGCCCTTATCGGCAGGCCAAGCCCAGTGGCAATAGCAGCCATGGAGGCCACAAGGCTGGCGACTGGCTGTATTCATGAGGGGGGGAGCAGCTGCCAGCAAGCATGAACGGCGGTGTGCAAACGCAGCTGGTATCACGCCATGTTGGATGATGCCCTGATCATGGGCTAGGCCCACACTGGCCTGCAGGCCGGGTGAATAGGGGAGGCCTCGCCCTGGGATTACAGGCCGCAGCATGAGGCCGCCAGCCAGCGGGGGACAAGCCAGCACCCAGAGGTGAATAAGGGAAGCGGGGGCGTTTGGACAATGGTGGGCTACTGGGGTGATCTGGCCCACCCAGAACAGCCCCAGGAAATCCTGGGGAGATTGCTTGCGGGGCTAGGTGGGTGGAGTGCAGTAGCACCATGCAGCCCCTTGGACAAAGGGGCTGTCTGCGGGCGAATGCCCAGGAAAAGAACGCCGCAGCGGCAAAGTCATTCCCAACGCACCGCCCAATCAGCCGTCTTCGCTTAAATGCGATGTAGATCTCCCAAATGCGGGCCACATGCTGCGCACGAGGATCTGCAGCTCTCACGGTCTCTCTTCCTCCGCAGCCACAAAAGAAAGAGGCCGAGGGTGGGGCAGCCAGTCCTAATATTGACCCTGGCACCCCGCCCTCCTCTAGCCTTATTGGTGGGTGAGATCACCCCATGGTGGTCTCACTCTCCTTCCCCCCCCAAAAAAATTCTCCCCGCCCACAGCTACGCGTGGTTGGGGGAAGGGAAATGTATTCATTGCTATGGAAATATACAAATCAATGTGTGTATATTTTAAAAATGGGAAAAAATAATAATGTTTTTTAAAGTTTTTGTGGGTGCCCATGGGCACCATGTTGGGGACCCATGTTTTAGGGCATCAGGCAGGCTCAGGCATGCTGTTTAATGCAGCTGATTCCTGCAGTACAAACAATCAGGTTGATTCAATTGGTGACGTCACTGAATGTAGTATTTCCTGGTATGGAAATATGAATCCCCAAGGCTTATAATGCTCACCTCCCATTCGAAGCGAGTATTATAGTCCTGATTTTTTTTTACCTGGCCCAGATTAAAATCTGAGCCAGAGAAGTCCTCCCTCTGTCTCTCCTACCCACCTTCCCTGCTGCTCTAGTGGTAGTGGAATGGAGTAAAGGAAGGAGGCATTTCTTCCTCCCCTCTAGGGCCTGGTCCATAGTTAGTAGTAGTAGTAGTAGGCGATCACTCATGACCGAGTAAGATTGTCTTCCAGGATAAAATGTACAAAAAGGAAATTTTAAAAGGAGGAAATTCTAAAGAAGATTGTGTAGACTCTAGCGATGGGTCCGTAAGTGACTGTGGAGGCCAATTCTAGATCCACACAGCTTCCCACAGTGAGGACACAGGTTACCAGATGGAAGATGGTCCTGTAAAGGATTCGTTTGACGTGCTTTTCGCTTAGCACGTTTCTCCCTTTCACCTTGCACTCGGGCTCCTTCAAAGTTAGAGCAGTGTGCCAGGTGCTGGGGGAAGGGGAGAGATCGCTGACCTTTGCGCCATTTCACTGCTACTGCCAGAGCAACACGCAAGGTAAGCTGGGACAGAGGGAGAGGATCATTGAAAAGAGATGAGCAGGCAGGTGGATGGGAGGGAGCCTTCATGGTTTTCCTCTGGTGAATGTGCAAAGCTACTTACCTTTTTCTGGAATATGCCTTGCCTTGGGTCCTGGTTATACATTACCATGAAAGACAGACAGTTGGCCTAGGATTGCTAGACTTTTGCACCATTTCAGGTCTTATCTTTCCCTCTCACATCTTATGGAAGCTTTGTTGCAGAGTAAGTCTTCTCTGACCACACTTGAGACAGAAAAACTGCAAGCTTCAAACAGGACCTTTACTTAAAATTAATAGGGATCTTCTTCTTCTAACAACTAAAGCACGCAAGGTAAGTAGGCAAAAGTGAAACCAAAACAACACCCCAAGTCCCTACATGCGTCAACCATTTAAGGTTGACGCATGTGTGTCCTATGTGTGTTGTTTAGACAGAAAAAAGTCCTATGTACCGGTAAGTATGGCTGGCTGGGGAATGCTGGGAGTTGTAGGACATTTTTGGTCTAAACATGCATAGGATCATGTGCTTAGTGACTTTTCAACCAGTTATTTCCCCCTTCATACCGTGGGTTTTAACTAACGGCTGTTGCTTATTCCAACAACCTTGAGTCCAAAGGTTCAAGGTACTTCCTGCTTGTTGTCACAATGAAGTATAAGTATGTGTGAAGCTGACCTACAACCCAATGATATGAGCCTCTATGCTTTATTCTTCTTCATGTTGAGAAGTTGGATTCCCATAGGTTAGAAGGTGGAGCCAACATATCCATAATACATTTTGCCCAAAGTTACAGAATAGTTTGTAAATCCACAGCAGACACCTTTGTCAGTCTAGAGTCCTTGGTTTCTTTCAGTATACAAAGCCTTGCAGGGTGGTTTTCTTGATGCCATTTCTCTTTCTGGCCAGCAAAGCAAAAGAGAGAGATTCACAGCAGATGTCAAGCGATATGACACATCTGCTGGAAAAGAGCAAAAATCAAGTATCTCTGTGTGATAAATACATACCCATCTTTCTAGACACTTCGGGCCCAATTAAGCACTGGTGTAAGTCTCTCACAAACCAGTAGTTAGTGCTAAGGATTAACAAGTCCTTCGGTACCCTCCATTTACTCCACAGTTTAGAAATGTGATTCCAGCCTCTTTCTTTCTGGTTTCCCCCCATGTTCTCTTAAAGGAAGCTCAACTTTAGATAGGCTATAAATTTTAATGCTCTGTCTAATTTATCTGCTTAAATGCACTCAGATCATCTGTTACGCCCATTACCTACTGCAATTTCCCTATTCACTTGTGACAACCAGTAACCTTGCTGGCCCTCTACTTTTGGTAAAATCGTTTTTTTATGGTAATTTTGAGTATTAACTCTACTTATTGTTTCTTTCCCCCTCAAAAGTGCAGTAATAATCAGGAAAGTGATTGCTGTAATGGCACCTTCATACTCAACTTATCTGCTTCCACCCTTTCTTTGCTTCAGGGCATAGTCGCTGATTAAAAACAAGATTTTACTTCTTTTTGTCCTGTAGAGTCAATGCAAGTTTAAAATCCACTAGTCTTATCACTTACTACTACCTGCTTTGGGCACATTGTTAAGGAATTGTCAATGGCATTATATTTGGTGCCACAGATTATCACTATAGTATGTATTTTTAGGCATAAACTCTGAGCCACTTTTTACTTAATAATATTAATTTCACTCAATAATGCAGGAAGACAAGACTTAGCTAGAATTTATCATTTTGGATTAGTTCATTTTACTGACAGCTAGGAAATAGGGAGTAAAACATCCCATCATTTCCATGAATAGCGCTGGTGATATTAACAGCCATTTCCCTTCCAATATGTAGTTTCAATGTTTGTCAGGTTGAATTATACCCAGCATTTTGTTTGCGAATGTCCTGGGGATAGATGAATACACCTTCATCTTTATGATGATGATGCATTTCTTGAAAATACATAATCTGCATTCCTAGTGGAAGTCTAAGCAGAAGAAATAGACTTGCTAATGACAGATGACATAGTGCAGTCTTCTGTCATGCACCCTCGGACTATATCTGAAGCATGGGAAGTGCGGAGATCTTCTAATAACAGAAGATCTGAAATGAGAACACTCTGGTTGGTAGAACAGCTCTGTAATGAAACAAAATTTCCCCACTGAAATGTCTCTATTGTGGATAGTGTCCTTTCATTCTAGCACAGAATTGTGTGATAACTGGTCAGAGCTCTAGGAGCTATTTGGAACATACATTCCTGCATACTGTATGGCTCAAATCACTTTCCTTCCTTCTTTCCCTAATAATGGGAGCCATTTGATAGTTTGAAGATTTAATGGGGGATATTTGATGGCAATGGGTGGTGGAGGGCATAGTTGAATGGGTGGTGGAGGGCATAGTTTTTTAAAAATAAAAACCATCTTGTCAACATTTAATTTAAAAAAATAGTTAAAAGGACACAGTCTGGGCATCATTTGCATCTCATTCAATCTTTGTTGTGCTGTAGAAATGCTGAAACTACCTTCCTTCGAAATCCTTCTTAGTTTCATGGCACCATGAAAATAGCTGCCAATCACCAGCACCATTCATGTAAGCGAAGGCGTGTTTTACTCCGTTTCGTAGCTGCCAGTAAAATGAAGTAATCCAAAATGATAAACGGCTATTTTGTTTATTATTTACTAGGAGTATTTATAGGCTGCCCTATAACAGAGTTCTCAGGGTGGCTCACAGCAGTTATTCTTAACTTACTCAGCAGTGTCAGTCCTTTTATTTCAATGGGGTTTACATTCAAGTAAAAGTATTCTTAGGACTGCAACTTTTTTCTACATCCCATTCCAAAACCTTCCTTTTACTTGCATTTTTAGGGCTCTCTCCCTTGGGATGTGAATTATAGCTGGGAGAATGAGTGCAGTCAGTGGTTTATTATTATATTCTTATTCTTTAGTACAATAACAATTTTGCTTTACCTATATGCAAGTATAATTTAGGGAGCACATAATGATGATGATAATATTTGGATCCTGTCTTTCCTCAAGGGAGATTCCATTTGATTTCACAACATCCCTGTGGATACGTTAGAATGAGACAGGCTGATTAGCCCAGCCTCACCAACGTAGCGTCCTCCAGATGTTTTGGCCTACATCTCCCATTGTCCCTGACCATTGACCATGGTGATAGGGCTGATGGGAGTCCCAAACATCTGGAGGGTACCACATTAGGGAAGGCTGGACTAGCACAAGGTCACCCAGTGACCATGGATTTGAACCAAGGTTTCCACAGTAGAAGTCCAACACACTGTTCCAGGGGTGGGCAACTTGTACACCAAAACATCTGGAGGGCCACAACTTCCATGATTCCTCACCATGGGCTATGCTGGGTAGGGCTGATGGGAGTTGTAGGCCAAAACATCTGGAGGGCCTCAAATTGCCCACCCCTGTTCTATCCACTACACTAAAAATTTTTTATACTTTATATTTTATTACTATAAAAACACAAACAAACACAACACAACAAATAACAGTTAACAAAACTAACAAAACTAAACTAAAATGGACTTCTGATTTTTTCTACAGCAAATATAAGTAACAAAGTTTTCTCTTACTCTATAGTTACAAAAGAAAAAGACTATCTTTTTTCTATTGTCCCAAATTTTTCTTCTCATTCAGCAAATCCACAAATAAACAAGCCATTTTCTCCTAATCTTTGCAAAAAGTCTATTAGAGGTTTCCAGTCAATAATTAACGCAGATGTTGTCTTTTCTCTAATTAGTGACGTAAGTTTGGGCATCTCTGCCAGATCCAGCAACTTGCATTGAGCAGGGTGTTGGACTCGATGGCCTTATAGGCCCCCTCCCAGGGCCGGATTAAGAGCATTATGGGCCTGGTGCTGAGGATTTTGGTGAGCCTTTTTATGGAAATAAATAAAATGAAGACGCAATTTTATATTAAAACAAATTAAATATTTTAATTACCATTAAAGTGCCAAAACAGAAACATATTGAAAATATTTCTTTTTTTGTAAACAATAAGCTTGTTAACTCAATAAAACCGTTATAAATAGAACATTCACAACAACCATTTTTAAATAAACATAAACCATATAAACAATTTAAATATAAGTGTATGATGTTTGGCTCATAAAAATTTGTTCCTTAAAGTATTATTATTATTATTATTATTATTATTGCATCATAATCAATACAGCCTGTGTTATGATTATGGTGCAGAGAGTAACTCTTGAAATAAATAGCAACCACTAATTTTAAACACACAAACAGGTTATTCACTGAACTCTAACCTGCATTTAAACTAAATGAATCAAGCTGGTAGATTAAAATAAAATTACACATTAACTTTTCTTCCTTTTTTACTTGCAAATTCCTCAATTTGGAAGGCAGGAGGAGCGGTGGGCACTGCAAACACTGCAGGTCCGGGAGCCTTTTGCAGCAGCTTGACCGAGAAGCCCCTCCGGGAAGCGGTCGTCTCCCACCCCCCAACCTTGCTCCTGCTCTCACCCAAGTGCTGCACCTGGAATCCCTGCCGTGCTTCAGCTCTTCGCCCGGGAAAACTCGTGAGGAGGCCAATTTCCAAGCGCACCCTCTATGGACCATAGAGATAGGAAAGGGGGTTTGAATGAAACACACACAGCCTAGACTTCCGGCTCCCTTTGAGCATCAGGCAGCCGCCTAGCGCAGAGCGAGAGGAGCTGCTCTACAGCCATAGATGCCCTGGTCCCATCTCTTTGCTCGGGGCGCTCTCCAAAGAGGCCGCGTTCGCTGAGGAACCGGAAGTGTCGCTGCGGTTTCAAGGGTGCCAAGAATTGGGCTTTGCAGGTTTGCAGATGGACAGTAGCTGAGACTCAAGGGCAAGTGCGGCAGCGGCAGCGGCAGCAGGCGGCGGCGCGGCTCGGGCGAGTGGGCGCTGTCGGGCCTGTGGGCCTATTTTGTGGTAGGGGCCTGGAGCTGCAGCTCCAATAGCCCCTATCTTAATCCAGCCCTGCCCCTTCCAACTTTACTTTTCTATGATTCTATGACCCCACTACACCAAATTTTAGAATAGGAAGTGCTTTCTTTCTCCCCCCCCCTTTTGTTCAGTCCATTTGGATTTTATCAGAAGGATTGTGACAGAATAGGAAGTGCTTTCTTTCTTTCTTTTTCTTTTTTGTTCAGTCTATTCGGACTTTATCAGAAGGATTGTGACCTTCACACAAGAAAATACTGCCAATAACACTAACCACACTTCCCAAATGGTGTCATTTTACCAGGAGATTACTATGCTGCAAATATGGGAGCTTTGGAAACACTGATGTTTGAGCTTTCCTGAACTCACTCTTCATAAAACTGCAACACACACACGATTGGGAGGAATTAATGTGATAAAGAAGATGATAAAAACAGCACTGTATATGTTTTGTTAAGAGAAACCAATCACACTGTTCCTCACAAAGAAATACCACACATCCGGAACACTGAGATGAAGAAGGTCAGCAGATCAATCTTGATCGGACCACAAATTTAAGGGACTGCGGTGCTCTCTCATTTAATCCTCAATAAAGCTTCATGGACATCATAAACCTACCTATCAATCCAACTCAGCTATCTCTAAGAACTCAGAAGATTAACGGTTTGCTCCAGTGTAGAAGAGTTGCTGTGATTTACTGGAAAGTCTGCTTAATCACCCATAAGTAGTGTGCAGTTTTACAGGAAAAACAAAGACTTCTGTGTGTCTTACTAACAATTTTATTTATCATGTTTATTCTCCCACTACCAAATTCATCTCCACCCTCCTTTTTTTCCCAGGACACTGCATGGTGTGCCCAATAGCACATACTGTGTGGAGATTCATAGGCATGTGCAAAACTGAAGAAACTGTTTGTAGTTTCACTTTCTCGATAGGCTGGAGTGCTGGGCCGAAAACAACAGAATGCAATTTAATAGGGATAAATGCCAAGTGCTGCACCTAGGGAAAGAAAACCAAATGCAGAGTTACAGAATGGGGGACACTTGGCTCAACAATACCACAAGTGAGAAGGATCTTGGAATTGTTGTAGATCACAAACTGAATATGAGCCAGCAATGTGATGTGCCTGCAAAGAAGGCAAATGCTATTTTGGGCTACATTAATAGAAGTATAGCTTCCAAATCGCATGAAGTGATAATTCCCCTTTACTCAGCACTGGTTAGGCCTCATCTTGAGTACTGCGTCCAGTTCTGGGCCCCACACTTTCAGAAGGACATAGACAAACTGGAGAGGGTTCAGAGGAGGGCAACAAGAATGATAAAGGGACTAGAAACAAGGCCCTATGAGGAGAGACTGAAAGAACTGGGCATGTTTAGCCTTCAGAAGAGGAGACTGAGGGGAGATATGATAGCACTCTTCCAGTACTTAAAGGGTTGTCACACAGAGGAGGGCCAGGATCTCTTCTCGATCATCTCAGTTTGCAGGACACAGAATAATGGGCTCAAGTTACAGGAACCCAGTGTGAGGGATTGAGGCCTACACAGGATTGGGTTTGTTGAGGCCTACACAGGCTTGAATTTGTTGAAGCCTGAAGGCCCAAACACTTGGATGGGAGGGGGAGTTTGAGAGTTTTAGTTTACCCAATAGAAGTTAAGAATTAGATCTCCTATTCAAGGTCACATGATTATAACCTTCCATCCCTGGGAAGGCTATATATGTGTGTGGGGTGTGGTCAGCTAGCAGTTAGTGCTGAGAGAGAGCTAGAAGCAGCAGCAGAGAAACAGCAGAGAGAAGCAGAGAGAGAGAAAGAGAAACTGGCTGCATAGCAGATAGGTAGTCTGAAGTTAGACTAAAGAACATTGGATTGTTTGTTTTTTTGTTTTATTTTATCATACTTGCTTTTGAATTATAACCACTCTATTAAGTAAAGACCCTAATATAATAAGTAAAGTGCTGTTGTTTACCCTGGAGTTTGGAGTGACTTATTCACCACGTCTACAGCCTACACCCATGCTACTGGAAGCTGTAAAAGGACTTGATCTCCTGGAACGGGAGGGGCTTTGAGGAGAGGCAGATATCTCTCAAAGGCAGGTTAAGGGGTCCCTGCAGTAGCGGAACCTTGACACCCAGATTCCACCTAAACATCAGGAAAAATTTCCTGACTGTCAGAGCAATAAGACAATGGAACCAACTACCTAGGGAGGTGGTGAACTCTCCCACTCTGGAGGCATTCAAGGTATGGCTGGACAGCCATCTGTCGGGGATGCTTTGACCTGGATTCCTGCATTGAGCAGGGGGTTGGACTCGATGGCCTTGTAGGCCCCTTCCAACTCTACTTTTCTATGATTCTATGATTCTATGATTTCTGAACTTGAACAGTGGATTTCCATGGAACAACTGAGTAACAGCTCAAATATTGGTGTAGGCATCAGATAATTTGATCTTACCAATTCTTTGCATTAAGTAAAGGCCCTGCATATTTTTCTGCATGTGTGTTAACATTGCACTCACACTGTTTCATGGGTTTTATAGTTTTAAAGTTGCACAAATGGATGTTGTGTGCACACAGTCCTAATCTAAAAATAGTATGAAAGGGCAACTTAAGATGTCACATAAATACAGGCAGCTTGGTGTAAAAAATGTTCAACATACACAGAACGGCAATACCATTGCCATAGCTTATCTCAAATTGGACATGCACATTTTAGGATCAGAGAAGTAAAATATTATCTGTCAGCACTGACCAATCAAAAAACCTTCTGCCTGAGGATATGGCATATGACGTATATTGCAGAGACCACCTGCAGGACTAGAAGGCTCACCTTGGATTACATCATATTTTGATCCTTTTTGTTATTAAGAGATCCTACCTATTAAACGTCCCTTCTACCAAATTGTTTTTCTGATAGTCTGCAAACCATCTGTCCATGTAAATTCTATGACTGAAACAGCATGGAATCCGATTATCATTTTGAACCGACCTCTTTGAAGAGCCTGCATGAACTGGTAGTTGCAAACATTTGTTTGAAAGCTTGTGTGAACAAATGTCATATATATATATATATATATATATATTTATGTGGAATGTTTGAATGCTTTGTGTGGCCTCTGTGAGGCTATAATGTATCTGTGTAGGCCTGAGGCCTAGCTTCGCTACTGTGTTGAAGGCCAGTGTAAGAGTACTGCTTGGTGATGAGTTCTAAAGGGGGCAGAGGGGAGAGACAGTCACTTTGAATATTTATAGATGGGGCCTGGATCACATGAATTCAAGATTGATTGGTTTGGAAAACATCAGATTCTGATTGGCTGGGTACCTTTTGGGGCTGTGGGCACATTTGGCAATTTGAGAAACTGTCCTGGGCACCACCACAAAATGGCTCCATGGGAGGCATGGCAAAGGAGTAGTAACCTGTCCAAAAGACTGAGTACAAGGCAGAGGCAGAGTCGGCCCCAACACACTAAACAACTCCCTTGAACCCACAGTTTTCGGCACCAACAGAAACCTATTTCACAGCATTCTCAGCTGCTGGCAAGAACATGTGTTAATTTAAAAAAGAAAAGTGAGAGGCCTTGGCAGATTCCAAGAAAGGTGCCCACAAGAACCATGTTGCCTACCCCTGTTTTAGGGGGTTGGCATGAAAGCTGCAGAAAGTGTAATTGACATAAGTAGTGCTGTGCATATCTACTATCCCTAGAATGCATGCACACAGGGAGTCAGTAGGGGATGGCAAAAAGAGAGTGGTAGAGAGAAAGAGCGAGAGAGAGCAAGAAAAGAGAGAGAAGGCTCTGGCCTTGCCCATCACCAGCGTAGAACCTCCGGCAGATTAGCCCTGAGGGAATGTGCTCCTCAATCGAACAAAGATTCCCTACCCCTGACCTATAGGATTTAGGTTGAATGTGGTAAACCCATGTGCAGTGATACTTTCTCAAACTAACCTACCTTGCAAGATGCCTGTGAGGAGGCAGAGCGGATTGCAAAATCATCACCTCGCTAGTCCAGAGCTCATTCCTATGTAAGTTATTTTAAATATTTATACTGATTTGTCAGCAGTAAGCAGGAGAAATGTGGAGATAAATAAAATATTCTTTAAGCAGAGGCATCCAATTTCCATTTATTTGGCTGGACCCAGAAAAGATGGTACACTGGGAAATAAAATACAGCATCATCTATCATCATTTGCTCAAGCACATGCAGGAAATGGTATTTACTGTTTTTCTAGCAAGGCAACTGGCTCTGTTCTGCACTCAGCTGAATTAGAGTAATCTTGCTGACATCCTCAGAGATTTTGCACTCGTCCCCGTGCAAAAATCTTATCAACTGCAGGAACAAATCAACAGTATTTTTCAGATGCTGTGCCTGATAAGACTGTCAGCTCAAGCCAAACTTCATGTGGTGTGGTCCAGGCTGAGGCAATGAAGTCTCACAATAACTGAGGAAATGGCCCCAAAACTAATATGTTAAAGATGTGGTCCTGATTTGGAGAGAAGGGATCCAGGATCTGCAACCCATTTGGCAGGCACAGCTCTGCACTGCAGCAACGAAGGTGGGGAAAATGGGGGGAAATGGCAGGCCTTCATATGATAATCAGTGAGCAAAGGAAAAAAAGAACAAACATTACCACAGTGGTTCAGTCATGTGATAAGAATGGTGGAAAGGAAGGCTCTCCAAAGTGTGTGAGTAATGAATGAACGGGTGTAAGAAAAAGCAAGCAGAAATCGATGCCCTAAAGAGGAAGTGAGACGAGAAAGGAAATACACTTTGCATGACATTAAGGTTTTGAGGCACAGAAGCTGTCCCTTCCCCACCGACCCTGCTCTGTGACTCAGATTCTTGTCTTCATCATAGTGAGGCCGAGGGGCTCTCCAGTACGTTGGGGGTCAAGGTGTTTCTTGAATCTGCAGCCTCCTCAGGCAGGCCATCTTCCTGAGTGGTGCTCTTGGTCAGGTTGCTGGTGCCCGCTGACTCCCCTTGAACTCCATAGGTGCTTGGGTCAGCTGTAGGATCCTCCTCCTCCTTCAGGGTCTCATCCAGTCCTGGGCTGGTCTTGACAGGAAGGTGTTAGGAAATGAAAGAAACCATTTTTTTCAGCCCTAGCATCGTCAACAGTGGCTGGTAGAGTGAAAGAAAAGGAACCAGTTCTCATATATGCAAAGAATATGCATATATGAGAACTTAAATGGGACTTGAACAGTGCAATTCTATACATGCCTACTCAGAATAACTCCTATTGATTTCGGTGAGGCTTACTCCCAGGTAAGTGGGTACTGGATTGCAGCCTATGTTTGCCTAACTTTCTTTGGATTGCGTCCAAACTCTCAGGTGAATGCTGAGGGCTTATCTGCATGCTATACTTTTAAAAAAATGTTATTATATTTGCCTTGCAAAAATGATATACGATAACTGGAAACATTCCTCAATAGTACAGATTAATAGGGTAAGGTATCATTCATTTACATTAAACAATTTAAATTAAAATTATCTTTAATTGAATCCGGTCCTTTCATTTCATCAAATAGTTTAAAAAGTCCATTAATACTAAATCATGTGGCCCTGTATCAATTGCAAAATTGAATAAATAAAGACCAGTTTCTCTGAAAAGTCTGTTGAGTTGTTTCTTTTTTCCCCATCGATGTTTATAAAACAGTAATCTTAGTCATCAGTATGCAATTCCAATTTTTCCTTCTCCATTGACTGAATAAAAGCAAGAATGGGGAGAAGTTTGTTCGGTTTGCATTTTAATGCAAACTTACCTACTTTTCAACCAATATGAGAAATAAAACTCAGTTATGGTTCAAAATTCACACTTCTTTGAATTTTGCAATGGAATTCTCCAGTCAAAAAGTCTGAAAAAAATGTGTTTATTAGGGGAAAGTGCACACAAAAATGTGTATATTAGTGAAACAAGCATATTAAGAAAGTGCTTGCAAATAAAAATTTGTCTAAGGGTGCAATCATATGGCCGCTGGACAGAGTCTAGATGGCCATAGGATAATTTGGACTCCCAGTTCTGACCTCGGAAATGCGTTCCAACCAAGGTCGGAGCTGGGACTCCGAATTTGGAGCGCTCTCCCTCTGCCCTCGCAGCTGGTACGGAGAACTGTGCTGGCTGTGACTCTGAGGTTGCGAGAGCGACCTCGGAAATTGAGTTTTGTGGGCAGGGAGGGGAAGAGGCAGGTTCCACCAGCATACGCAGTATCCTGGCAGTGCCTTAGCCTCCTCTCCTTGCGCTCTGGAGCAAAGCACTTAAGACGGCCAAAATCGGCTGTCTAAGTCTTTTGCAGGGTGGGAGAAGCATGGAGGCGACCTTCACCTCCGCACGCCTTCCACCCTCCACATTATGCCCATAATCCTCTGAGTTTGGAGGGTTATGGGCAGCCTCATTGGATTGCCGTGTAAGGCAACATTGAGTACAAAAATACATGTATTTGGAGAAATGTACACAATATATATATATATATATATATATAGTTCGGAGCGAATTGGGGGAGATTGGAAAAATGAGAAACTGAGAGAAACGGAGATTGACAGATTCATCCATCCCTAAATAAAAGGCAATTTCCGTGCTTTTACCAGTAATATACGTGCCACCATAAGCATACACACAATCAGTACTGTGCAATCTTTCTTGACATGTCCATTTATTTCACCCAGCAGCATTATTCTGGGATTTTATTGTATTCCATATCCCAAAATGCCTTTAATACCATGTCCAGCCAAAAATGTTTTAACCTGAGCACATTCCCACCAAATGTACATGGTAGATCTGATCTGGTTTAATAGTTGTTCCTTCTCCTAAAGTAACACGGGGAACTGTGGTTCTGTAAAGGGGACTGGAATATCTAACAGAGAATTCCCAGCACAAAATACAGTTCCCAGGATTGTTTGGGGAAAGCCATGACAGTTATAATCATTTTACGACAGTCTAAGTTTGCACTTTAGATAAGCCCCTCAAAGGAAGATCAGCCATTAGCTTACATTTATTCTAGGCCTTCTATCAAAATGATGGCTTCTGCTATGTGAGTGTGTGCTAATAACTGTACCATTTTCCCTTTGGCAATTCGCTGTCTCCCACACAATTTCCCAGAATACACCCAAGAGATAAGAACTTAAAAAAACTTTCTTGCCTTGTTGAAACAAACATCTGAAAAGTACAATAATTTCTCAAGCAATAAAAGAAAGCTTTTTGATTTGAGTTTCATTACTCTTTACTCCCCTTTTTCCCCTTAAAAGCATTAAAAGCTATATTACCGATTCACAATGTTTTATAGACTAATGGATATGTAAATGTTTTATTTTGAGCTTTTAGCAACTGGTGACAAAGGAAATCTAACGGTGAAGCTTTCCTATGTTAATGGATTACTTATTTGAGACCCCATCCAGGAATAAGGTGGCGAAACACTGTATGGTGTGTACACCAGGACCACGACTTTATTAACTTACAACAGTGTACTGTTTTCCGATGATCTTACAAACCCGACCAATGTGGGCAAGGCAGTGCGGTGAGGGAATGGGGACAGTCTTGGCACTGTTCTTGAATTCAGGGTCAGGTAAAGCTTGTCCCATATCTGTGAATACAACAGTGCCCACACAGCTAGTTCCACTGCATATCTGCATGACTTCTTCTTCTTGAATATTGCAGTATATTCACCCGCTGCTCACCTTGCTGGGTTCGGACGACATGGCAAGCCGCATGCCGCAAGGGCAATTAGGCAAATCACACAGTGCGCGATGGGCTCACACAGGGGCAGGGGAAATAAGCCACCATGGCTTCTTTTCTCGGTGATTGTGTGAACCTGGCCACAGTGACCAACCTAGGGTGCAATCCTATAGATGCTAGATTCTGTCTAGATGGCCATAGGAAAGGTTGGAGTTCCAGCTCTGACCTCGCAAACGTGTTCTGAGGTCGGAGTTGAAACTCCGCCTTTGGAGCACCCACCCTCCGCCCTCGCAGCCAACGCGGTTCTTTTCATGCCGGCTGTGGTGCCGAAGTTGGAAGACTGACTTTGGAGCCAGCGCTGGGTGGGCGTTCCGGTGGGAAGGGGAGGAGTGAGGCTCTGCCAGGACACGAAATATCCCATTAGGGCCTCAGCTCCTCCTACTTGCAAGCAGGGGCAAAACACTTTGTACTGGGAGTCGCGGAAGATGGCGAGGAGTACAGGAGTGTTGTACAGAGTTCTGCCTCTATGCTCTGGGTTTGCTTTAAGAAAGTAGGTTTGCTTTAAGAATCAGCAACCGGCCTTGATTACTTGGCTGCTTGCCAAGCTGATGCAATGAAGGAGCAACTCACCTGCGTGTGATCTGGCTGCTGGCCAGAGGGATGACAATGCAAACAGCACAGGTGCAACCCAAGAAGCTTGGTGCTTGAAGAGTATTTAAGACGAGCAAGTACAGACTGAGGGTGGTTGTTGTTGTTGTTGGTGATTGTTGGCGAGAATGCGGTGGTGGTGGTTGGTGGTGGTCGTTAGTGATGGTTGTGTGTGAAGTACTGAAGAACTGGTAGGAGCTGAGGAGGAGCAGAGGACACTGTGCAGAGGATGTTGTGCAGAGAGCCTTGCAGAAGCCCAACGTGGAGAGCCCATACCCAGGCGGAGAGCTGCTGGACCTAGCATTCGGGTTGGTTGAACAGTGACTGTGCAGCTAAGGGGGGGGGGATTTCCTTCAGGGAACTGGGAGTAGCATTGTTGTACTTGTGGCTTGGCTTTGCAATAAACATGTTTGGCTTTGACTTTCTGGAGGAGTATTCATTATGGTCAGAAAATCCCTCAAAGAACCTTTGCCAATCCCTTTTGGGGATCCTGTGGCAAAACACACTTAGACAGCCATAATTGGCTGTCTAAGTGTTTTGTGGGATGGGAGAAGTGCGGAAGTCACCTTTGCCTCTGTGCTCCTTCTGTCCTCGATTGGATGCCCACAATCCGCCGAGTTTGGTGCGTTACAGGCAGCCACGTTGGATGGCACTGCTAACATATTTAACTCCAAGCACCACACCCCTAACAGCCAAATGACCCTCCCCCACCCCTGAAGTTCAGTTCAGAGTAGATGAAAACACTATACATCCCTGGCCAATTTTGCACATAGCAAAACATTCCTACTTGGCTCCCCAAAGGCAACCAGCAGCATGCCAGTACTGATCCATACCATGAGCAGGAGGTTCGGTGCCAACACAACAGCAAGTGCCCCTTTGAGAGGTGGGGCTGGGCGTTATATTATATGCCCTGCCCCTTGACACCAATTTGGAGAAGCAATGGTGCAATAGTAACATTGCTCAGGCCCCACTGCAAATCTCCTAAAATCTATATATGTTATCACTAGCATCTGACAGGTGAATGCTATCATCCCAGTAAATATACTGCAATGAGTAGGTGGCTCCCAGGTGGGGCAGATGATTGAACAACTCCACAAGCACTGCTGCTCCATTCATTTCTCTGTTGACCTTCCTCCTGGCCCGATCCAACATTTGCGGTGTCCCTCCCCTTGCCAAACCCTCCTGAGCAACAGTTCTGACCAAATGAACTGGATCCCAGGCCACCCTGCCCATATGCCTTTGAAGTTGGCAATCACCCCAGCTGGTGGCCATGACACCTATAAGGTGTATTGGTGTGTGGTACCCACTCAAGCCCGGAGGATGGGCTGCCTCCACTGCTGCCTGAACTTCTGGATCTACCACAGCCTTTGCTGCTCAAACAATGGTTGCCTAGGGTTTGGTCTCCACCACTGCCAGTTGGTACAAGTGTGCCAAAGAGGCTCATGAGGGGCACATCAGTGAGTCTTGAGGGTTGATGAGGCTGTTTGTACCCTAGGGTAGTCCCCTTCTCAGTTTTGCTCAAGCAGAAAGCTCTAAGTTACAGTTTGGATTTGCTTGCCTTCACCACTACAATGCCTCCAATTTGCTCTGCATTTCTCAAACTGCCCCCTGCTCACACTGCACCTGATTGTTGTGACCTGTGTAACCCAGATGTCTTCCCACTGAACCAATGTACCTACCTGTCTATTATCTTTAACAAATCATGGAGAACAGGCAAACTGCTGGATGAATGGAGGAGGGCTAATGTTGTTCCTATCTTCAAAAAGGGCAAGAAGGAAGAACCTGGGAACTACAGGCCAGTCAGTCTGACATCAGTCCCTGGGAAAATTCTGGAGCAGATTATAAAGAAGTCAATCTGCAAGCACCTTGAAAACAATGCAGTGATTTCTAGAAGCCAACATTAATTGGTTAAGAACAAATCCTGCCAGACAAATCTGATCTCATTTTTTTATCGGGTCACCTCCCTTGTGGACTATGGGAATGCTGTGGGCATCATATATCTTGACTACAGCAAAGCGCCTCACGATATCCTGATTAGCAAGCTGGCTAAAAGCGAGCTAGATGGAACAACTATCAGGTGGATCCACAATTGGCTACAGAATCGGACTCAAAGGGTGTTTATCAATGCTACCTTCTCACACTGGGGAGAGGTAACGAGCGGGGTACCACAGGGCTTGGCTCTGGGCCCAATGCTCTTCAACATTTTTATTAATGACTTGGATGAGGAGGTGCAGGGAATGCTTATCAACTTTGCAGATGACACAAAGTTGGGTGGAACAGCTAATACTCTGGAAGACAGATACAAAATTCAAAGTGACCTCGATAGGTTGGAGCGCTGGGCCGAAAACAACAGAATGAACTTTAATAGGGATAAATGCCAAGTGCTGCACCTAGGGAAAAGAAATCAAATGTACAGTTACAGGATGGGGAATACTTGGCTCAACAATACTACAAGTGAGAAGGATCTTGGAATTGTTGTAGATCACAAACTGAATATGAGCCAGCAATGGGATGTGGCTGCAAAGAAGGCAAATGCTATTTTGGGCTGCATTAATAGAAGTATATCTTCCAAATCGATGGAAGTACTAGTTCCCCTCTACTCAGCACTCGTTAGGCCTCATCTTGAGTACTACGTCCAGTTCTGGGCACCACACTTTCAGAAGGATGTAGACAACCTGGAAAGGGTTCAGAGGAGACCAACAAAGATGATCAGGGAACTGGAAACAAAGCCCTATGAGAAGAGACTGATAGAACTGGGCATGTTTTTAGCCTTCAAAAGAGAAGACTGAGGGGAGATATGATAGCACTCTTCAAGTACTTGAAAGGTTGCCACACAGAGGAGGGCCAGGATCACTTCTCGATCATCCCAGATTGCAGGACACGGAATAATGGGCTCAAGTTACAGGAAGCCAGATTCCGCCTGGACATCAGGAAAAATTTCCTGCTAGAGCAATACGACAATGGAACCAACTACCTAGGGAGGTCAGGGGCTCTCTCACACTGGAGGCATTCAAGGTGCAGCTGGACAGCCATTTGTCAGGGATGCTTTGACTTGGATTCCTGCATTGAGCAGGGAGTTGGACTTGATGATGGCCATATAGGCCCCTTCCAGCTCTACTATTCTATGATTCTATGAATTCCTAATGTCTAAGCGGTGCAGGGTAGGTAAACACACGCACGTGACCATAACATTGCTACTTGGCCCCTGTGTCACAGCTGGAAGGTTACACAAGCTTCTTTATGTGGCATTGCAGCAACCTTCTGTTCAGAGTTTCAGACTGAAGAACTTGGTAGTGTTCCAGAAAGATTAGACCACATAGGGAGAGAAAACCCTCTCCCTGGGGTTTTGGCCAGAAACCTCAAGCATTTCCCAATCAAATTAGAAGAAAAGCAAATCTTCATTAATCAAAGAGTTAGTACAAAATCAAAAGAGAAACAGAGGGATACATGAATAAGAAAGCCAACATAAGCTTTTACTCTGTATATCCTGCTTAAACTCAGCACTTACTCCCTCACACTGGTCTCTGGGGAAGGGCTCACAATCCTTCACCTCCCTGATTAGGAGAAGATCCAGAAAATCAGTCCATCC
Source organism: Shinisaurus crocodilurus (assembly GCA_021292165.1). Classification (NCBI taxonomy): domain Eukaryota; kingdom Metazoa; phylum Chordata; class Lepidosauria; order Squamata; family Shinisauridae; genus Shinisaurus; species Shinisaurus crocodilurus. The sequence continues at coordinate 276,635,148 of CM037876.1, forward strand.
AGCTAGCAACAGACCCCTGGTCAGAAATGAGCAACACCGCTACAGGCTTTTATTGAGGCTAGCCACAAAGGGAGAGCAAAAGAGTGACACACCTGCTCCTAATTAGGCTGGATTGATAAAGGAGAAATACTGGGCCCTGTTCCACCAAGCTGATGATCTTAAAGGAGATTTGTCCAAAATAAATTACAGGCAGTCCCCGGGTTACGAATGTCCGACTTACGGACAATGCGTACTTACAAACGGGTTCCCCAGCTCTACGTCATTTACGTAGAGTATAGCGTAATGGCTGCAATTTGCATAAATGTATACTACGCTATACTGTTCCGACTTATGTAAAAATTCAACGTAAAGACATACTTAAGAACGGAACCCGTTCGTAACCTGGGGACTGCCTTTAGGTGTAGGGAGACAACCCTATGCCATTCCACCTCACCCAGATAGAGCTTTGGGGGTGGTGGTTGTCCATCTTTCCTCATGCTCTCTTCCACCCAAACAAGCTACTGCAGCAGAATACATATTGCCAAACTTGTAAATAATTCTTAACACTAAAATACGATAACAGTATCCTAAGAATACAGTGTCACAACAATGCAAAAAACAGAACCGCATAGTAACGAAGTTAACAATTAAGAGGTTCATCTTTCAAAAGGGTGTCACAAATAAATCTCACATTAGAGATAGTCAGGGATGGGGACTCGGACTCCAGGACTCGACTCGTGAGTCGGACTGAGTCCCCCCTCTAACTTGAGTCCTACTCGAGTCCCAAGATTTTTAATGGGACTCGAGACTCGACTCAGGACTCGAGACCAAGGACTCTTCAACATCCCTGGGCTGTGACAGAAGGAGTGGAGAGAAGTGCGATCGCCCGCGAAGATTTTATTTTTAAAAATCGTTCTCCTAAAATGCAACCTTTCAGACATTTTGGGTTTGGCTGCCTCTGCCTGCCTGTTTGGGGTTCCCTGCCTCCTCTGCCTGCCTGGTCTCTTCTTAACCAGTTCCACAGTTTGAATTGTCCAAGACAAACGCCTCTGCCTGCCTGCTTTGGGGTTCCCTGCCTCCTCTGCCTGCCTGGTTATTTTGGGTTTGTCTGCCTGGTCTGTTCTTGTCAAAATCAGTTGCAGAGTTTTGAAATAAAAAGGCACACTTGTTGTGCCTAGAATTTATTTAAGCCACACATCTGAAGTAGCCTTATTTTGTTGGGAAAACCCTCATTGATTTTAATAGGAACTCTTAGAGTCAGCTTTGGGAGTGACTCATGAGTCACCATTTTGGACCAAGGACTCGGACTCGAGACTCGGGTCCAAAGACTCGTGACTCGACTCGAGACTAAGGACTCTTCAACATCCCTGGAGATAGTGAAGGAACCCAGTAGCAAAAGTTTGTCAAATAAACCTGAGAGGTGGGTGGGTCATTCTTTCCCATAAGATAGTACAGTATGAAAGGACGAAGGACACCATTTACAGAAATCCTTTACACTCCTAGCCACTAAAGGCTCATAAAAGTTCTGAGTTACCTCTTGCAGCTTCTCTTTTCTCCCATATGGGCACCAGAAGCTGTCAAATGGGCAAGATGGAGGAGGGCTCACTGACATCTTTGGGTGCTCAATTTCTGACCTCCACATGTTCATTAGAATGTCTGTGGAGAGCCCCTATGTGCACAGCTGTACACACTGATGCCTTCCTTGATATGATCAGGAACCTGGTCTTCGCAGGGTTCCTGGTTGCGTGTACCAAGCCCTTCTGTACTTCCACAGAAGTTCTAATGGAGAAGTGAATTTGGGGGCAGAGTCTGCTCCCCACCCCCATGTGCATTCATTATCCATAGATAATAACCCCCTGAACAGTGCTTACATTACATCACTTTAGCACATATTTAAGAAATGAGGAAAACTCCCCACATTTTCCACATGGTAAACTAGTTGTCTTTATTTAAGGCTGTATTGAATTGACAAAGACCAACACTCAGCCGTTTCATCCACCTCAAAAGCGGCTGTATCGTTTTAGCTATATTTCAGAGAAGTGAGGTGAAATTCTAATTTAGGGGTGGGGGAGAGAATCAGAGCAGCCACCATTTTGTTTTTCACAGAAAGCCCTGTTTTGAGTTTTGAATTATAGCTGCCTGCTTTGACATTCACTGTGGGTCGCACTGTGTGACATTCTAGTGGACAGCAGCTGCACAAGGACAGAAAAACTCACATTTTTACAGAGTGGGTGGATCATTCCTCTAGCAGCTCATTTTATTTGAGAGGTACAGTATTAAAGAGCAGTGACTGAATCAGGCTTGTAAAAAATGTAAATTCACAGTGTGCAATTCCACGCAACTATATATTTTAAATCTGAATGACTTGGAAAAATGTTTTTAACATGTGAATTTCTTTCTTTCATAAGAATATCTTGCAACCCGCCCTCCCAAGGATACTTTATTTGAAAGCAGACCCAAAGTTTTAAAAGGTGTCCCATGAATTTTTGTGGGGTGGGGATGTCAAGGTTCCGCTACTGCAGGGACCCCTTAACCTGCCTTTGGAAGATCTCTGCCTCTTCTCAAAGCCTCTCCCTCTCTAGGAGATCAAATCCTTTGCCTGCTTCCAGTAACGTGGGTGTAGGCTTTAGACGTGGTGAATAAGTCACTCCAACAAACCAGGGTAAACAACAGCACTTTACTTATTATATTAGGGTATTTACTTAATAGAGTGGTTATAATTCAAAAGCAAGTATGGTCAAATGAAACAAACAATCTAAGGTTCTCTGGCTTAACTTCAGACTACCTCTCTCCTCTGCAGTCTCTCTCTCTCTGCTGCTAGCTGACCACACCCCACACATATATAGCCTTCCCAGGAATGGAAGGTTATAATCATGTGACTTTGAACAGGAGATATAATTCCTAACTTCTATTGGGTGAACTAAACTCTCAAACTCCCCCTCCCATCCTGAAGTGTTTGGGCCTTCAGGCTCCAACTAATCTAGGGAAGTGTTTGGGCCTTCAGGCTTCAGCAAACTTAAGCCTGAGTAGGCCTCAATCCATCACAGGGGAATCAAAGATTAACAGAGAAATCCCATGCATCTTGGGCAGCATGATCCTATGAGCTGCCCGTAACCCTCTGAACTTGGAGGATTATGGGCATCCTATTGAGGGTGGGAGGAAAGCGGCAGATAGGATATCCTCTGCACTTCCCTCGCCCTCAAAAACATCAAGACGGCTGATTTCAGCTGTCTAGATGTTTTCCTCTCTTTGGAATCTGGTGGTGCCTTGCTCCTCCCCCACCGGGAATGCCCCCTCATGGGGGAACCAAACATGGTATTCCGTATTTGGTTCCCTGCCAGTGCGGAAAGAACCGCGCTGGCTACGAGATGGGGAGGGAGGGCGCTCCGTAGCTCTGCGACCTTGGAAGGGTTTTCCAAGGTCGCAGTGCCTTCTATGCTCGATCCTATGGCCCCCCAGACAAAGTTGGAGGGACACAGGATTGCGCCCTAAAGAGATGTAAGCCCCATTGAGTTCAATGGGACTTACTCCCAAGTAAATTTGCTGAAGAATCAGTGAAATGATTTGGAGAAACAAAGTTGGGGGGGGCATTTCACAAAACCATTTATCCTCATACTACTTGGTCAATTTCACTTTTTGGGGGTCAAATCACTGTTTCTCCACACTCCTGGTATTTATCCTATATGAGTAGTAATCCTGGTGCATTTAATCCTCTGTCTTTGCTGGCCACCTGAGCTTCCCTATGGATCTTTGAAGTGGCAATATCTCTGCTTGCTATTAGTCACTTATTGCTGAATGAAAGAGAGGTGAGTCAAAAGCTCCTGATCTGGTGTCAGTTATCTTACTTCAAATTCATTTCAACTTTCAATCCACTCCTTGTAAGAAAATGAGACATGGAATCATTCAAAGGCTTTTATGGCAGGTTGAATGAACATGTAAATAGAGCCCAAACCTAAGATTAAAGCTGTTTAAAGGATATCTCCCTCAGGACACCAAACTGGAGAAACAAGCTTCAAGGCTTGTTTTGCCCACCACAAAGTACCAGGAGGAGGATATTTAGAATTCTGAAACTTCCTCAGCACCTCTCCTAATGCCACAATACCAGATAACATCACCCAACATTATGCTAGGATACTGATCTGATGATGCTTTAATGTATCAACCGTAGCTGCTAGAGTTAGATCTGAACAAAAGTGAGAATGGATCAAAATACTGAGGGCAGTAAGCTCCTGTTCTGAACTAGACAGTATGACCCTAGAAGCAATGTTGCTCATTTCGAACTTTCCATCGCATTTTATGCAAGTACTTTGAGAAAAGAAAGTAAAAAGCAATGCACAGCAGGAGAGGCGGCATAATGGATAGCAATTTTCAGGTTTGAAGTCCATTAATGTTCTCAATAATGTTTCATACAGGCTACAGGCTGCCTTTAGACATCTCCCCAGCTAGGTATGTGAAGCCAAGGATCACTGGCTCTGAGAATTGTCTGGTCTCATAACTGCAGAAACACCTGGCTAGAAACCCATGTGTGAAAATATGTGTATTGGATGGGAAGAATTATGAGGGGGTCATTAAGGTTCAACAGGTAGTATAGTGAACTTTCCCAGTGTCCAAAAGCCAGGATAGTTTCTCCAAGGCCTTACTGGCCTTCAGCTTGTTGAGAAGAACACCAAAGATGCCTTGAGGTTGCATTCCTTTGATAAGGGCTACTTCCGCTGTGAGAACTGAAGCAGCTTCACCTGCCCCTCTTGTCTCTCAAGAAGGGGAGTTAGTTTGTGGCTAACTGACACCCTCTGAAACAGAGGGGGAAAGGAAGTTTATAAAATCCATGGCAAGAGGCGTGGTCTTCTGTTCTCAGCCTGGGGAGAGGAATCGATGCGTCGCTCACCCAGGAGACTTTGGAGGCCCAATGGAGCATCCCCTGGCCTATTCAGGGAACCAATATGGCCACAGAAAGATAAGGGCAGTGTGGTGAGCTTTCTTTTGCTTGTTTATATTCTGCACCCATTTTTCATCGTTGTATTCAATAAACTGTATATCATCTTTGACACAAGTGGTCTTGTTTCATCCTGAGTATCCTCAAATCTGAAGTGAGGTGTCTAGGCTGGACCAGGCCCCTGAGTAATCAAGACAATATGCTACTTCCTTGAACCAAGTAGGAGTGAAGTTGCTTGAGACGGGTTCAAATCTACACTGCCTGGCTCCAGATCTCCCATCAAGGATGGCAAAGACTGGCCTTGGGAACAATTCTCATTGAAACAGTATATGTTTCAAAGTTGGTGGACTGCACCCCACATATTCCAACAGACTTTGCTTTACAAACAAGCTTCCAAGTATTATTTAAGCAAGGACTTCTGTACGATGCTCTCTCAGGCTGTGGCCATGCTCTCCTCAGGCCAGAAGCTGTGGGCATTGTAACTATTAACTGGTTCCTCCCAGGAAGCACAACCAATTCAGGCTGAATCCAGCAGTTCTTTCATAGTGGCACAGGATACTTTAGCGTGAATGCACATAAAATAGGCTATTAAAAAATGACTCCACAGGTAAACCTTGCTCCTTGTTTTATCATTCCTTGCAATTCACTGGCAGTGGAACTGCTGGGGTAGAATAACAGAGCAATGAGTTTGAGGACTCTTGACCACTGTTGCATTTTGGATCCTACAGTTCTCAAAATGAAGCAGTGTCTTACACTGAACTAAATAGGACTTATGTCTGAGTAGGGATGTACAAGGTTGTGTTTTTAATTAGCATCTTCATGGAGGACAATCTTCACCTAGTTCATTGCTTTGCTGCCAAGCTGATGAATTTACTCCTATGAGTTACAGCTTGTTACAAAATTATACAAATTATATGAGTTACAGCTTGTTACAAAATTATACAAATTAAATAATTCCTCCCCCCCCCCCCAAGAAAGTATGCATTCGATAGGGCAGGCAATGTATTTCCTTCTTGTCACTAATATATACCAGTAGATGGCAGCAAAGGTCCACTTTTCAAAGAAAACAGCAGGATCTACTAGGAGCTGAATAATATTTGCTTCTCTCTCCTGTGCTCCCTGATGCCTCTCACATTTCACTCCATTTCTTGTTCTTGATATTCTACATGTCTGTTTACTTTCTATGGCAATGGTCCACCAATCTCTTCAGTTTTCCATGTTATCTGGTTACCTGTTTGTTAAGAATGCACTCTCCCATTACTCCTTGGTTTAAACTAGGCATGAAGGGAGAAGGAAAAAAAAAAGGGAGAACCAGTAAAAACAAAGAATACATCCGAGACTCTAATTTCATTAAAGAAATGTAACACTTCCAAGATTTCATTCCCCCACCCCCATTCATATTCTGTACATTGAAAATACAAGTTTATAATATAGCTATAAAAGTTTTTTAGTTATTTATTCATCTTTATTATACATTTCTTAAAGGTCTTATAGACAAAGTCTTTCTTGGCATTGTACAGATTAAAACATAATAAAATAGGATAAAATTCACAATAAAACCTAGCATGGATAAAAAGTAAAACAGAAACATACCAGCATAATACCATACATCATACCATATTAAAAGCTAAGACAGCCGGCAGGCACAGGAGTTAAAACCAACCCATAATGCTGAGAATGAAGATTTTAAAAATCCTAGGAGAACAGAAAGGTTGTGGCCTGGCACTAGAAGACCGCAATGTAGGCTCTAGATAGAGAGAGCATTCCAAAGTCAGGGGGCCACCACCAAGAAAGCCTTCTCTCTCATGACCATCCTCCAAACCTCTGATTGAGGACACAGGTAGGTACATAAGGAAGGAGGTGTCCCATCAGGTATCAAGGTCCCAAGTCATGTAGAGGTCAAAACCAGCACTTTGAATTCTATTAATCCTAACTGAGATTTTAGACCCTACTATTTTCTTGGAGAGGATTGATACGTGGCTTTTTTGAACGCAAACCTTGATTATGCCAAGTGGAGTTTGTCTGTCTAGATTTGCTGTCAGAAAAGGAACAACTGATGGATTACATTTCACCGAAAGGAATAAAAGCAATGTTCTTTGTGCATGTCCTGTTTCTCTCTCAACTTTCATATATGCATGACCCATGTTCCATGGTCATCTCCAGTGGAACAAGATGAGTGGGCAGGTTTTAAGCAGCAGTTTGCATTGTCACATAGAAGGCATGACTGCTTCTCCTCTGTTGTGGCTACTAGTAAGGAAAGGTAAATTCCAGCCTTCCCCAACATGGGGTTGATGGGACTTGTAATCCAACACATCTGGAGGGTACCAGGTTGGGGAAGGCTCGTACACTGGATAGCAGAGGACCCCCAAGCAGGCCCACTTCTGTGTGAGGAAGAGGAAGTAATGGTGGAGGTAAGCATCAGCAGTTTAATAGCCAATCATTCCAAGGCAGACACATGGCATAAATAAATATCCTAGGGTCTATTTTTTTAAAAAAATAAAAATCAATGTCTCTAAAAAGCCTGGGTGAACAAAAATGTATTAGGATAGGAAGCAATCCTAAACCACCTGAAAGGGTGGCCGAGGGGCCATAGGATGCTGAGGACCTCCCTCTCCATTACCAGAGAGGGAAGTTCTCCGATGGAGGTCTCCTCAGTCTGGTGGTAGAAAGTTCTACCACTGTTGCTGTCCTGCCAGAGGTGCTCTGATAGTGATGGGGCAAGGAACAGGCCATTTTGGTGGTTTCCAAATGGTTCATCATTCCCCTGACACCCCCACAAAATCCCCTAAAACTACATCAGCCCTGCAGCTGGTGTAGTTAATTGCCTCCCATTGGCGGCAATGGGAGGGGGAAACTCCAAAATAAAATGACAACAATTACCGTCTACCTCCTGTCCTGGCTGCTGTGAGCTGGCAAGGCTCTTGATGTGGTGGCAGCTCTGCCATGGATCTTCTCCCCCCACTTTAGCATTTAGGTGCCAGATTAACAGAGATTGCTCTGTTAATCCGGCACCTAAATGATAATGACAGAGATACTAGCCGAGACACCTTGGGGAAGGAATTTTATAAGCTGGGCACCACACCCCCCAAATGCCCATTTTCTGGACACCATCTACCTCACTTCTGATGTCTTGGGCATGCAGAGATGGGTATGGGTATGCATGTATGCCTTGAGACTCGTTCTCCTGTATGCAAACACTTTATGGACTGGCTCTGAATCAAATGAATACTTCCATATGTGACTGACCTGTTTGGACAATTTTGGCTCAGTGGATTAGCAGAGGACCATAGAACTGTGACCTATGTTAGAGAATGAAAAGAAGGTGATGCTTACTAACGACCTTGTACTGGATGAAGTCTGGCACTCCTAGCTAACCTGAAAGCTGTGGGAGAGGAAGAAAAAAGACATACTATTTCAAAGTCTTCCAACTTGGAAACAATGATGAGAAGGAGAGCAAAGTATTTTTCAACATTAAAGAACCTGTCAAAGAGTCTGTAGCACAATCCATGCTGCTGAATTGCACTACAGTTCTTTAGTCTCAGTGACCTTCATTATTAACTGTTCATCCTATCTGTCCTCATTATTAGGACTTAGAGGCAACTAAGTCCATTAATAGTTTATTAATTTAAGCAAGAGGCTTATAAGGGAAAAGGGAATATCTGCTAAGGATCTGTTGGCCAGGTTGAACCCGAAGAACAGAAAGAACTAGCCCTCCAGCAAAAGATATTTCCATCCCAAGCTTCATTGCTAGATAAGTAGTTCTGAGACAAATGTCATGCTACTGAGGTTGGCACAGTCCTCTCTTCACCTGCTAATCCACTTGACTCCATGACTGTTCAAGAACTGAAAGCACCAGGGCTACTCAAGGTTATCCTTTTGCTGTCCCTGGGGAGAAAATGTGAAGGTTTCTTTCCTGCCTTTTCTCCATAATAAAGCAAAATGTAGCCATTGTGGGCTGAGGGCATGGTCTTCTTCTAGCACATAGTACTGTCACATTTTATTACATTTGAAATTTACTGATATATAGGTATATATATATATATATATATAGTTAATGTTAGAATACAAAACTAGCTGACCCGAAGCAAGAATCGCCTTTTTGGATATTCCACACATCCCTGACTAAACCCAAGAAATGTAATTGAAGAGAAAGAGAAGGACAGCACAATAGCGAGAAAGAGAGACTTGAGAAGAAAGAGGAGGAGGAAAGGGGAAGGAAAGGAAAAGGGTGATCAGCCAGATGGGCGATTTAGAAATATAATGAATAAATAAAATAAATAAAGGGGGGAGAAGCCACAAGGGATACCCAGAAACCCATTGTTAAAGCAGCTAATGTCTAGATAAGAGAGTGCCTGGGACTGGGAGCCCTGGGTAAGCCTGTAATAAATAAAATGCAGAAATACACTGAGCAGGTGGGAGAAGGGATTCCTCAGAGTTTCAAAAATCTGGCTAAAGAGCAGTGGGTGGGATGCCATTTTGACTTTTCACTTCTGATATAAAAGTGCAAAGGTCAATGCTGCAAAGGCTTGTTGGGACAGGATTTACTTGAGCTGCTTTAGGGTGCAATCTATGCGTGTTTAGACAGACAAAAGTCCTACAATTCCCAGCATGATCCAGGCAGCCATAGCTGCCTGGAGGGATGCTGGGAGCTGTAGGACTTTTGTCTGTCAAAATGTGCATAGGATTGCACCTTTAGTGTCACACCAGTAGCATGGGAAGCACTAGACAGCAAGGAGGTGTGTGGGGGGAGGGGAAGAAACACATCACACAGAATTTCGGCTCTTACTTGGCTCCCTTATAGTGACCGGACACCATAATCTCACATTTTGTCCAGCTTTCTTTCCCCAAAACAGAGAACAAGTCTTGTATTATAAGTATTGCAAAGAAGCACATGCCCAGTAAATTTTGGTCCAACAGATTTGTCCTGATGACTCTGTCTGCCCCATCTACTCCTGTCCAGGGCAAAACATTACCAACATTTTTTAAAATTTATTATATTTATACCCCGCCTTTTTTCCTGCAAGGAACCCAAGGTGGCTTACATAATCCTCCTCCTCCTCTCCATTTTATCCTCACAACAACCCTGTGAGGTAGGTTAGGCTGAGAGTCATTGACTGGTCCAAAGTCACCCAGTGAGTTTCATGGCTGAGCAGGGACTAGAACCCGGATCTCCTGAGTCCCAGTCCAACACTCTCACCACTATGCCACACTGGCTTTAAACGTGGTTTAAGATGATGCTTCTCAGTCCCCCATTACTGTGTTGTGTGTTATGTAGCCTGTTCCCACACAAGCCATAAGCATATTATTTAGATTTTGATTAATGTCATCTGAGTCATTACTGTACTTACTTTTCCACTACTTCAAATATATGGGAAATATGGAGTGATAGACCAGAAAGCAAATCACCAGGCTGGAGAGAAAACAACAGATCAACACAAAGTTATATACTGGCTAAGAGGGTTCAGCTGACACCTTTCATCTCCAAGCCAGAACGGATGGCTAGTTTTAATTTACTGTCTACAAATGTGAATGAGCACAATATTTTAAGCAAATAGTCTTTGCAGTTTTGTATATTACAGATGGTAGGATAGGGTATTCTTTTAAAATAACTTGGGGCACAATTCTATGCAAGTTTGGACAGAAAAAAGGCCTACAACTCCCAGCATGGGCATGCTAGGGAGTTGTAGGCCTTTTTTTTTTGTCTAAACTTGCATAGGATTGTGCTTTTGGGCAATCTTTTATTCCATTCCACAGTTTAGGACTGTCACCATTCATGGAAGTCATACTGATTCTGCTTGCCCTTTTCACCCTCTCCTGTATTTACTTATACCACCAAAAATTTAATCAGATTATTATTGTAACACTAAGGCTATATTCTGGATATAAGAATAACTTGTTGTACTGATCCCATGCATGGAAAACATGCTGCGTGAATTCCACATTTTAGATGTTTCCATATTTCAGATCCCATATTTTAGATGTTTGCAGCATGCTACCTGAAGAATTTAGGGGTATGGCCCAACCAAAATTAGGCACTTGCTTAACTCTATGGGATGTAAAAGTGCTCAGGTTTAGCAGGATATGCTTTAATTCTTGGTACAAATCCCATAGGCTAAGTCTGATATCATGTTAATAAAGTGAATAAACATAGCTTCACAATAGCACTGTGGCAGTTGAAGGAAGCAATATTTCCATAACAATAAATTTCCAAGGGTGCCATGCAATATGTAGACATAGTTCCAGTGAATCCACTCACCTGCTACTTTTGTGGATTTTAACATGCTGTGTAACATTGCTATTACTTCTGTAATTAAGATAATAATCTTATGGAATTAGTGTGTCAGCAGGAATGAAAATTTCATGAAGTATAATTGCCTCTAGGAAAAAAGGGCTTCTGGGGGGATCCAATTATGTCTGTCTGCTTAAATGTCACTAATGTTTATTTCTATTGTTTTCTCTTCTGTCAGTTTCCAAAAGGGTTTTTTTAAGCACCAAGAAAATTCTTGTCATTTTAACTTGAGGGCAGGTGCAATGTTTTGCAACAATTTTCCCGTTTCTTTTTTTGTTGAATTTTTTTTAGCACTTCATTCATGTAGTGTTCCTAAAGAATCACTTTGAAATAAAACTTAGGTTGATATGCTCATAATCTCATGGTAGCAAAAAAGGACAGAGGTCACAGCATGCTAGTTTTCACTTTGAAGTATTTAGGTTTGATATATAACAGATGATCAAAATTATTCAAATACAACTAGCCTTTTCACGGTCCACAATTCCTAAACAGCCACCCTGGAGCATGAGGAAGAGTTCTCAGAAATGCTGCTCCAGTTGATTGTGGCTTGATATGTTCTGCCTTTTGAGTCTTCAAAATTATAGGGGTGGTGGTGGTGGCTCTTTCAGGCTATTTCAACCTAGACTGTCACCTGCTGATATGAAATTGTAAAACGAGGGCTCTTTTAACAATACTGAATTTTAGATGCGGGGCCTATCAGTGCCTAGGTTCTGCTTTATATAGCATCATCATGATAGTGCCTACAACAAGTATAAAAGCTCTCTTGGTGGATCCCAGCCTCTGGAATTTCCTGAGAAGGGAGATCAGACTAGCTCCATCTCTGCTGTCCTTCCACTGGCAGACAATGAGTTTTCTATTCAGACAGGCTTTTGGTGTTTAATCTGATTTGCTGCTGAACTAGGTTTTAATCTGGTGGGTGATGTTATCCCCTTGCTGCATTTTAATATGATGTGTTATGTTTTAATTATAGCTTTGTTATTTTATCTGTATTTTATTGTTAGCCACCTCAAGTGCTAATTTTGAGTGGAAAGGCGGATATATATTTAATAAATAAATAAATAAATAGGACAGATGCTGCTCATAATCTAACTAGAGGGGTGCTCACACGTTACATCCAACGAATGTACAGTCTTGTACAATTATTCATATGTACAACAAATGTGTACACTTGTACAATTACTCGTATGTAACCTGTATGTAATGGAGTATACAGGACATTCCTTCACCTGGAAGAACATGGGAGAGAATATTATAACCCTGACATTGCTGTTCCAGTATTTAAGCTTCTTGATTAACAAACAATAGAAATAAGACATTTTTGGATCTTGAGTAAATGGATTGTTTTTTATTTGAATCAAGCAATTGCTCATAAAAATACTGTTTCAAATCTACCCAGAATTATGTCTAGTGTTTTCATTGGGGCTTGCATAGGATTTTGCTTTCTGGAAAAGATACTAGATCTGCATAAACCAATATAAATAGAAGTAGTCCAGTTGTGTATAGTTTTTCTTTTTCTTTTAATCTACCCACCGAAAACACTATGAAACTTTGAAAACTGAATAAAAAATGCAAATGAAAGTCAAAACTATTTGCTGACAAGCATTTATTTAATAAGGATGGTAAGGGAGTCACTGCTCCATTTGCCACCGCCCCGGGTGAAGCTGGGGCCTGGCCGGCCACAAGTGGCAAACCTAGGCATGATGACACTGCAGGATGCTGCATGCTTTCCCAAAGCCTGGCAGAAGCTGCAGCTGCAACTAATCAGAGGGGTGGAGGAGGACAGAAGCAGAGTCAAGTGGGGCAGGCAAAGGAGAAAGGAAAGAGAGAGAGAGAGAGAGAGAGAGAGAGAGATATTCGCAGGATGCCCCAGGAGGGGGTAGGGAGACAGGCTATCTCTGCCTCGGAGAAGGTTCAAGTGGTTTGGAGAGGCCAGGCATACTGGATCGAGCCTGGTGAAATGGGAGACCTGACTTGAATGTCCATTACAAAATCCCTTAGCAAGGCATGCCAGATTTCCCCAGATCCCCAAGACTTTGTCCTTCAGCCTCAGGAAGGGGTTGGTCCATCAGAAGGTAAATTTGGCTAGGAGTGACCAGAGAACCATGAGAGGAACTGTATTCCACACCTTCAGGAATATCGCCTTGTCCCCAGGGAACCTTGCCTACTTACCTTCATCCAGGAATAGGGCGGAGCTCTGAGCTCTGACTCTGTACTTACTCCCTCAAGGAGGCCTTTCCTGCATACATAAGCATTCCCTAAATAAAAAAGCATTTTGTCTAATCAGGGCCGGTGCTACCATTAGGCCAACTAGGCGGCTGCCTAGGGCGCTGGGCTAAAGGAGGCGCCAGAAATGCCTTGGGGAAAAAAAAATACATCACGTATTTTACCAAGTTTGTTTTACCAATCATGTCCTGTGGCGGGGAAGGGAAGGCGAAAGAAGCGCACCCCTCCCTCTCTCTCCTCCAGCTCGTTACCAGGAACAGCAGCAGGCAGGCTCCTCCTCACAACCAGCATCAAAAGAGGCAGAGAAGGCTACAGACTGGAGGCGGGGAGGCGGGCAGGGGCCAATGATGGGAGGCTGGTGGGCGGCTGGAAGGATGCACCTCCTTCGCCTTCCCTCTCAAGGATGCACCTGCAAACACCTCCTTCGCCTTCCCTCCCTCGCGTGAGCCTCAGGTTCCTCAGCTCAAGGTCCCCTGAAAGCAGTTATTTCCAGCAACCAGGGAGGGAGGGAAAGGTATTTTAAGCTAGCTGGGGCTCCAATGTTTTAATTATTTACCATGCTTTTCTGTGTTTTGGTTTTAAATGGTTTTAGGATGCAATCCTATGCGTGTTTGGAGGGGGGGGAATCCTACAACTCCCAGCATTCCCCAGCCAGCCATGCGCAATCCTATGCACATTGAGGTAGAAAAAAGCCCCACAACTCCCAGCGTTCCAACAGCCAGCCATGCTGGCTGGTGAATGCTGGGAGTTGCAGGGCTTTTTTCTGCCTCAACGTGTTTAGGATTGTGCCCTGAGCTGTTGATGTTTTCTTTACTGTACTTTGAATATTGTTGTCTGCCTTGAGCACTAGGCTGGTAAAGGGAAAGACAGGATAATATACATTATTCTGATAAAGAAATATTGCAACAAAGTGATAGAGAGAGGAGGGGAAGTAGCAAGTTTCGTAAATCCCCTCCTAAATTTGAACCAGATGATCCACGCGCTCTCTCTTTGCTATGTTTCTACTACATGCATCCCCCCCTGCAACCCAGAAGGTGTACGAGTCAAACCGGTGTCTCTGCACCTCCACCCTGCGAGGTAGGACAGGCTGCAAGACACCCTTTTGTCTCTATTCCTCACAGGTAGCGCCACCACACCTCTCTCACATCCTTTTTCTCATACACCTTGTGCTGCCCGCAGGAGGAGACAGGCTTTTACATATATATGGAGTAGGAGAAGGCCCTTGGGAGTTCCTGGCATAGCTGGGCTGATGTTGCCTCTTTGCTTTCCTCGTGAACACAAAGGAAAAGTCTCAAAGTCCACAAAGTTTTTCTATGGGGCTCGGCAGTTCCCAGGGAGGGAAATTTATTTCATAATGGGCATAGGGCTGGAGGGAGGGAGGGAGGGCTCAAGTGGGAAGGGGGGGCGCTAAATATCTGATCTTGCCTAGGGCACCAAATTGCCTTGCACCGGGCCTGTGTCTAATGCTTACAGAGTTCTCTTCAGATCTTTGAGGCCATGTGCAAAGGTCTAAGTGGTACCAGGCGTGCCAGGACGCTGGGGTCAGGGCTTACCTGCATGCCCATGTCCCCCTACACGTGAGCAGGCAAATACCTGCATAGAGCTATAGTATGAATCCTGTGCAGGTTCAATGTGATGTGTGAACAGCCCTTATATGACATTTCTACCTGTGGTATTAGATCTATGATAGCCCGTTCACACAGGCATACATACCATCACTTGATTTATAGTCATCAGCGGATGAATCTACATCTATGAACCAGCTCTGCTTGCTTTCAAGCAAAGATGCAGCCTGATTACAGTTCAAAATAAGGCTCCTTTATGCCACAAAATACCAAAAGGGGATGTCCCCAAAGTGCTTGTAGATAGCTTTTATAATCTTTATTTTTAAAATGTCCACTGTATTTCAAGTTCTACAGCATGTGTGGGGAGCAGGGACTACAATTCCCATCATTCCCAAACATTGGCCATGCTGGCTGGAGCTGATGGGAGTTGTAGTCCAGCAACATCTGGAGTGCCTCAGGTTCCCCACCTCTGTTCTACAGGCTTGGGGAATTCTAAAATTTCTACAAATAGGGTTGTAGTTGTAGAACCTTCTGAACACTTGAGCTCAAAACACATTGGGCATTTAAAGATAAATTGTATTTAAAGATAAATTGTATTCAATGTACTTACTAGTAACTTTAGGACATTCCCTTTTTTCTTTTTTAGTTTTATTACAGAAATATGGCCACACTGTGTTCTCAAAACCACCCAGAGCCTTCAAAAAGGGTCTCACGTGAAAAGTCTTTAAAGAACAGGTTGTAGCCCTTTCCAGGCATTCTGGTAGGTGGAACTAATGTGCATGAGGGGGAAGCAGGTTCCATTGAGACCAACATGACTGGGTTCAAACGACATGGTAACCATCCCCCCCGCCCCGCTTATACGTAGGCTGAGTGGCAGCAGTGCTAGATGGAGGGGACACACACACTCTGCTCAGCCTTCTCTGTAGTAGGCCAAGCAGAGCACGCCTCACCTCCCCCATCTGGTGCCGCTGTGGAGCGGCTGCAGTGCCGGACAGGAGGAGTTGTGCTCTGTACAGTAGGATGGCACTGCTGCCGATCTCAGCAGAGGCGACTTGCTCATGAGTGAGCTCCGACAGACCTCACCACAGCTCATGAGGCCTACTCGTGAGTTGGCGTGAGGACTGTCAGCGATCCCTGCTCCCCCGTTCGTTCCCCGTACCTGCTGACAAGTGGCGGCGTGGAGGGGGGAAACCTCGGTGCTCCCACAGTGTCCCATGGGATACTGTGTTGGGCACATCACGAGTAGGGTGACTTGTAAGCCAGACTGCTGCAGTCCGGCTTACCATGTTGTGCGAACCCGCCCCACATGTGTTCATCTTAACATCTTTAATAGCCAGTGCTTTGGGAGGGCTCACCGTAAGCAACCAGGAGCCCTGGAAAGACAGGGTTCCTGATCAAGCACAGTTCATGTGTGGGGGCAATCTAAAAAACATTCTAGTTAATGTGCATAAGTAGGGGGAAGAGCCCAGTGGTGGAGCAGAGCCAAGGCTCACAGGGATGCAGTGACGGCACTGTTTTAGTAGCAGGGACACTGATATCATCTGCCCCCCACTCAGAGTCCCCCCCCCCCAGCCCAGCTTAGCTGCAGTCCTCATAGTAGCTGGGGGGAAATGAATTTTCCCAGCAACACTATATTGTGCCTTGTTGTAATGCGAACTATTTTGGGGTGGCTTGCCCTTGAATGGGCAATTAAGACCCTTGAGCTTTACAAAAGACCTGCTTCTGGTGGAGATGAAAACTGCTAGAACTGGTTTTTTGATATGGATCAACAGAGCTGCCTACATTTTGGACTTCCTTGGAGGGGGGAGTGGCTTTGGGGACTGTCATGATGGGCGCCTGCACTTCAAAATGTATCACTATCCCACTGGAGGAGCCCTACTGCTGTAATGCTGCCCCCCCGCCGCACATGCATTCATTGTACTACTCCAAATGCCTGAAAAGGGCTCTTGCCTAACAGAGTAGATCCTTTCCATCAAGCTGTCTAACTTCTTTTACATCAAGAGGAGAATCTGGCCCCATGCCTTACCCAGCTGCCAGTTTTCAGCTGTCCTCTAGATGCAGAACCATATGATTTATGTCAGATCAATAATCTCATATCCTTGAGCCATCTAATCCCCGTGTAATGGATTATACACTATACCTCACTGGGGGTTTGAATTTCATTATTCTTATTAAGATGTCACTTCCTCCATTCATTTTCATTTTGCAGCGGACGGTGTGGAAGCTTCGGTGGCTTTGCAATAGCCAAGTGCAGTAATATCTTTCAATTATGGTACAAATTTGCAGATCTAACAACTAATACTCGGAGTGTTAAATGTTTTCTTTTGATATGGTTGGACGGTCAATAGAGGCACTAATATGGTTGTTAATTCTCTGAAACAATGGTTTTCAACCTGATTGAACACTGGAACTGGTTAAGTTGGAAGAAGAATGCCCAGCCCGTTAATGTGTGTGTGTGTGTGTGTGTGTGTGTGTGTGTGTATGTGTGTGTGTAATCAAATGTCCAACAGAATATTGAGAAATTCAAAACCTGACCCGTATCTGAATGTTTATGTTTAACTGCCACTTTCCACATTACATAGCATGTTATGGAATGATCTCCAAAGATAGAAAGCAGGGGAGTAAAAGGCATTTGATCATCTCTACCCTGTACTACAACTTGGTGTATGACAGGCAGCTGGAAGCCGGACACAGCAGATGCATTGTTGCCCACATAAAGTTGCAGCATGATCTAGACGCCTTTATAGTTCTTCACATGCAGAAACAATTGGCAGTCTGGATGGGCAGAGTCACCCTGGAACCTAGTAACCCTTTACTGCAGGGGTGTTGAACCACTTTCAGCCTGAGGGCCAAATCCCATTTTGGAGAAGATTTGGGGACTGCACTCCAGTGGTGGGTGGGTCCAAAGGCAAAGGGGGGGGAGAGGCAAAATACCAGCATATTTTAGCTTAAAGCTCTTACTGCCAGCAAATAAACCTTTAGGAAAGGCGTTTTAACCTTTCAGAATGGGGGGAAACTGCACAAAAGTGGGGAGACCGCCAAACGATTGGTGGTTGGGGAAAGGGGCATAGCCTTCTGGGGAACCCCAGAGGGATGGATTGAGACCCAACGAGGGCCAGATTTGAGCCCTGGGCCTGAGGTTCTGCATCCCTGCTTTGCTCTGGTGGATCTCCACCTAGGGAACAGGCACCCCAAAATGTGGGTTCCTGATTCCTGCTCCGAGAGCGCCTGACAAGTGGGTATGGTGAAAGAAGAAGATCTGTACCATTTTGAGAGTGTTGGCAGTATGTTTCTTTATCAGTATTCAAGTCTGGGGGGAGGGAAACATACTTCAGACCAAAATGAGTGCCTATTACAGTGTATATTTGCTTGACAGGGCTGGATCCAGGCTTGAGGAGGCCCTGGGGAAAATGCCCTCTGGTGCAGTGTTCTCTAACCTTGGGTCCCCAGATGTTTTTGGCCTACAACTCCCAGCAATGCCAAGCTTGGAGAACACTGCTTTGGAGGACTCGGCATAGCCATCACTGAAATTTCCCACAATGCCCCAGAGTCACACGATTTGGGGGGATTGTGGGACATTTGAGTGGTGGTTAGACTCAGCTGCCTGGTGCTGCTCAGAGTGCTGGGCCCAAACATAAGGTAAAATGCAGCACAGGGCAAACATTAGTGGTGCGCCTGCTGAGGTGCTGGGTGGCCTGGTGCTAATGCTGGCACTTTTGCTGGGGGTGTTTTTGCTTTTTCAAAAAGCCTGTGCACTTGTGTTAAATTAAAGAGAAAACCAGCAAACTGATGCAAGGCTTGCCAGATCAAAACTTTAAACATGAAATACATTTTTGGTACAAGACCTTTACTTTGGAAGAAACGTGGGAAGCAAATTATTGCTCCCCACGTTTCTTCCAAAACCCATGTCTTCATTTTTAATTTAATATGTGCTGAACTTCACTGTTCTTCTTTCATACACAAGGTACAAGCTTAATCCCAGCCATTAAAAGCCTTCGCAAATTAAAGATCACTTGCAATGCTTTCAAAAGATGATCAGGCACAAGCTTTGGCAAGTCTCCAGGAGAAGGAGACTTCTGTGGGCAGTCACCTAGAATGTCTTTCTATGTGCCCTTGTTGTCTGAGCTTGGCGCACAGACAGAATAATTAAGAAGGTTTTCCTGTTATGTTGAAGGGTTCGTAAATGGATGTGGGGAGGACACTTAGGCAAATTCGTGACCCAGGTATTTAGATCTTTGCTTCAGCTTGTTAGAAGGGTGAACACAATCCATCTCTCTCTTCCCCCCCCCCCCCCAAACTGGAATATATTTTGTTAAGATTTGGACTGATAAAAAAATAGGATAATCTCTTAAGAACATTATAGAGAGTCTGGAATGTGATTAACATTATAAACATGGTTCTTATGTCATTGGAATGGGTGAAAACTTGTGTATATATGTATGTAGCTGTTAATTTTGAAATTGTGAAGAATTGTGAGCACAATATGAATCACAAAGGTATTTGCGACTTGGAAACACACACATACAGACAAATATTAGGACATATGTGACAGAAGTGAACTGATCTTGAGATCATCATCTCAGATTTATGATGAAGCCAAAAAGATCTGTTTCCTCATCTATAAACTATAAATGGAACATTAAAGAAGAAAACATCCCAAGCTGAACGCGGGTAAATTTTGCCTACCTGGTTTCAAAGGACCTCGCTTTTGTCGTACACACACAGAGAGAATCACATTTCCTGCATCAAAGACTGCCTTTTCCCCTGCTTGCAACATTGGAATGTCCTGATCCTTTTGCAGAATTAATAGACTGAAAATACATTCATCTTTCCATACCACTTTAGGCCATTGCTTACCTAATGGAACATATAATGTGATGAAATTGCCACCTGGTGGCTAGGATACAGGAAAGTTCCCAAAGGTGTAATTACATAGACTGATTTTTTTTATTACTGGAAATGTACCTTCTATAGAAGTCTAGTCTTGCTCTGGATTTAGTTAAAAGGCACAATCAGTGGAAATCAGTGCCAAGATTATCTGTACTTATTAGGCTAATTGCTCAAACTGTTTAAAATGTATTTGGAGTGGGGACAAAACCATATCTATGAATGCAAAGCTCTGAATTCACAGCTAGAAAGTGATAGTACAAGTACAGGACAAGAGAATATATAAAGAGCAGTGATGTATCAAGTGGCAGGGAATGGGTGCCACACATACTGCACTGTCAAATGCTGTTGCTGCTATTATTAATAAAAGTTAGAAAAGCAGGTAAGAGTCTCTTACAGCCCCATACCTGCAGGCATCCAATTGAGGGCGGGAGGAGCACAGCGGATAGGATTGCTGCCGCGCTCCCCTCGCCCTCAAAAACATTTAGACAGCTGATTTTGGCCATCTAAATGTTTTTCCTCTCCTTGCAAGGAGAAGCTGAGGCACCACCTGGATTTTATCATACTACAATAATACCTTGGATTGCAAGTAACTTGGTTTGAGAGTGTTTTGCAAGACAAGCAAATTTTTAAATATTTATTTAATATTTTTTTTACTTGATATACAAGCGACGTCTTGCAAGACAAGTACTGTAGTACGGCTTAAATTAAAAATCTCTGTACAATTTTTTTTTGGGGGGGATTTCATTTTGATATAAGAGTGTTTTGGATTATAAAAGCACGTTTCCGGAACGAATTATGCTCTCAATCCAAGGCATGACTATACAGTGGTGCCTTGCTGCTCCACTCTCTGCCCCTGTGAATGCCTCCCCCATGCCGAAACCAAAGATGTTCTTCCATCTTTGGTTCCCAGTCAGCATGGAAAGAAACATGCCGGCTGCGAGGGGGGTGGGTGGGTTGCAGGCGGACTACCTGTTACGGCCTCGGAAGGGAATTCTGAGGTTGCAGCAGGGAGTCCGACCTATCCTATGGTCCCACAGGCAAGGTTGGAGGGCCATAGGACTGCACCCTTAAGGTATATTTGTAAACGACAGGGTGACTGATGCAAAGAAGAAGGCCCCCTGTGCCTGTAATAATTGTACAAAGAGGATGTTTCAGCAGGTAATGCTTTTCTCAAGCCTGTATAACGACATGCCCCTGCCAAATTTCCCGCTGCACCACAAGTATTAAAAGAACAAGTGCCCTGTCCTCCGTTGCAACGGGTCACCCCAGTCCATCGTTCCCCAACCTGGTGCCCTCTGGATCAGGGGTTGGCAGAAGGTAGCTCTCTAGATGTTTTTGACTTCAACTCCCAGAAGTCCCTGCCCGCATAACCAATGGTCAGGAATGCCTGGCGCTGAATCCAAAAACATCTGGAGATCTACTGTCTGCCTGCCCCTGCTCTAGATGTTATGGACTTCAACTCCCATAAAATCCATGGGCAATGGAAAGGATTGCTAGGAGTTGTAGTTCAAAACATCTGAAGGGCACCAGCTCACGGAAAGTTGCCCTAACCGATGCACTTGAGTTTTAAAGGGACGCTAAAGCTGTATACACAACCATGGATGTTTTAACACCATCCGCCCTGAACCCCTGAGGGGTAAAGGTGTGCAGAAGGATGAGCCATGCATGCTGGC
Organism: Shinisaurus crocodilurus; assembly: GCA_021292165.1. Taxonomy (NCBI): domain Eukaryota; kingdom Metazoa; phylum Chordata; class Lepidosauria; order Squamata; family Shinisauridae; genus Shinisaurus; species Shinisaurus crocodilurus. Next base: position 276,656,700 of record CM037876.1, read on the forward strand.
CCCACTCCCAACATCCTTGCACATCCTGAGTCCCACCCCCACAGTTCCTGATGTGGCAAGGTCTGAAGAGGAGCTCTACTGGCATCCCTGATTGGGCGGAGAGTTCTACTCAAGTTGAAGTGGACGCAAGTAGAGCTGCTTTTCAGACCTCCCTGCTCAACATGGGGATGTCAAGATCTGTGGGGGCAGGGCCTGGCATGCATGGGGACATGGGGGGCAGGGCCAGCATGCATGTCCCTGTGCCTCGACACATTTTTAGCCCTCACGAATTCAGGCAAATGCCTTCATAGATTCATAGATTATAGAGTTGGAAGGGGCCTACAAGGCCATCGACTCCAACCCCCTGCTCAATGCAGGAAACTAGAGGAGGGGTCTCCCATCCAAGTAATAACCAGGCCTGACCCTGCTTAGCTTTCCACGCTCGGACAAGCTGAGCCAGCGTGAGCCAGAGGACTGTCACTGGGCTATTGTTACAGGAGCAAGTGGTTGTGGCTCCCTAGCAACTGAATTGCATTCGGGTCACTGTCTATGTCTTTCCACATGCACTTTCATTGCATTCTACCTGGCTAGGGTCCAGCTGACCACACCAAGCACTGCCACTGTGTGTGTGTGTGTGTGTGTGTGTAGTGGGGGGATTGCAGCCAAATCATTCCCTTCTCTTTTGCTCTGTCCCATGTGACGACCCTCCTTAAATCCCTACAAGGGCTTCTTGTCTGCTCCTGGATCAAGCCCATTCCCCCCCTCTTTACCTTCAAAGCTGTTCATAATGTTAGGAAGCTGCCTTATACAGATGGTGCTTCCAGACACGCAGCTCGCCTCCTAGCACTATCAACCAAAAGACATTGTGCAGTTATTCTGTCTTTTCCCCCTTAGCACATTTTTGTGGAAAGGAAAAAGATGGGGGGAAATGTCTAGAAAACATGGGAGGGTTAGTAGAAAACTAGGATGCCTGAAGATTCTGTGCATGAGGCAGGATGATTGTACGATAAAAAGCCTCATCTGGAAGCACCCTGAATTGGACCATGATCGGTCCATCTAGTTCAATATTGTCCACACTGACTGGCAGCTGCTCTCCAGGGTTTGAGAGAGGAATCTTTCCCGGCCCTACCTGGAAATGCTGAAGATTGAAACTAGCACCTTTTGCATGCAAAGGATGTGCTCTGCGCTACAGCCCTCTCACTACTTAGTTTTCCAATTTCATATCCCTGCCTGTGACCTCAATTTCTCCAGCTCCTCTATTCTCAGCCATCCACATTTCTCCTGCTTCCTCAAATGACTTGACCCTTTCTCCCTTGTTGCCCGTTATGCTGGCTCCTAGAATACCTGCATGATGCTGCTTCTCTCATGCCCTTCAAATCCCTCCTCAAACCCCACCTTTTCTGTGAAGCCTTTGACAAACATCCGCTGCTGAAACCAAGTCTACGTATGTGTAACTGAAACAAATGCATAGTCTTCCCTGATTTACTCATTCATTCAAAGCATTTATGCCCTGCTCTTCAGCCAGAAAGTCTCCCAGAGCAGCTTATACATAATAAAAACAAGACAGTGCCTACTGTTAGCCTTGCCATCTAATGTGGGGGTCTCTAATGCGGTGCCCATGGACACCCCTCTTGGCACCCACCGGGCTCCCTGCCCTTCCTGATTTTTATTTTTTTTCTTAAGCTTTTAAAAAAATCATTTTTTTTTAAACTGGGAGGTGGGCGTACTGCAAAGTGAAGTGCTGCCCTCCCACATAATCTTTACCAGGGTTCCAAAGAACCCAGAGCCTTGTATGTAGGCTCTTGGATAGGTTACTGTTCTTTTAGTTTCACCAGCTAGGCTAGAGGGAGTCAACGGTTTCGGCTTCTGCACTTAATTACTTCCAAGACCTGTGCATCATCCTTATGTACCTTGCCTAATATTTGTGTGCAGATTTAAACTCTGCTGTTTCTGGAAGGTTTTCTCCAGTTAGCCCTTGTCGAGAGGTGTGAGCAGAGCAGCCGAATGGAGAGAGGCTGGTTAGCATGCTGTTGAGATAGACAAATCAATCAGCCCCCACCCAGGCATCTTAATCAACAGCATGTGGTTCACTGCAGTTAAGCGCTCCTGGGCTGCCAATGGCATCTTCTTTGGAGATGCTATTGATTGCTCTTCATTCTCCTCTGAGGAGAGCTTCCAGCTGTGCAGACAGCAGCCGGGAGAGGGCAGGGATAAAGGTGGCCTTTCAAAGCTCTGTGGGATTCGAATTGATGGTTTAATTTCCCAGAGGGCAGGCAAGCTGTCACTCCGCTGCATGCAGGTTTGTAGTCGGAAGGAACGGAGATGGCAGTTTGAAAGGTCCATTGATTATCCATATACGCTTTGCATGTGGCCAGAGGAAGGGTGATTGGGTGTCAGCACAGCTAACGGAGGAGAGGGAGGCCACCGTAGAGGGAGGTAACAGAAAAGAACACTTCAAGAGGATGCCATTGAAGTAGAGCAGGTTTCTTCAGCCTGGTGCCCTCCAGAAGTTTTGGACTACAGCTCCCAGCATCCCTGACTGTTGGCCATGCTGGCTGGAGTGGAGCTGATGGGAGCTGAAGTCCAAAACATCAGGAGGGCACCAAGTTGGGGAAGGCTGGAGTACAGAGCGGGTTTGAGGAGATACAGGCCTGTGGCTTACGCTGGCTCAGCTTGTCTGAGTGTGGAAAGCTAAGCAAGGTCAGGCCTGGTTATTACTTGGATGGGAGACACCTCCTCTAGTTTCCTGCATTGAGCAGGGGGGCTGGACTCGATAGCCTTGTAGGCTCCTTCCAACTCTATGATCTATGAAATCTATGAAATCTCCATGCGTTGAAAACTCTTGAGTTAAATGAGTCTTAATGCTGAGATAAATGTTCCGTTACACACCAGGGGTGGAGAACACGTGGAGCTCCAGATACTGTTGGACTGCAACTCCCATCAGCCCCAGACAGCATAGCCAATAGTGAGAAATGATGGGGGTTGTAGTCCAACAACTTCTGGAGGCCCCACGCATTCCACACCGCTGCATTAAACTCTGCTCCTGAGTATGTAAGGAAAATGAGAGTGAGCTGCTGTCAGGATCTCTTCTGCATCTGCATAAGCCAGTGTTCTCCAACCTTGGGTCCCCAGATGTTTTTGGCCTACTGGGTGGGGCATGCTGGGAGTTGTAGACCAAAAACATCTGGGGACCCAAGGTTGGAGAACACTGGCATAAGCTCAAGCCTATGTCAGGTTGCAAGCCAAAGAGCCACCCTGTCTACTGGGGTCTACAGCTGCAGGATTCCATATTTCAGAATTGGTTGCCAGGTCAAAATCTGATGTTCCTGGTAGGGCGTTACAAGTCTCCAACTTGGGTTTCACAGCAGCTAGTGTTCGTTCAGGTTGTGTAAGTCAAAATCAGATCAAGCAGCTGCCTCTACTGAGGAGTTGTGCCCTGTCGCAGCGTTACACGCCTTCATGGACCTCAGAGGTCCTGATGGGGGCTGCTATTCCACCATGAGGATGGCTCTCCTTTGACTAAGTTCCAGTTTTGGTCTGTGGCCAAGTTTGCCTTGAGGGCACTGGGACTTGAGGACATCCATTTTGGCACACAATCCTTTCGGATTGGTGCCGCTTCTACCGCCTCTGCCCTGGGATTCTCCAGGTCATCCTACGACTGGACCGATTTGTGTGCGGGCACACCATGGTTTTCTGGGCAGTGTGGCAGGGCTGCTTCATTGGGCCTCGGAGCTCAGCTTGGCATTGGTCAACTGGTGGACATCCAGTGGTTGGGCCGCTGCGGTATGCAGTGGCAGAATCTTATTCCCACTTTGTTCCAGTCTGGTTTGGTTGGACTGCCCCCACACATACTGGTGTTGCATCTGGGGGGAAATGACCTCGGCATGCTCAGAGGCAAGGCCTTGATCTTACAGGCGTATGCAGACTTTTCTTACTTAAGGCAGTGCTGGCCCAGAGTCCAGATTGTCTGTTCTCATATCCTGCTGCGCTTCTGTTGGAGGGGTGGTGCGAACCCCAGAAGACTGAACAGAGCAGTCAGGAAGGTGAATCAGGAAATGTCCAGGTGGCTGAGTGGGATGGGACATGCAATCCTTCATCCCGAGATTTTGTTGGCACGGAGGGAGCTGTACCGGCCAGATGGTGTACATTTGTCCTGATGCTGGCAATGACTTATTTCTCAATGACCTGTGAAGGGCCCTGCTGGAATGTGTTCCGGGCAGGTGGGGGAGAGGTGACTAGGCAGGGGCTTGTCCCTCTCTGAGGCATGTAAGTGCAGGTTTAGGCAATGGGTAGGGTTTGATAAGCATCCATTGGCACCTCTTAGGTGACTGACAATAATCCGGGGCTCCCCATTACTGAGTCCTGTGACTCAGTCTGTGGGAGATAAGAACCACCTTTGAGGCCTTCTTACCTCGCCCGCATTGGTGTCATGTGGCTCCGAGTGGTGGTGACACCAGGAAGGCCTCCCAGCACCATGGTGGTGTAAAACTGGGAGGCGGCGAGATGTAGCGCCGCCCCGCAGCTTGGGATGCTTTGCCAAAAGAACAGCAGTACCGACCAGTGGGCCTGGCCTAATTTGACCCGCATTTCATCCCTTCGCCGGTCTTTGATTATTAATAAATGTGGCCCAATTTTACCTCATATTTGTGTCTCGACTCTTTATTTCCCCTTTTACACCCACAATAGCACCTGCAGGGGTGCTATTTATGCAGATGAAATGGCACAATGAGAAATCCCTCCTCCCTGAGCACCATGGATCTGCATCAGTTGCCAAGCACCACAGTCTCAATCTGGATTGGGGGGTCCGTGACTGCTTTTTCTAAGGAAACAGGTATGGCCAATGTAATATTTGTGGTAGGACAGGAGTTCTGAATAGGTGGGGCTAAGCCTGCCTTCCCCAACCTGGTGCCCGCCAGATGTGCTGGACTACAACTGCCAGTATTGACTAAGCACAGATAGACCACCCTAGGACTGGCAAGGCAAAGGCCAGTCAGCCTGTGGGTGTCTGCAAGGAAGGAATACCAACCCCCCCCCTACAACTTCTAATATGTGTATGAATCCAGAATCTTGCAAGAATCCCAGCCCGCTGGATACAGCAGGGCCCAACTGAAACATTATCCCAATCATGCATAGCAGAGTTATGCATGACTAGCTGTTGCCCGCGGCTGCGCTCACGTGGATTTTAGGATTTGGTACAATAGAAAAGATACAGTGTCTCTGACTGAAAGTGTAACGTTTAGGCTGGGTGCTGGCAGGAGAAAACTTTTCTGACAGAAATATCTGATCTTAAAGAAAAATCAGGTTAATCCTGAGAGTCTGCAGGTGATGAAGAGTGAGTGTGCCAAGTTTGGGGTAGATCTGTCAAAATGTGATGGAGTGAAGCCTATGCGACGACGCCCCACACACAACAGTCATTCAGTCATTTAAAAACTTTCCCTCCCTTTTCACCCCCTCAGAGAACATTCTAAATGGCCTAGGGGAGATTTGCATACCCACCCCTATTGGCCCCTGCAGGAATTCATATGAACATTCTAAGTGTTGTATGGGCTATTTGCATAACTGCTCCTATTGGCTCCTGCAGCAATTCTGAGGTGAGGCTGATTTGCATAACTGCTCCCCTGTTGTTTTGCCCATAGGATATGAGAGTGGGGCGATTTCCCCCCCTCCCCCCCCTTAGGGACGGAATTTCCAAAAATCCTTCCTTAGTGGGTGTCTACGTGATAAAAGCAATGTCCCTTCAAAATTTCACGTTCCTAGATTAAATGGTTTGAGCTGGGCGTTGATGAGTCAGTCAAAATCAGGCAGTCAGTCTGTCAGGACAAATTCTTTTATATATATAGATTGGTTAATTACTTCAGAGTAAGCACGCGTGGCTCCAATTTGGATTGGGACTGCAGCGCTCCAGGAGGGGCATGTGCTAAGCTTTCCTCCCTCACCTTTTTTCATCCTGAAATTCCACACCCCCTCAGGGTGGGGTTAAAAAAGAAATGGGAATCAATGGAGGTTTTTTTCTTTTTTAATTCCCCTCCCCCCCTACCCTGGAGTGTGTGGAATCTCAGGATGAAAACAGGTGTGTGAAGCTTATCCCCACTCCAGCATCATAGTCCTGACCTCAGTCGGGGCTGTGTGTGTTTACTCTAAAGTAAATAAGCCAGTGAAGCCAAATGAAGTCTCTGATGCCAAATAAGCCATAGCTCTGCTATGCGTGATTAGAAGAACTTTTAGTTTGGTCCTCAGTTTTAAAGAAACAGGTATAGCAAGTTCTAAACATTTTACCTAAAAATGCTTTAGTTGTAATATGTGGTCGGGCCCTTAATCTTCTTTCGGATTTGTGAGCTCCTGACCAAGCATCCTTTGATTCCTGCTCTAACAACTCTTGAGGCTGCCCTCAAGAACGTTGTCTCTCTCCCAGCCCAGCCGTCTGTTGTCTGTTAACCTAATGTTCTCCAACCTTGGGTGCCCAGATGTTTTTGGCCTACAACTCCCAGCATGCCCCAGCCAGCATAGCTGGCTGGGGCATGCTGGGAGTTGTAGGCCAAAAACATCTGGGTACCCAAGGTTGGAGAACACTGTGTTAACCCACTCTTCCTTTGTGCTGAAGGGCAAAAGTGGAATCCTGCTTACAACAAGATTCGAGGGAAGATGTTGAATGAATCTTATACCAATGGGGAGGGGAGACACCATAGCTGTATGCCGTTTTAACCAGACCTGGATCTGTTGAAGCAATAGATATTGGACCTCAACACTCAGAAGTCCCTGCCAGCATGGCCAGTGCTGGGCACTGAAGTCTAAGACATCTGGAGATTTACTTTCTGCCCACTCCTGGTTGATATTTATATATGTGCCAAAGCATTGCACCGATACATGTCGCAGGTTCTGGCTGCGTGACATGGGAGCACTGTCTGACCACTGGTTTTTGGCAGAACCAACAATGGGGGAGAGCATGAGAACATTGCAACTGCCTAAAACAGCATCTCCACGGCTATGTGGCAGTGAGCAAACGGTATGTTAAGGTGGATATCACCCCTGAGCTGGATTTCCATGGAGAAGGAGCAGCTTGCAGATGAATCCTTGAAATTACTTATTTATTTATTTATTTATTTATTTATTGAAAGCATTTCCTTTCCTCCAAAAAGCTCAAGGTGGCTAATGACAAAAGTAAAAGCATAAATTAACAATTTAAAAACAAACCAACCTGGATTCTGAAAATATTAAGGCACTAAAATATCAGCAGAAAATCTAACAGCAATACACCACCAGCAGTAAAGCTTATTTTAAGAGGCGGAGACCATTTAAATGAGAACAATAAAAACAACCACCTACGAACCAAATGCCTTGCTGGGAAAAAAAAAGGTTACTAACTTCTGGAAAGACATTAAATATAAGTGAAGTATCCTATAAGTTCAGGAATCAGACTGGATTCTGCCTCAGGCGCCAAAATAACTTGGTGCTAGGCATCTTTACTTGCAGGAATGGGGTGCCAATTTCTTCTTCTTCACCTTGGGCAGCAAAATGTCTTGGGCTGGCCCTGATGCAGTTTAAGCAGGTGGGAGACAGACTGAGGAGGAATAACAGTTGAAGAAGGTAGTATGAATAGTGAAGGGCAAGGATTCGTTGTGTATGATCCACCCACAGTTATTCTGAAATGCTTTTATAGCACAAGCTTATGCATGTCTACTCAGAAGGTAGACCTTACTCCCAGGTAATTGTGTATAGGACTGTGGGTTTAATATTTTGAGCAAAACTATTTTAATATATGCATTTTATGTTGGCATTTACATGCCTGCCCAAAGTCCTGTGGTTCACCTGTGTGCCTGCTAACTGCAACCTTGCTTTAGCTTCCAGCAAACACAGAGCAAATTCCACCACAGTCCGACCTTTAGTTCTCCTGCTCTGTTGCAGCAATCAGGAAACAGAAGCTTTCCTATTCTAATTGTTTTATTATTTTCATAAAACAATTATACACTACAAAATAAAGACAGAGTCAGTTCTGAGAACATTACATAACATAGATCCAAATTAGAAGAAGAAGAAAAAACGAAGAAGCAAGCACAGCAAACATACACACCCAGCTGTGCTTGAGAGCCAATGGGAATCAAGACAGGCATATGACAGTATAGCAACTGTCATATTGTAACACCCACTTTCTCCTACTAGATGGCCAAGGACATCTAGATATGGGAACGAGGAACACCTGTTTCAAAGACCTTCAGTATTGCAATGCTGAATTGCCGGCTGCTAAGTTTTACTGAAAGAAAAAACATTTAAGCAAGCTCATGCTTGATTCATAATCCAACACTCCTCCTCTTGCTTAATTGTTTTACTCTTCAGTAACACCCAACTCAGCAATCAATTTTCTGTGTTTCTCACATGCTAGAGGTTTTGTTAGAACATCTGCTAGCATGTGTTCAGTACCACAATATGTAAGTATTACACAACCCTTTTGTATACAGTCTTTCACATGTGAATATCTGACATCAATGTGTTTTGTTTTAGGCCTACTCTTTTCTGAAATAGTCATACTGATACAACTTTGGTTGTCCTCATAAATTGTTACTGGAGTTTGAATGTTTATCTTTAAATCAGTAAATAACTGTTTAAACCATTGAATTTCATTGCAGGCTAAAGACAAACTTATGAATTCTGCTTCACAACTGGAAACTGCAACACAACTTTGTTTTCTTGAGTACCAATCAGTCAAGGATTGGTTGTATAAAAATACTGTGCCAGATGTGGACTTCCTGTCCATTTCAGATGCCCAATTTGCATCAGTGTACACAAGAAAACCACCTTTGTTTTGTGTTGACAGATGCAGTTTATACTCCATAGAACCTTTGAGATACCTTAATACACGTTTTAAAGCTGCCCAATCACTATTAGCAGGTTTTTGTACTTTCCTGCTGAGAATGTTTACAGCATTTGTAATATCTGGTCTGCTGACATTTGATAAGTATAGCAGACTTCCCATGACACTCTGATATTTATTTACATCCTCAAATACAGAGTCATCTGTGTGTTTCAAGTATTCTGTTGTCATTGGAGTGGAAACTGGATTGCAGTTTTCCATGTTATGTGTTTCTAGCAGTTTCTTGATTTTCCCAGTCTGACTAATTGAAAAAGATCCATCAATATTTCTGGTTATCTGCATGCCTAAATAATTCTTTACATGCCCCAGATCTTTTATTTCAAAATGTGATTGCAATTTGTTTGCAAATGCATTTTTCTGAGCTTCAGATTGGGAGATTAGAAGTAAATCATCCACATAAACCAGTAAACCCATGAAACCTGATTCAGTGTGACACGTGTATAGACAATGGTCTGCCTTGCTTTGTTTGAAACCTATGCCTGTCAAAACAATGTCTAACTTTTTGTTCCAGCATCTGGCAGCTTGTTTCAATCCATAAATTGAGCGTTTGAGCTTGCATACTAACCCTGGTTCTGTTACAATCCCTTCAGGTTGTTGCATGTAAATTTCTTCTTCTAGATGCCCATACAGAAAAGCTGTTTTGACATCAAAATGGGAAACACAAAGTTGTTTCTCTGCAGCAAGCTTCAATAGCAATATCACACTAGAATATTTGGTTGTGGGAGCATACACTGTGTCATAGTCAATGTTGTGTCTTTGTGAAAAACCTCTTGCTACTAATCTAGCTTTGTACCTTTCTATTTGACCATTTTCATTTTGTTTTAGTTTAAATACCCATCTACATGTTATGGGTTTTCTATCTGTGGGCAAAGGAACAAGTTCCCATGTGTCATTTGTGTGCATTGATTCTATTTCTTCCTCCATAGCATCAAGCCAATGTTTTTGCATTTCTGGTTCCATGTTCCTAATTTCTTGAAAACTTTCTGGTTCAAACGCCATTTTTAATGCTCTATGAACCACATGTTTGCTCTGAAATTCATCCTGATACCTGATTGGGGTTTTTCTTTCCCTTCCTGAACGTCTTAGAGGTTGTTCATCAGCAGCCTCTGACTGTCCCTCTATCTCAGGTTCATTTTCATCTGAATCTGACACAGAAGCCTGGTTCTGTGTATCAGACTCCTCCTGAAATGGCAAACCACCAAATTGTTTGTTTTCTTCCTGTGTATGTTCATGGAATATAACATCTCTGCTCACAACAACACCATTGTGACTTGGAGACCAACACCTGTAAGCTTTTGAATGTGCATCATAGCCAAGGAATTTGCATTCAAAGCTTCTTTGAGACAGCTTTGTTTGCTTTTCACTCTGCACATGGACAAAACACTTACACCCAAAAACTCTGATGTGAGCCAATTTTGGCTTTCTTCCATGAAATAACTCATAAGGAGTTTTTCCAGACACAGAACAATGCAATCTGTTTACCAGATAATTGGATGTTACTAGAGATTCACCCCAAAAAGAAGAACTAAAACCAGATTCTTTCATTTGAGCACGTAACATGTTTTGAAGTGTACGGTTTCTTCTTTCTGCTACTCCATTTTGAAAAGGAGAAGAAGGTGCTGTCAGCTCATGCTGAATACCTTTCTCTTCTAGAAACCCTTTAAATTGAGTACTGAGGAACTCACCTCCCCTGTCTGTTCTTAGGGTGGCTATGGGTTTGTTGTACCTATTTTCAGCCCATTGTACAAAATTTTTAAACTGTTCAAATGTATCACTCTTTCTTTTTAAAAGAAAAATAAATCCAAAACGACTGAAATCATCCACTATTGATAGAAAATATCTATTCCCACCATGACTGGGTTCAAATGGTCCACATAAATCTGCATGTAAGAGTTCAAAAATTCTTTTTGATACTCTATCACTATGCTTTGGGATTTCAGCTCTGTGTGATTTGGTTTGACTGCAAACAGTGTATTCTACATATTCAGAACATGATTTCAAAGTTACACCCTCAGATAACTCAGGTAGTTTTGCAATTGAGCTAAAACTAGCATGTCCCATCCTCCTGTGGAATAAGTGTACACAATTGTCATGTTTCTTACAATTAAACACTTTTGCTTCAGCCTCAGCTTTAGCAGCAATTGCACAATCTTTTTCAAATGGATCTAGTATGTACAATGAATTTTGTAATTCCCCTTGTGCACACACTTTCCCTGCACGTTTGATATAGCACATGGAATCTGTGAAAGACACTTGAAAACCAGTTTTTGTTAATTGTGAAACACTCAAGAGATTTGAATCTAAATCAGGGACAAAATAAACCTTTTGTGGTTCACTTCCAAGACTTGGAAAACACACCTCACCTTCCCCTGCAATCTCTATAGATTCACCATTTGCAAGAGATACAGAGTACTTTACAGATTTCAGTGACACACCATCAAATAAAGACTTTTGGTAAGACATATGACGACTGGCCCCTGAGTCAAGATACCAAGAAGCCATATTCTTTTCAACTCTAGCAACAAAACCTTGCACAAGTTTTACATCCCCTCCCCCAGAAGAATAACTCTGTTTACTCTTAAAGTGTCCAGATGGTTTCTTCTTCTTGTTCTTCTGAGTACAATCCTTCTGCAAATGTGAGGGAGATCCACAATTATAGCATCTCTTAACTTTCAAAGCAGATACAACACCACCATTATTTCCAGCCTTTTGCTGAGCCTTAGGCTGACTGACTTTAGCAACCCCCTCAGCAGTAGAATTGGTGTTAGATATTCCAAATTGTCTCCTGTGATATTCCTGTAGTAAGGATCCAGTCACATAATCCATAGTCAATAATTGTTCATCTTGACTTTCAAAATTCTGGATTATAACATCAAAAGAATTATCCAAAGATGAAAGCAAAGTGTATATCCTGTTTATGGGATCAATCTCCATTCCCCGGACTCTTAACTTCTCAAAGAGATCCAGCATGGTTTTAATATGGTCAGGCAGATTCCCTCCTGGTTGCAGCTTTGTGTTATACAATTGCCGTAGGAGGAGTACACGGCTACCAGCTGTGGCTCTTTGATGAATCCTTTCAAGAGCTTTCCAATAGTCACGGGCTGTTTCCAAGTTTCTCAGATAACTAATCTGAGAATCTTCCACAGATAAGACAATTGCAGCCTTCGCTCTAGAATTTCTTTCTAGCCAGAGGTCATATCCTTCATCCCCATATTGCAGTGGGGGCTCAGATATTGTAGTCCATAACTGGGCTTGTGTCAAATACATTTCCATTTTAAATGACCATAATGAAAAGTTCAGGTCTGACAGTTTCTCAAACAGAGGCATTTGCATTCCCAGTACAGCCATGGCTATAGGAACTGGGGAGGGAACCACTGGCTCGTCTTCTAAAGAATCCACGTCCCCTTCTCCCCCTCCTATGGGAATGCTTTCTGTTTCCTCTGCTTTAGCTGGAGAAAAGTCCAGTAACTCACCCGCTTCTTCCGTTACTTCGGACAGTTCGCCTTTCTCCTTATCAGCCAGCTTCTCAGATTACAGCCTCCGAGAACAGCAGCCAAAAACACAGCAGCAGATAGAACCGTTCAGCTGACTCACGAAACAGAGTCCAGCCTGGCTCTTCTGACCTGGTCCAGTCCTGGCAAATCTGGCAAAACTGGCAGTCCTGGCAAATCCTGGGCCCAAAACCCACTGTTGGCATTTACATGCCTGCCCAAAGTCCTGTGGTTCACCTGTGTGCCTGCTAACTGCAACCTTGCTTTAGCTTCCAGCAAACACAGAGCAAATTCCACCACAGTCCGACCTTTAGTTCTCCTGCTCTGTTGCAGCAATCAGGAAACAGAAGCTTTCCTATTCTAATTGTTTTATTATTTTCATAAAACAATTATACACTACAAAATAAAGACAGAGTCAGTTCTGAGAACATTACATAACATAGATCCAAATTAGAAGAAGAAGAAAAAACGAAGAAGCAAGCACAGCAAACATACACACCCAGCTGTGCTTGAGAGCCAATGGGAATCAAGACAGGCATATGACAGTATAGCAACTGTCATATTGTAACACCCACTTTCTCCTACTAGATGGCCAAGGACATCTAGATATGGGAACGAGGAACACCTGTTCCAAAGACCTTCAGTATTGCAATGCTGAATTGCCGGCTGCTAAGTTTTACTGAAAGAAAAAACCTTTAAGCAAGCTCATGCTTGATTCATAATCCAACATTTTAATATATTTATCACGATGTAACAGCGTAATTTAATGCTGTAGTAGTGTTGAATCTATTTAGTTGTACAGCTGCTGAATGTATTTGCCTGTGGTTTCATATAAGAAGGGGGAAATGAAGAGTGAAAAGATAACAGAAAGGTTCTGCGAATGGCTCCCAATAATACTGGGATGGAGCATCTGGGTTTCAAATAGGGTGCCCGGTTGCAAAAGAAGACAGGGATCCTGTACGTTTTAATAGTTGTGTAGAAGAGGGGATTTTAGTAAGTGTAGCTCACCTGACAGTCTAGTTTCAAATGAAAAATCTACTTGTTTCAAATGTTTGTATCTGGTGGGGAATCTTTTTCAGTCCAATGGCTGAATTCCACTCTAGGAAGGTTGGCGGTGGGGTGTTTTCCATCTGTGCCTGTGGCCAAAGACAAAGTGGGTCTTGCCAAAGGCAGAGTCGGTGGTACCAAATTGTGATTTTTACTGATTTTAATGCTACTCAGAAGTAAGCAGGCCTGAATCACTGCATGTCTATTCAGTGACATGCATGTCACTGAATGTCTACACAGAAGTAAGCAGGGCTAAATCACTCAGCAGCTTCCCCCAGGCCCTGACTAACCTTCCTGGCAGGGAAAAGCTCTTACTTCCAATCAGCTGCTGATTGGAGATAAGAGCTTTCCCCTGCTGGAACAGTGGGTGGAACGGGGGGGGGGGGGCTGGCAGGATGGATGGATGGGGAATCCCCATGGGTGGTATCTGGCTCACAGGTGGAGGTTCCCCATGCCTGGCTTATGTGAAAGGTTTAGACTTCTTACTGAATGAAATGTGTTTTACCTGAACATTTGGTTACTCATTAAAAAAAAAAAAATTCTCAGCACAATCCTATGCATGCTTACTCAGAAGTAAGCTCCATTGTGTTCAGTACTGCATAGTCCTAGGAAAGAGTGCTTAGGATTACAGTTACTGGGGAATTCTGGGCAAAATTCCAGTTTTTACTCTCAGTTATGTTCTGGAGTGTAGTTCTGATAGCCTGATTTTTTCTGATAAGCATTGCTTTAGGCCTAGGTAACCTGAAGATGGTTTTTGATGGTACTCTGTGAAAACAATTTCTCATTAAAAAGTTATGTTTCTAGCTCTTCAAGCGTATGTGTCAGAGACAAACCATGAAGCCTATATATATAAAAACCTCAAAAAAAAAAATTAGAGGAAAAATGTGGCTAACTCAGCTTGCATGTATTCTGCCTCCAGATTGGTAGAACCTTGCTTGTAAAACATTTTTAAATGGTGCTATTTTGAATTGAGCAAGGGGTTATGGTCAGCAACAATGGCCTACTTCTCTTGAAGGTGGCAAGTCTGTGTTTGGGCAATACCAGTTCGGACTGCAGGACAGGTGGGGGTTCACATGACTGAAGGTTCCTCCACATGGAAAACTAGCATGATGAGAAGGTGGTTTCTAGCCTAGCCTGACATCCTAGTTTAGCCTAGTTCTGTGGAGGAGGATTCAATCAGGTGAGCCTAAGCCTGCAGTTCCAAGCTCTGTGAGAAATAAGGCAAGCAAAGAAAGAGGCAAAGGACTATTTAAACCAGGCTTCCCCAACCTGGTGGCTGCCAGATATGTTGGTCATTGACCATAGATTTCATAGATCATAGAGTTGGAAGGAGCCTACAAGGCCATCGAGTCCAACCCCCTGCTCAATGCAGGAAACTAGAGGAGGGGTCTCCCATCCAAGTAATAACCAGGCCTGACCCTGCTTAGCTTTCCATGCTGGCTGGGGATGATGGAAGTTATAGTTCAACACATCTGGAGGCCACCAGGTTGCAGAAGGCTGTTTTAACCTTTCATTGCCCTTGGCTAACCAAGATAAAAAGATGCTGGGAGGGAAAGCAAACCCTATTTGAAAAAAACCCCAGAGACCTCTTTAGTTACTTGCCTGACAGGGAGCCTAGCCATGTATTCCTATACATGTCTTCTCAGAAGCAAGCCCCATTGAGTTCAATGGGACTTACCCCTAGGTAATAGGGTTGCAGCCTAAGTATTATTGAATATGTTCTTCCTGTTTTGTGAAAGAGTATGCTGTTTTTAAATGTGTAGGAGCTTAACAATGTGAAATGGTGTATTTGTAACTAAAGTAAAAGTATCAGGAGAAGAGAGCCTTTGAAGCAGACACTTTAAAATATGCTTCTGGCATGCAGATCCAGGAGTACCAAATAATTCCCAGGTTATGAAACAACTCATAATCCACAGAAATCAAATAACAGTATTTATCTGACAGCCATTACATGCACAGGCAAAAGATGGGTGTCATTAGCTGTGCAATCATCACACACTATGCCACACCACTAATATTTCAGGTGAGAGAAACAAATGGTTTCTTTAATCTACCTGTTCTCCATTAGCACAGGAGAATGGTTGCTTCACACAGAACTGTTGCATCTAGTGGTTTCAGAGGTAAATAGAAATGTAAGTGGTTTTCTTTCCAGCCTGAATCATCCCTAGATAGTTGGGATGTTGAGAGTGGGATGGAGGGCCCCTGAAGGACATCTAAAGTAGGGATGTGCAACACTGGAAAACTTGTTCTGTTTGAGCTCGATGGACTTTCGACACATTTCCGACCCGACAGCTAAAAGCGGACTCAGTCGGAGGGGGGGTTCAGCTTCCATGAAATTGCTCGAAACATTTGCGCAAATTTGGAGCTGAGAACTGCATATCTCTTGTGCAATTTGTGCAATTTGGGGCCAACTCATTAGATTCAAGTCATTGTTGTCATTCTTGTTGTAGCAATTAACATGAGACATATGGAAGCATCCTCCTCTCACTGCATATGCACACACTCTACCTTGGCAACCTTGGATTTTCTGACAGTTAATTTCAGATTTGTGCAAAAATTGAGCCTCTGCTCTGCAATTTGCGCAAATTTGCGGAGCAGAGGCCCGAATTTTGCACAAATTTCCCTAACCTAAAAAAATATATTAAGCAAATCATAGCCCATTTTAAAAACTGAAGTCTGCATGCTGGCTCAACTCACATCAGATTGAGTCGGCGCCAGCACAGGGTTGACAGAATGTAATCGAAATAATCTGTCAGATTTTCACCCCACCTATCAGATTCCTCACACATCCCTAAAAGTTGCCAGAGCATCTGTGTGAAAGAGCACCTGTTCCACTGACACAACAACAGCAATTTGACAAGTGTCATTGTTTTCATTATGCAGTGATGGGGGGGGGGAAATGACCCCTGTTGAATTTCTGCTTTACACGTTCGTGCGTTTCGAAAATGCAGAATACCTTTCAGGAAAAGTGTCACAACTACAATGACATTTCTTCCTTTGCCAAGAGTGAAATAAATTCTGATCAAGAATGTGCCAATCTCTCCTCTCCTCTGCCTAGCAAGAATTCTGCTCTCTTTGGAGAGGTCTATATTTGAATGAATCAGTGTTTAGGGATGCTGATTTATTGTGGCCAAATGTAAACTAGACAGAATTCCTGTATCCCTACAAGAGAAGCAGCACCTGCCAAATGGAGCCCTATATGTCTTTGCATCTAGTTGTCTTATGCTGACTTCATCAGGAGTTAAGAGTTACTTAGCACTTCTCAAGTTTTTAATTTGTAATTCTAAAAATGAGAGGTGATTGACTTAAGCTTACTTTGAAGTCTTTAACTGCAGACCCTCAGAAGCAGGGGTTCTTGCTGTAGTTACAACGTTACAGTTTGTGGTGGATGGGGCAGCTGTAGGCAGCGATCCTTTTAACAGAGCCTTGACGTGCAGAAGTCAGCAGATGAATCTTTTCATGGCATGGCCATAAACATTATCACTTGCCAGTTGTTGCATATCAAATTGCTGTTAAAGGGACAGCTACGGAAGGTGGCCCAAATGTTGTAGCCAACATAGTTGTAGTTGCACAGTAGGGAAAGCACTCTGGGTGCAATCCTATAGGAAGTAAGCCCCACTGAATTGAATGGGACTTACTTCTGATTAGACATGCACAGGATCGATTAGCACTGTTAGAATGCTTAGAAGCACTCTTTTCTTCATTGCTACTTTATACATTACGGAGCTGAATCTAACACTGAAAAGTGGTTATGGGGATGATGATGATGATGATGATGATGATGATGATGATGATGATTTTATTTCTATACCGCCCAATAGCCGAAGCTCTCTGATGGGTTGATCTCTGGTGGGTCACGGCTCAGTTTACGCTCAATGCAGCCCTCAAAGCTTGCAAGGAAATAACTGAACAAGACTCTATCACTTGAAACAGAAGCTAAGCATTAAATACTTGTCTGTTGTTCCTGAGGAGCAAGCAATGTCCTTCTGAAGGAAGGTGTTCACTGTTGGCTTCAATGTGACCTTGCCTTTCCTCTCATTATCTTCCACTTATTAACCCTGATCTAATTGTTATTGATAGCTTCATTATTCTACCTGGGACAGCAATGATGCTCTTGCTGACCTTGCCCCAGGTGATCAGAAGCTCATTTCATGTTTTGGATAGTTCTCTGATGAAAGGATGGAGAGAAAAGCAACTTTTGTATGAGGAGGAGAAAGGCATCTGGAGTGGACACAATACTGTCAGGTCCAGTGGCTCCTGTACACGCTGAATTGCATCCAAAGGAAAATTTGCAGTCCCCTTCCCTTTGCACCATTTTCCTGAATAACTCCCCCCCCACCACTGAAAAAACCCTTCCATTTGTCTCACAGGACAACATACAAGTATCATATAGGTTTAAGTTGATGTATATGTTGCACTGTGGGGCAAATAGCAACTTGGGAGGAGCAGGGAGTAGATTTTAATTGGAGGAAATGGCAAATAGCCTTCCCCTACCCGATTCCCTCCAGATGTTTTGGACTACAACTCCCATCAGCCCCATACAGGATGGCCAATGATTGGGGTGATGGGAGTTGCAGCACAAAACATCTGGAGGACACCAGTTTGGAGAAGGGTTAAGCTCTCCCTTGCCCAGCGTGGCAGTTGTTATTAGGGTGGCCAGATGCAGAAGCGGTCAAGGTTCCTGCAACTTTAGTAGTCGTGTAGTAGAGAGAATTTCAGCAAGTGTGTAGCTTGTGTGACAGACTATACCTGCTGAAATTCCCTCATCTACACAACTATTAAAGATGCAGGAACCGCCTCCACTCCTGCATCTGGCCACCCTAGTCTGGATCTGAATTGGGCCTCCCTTCGTTGCTGTTAATAACACTTGAAAACCATGGGAAATCCTAATCATGAATCTCCCACGTCATCATGTCTAGTTTAGCCCTTAGTTTCCCTACATCCGTTGCAAATACCAGAGGAAAACTAATTGGCACCTGAAAGTATTATATACCGAAGCAAATGGATGATCCCATGAAATCTGCTGGGAGGACAAAGTGATTTTTTTTTCTAAAGCAAAATAATATTTTAGAATAAGTGTGTCACATTTCTATGAAGAAGTATGCGAGTCTACCTGTTTCTCCCCCTGAACCAGTTTGCTGCCACAATTAGAGTAGCATTAGAAAGCAAGTGGTGGGGAAGGTAATATGTTGTGTTTGGAGAATGTGCAGCCTGGGAAGAAGTCCCCAATAAATGCCTGTTTTCCCCAAGGAACTGCATTGGGGAAAGCCATTTCAAAGCAGCCTGAGAAGGGAGCCTTCAGTTGGTGATATCACTGGTAAAATCACCAATCCCATACCTTCTCATAGCTATTTGCATGATTCTCTCCCAGAACAATAACTAGAAGAATTTCAGTTGGAGCCAAGGTGAGGTAAACCCAGTTTGGAAGGGATTACTAATGCCTCATTCATGGAGCTGCTTTTGAGGAAAGTTCAAAAACTTCAGTTGGTGCAAAATACATTTACCAGCATTTTGACTGGGACAGCTTGTTCAAACCACATCTCACCAGTCCTGAGAGAGCTTCACTGCCTTACCTATTCACTTTCAGGCCCAATTCAAAGTGCTAGTGTTCACCTTTAAAGCCTGGTACTTGGGACCCAAGTAGCTGAAGGTGTGGCCTTATCCACACGCTATGGTCGTTAGCTGAAGCCCTGTTCTGAGTCCCTTTTCCATCTGACGTGAGACTCATGTCTACTAGAGAGAAGGCTTTTTCGGCAGTGGCAACCCAATTATGGAATGATCCCTCCAAGTAGGGTTACCTGGCACCATCGTTCTCTTGGCCATTTTAAGTTTTGTTGTATCTTTTATCTGCTGTTGGTTATTAATCTCTTGTGCCTTTATCTTGTTTATATCTTTGTAAACCACCTTGGAATCTTTCTTGATGAAGGGTGGTATATAAACATTTTAAGTAAAGGAGGTTGTGGCAGGCACTTGTCTGTCCCTCATTTCTAGTCTGCCTTTATGATCATGTTTTAATATACACTCCAGCATTTGATGATCATCTTGCTCAAATTAAGTAAAGGGCAAGGAGTTACAAATAGCCACACAGAGTAGATGAACAGGCATCCATTTATACTTAGACATCAATGAACAGGAAAGGAAGCTGAAGCTTATCAGCAATGCACACATTATTAAATGCTCATTTGTCTCTCTGGAGTAGATGACAAACCTTTATCAAAGATTTTTGAACTTTCTCTAATATGTGATTATGCATATTCTAAAATACATCCTTGCTCATTACGAAGTTCAGTCCCCCATCCCCTGGGCTCCAAAGGACAGATCAGTTAGTACTTTATTACAAGTCTTAGCGGCCCTAATGTCTTTCCAGGCCTTGGAACAAAAGTCAGCTGTAGCACCATGCCACTGTGAGATAAGGGAACATCTGAGGTGTCCTCCCAACTAGGATGCTATGCACACCTTGAAGCCAGGATGAAGATAATTTGCATAAGACATTGCAAGTGGTTGTCCCTTTAGTTAGCTGTTTCCTCTCTGATTATCTCCTTGGGGGAGGAGGAGGAAGTTATGAACTTTGAAGTAGGTTATTAATTATTCATCTCTCCATTGCCCAGAATACGGCAACCTGATTCCCAGGAGCCGGTTCCAGAATTCATTATCTTCCTGCTCAGGTTTGCAATAAAAATAACACTGAATCTTAATCCTGTCACCTTCCCAGTTTCTTCCCTCTTCCAAATTGTCCTCCTTCTCAATCATCTCTGGAGACCATGCTGTGTGCTTAATTCTTTGCTTTCCTCGCGACTCACAGAACACAAAGCATGTATTCAATTGTATTACCTGCCCATTAGAAATAAGTACATTTCTGCACTGTGGGATGGCTTTGCTTCCATTCTAATGCAGTTAAGGCTTACAAGGGATATTTGCCTGTGTTCATTTGGTTCTCCCCTGCTGCAAAATTGGGTTCAAGGTTACTTGATCCACAGAGTTTAACCTCACCAGGCAAGTGAGACTCTACCAGCTGGTTAAAACATCCGCACAGTAGAGCAACTTACCACAATCATAACATGGGGAAAACACCATGTATTGACTTTTCACTGTCCTTCTCCTATGGTGCCTCTCTATATGTTCAGAGTTAAATGCTTTTGGTGTCCCCTGGGATACTGGCAGGCGGACCGAGGGGGGAGGGGGCTGCACCCTAACCCCGCTGTGCCCTATCATCTGTCAGGCACCGGGGAATTTTAGCCACAGTGCATGGCTAAAATTCCCAAGGGGCTTAGGGTGTCGTACGAACCCTCTCATTGTGTTCTACTTTGATTAGTAAAGGGCTGTTGAAAGGATCTGGGTACTTTGTATATGCAGGCATATTTTGCTAATCCAACAGATAGGCTGCGTGGTATGTTTATTTCACGATTTGCATTTTCTACTATTCTCCATCATCCTTGTCAATGGGAACTGCAAGACTCCTGACTTGTGGGGGTACCTGCTGCAAAGATGTTTAATTGGTCCTAAGCACTTCAGCTACTACCAAAAATGGGCAGAAAAAAGCAACACCAACCTGCAGTTGCTTTCCGCTAGCTGCTCATCAAGCCATGCGGCATATGCTTTGCTAACCATGGGTTGACACACTCCTAGACAGGGCCCATTTAAGCATATAATGGAGTCCCTTCTATTAAGCTAGCTCCTCTTGTTTTGATTGATCGTATTTCACTCCTTGCAGTCATGGAGTTTTTACGAAAACGTAAAGGCAAAATTGCTCCAGGGCCCAACAGTGATGTATGGTGTGTATATAAGATTCTGCTTATATATGTTCCTATTATGTAAACTCAGTGAACAATTCCTAAAATAGAGTTTCCACCTTTGTTTCTACTAGTAAAAGCATTTTATTGTTTGAAATATTTTATCCCATCTTTCCTCAGCTGAAGGCAGTTTATGCCCCAAAGATTTAAAATATAGTGTAATAATACAACTAAACCTAAGAATTCAAAAACAAATGTATAATAACAGTTAACTGTAATAACAACGCAGCAGTGAATATCAATAGTTGAATGCCTTCTGAAATAAAAAGATTTTGCATCCTCTTTAGAAAGACATGAGAGAAAAGCAACTCAACACCTCATCTGGGAGGGCACTGCAGAGTTTTGGGGCAACTGTTGAAAATCCTAGCTCCTCACAGCAGATGTTCTTACTTTCTGTAGCAAAGGCATTTGGAGCAGGGCCTAATGTCCAAACTGTTACCTCTGTGGGGGTGATACAGGATGTGGTCATTAGATCGACTTGAGTCCCAGTCCCTCTGTTTCAAAAATTAAAAATGAAACAAATAGGGTTGTGGTATTATTATTATTATTATTATTATTATTATTATTATTATTATTCATTTATATACCACCTTGAGTTTTTCTGCACATGGCTGTTAATCCAATATATCTACTTTCAGGATATTGGGAAGCCTCTGAGATTGGAGGCTTCCTTCTAATGGGTGGCAACTTGATACGGGAAAAGTGGGGAAATATCCTGGGTCATAGCTTCACCACCATTTTTAAAAGAAAAAACAAACCTGGGGTGATGGAGAGAAGTAATTAATTACAATTTTCTTTGATATGGCACTGATAACACGAAGAAAAACCAATCCAAAGAATTACGCCTGCAATGCCCCTATACACATTTATCTGGGAGTAACTCCCATTGAACTTGATAGGAATTACTTTTGAGTAGACATGAATAAGTTTATGCTGTAAGACTTCAACCCTGCGCATCCTTACCTGGAAGTAAGCCCCATTGGACACAGTGGGACTTGCTTCTGAATGAACATGAATAGTTGCATAACTATACGCACAATTGGGCATAATACTAGCAGTGTTTCTTTTTCAACTAAGTATCTTGAAGTACAGACAGCTAAAAATTAATAGGCTATTTAAGTATGTTAGGAAATACAGGAAGTGGTAATTGCTTACATCTTTAAAATATTATCTCTTATCTAATTAAAATTCCCAAGAATTCATTTAATGTGAGTAGGTCCATCTTTAGCATACATCTTAAGTAGCACATTGATAAAAATAATAATATGCAAAGATATGTGGTATGTTCCAGTCATATTTTACAATTGCAATATTAATAACTGAAGAGCTGTGTATATCCCTGCAAGTATGCAGTATTCATTTTGAGATAAAAACATAATGCACATGAAGCCTTACCAGGTCCTTAAAAAGAGGAATAAGGGCCAGTTCACAAAACCACACTCAGTTGGATCTAGTTTCTTTTCCACCAGCAGGAGGCGCATTCCCTGAGTGAAAGTCCACTCAGTCAGAATGCTCCTGCTGGTGAAAAAAAAAGGGGGGGAACCAATCTTTGTCAGATCCCCCTCCCTCTGTAGCCCCAAATGCCATCTTTCCCATTGGTCCAGAGGGTCCCCTGACCCACAAAGCAGATTTTTGGGGTGGGATGAGCAGGGTCAGGCCTGGTTATTACTTGGATGGGAGACCCCTCCTCTAGTTTCCTGCATTGAGCAGGGGGTTGGACTCAATAGCCTTGTAGGCTCCTTCCAACTCTATATCTATGAAATCTATGATGGAGATTGCAGTGGGAGGAGGAAATCAATGAAGATCACCTTCTCCCTTGTTCCACTAGTGGAAATGCTCGATGGATTTGAAGCATTCTGCAGATGGGAGGAGCCCTTCCATCCTTGGAAGAAGAAAGACCCCAGATCCAAGCCATTGTTTCTGGTAGTCATTTCCCCCATGCCCATGTCTACTTGGAATTTTATATGGAATTTTAATGGAATTTTTATACTATTTTTATGTTTAACAGATGTTTTTATTGCATATTTATTTGTTTAATTGATTGTTATTTTGCACACCGCCTAGAGTAATAGTATATAGACAGGATATAAATTGAATTAATAATAATAATAAAAATTAAAATAATAATAATAATAATAATAATAATAATAATAATAATAATAATTGTGGCAGATGAGTCAGCTCCTTTGTTACAGACAGAAATTCAGCATGCAACAACAGTCTACATGGTGGATTAAACAATGAGCTGCACGGACGTTCACATGGTTCTTCAGACAGTGAAGGACTAATCAAGGATAGACCATAGGATGAGGTGCAAATTGAGCTAGCTTTTCATGTCTGTGTTCATAAATGTTACGCGAAAAAATCCTTGTGTGGACATACCATAATCATACCCTCCAACATTTCACAGATGAAAATAGGGAAACAAGTGGGAATTTGTAAGAGGTGTGGTTAAGCAACATGAAGGTGTGATGATGAAGAGGGTGTGGCCAGGCAACATGAGGGCATGGCCAAGGGTATGGCCAGGCAACCAAAGGGCATGGTCAAGTACAAAGGTTATTAGAGGAAACGCACAAAATCTTATATATTGTAATTATTACATTATTATATTATACATTATTTTATAATATTTTATTAGTGGCTTTTGTAAAAAAAATTACCTTACCTAAACCTTTACTTGTTGATATTTATTTATTTATTTATTATATTTATACGCTGCCTTTTTTCCTTCAAGGAACCCAAGGCGCCTTACATAATCCTCCTCCTCTTCCTCTCCATTTTTTCCTCACAACAACCCTGTGGGGTAGGTTAGGCTGAGAGTCAGTGACTGGCCCAAAGTCACCCAGTGAGTTTCATGGCCGAGCGGGGACTAGAACCCGGATCTCCAGAGTCCCAGTCCAGCACTCTCACCACTACGCCACACTTGTTTTTCATGAGGGGTGTGTGTCAGTGCTTGCAGGGCAGTTGGAGAAGGAGAAGAAAAGAAGGAGATGCGGAGGAGGGGGAGCTTTTGGGTGGGGGGAAATACAAAAAGACACATTGGGGTTTTGAGCCCCTTCAGCGTTTTGCTCCAACACCTCTATTAAGCTCTGGTTTTTAAGCATAAGAAGTAACTTTGAGGGGCTGAACAGCTTTGTTGTTGTTTGTTATTGTGGAAAGGCCCCAGTTTAAAGCACTTTTTGTACTCTATTCACACAATTTAGATTTAAAGAAACACTTAAACTGGAATAATCTTACAGAATTTAACTAACTTGAATTAAGTTAAAACAAAGTGCAATCCTACGCACAGTTACTTGGAAGTAAGTACAAATGTCTTCACTGGGTCTTACTTACCGTGGGGGCCTGGTCAGAGGCAGCAGGTAGGAGCGAGCTAGTGTATGCACAAACAAACAAACACACACACACACACACACACACACACACACACACACACACACCCTCGGTCTGTTCCCTTCCTGCTTGAAGGGGCCATGGGCAGAATTGCAGATAAGCTAAATAGCTTGCTGGAGGTGGCAGGAGAATTCGTGACTCTGCATAAGACATCATGAATCTGCATAACAAAGAAAGAAGCCATGATGGCTTAAGTGTTTGCGGGACTGTCCCACAAATTCGGGGCAATTGGAGGGTATGCATAATTTCTTAGAGTAATCCTTCTTCCCAAATTGTTATGGGGCAAAACTACATACAACCCTATCCAGGGCCAGTGCAACATGAGCGCAGCAGGGAATGGCTTCACCAAGTCCCACACCAAGCAACAGAACTTCTCTAACAAAGTAGAACCTTCTCACAGTGCTTCACAGTTGATAAGAATTTGGTCAGGAAATACCTAGTTACCTTCGCTCCATAAGACGCACTTACTGTATGGCACAAAAATTTTTTTTTAAAAAAAATCAGCTGAGAGGCGGGGGCTTCCCCCGCCCCACCCAGGAGTCCTCCGCTCTTCCGGACCAGCAGAAGAAAGTAAAAAAAAATAAAAAATAAAATTTTTTTTTTTTTTTTTACTATATTCACTCCATAGGACGCACAGACATTTCCACCTAGTTTTTTTTTTTGGGGGGGGGGTAAAGTGCGTCTTATGGAGCGAAAAATACGGTACCTAAAATAACTTTAAATCTTCAGGGCCAGATGAACTTTATCCTAGGATATTAAAGGGACTTGCTGATGTACTCTCAGTACCCCCTGTTTATTATCCAGGAGAAATCCTGGAGAACAGCTGAAGTACCACAGAACTGGGGACAGACAAACATTGTCCAAAAATGGGGGGAAAGAAGAAGCAAGAAACTAACTACAGACCCGTCACTTGGACTTTGATGCCAGGGAAGATAATAGAACAGATTTCAAAGCAGACAATTAATAAGCATATTCAAAACAATGTAGTAGTTAGCAGAAGCCACCATTGATTTGTCAAGAATAAATTTATTGATTTGATTTTTACCCTGGTTTTCTACCAAGAAAAATGGCACACAAGGTGGCTAAATCCTTCCAGATTAATCTTATCTCTCTTTCCTATAATGGGTTACTAGTTTAGTGGATTGTTGGAATGGTGAGGACATAAATAAATTCACTTTGATTTCAGAAAAGCAATGGAGTCCATTGCTTTTCTGAAATCAAAATGAATTTATTTATGTCCTCACCATTCCAACAATCCACTAAACTAGTAATGGACAAAGTTCTCCATGATATTTTGGTGAATAAACTAGCTAAATGCAGACTAGTTAATAATATTGGCATGTGGATTCAAAGCTGGTTGGAAAACCACACTCAAAGAGTGCTCATCAAGAGTTCTTCATCAAACTGAAGGGAGGTTTCTAATGGGCTGCGTCAGAGTTCTGTCCTTGCTAGTACTCTTCAATATTTTAATCAATGGGCTTGATCAACAGTTCTCATACTCCCCCCCCTTCCACCACCATCATTTGAAAATTGCTGGGTGTCTGAGTACACCTCCTAAACATTTTTGTTCTACAAAACAAAACATGGTCATAAATCATATTCTAATTTTTTTTCCTTCAGGGCTGGCATCATTGTCAAATCCAGAGGCATATTATGAAAAACACAGGCCCTAAACCAGGGCCACCTTAGCCTGTTTGATCATCTAGCCCAGGTCAAAACAGCATCGATCTCCATTATCACAAAAAATAAATCATGTATTGATCCAAGTACAGAATTATTCTCAACTGTAGACTACTTCTGTAGGCTGTCTGAATGGAGCTCACAGACTACCAGTGGTACACAGACCACAGTTTGAGAAGCTCTAACTTAGATAAAGAGGTGGAGGGAATCCTTATCAACATTGCAGATGACACAAAACTGGGAGGCATAACAAACACCTCAGAAGACAGCAATAAGATTAAAAATGACTTTGATAGAATGAAAAACTGGGCTGAAACTAACAAAACAAAATTCAACAGGCAAATGCAAAAATCTGCATTTAGGCAAAAAAGAAAAGAAAAAGAAGCATAGGTATAGGGTGGGGGGAAACCTGGATTGGCAGCAATACATGTGAAAAGGATCTTGGGATTGTAGTTGATCCTGAGTTGAACATGAGTCAGCAGTTTGATGCAGCTGCAAAAAAAAAGTATAATGCAATTTTAGGCTGACTTAATAGAACTATTGTTTCCAACTCTTGAAAATAATAGTTCCACTTTATTCTGCACTAATTAGATCTCATCTGGAATACTGTGTCCAGTTTTGGGAGCTGTCCTTTAAGAAGCTTTCGACAAAGTGCCTCATGATATCCTGATTAGCAAGCTAGCTAAAAGTGGGCTAGATGGAACAACTATCAGCTGGATCCACAATTGGCTACAGAATCGGACCCAAAGAGTGCTTATCAATGGTTCCTTCTCAAACTGGGGAGAGGTAACGAGCGGGGTACCACAGGGCTCGGTCCTGGGCCCAGTGCTCTTCCACATTTTTATTAATGACTTGGATGAGGAGGTACAGGGAATGCTTATCAAATTTGCAGATGACACAAAGTTGGGTGGAACAGCTAATACTCTGGAAGACAGAAACAAAATTCAAAGCGACCTCGATAGGCTGGAGCGCTGGGCTGAAAACAACAGAATGAAATTTAACAGGGATAAATGCCAAGTGCTGCACCTAGGGAAAGGAAACCAAATGCAGAATGGGGGACACTTGGCGCAACAATATTACAAGTGAGAAGGATTTTGGAATTGTGGTGGATCACAAACTGAATATGAGCCAGCAATGCGATGTGGCTGCAAAGAAGGCAAATGCTATTTTGGGCTGCATTAATAGAAGTATAGCTTCCAAATCGTGTGAAGTGATAATTCCCCTCTACTCAGCACTGGTTAGGCCTCATCTTGAGTACTGTGTCCAGTTCTGGGCACCACACTTTAAGAAGGACGTAGACAAACTGGAGAGGGTTCAGAGGTGGGCAACAAGGATGAAGGGACTGGAAACAAGGCCCTATGAGGAGAGACTGAAAGAACTGGGCATGTTTAGCCTTCAGAAGAGGAGACTGAGGGGAGATATGATCGCACTCTTCCAGTACTTAAAGGGATGTCACACAGAGGAGGGCCAGGATCTCTTCTCGATCATCCCAGGTTGCAGGACACGGAATAATGGGCTCAAGTTACAGGAACCTAGATTCCACCTAAACATCAGGAAAAATTTCCTGACTGTCAGAGCAATAAGACAATGGAACCAACTACCTAGGGAGGTGGTGGGCTCTCCCACTCTGGAGGCATTCAAGGTGCAGCTGGACAGCCATCTGTCAGGGATGCTTTGACCTGGATTCCTGCATTGAGCAGGGGGTTGGACTCGATGGCCTTGTAGGCCCCTTCCAACTCTACTTTTCTATGATTCTATGATTCTATAAGGATACAGAAAAAATAGACTGGGTTAAGAGGAGGGTGATAATGATAGTCAGTAGTCAGGGGAGGCCAGTCAGTGGCCAGTCTGAGTGGTGAGGAGGAGGGCAGGTCAGCAGAGGTTGAGCCAAGGGGTCATGAGAGGCACAGCATTCTTAGAATCCCCAACAGTCAGCAACCCATACCACAGAAAGAGAAAACTGAGGCACAAAACATGCAAAGGGGGGTGGGGAAATCACACAGCCACACGAAAGTACTCCTTTGGACCCACGTTCTCTTGATCCAGCAACAACTTTGTTTTAATTATTATATTTTATTGTGTTTTACTGTATTTTAATTGTACATCGCCCAGGGTGGCCGGGTGACCGGCCAGATGGGCGATTGATAAATATAATAATAAATAAATAAATAAATAAATAAATAAATAAATAAACTCCCGTTCCACAGAGAATCAAGTGACTAAGATGGTGAGTGGGAGGGGAGAATCCGCACAGCCATAATAACAATGATAATGATAATAATTAAAATAAGATGTGATATTCTCAGGGGCACACAGGAAAGCAGCCTTTGGAACACAGTCAGGAACCAGTTCTGAAAGCATCCAGAAATCCATGCCTTTGTATATCCATCACAAAGCATCACCAGGGCAGGCCTACTCAGAAGCAGTGCAGTACAAAATCTCAGATTATGCCTATCTTGTAAGAAGTAAGGTCTGGATGTCTCACGAGAAAGTATGGGCATCTCTTTGCATGTACTAATAATAATGATGAGTATATCCCTTGGGATGGCAGCAGAAACCCTGCAAAATACACAGACCCCTCTTTTTCACACACACACACACACACACACACACACACACACCTCATTCACCCCCCCAAACTGTACACACAAACCATAATAACAATGATCATGATAATAACAATGATCATGATAGTAATTCAAATAAGACACAATCTTGTCAAATAAGACAAGATATTCTCAGAGCCATACAGAAAAGCAGCCTTTGGAATACAGGAACACATTCTGAAAGCATCCAAAAATCCAGAGCATACACACACACACACACACACACAGAGCCCAGAGTGGACACACAAACCCCAGACCATGCACACACACACCCCGAGCATGCACACAAATCACAGAACATGCACACACACACACACAGAGCATACACACAAGCCTCAGACCATGCACACACACACGCATACACACCCACCCACCCCAGACCATAGAGAGAAACCCCAGACCAGATCTGAGCATACACATACACACACCAACCTCAGAGCATACATACGCATAAACACACATGCCCCAACCTCACCCAGAATGACCCCTTCCCTTGGGAAACAAGGGGTCTACCTCCAATGAGCTTGTGGTTGGACTAGGTGACCTATGAGAGCCCTTCCAAGTCTATGATTCAAGTCAAGATTTTGACCCATTCTGCATGCCAGTCTGCTGTCCTCAAAGCAACTCATGCTCACTTCACCACAGTACAAAGGACCTTCAGCAAAGTACAAATGACCATGAAAATTGGGTGTTGGTGTCTCTTTGGGCCTTCATTTGCCAACTAGGTGACAAGTTAACTTCACCAAGCTTTGAATATGTCATAGTCAAAATGTCTTCCATTTCTCATTTATAATGTGTGTCTACGTTTGGCACATTTAAGGTAGTGCATAAAGAAAATTTCCATATTTGTCACAAGCTGTCAACAGGGAAGAATCTCGAATCTCAGTTACCATCCTACAGTGTCAGGTCCCTTTGTAGGCAGAATATTGCACACAACACATTTGAATAAGATGACAGATCTATTTTAATTGCTTTCCTTGGTCACATTTAACCCCTGTCACTGTGGCAGCAGGAAGGAAGCCAGCCAAGGGAAGGGGTAACCTCTTTGTTTTACAGGCCAATTGTTTTACAGAGAGAAGCAAGAAGGATGAGAGGTCAGCCAGCAAGCATCCATCAATTCAGAAGCACCACTGTCAAAGTGGTCCTACTGCTGTGGATGCTAGCTATTGTATCCCCATCCTTATCAAAATGGTTTGCATATAATCAGCTGATTGGATATGCCTACAGCTTAGACATGAATCATTCATAGATTGTGAATAACAGGCTGGTGCTCTATTGTTGCAGGCGGAATTTTGAATGGGGGCCATCAATGATTTCCTTTTTCCTCATCAAAAGGATGGCTGCTAACCCCTCCTGATTATCGCCTGATTGCTGAGTAGCAATTGATATTCTCTGGAGAACAGAAAGTATTTCTGTTTCTGCAGCTACATATACTTCTGTTGGAGATTAGAAGTTAAGACCATGAGAAGAGCCCTGCTGGATCAGACCAAAGCTTACCTAGTCCAAGGTTCTGTTCCCAAGGTGGCCAACCAGATGCCCGTGGGCAGCACTCAAGCAGGGCATGGGCACAATAGCACCCTCCTGCTCAGGTTTCCCAGCAACTGGTATACAGAGACATACTGCTTACAATAATGGAGGTAATAAATAGCTACTGGCTAGCATGATGAGTAGCCATTGATAAAACTTATCCTCCATGAATTTGTCTAACCCCCTTTAGATATAGTACACTAGGAAAATCCTGGAACAAACTTTGCCCCTTCCACAAACCCACAAGGTGTACTTAAACAAGCTGCTATTTCTGAGCTGCAATTTGGGGAGCAGAATAGTACAGGTGAGTTATAACTTACCTACTATACAAGTGAGTTATAAGAATTAGGGCGCAATCCTATGCATATTTAGACAGAAAAAAGTCCTTTAACTCCCAGCATTCCCCAGCCAGCCATGCTGAGAGTTGTACGATTTTTTTCGATCTAAACATGCAAAGGATTGTGCCCTTACTGAGATAAAGTGTTATATAAATTATTATTATTATTTTTATTGTTTATTGTTATGGCAGTTTAATTTTTCCCCACCCCAAAGTGGTCATTGTTTGATGTTTCACTATATAAAAATTGTTTTTCTTAGAAAAATAAAAACCTGGATTGGAAATATCCAAGCAACTTACACTGTTACCCTTGATTTCTGTCTTGGGAAAACACCCTTTAAAATTAATCTTTTTTAAAATTCAGCAATAGACACACAGAGAGAGAGAGAGAGAGAGAGAGAGAGAGAGAGAGAGAGTCCAGGGAAGATTCCTCACTCAGCTGTGTTAGCCTTCATTCGTTTTGTTAAACAAGTCACTGGTATTCAGCTAGCAACTTGCTGATCATATTATTCAGAAAATAGAGACAGCCTGTGTGAAGCCATATGAACTTCCTTAATTATATACAAACATGCTTCCAATACCTGATGCCTCTTAATCACTTTCTTTCCTTCTTTAAAATCTCATTGGAATTTGGGGAAAAATATTTTAATGAAGTTTGAAATATGAGAGACATGGTTAATCAAGCCTGCATATATAATCATTGTAACAACCAGGCTGATATTTCCAAGCAAGTTAGAAGTAACTTAAGGAAAGCTGTCTGTGCAGTTCATGGAAAATCAGTCCACTGCCCTATGAAGTGTATATGTAAAAGAAAGAAGCATACAGATCTGAACACTATTTTGGACTATGGGTAGATACTCTGTTCTTATTGTTTTTATGTTGCAGGTTCCCCACTTCCCTGAGATGTTCTGGAGCGATGGAACAGGTTTTAATTCCCTTTGTATAAGAAAGCACTGTAGACTTAAGGTACCTTTGTAAGTATTTGCTTTATTATTTACAAATATCCAAGCTGGAGAATAAGTGGAGGCACGTGGGTACACCTACTGCATTCACAAAGCCACCAGAAAGCAACTTGGGTAGCCCTCAAAACTTGCTTTCCTAGTTTAGCTGTCATGCTAGCTAGAAACTTGCAGTTCTTTCTCACTAGCCCTTATCCAATGACAAAGGTCTTTTGAGTAAACGTATTGTGTGTGTGTGTGTGTGTGTGTGTGTGCGTGTGTATGGAGGAAGTTGGATCTTGGTAGCAGGCCTCCTCCTATCTTTGTATGTCTTCATTTGACGGTCATGACAAGGACTAGGCACATATGTGTATATTAAGCTCTCTCAATGAGACTTAGTAGGACCATGTTTTTTATTCATGGGTTCCCAATCATTTAGAGAGCACTATGTCCACATACAGTTGTACCCACATAAGCGGTTCTCACCTTCAAATGAATCTGTGTAGGTTGGGGGTGAGATCTTCCACCATGATTCTACTCCCCCCCCCGACATGCACATATTCAGTCATCTGACATTTGTGGTCTGAAAAGGACTTCATAGATCATCGAGTTGGAAGGAGCCTACAAGGCCATCGAGTCCAACCCCCTGCTCAATGCAGGAAACTAGAAGAGGGGTCTTCCATCCAAGTAATAACCAGGCCTGACCCTGCTTAGCTTTCCACGCTCAGACAAGCTGAACTAGCCCATTCCATGTTCAAAACTGCCATTCCTCCCACATCCATTTTTTAGCCACTTGTCTCTGCCCCACCCCTGCAGGTGCAAACATGCTCATTTCAGGAAACACACACAGTCATTAAGAAACATTAACATTCTTTTGACCCAACCCCGGACCATTCAGTCCAACTCACTCACACTCACAGTGTGTTGGCTGGTTTCACAGGGATCAAACCAGCCAACAAACAATATTATTTTGTTATCATTTGTGGTCCATGTTCAAAATATGCATGGAAGCTGGTCTCATGAATGGGATATACTGGAATCAACAAGCAGGAGTTTTTCTGCAGCTACAATATCCTGGGCATGTTTAAAGGTGAGTGGAAGATTGGTAAATAAATGTGTGTTGCTCATGTTTCGTGAATGGCTTCGAACTGACTGCATAAAGACACTTCTGTTCTGAGTAGAAAAGATAACTGAGTGGACATGCTTGCATGAATAACTGTTCTCACAAAGGGGTGTGTGTGTCTACTCACTCACATGACTGCGTAACATCATAGTTCTGAATCTTTTGATGATGTGCTGACATCTGACTTACACTTAAAAATCTGTTTCAGGCAAGTAGCCTTCCCATTCAGGGCTTGCAAAGAGTAAGGAATGAAAAAAAAAATGGGTTTCATTCAAACTATGTAACTATGCTATACCATAAAACAGAGGTAGGCAGCTGGTCTAATTTCAAAAGCCCTCTGCAAGCAATCAGTTCAGATTTCTGGCAAGAGTGAACTGTTCCTCCCCTGGCTGGGTGTTAAAGAAGTGGGGGGGGGGGAAGAGAGAAACAAGGGGAGGGGAGAGGGGGTATGCCCCTCCCCCCCTGATTACCCAAAGGGAATGTGGTCTTTGACAGAAAAGAAGCTTCCTCACCCTGTCCTAAAAGGATACCAAATCCAGCATATCACTTTAGGACTCCCAGTAAAACAGGGAACACTGAATTCTACCAACCTGGCGTGCAGATTCCCCCAGAAATGAAAGAGACAGGAAGGTGATGGTCTGGAACGTTGAAGACAGCTTCCTCAGCTCCAAGCAAAAAACAAACAACTATAAAATCTCCTCCTAAAGCTCAAATAACAACACCTGTCCACACCAAACCTTGCAAAGGTACCATGCACACAAACCCTACACAGCGGGATCACTATGAGTGAGTTAGTACAGTAGATCTTTCAGGGAGTCTTAAAAACAAAAATCAAAACTGGATTCTGCATTCCAAATGTGTGTGTGTAAAATAGCATTAGGAAAGAAGAAGTGTGTATCCTGAAGAAAACCAGAGGCACACACAAATACGCAGACAATATTTGCTCCTGTGAAATCAGCTCAAAACAATCTGACATATCAAAATCTAACAATCACCCTGGGATACTAGCTAAGCTTATTTGAAACTGAAAGACTGTTTCCATCTGTAAATTCCTTTCATGTGTCAGAGTTTTCAGACTAAGTGAAGTAGTGTGTCCCTTTAATGAAGCACATTTCTGTACTTGCTCAGTGATTAAATTCCAGGAAGTAAATTAGGCAGATCCTGACAAGTTAATCAAGTCTACAAAGGAATATTAGAATTAACTGTGCTCATTTAATTTGAAAGAAAAGTGATCACTGGATTGAGAGAATACACCAAAGGGAACCCAATCAAATTTATTAACCATTTAACAACTTCTTCAAGCTAAACAGAAATAACTAATAGTTCTTTATAATTACTGCTCCTTTTTGGGGGGGTGGGGGTGGGTTGTTTTCTTGCCTTTGAAAACAGCCCTGAAACTTCAGTTAGTCCAAAAGAGGGCAGCAAAATTGCTAACAGGGCCAGGATGGTATAATCATATTACATCAGTGCTTTGTCACCTGCACTGGCTTCCAGTCCATTTTCGGGCCCAAGTGCTGGTTTTAACCTTTAGAGTCCTAATTGTCTTGTGAGCAGATTACCTGGGGGAAAAAATGCTGGTCCCAATCTCTAGTTGGGGATGCTCCCAAATCTGGATTTTCATGGAACATTCTGGTGAAATTCTTTGAAAATTGAACTTGGGATCAATGGGTTGTTCCATAGAGTTCTGGAATGTCTGCAGGCCATGCTAATCTTTATCAAATCTACAGCAGATACACACGGAAAAGGCACAATGAGAGACTGACATGTTACTAACATTGCTATTAAGGATCAGGAATTCATTCATTTTCCATTTTAATGCCAACTTACTTTGCACTTTCAAACCAACATGAAAACTGAAACACATTTTCCTCGAATTTTGCAATGGAGTTCTTTAATTTTTTTTTTTTAAATATGCATACAAACTTGCATATATTAGGGAAATGTGAACCAAAAAGTGTGTATTCATGAAGTAATATTCAAAGTGCATTATAATAGGAACATTACTTGCAGAAATTTGTATATTAGACAACATTGTGTACAAAAATATATGTATTAGGAGAAATGTGCACAAAAATGCATACAATCGGTGTTCTCTAGTCTTTTCAGGTCCCCACCAGTTCCAGTTCCATAGACTCAAGTGAATTCAGTGTAACATACATATACACACGTACAACCTTCCTGGGCATTCCCAAACTAGCATAGACTTGGATTATGCAGCTTTGCTGAGGTGTGTAAAGATGCATCTTCCTAGGTGTACTCTTAATGCACCTTTAATGGATCATCTAGTTTGACCTGAACTGAATGAAATAAATGGGAAGGGAGTAAGGAAGGAGAAGTGGGGCAGTGGGGTTGGG
This sequence comes from Shinisaurus crocodilurus, assembly GCA_021292165.1. Taxonomy (NCBI): domain Eukaryota; kingdom Metazoa; phylum Chordata; class Lepidosauria; order Squamata; family Shinisauridae; genus Shinisaurus; species Shinisaurus crocodilurus. The sequence goes on from CM037876.1 coordinate 276,691,828, forward strand.
GAAAGGACCAGAACCTTTATCCTCCCGTTCCCCAGCCATCAAACCTATTGGGCCTTTGACTAGGGTTCGTAGAAACATCAGTGCCTGCCATTCCGGCACCGTGGACTGTGACGCTTCTGATACATAACGAGATGTTCATTTGTTGAATTAAGATGTGAGAGACTCCAGGGCAGCTAAACAAACACCAATATCTGACCCTCCCCCACCACCACTTTAACTTGTGCTCCAGCCTGATGAGCTCATTAAGGGAAAATATGTTAACATTTGATTCATGTTGGCAGAGGACTAGAGTGTGGTGCACGCTGTCATCTCAACAGGCAATCAGGAGGAATTCAGGTCTGACATGACCCGTCGCTGCTTAAATAGCAAATTCCTGCAGTTACGTGTGTTTTGAAAAACTGTTTGATGCACATTAAAGGAAACCTTTTGAACCCCAGACTCATTATTTTCATCTATTTCCCCCTAATTCTTCAGATCCATGAGCAGGCTGCTATTCTATTCCCAGCCTCCGTCTCCTGCTAGCTAACTAATGAATATGGATTCTATTTGCATGTACTGCTTTCACAGGGGAAAGGGGCCAAAGCAAGATGTCCATCCTTCCCTCTAGTTAAACAAATTCTCTACCCATGGCCTAATAATGATAGTTAGCTTCTAGATCACTTGTCCCACATATGTTTAACTAACGTTTCATACATTGTCTTAGCAATCCTTACAACAGCTCTGTAAAGTAGACCAATATAATTCCCATTACTGAAGTTGAAAGTGTAGTGGGTCACTGATGGCTCAGGCACCTAGCAGGGTCACAAGAACATAAGATGAGCCATGTTGGACCAGTCCAACGGCCTATATAAATGGTCTAGCATTTTGTTCTCACAATGGCTAAGCAGATGCCTCTGGGAAACCTACCTGTATGTACCTACCTGTACACTCATCTGAGGCCCTCCTCCAAGTGTCTAGTCTGAGGGAGGTTTGGAGGATGGCAACAAAGGAGAGGGACTTTAAGGTGGTGGCCATCCAACTGTGGAATGTTCTCCCCAAGTGAGGTCCATCTGGCGCCAACATTGTCATCTTTTTGGCACCAGGTTAAGACTTTCCTCTATTTCCTGGTATTTGACAGCATATGATAAGGTTTTAAGTGGTCCTAGGATTTTTATTGTTGATTGTTTTTTTAAAAAATGTATGTAAATGGTTTTATATTATGTTTTATATTGTATTTTAAAGTGTTTAACCTTTTGTAAACCACCCAGAGAACTTTGCCTATTGGCAATACAGAAATGTGATAAAAAGAAAGATCACCATACAAGCACAACACGAGCGCAACAGCAACCTCCCCACGTGCCATGTATGTGAAGAGATTTGAAACAGGGGCTTCTTGGATCTTAGTCTTGGCTACTACATTCTAAGGATGGACAAATCTGTCAATTTCAGTGTCTGTTTCTAATTTCCCCAACCCTAAGTTCATTTTGTCTTGTTTCCGCATCAGCTTGAGATTTTTTTTTTAAGTCCACATGAAAATTTCTACACATTCACATGTGCATTTCTCCTAATATACTCATATTTGTATGCAATTTTCCTTAATATAATGCAGTTTTGTACATTATTTTAACTAATAAACATATTTTAATGTTTAATACACTCATTTTTGTACCCATTTTTAATTGGAAAACTGCATCAAACATTCAGAAAAGTATGAATATCAATGTATAACAGTGTTTTGGTTTGCATATTGTTTCAGGAAGGGCGAGTTAGGTAAGTCTGCCTTAAAATGTGTACTGAATGAATTTCCTGCTCTCAATTTCCTTTTATTGACTGGATTCATACAACATGGCAAGCTATCGTGGATAACTAGCCATGGTGGGTTTTTGTGTCTTCTGAACCTAGGCCTCTTCCTGCAAGGTGGCTTGTTTTGGGGCAACAAACCACCCTGACAACCCATGGGTTGTTCTAGGGGTTGTTGAACCCACAATGGGTTGTCATCATGGCCGGATTAAGATAGGGGCTGTGGGAGTGGCCGCTCCAGGCCCTTAACAGATAATCGGCCCGCAATTATAGGGACACACCGCGATTTTTCCCCCTTTGGAGTTAGCTCTGATCGTTATCATTCAGCATAATTAATGATTTTTTCAAGATTAGAAAGGTGTTCTAAGCACATCTGCATTACAGGCTTGAGGCAAGACCTAGCAAGAACTGTTGTTCTCAAATTAGCATTTCAGTATCTTTGCATTTCAATCACTGTTACTACATTTCTTTGTGAGAACGGTCTAGCACATGGGGGGCTTGCTAGGGTCTGTAATATTCAGATTTAGAAGGGACCTCTCTCTCCAGCCTCGAGCAAAAGATCTTTCTGATTTGCAGCTCAATTGTCCAAATGCTAGTTTAACAAAACAAAAAACAAAAAAAGCAACAAGAACAACACAATTATTCTTGTTCAAGCAAAGCTGGCTTTTTGTTGTGGCTGCTTTTTTTTTTTTTAATAAATAATTTGGGGGAAATTGGGAAGACCCTTACTGATGAGCTGCAGGAGTTTTTGAGTTTTTGCTCCGGCTGGTCCTGATGGCCCTCCTCTGCACAGGTAAGGTTCAAAAGTTTGACTCTTTTGATCTGCAAGTTCTCCTTCTCCTTCTCCTTCTTTTCTGTAAAAGGGCTTTCCCTCTTTTGTGAGCCAAACTGAACGTAAGGGCTGTGTGTTTGTGGGTGTGGGTGTCTGCCTTTTGGGGGTGTTGATCCTCCTGCCGCCTGCAAAATGTCACCTGCTTGGCTAATACTGTGTGTGTGTGTGTGTGTGTGCGTGCATGTGCGCTTTCATGGGGAATTGTGTGGCATTTTTTTAAGTTTTATTTTGAAAAACCGCAGAGAACAGAGTTCACCAAATATCCCTCTTGGATATTTTGGACTACAGTTCTCATTTGCCTCAGGCAGCATGGCCAGTGGCTGGGGAAGATGGTTTATGTTTATTTAAAAATGGTTGTTGTGAATGTTCTATTTATGTGAATGTGTCTGCCTTTTGGGGGTGTTGATCCTCCTGCCGCCTGCAAAATGTCACCTGCTTGGCTAATACTGTGTGTGTGTGTGTGTGTGCACGTGCGCTTTCATGGGGAATTGTGTGGCATTTTAAGTTTTATTTTGAAAAACCCCAGAGAACAGAGTTCTCTCTCTGTGTGTGTGTGTGTGTGTGTGTGTGTGTGCACGTGTGTGTGTGTGTGCTTGGCTAATACTGTGTGTGTGTGTGTGTGTGTGCACGTGCGCTTTCATGGGGAATTGTGTGGCATTTTAAGTTTTATTTTGAAAAACCCCAGAGAACAGAGTTCACCAAATATCCCTCTTGGATATTTTGGACTACAGTTCTCATTTGCCTCAGGCAGCATGGCCAGTGGCTGGGGAAGATGGGAGCTGGGGCCCCAAACATTTGGAAGGGCCCCGGTTGGGGAAGACTGCCCTAGAGGTTAAAAAACGTGGAGGTACTTATCATCAACGATATGTGATGAATGGTTTTATTGAGTTAACAAGCTTATTGTTTACAAAAAAAGAAATATTTTCAATATGTTTCTGTTTTGGCACTTTAATGGTAATTAAAATATTTAATTTGTTTTAATATAAAATTGCGTCTTCATTTTATTTATTTCCATAAAAAGGCCCACCAAAATCCTCAGCACCAGGCCCATAATGCTCTTAATCCGGCCCTGGTTGTCATGTCCTCCGAACCCAGGAGATTGATCCCATTTTGGGTTGCGGGTTGTGGGAAGTGGTGAGTGAGCTGCTCGGCAAGAGTAGCAAAAATCCCTTGCCACTCTTGGTGATCTCACCAGTGCTGCCACCAGTGACAGTGGCTCCACTGAGGCCCAAGCAGAAATTGGAATGTCTGTCACTGGCTCGTTAACCTAAAAAAAAAAAAAGATTGGGGCAGCAGAAATGTAGGTAATTGAGACCATAATTCCCCCCCCCCTTTTTTTCTGGTCTTGCGCAGGAACACACTTACAGCTGCCCAAAATGTGGAGTCTTGCCTGGCCAATGTCCCGGTAAGTGTCTGGTGTCAAAGTGCAGTAGGTAACATCCATGGACATTAACAAAGTGAAGCTCCATATAATTAATTTGCACTCACTTGACAGCTGTCAATTGGTGAGCTGACAATTGAAAAGCAAAATGGCAAAGGGATTTTTATCCTGAAAGCGGGTGGTGAGTGCATTTCCCCCTTATCAGTGTGATCCTCTAGTTTTTAGGTATTGCCCTGGCTGTTCTCAGTGCCCTCCACCTTTTCCACACTTCCCCGAGCCTCTAAGTACTCTAGAAAGGGGAGATCTACATCCCACTCCCTTTTTGTGAGCACTTACTTTTGACAGCTGTCAAATGAAAGGGTTCTTTTAAAAAAAACCCACACATCTAGCAAATCTGAGCATTTGGGGGAGGGGATGGACAGGGAAATACACACAGATTTCATGGGTGTATATTTCCCATGTCATGCAACCCCCCCTCACTTTGACCCAGTATTTAACAGAGCAATCCTTTGGTCCTTGGGAGGGTGTCAGAGGGACCATAGGATTATGTGGATTCCCTGCCCCACTGCAGCCATAGACACAGCCATGACCTCAGGAGAGGGGGAAATCCTAGCAGGGATTTCCCATTTCCACCCTCCCTGTTGAAAACTCAGAAGAGGGTCAGGGAGGGAGGAAAGGTGGCATGGCAGTGGGTGGAAAGGCAGAGGAGAGGTCATGGATCCGCTAGATCCACAAGCCTCTCCATCACTTGTCCCTCCCATAGCAAGGTAAGTCAAATGGATGGAAGAGGAGGCGAAAATGGAGCAGGAAGATGGAGAAGGAGGCAAATATTCCATCTGATATTCCATCTGTCCTGCCTGGCTCTTGCCGGAAGGGCTTTGGTTGGGCAGAACTTAGGAGCCAGTCTTGGAGTCCTCCATCTAAAGAGCATCAGTGTGGCAAGATCGTGCGCTAACTGTACATTTTCTCCCAGGTATTGATACCTGAACACAAAACCCATGTGCCTTTCATCCATTGAGAATCAAGGATATACATCTTAATCACTCCCCTTTCTCAGAAAAATACACATAAATGATTACTGAAAAAGGACCCCCCCACACACACACTTTTGTGTATTTGCTGATTTAATACAGACATTAAGGGCACAATCCTATGAGTAATCTGGAGTCCGAGCTCCAACCTCAGAACCTTTCTCTGAGGTCGGAGCTGGGACTTCTGAACTTGGAGCGCCCTCCCCCTGCCCTCGCAGCCAGTGCAGAAAGGACTGCGATGGCTGTGGCTCCGAGGTCAGAAGAGTGACCTCGGAGATGGACTTTGGGGGGGGAGGGGAGGGAAGGGGAGGGGAGGGGGGGAGACAGGCTTTACCAGCGTACGCACTCAGTATCCTCGTGGTGCCTCAGCCTCCTTTCCTCACACTCTGAGGTGCCCCACTTAGATAGTCGAAATTGGCCATCTAAGTGTTTTGCATGGTGGGAGGAGCGCAGAGGTGACCTTCACCTCTATGCTTCTCCTGCCATGACTAGGATGCCCATAATCCTCTGAGTCTGGAGGGTTTTAGGTAGCCTCATTGGATTGTATTGTTAATGATATAAAAATACAGGCATAAAATATACTGCAAATATTTTATTCAGAGAATATTTGACATCAAAACGAGCAGAGGAGAGTTCTGACTGAAGTCTTCTTTCTTGTGCTGCCACTCTTGAAGTTTCCTGAGAACTTAATTTCATTTACAGGTTAAAAAGGGAGACAGCTAACATTAGTACAAAGAGGCTTCCCCATGACTTCTTCTCAAGAACAAGCGCAAATCATTGCCTCCTACAGAGCACCCTCCCAGTTTCCAGATGGCCTCAAGCTGTGAATTATTTTTATGGTTGTGTTGACACTCCTGTTTAAAATACCTTGCTGGGATAAAGGGATGGAGTACATTGCTGCCTATGGTGTTCTGTATGTGGACGAGAGAGGGAATAGTTTATGGCATTTTAAAGAATGTCTTTGTGTGTAAGTAAATAACATGATCATCAGGATCTCTAACATACTTCTTATGAGATATATTCCATACAGCTACAGATAACCAAACACAGAGTACACGTAATGCAGAAAAATAGCAAAGATGCTATAAGAGGGACGAAATTCTAGTGTCACTTCTGAGTAGACATGCATAGGATTGTGCGGTAAATCCACAGGGGGGAAATGGTCTGGTATAATTTTCCCATTCCTTGTTTTGCTTCTTCATGCTTTTCTACTGGATGCAAACTCAAATTCTATTCTTATCATGCTCTACTTTCTCACCAAACTTTCTTGTAAGGCCTTGAGGCTATGTGAGGTTTGCTACAATTTTTATTACACACAAAAAAACCCACACCTTGTTTTGCCATTTTGTGTAAGATTTCACTGCAGGCCTTTGGGTCTCTTGATTTTAATTTTTTTTAAAATGCAGATTGTCTTTCAGATACCAAATGCTGAAAGACCAAGCATTTGGTGTTCCAATGTTTTGAACACCAAAAGAAATAAAAGTGTAGCAGTAAGGTGAAAATGGTGTAAACACTGATGAACACTTACAAAAAGAAAAAAGATGTTAAAAATGTTTTAATTACAAGCTCTTTATGTCTACATAGCATTTGCTGCTTCAGTCAGGTTGGTTCCAGGCTTATTCATACTTAGAGTAGAACTACTGAAATTAATGGGAGTTAAGTTAATCATGGCTAACCTCAAGTCACATTAATTTCAGTGGGTCTACTCTAAGTATGGCGAAGTCTGGATCTAGCCCTTCAATTTTGTCCCACCTTTCTTCAGTGCTGGACTTCAAGGTAGCATAAATAGGTTTTGCAGTTGGTCCCCTGTCTAGGCACTGGCCTGATCTGCTTATTTTCAGAAGGTTGTTATCTCACAGCCTTCCCCGACCTGGTGCCCTCCAGATATTTTAGACTTCAACTCCCATCAGCCCCAGCCAGCTCTGGCTGATGGGAATTGAAGTCCAAAACATCTGGAGGGCACAAGGTTGGAGAAGGTTGCTATATCATATCCCGTCTCACCATGCCCTTCCTTCTACCTTAAATAGACAAAAAGGGGAATAAAATAGCAAATGTGCTTAGTGGTAGCTGATGATTCTTTGGAGGGTTGGCTTAGGTTTTTGAAATGGTTCCTTTCCTTGACACCCTTGTAACGAGTTCATCTGCTTAATTATCTGCTAAATATATTAACTTTGATTTAAATGCATGTTGGTGTCACTCCTCACAGATCACCTTATATGAGTGTCTTACCAAGACGGAGTGTCAATCCCTAAAAAATGTGGCCATGTATGTATTATTGGCAACTGGTGGACTAAATCCCCATGCTTAGCTTCATCATTTAAGTTCTAAGTTCTGGCCTTCTCTGAAATACACTTCAATCTGAAATGGGAAATGATTTTCCTGGGTCCGCTGATCCCTGTCTTATATAGCCAGCCCAAAAAACTTAAAGAAGAAGTGACAGCAGATCTTAATAAAATCCAGTGAAGTTCTTACCATGAGTAACCATTGTCTTCATAGGGCCAGATTCAGACTTAGTCATGCTTAGAGTACATCCATTGACATCAATTAGATAAGCCAGTCATAACTAACTTCAGTCCCATTGATTTCAATGTCTACTCTAAGCATGAGTAAGTCAGGATCCAACCCATAAGAAACTGCTATGACCATTTTGGCCATTCACATTAATTTATTTTAGGTATGCTTGCGAGTCTGATACCTGAGAAAGATACACTCACTTTTCTTATTTTTCTCTAAGACACATAAGTATTTCAGTTTGCACCAGGTAATACTTCATTAGCAATTCCCAAATTAAAATTGTCCCAGAATGTGAGGGACTCTGTCACTTGATAATAATATGTTTAAGTCTTGGCTCAGGTTGAAATGAATGAATATTAACTCAGGGAAGCTTTTCTTGGGTACAGCAACCATTTGCATCTGGGAGTTGCAGACATTTTTTGAATGTGACCTTATCAATTAAGAATCTCCTGGGCCCATTCTCTCTAGTCACGGATTTGAAAGGCACTGAGAATGATAATGAATGAAAATAAAGCAGGAATGCTTGGTGGTTTTTATCCATTAATCAGCCAAACCAGCCAGCCTTCAAAACACCTCCTTCACCTGGAGATGGATTCTGCAATCCAGTTAGGCTTGATGGAATGAATTATGAAGGGATCATCTTCAACAAGTCAGTCTAAACCTTGAAAAGAAAAGATATATGCAATGGGTTGGATCTAGAATTAACTATATGTAAAGTGGACCCATTGAAATCAATGGGACTGACTTAATGGGACTACTCATACCTACATATGCTTAGATCTTGATCCAACACAGAAATATTTTAGGTGTTCCCAAGGGCTTGGACATGCCCAATGAGATAATATGTTTTCCTGGCTTTTCTTCTTTTGAACAGCAAACTGCAATGTCATATGAAAAACTGCTTTTAAAACTCACAAGCTGAATACAAATGCAGTAGATCTCCCCTGCAATTTTCAACTGGCATTCTGTGGGACACTGCCAGTGAACATAGAGGTTAATTTAGCCATCATGTCTAATAGCCAATGGTGCAACTTTCCTCCATAAATGCATCCTATCCTTTTTCAAAGCCATCACAGAGAGGTATCCTATGGTCCTGGGAGACCATCCGAGGGAACATAGGATTGTTTGGAGTCCCTGTCCTGAGGCCATAGACACTGCTACGACCTCGGGAGGAGGACTCTTAAGTTCCGATCCCTCTCCCTCTCGCAGCCACCATGGAAAGAACTGTGTTGGCTGCTTCCTGAGGTCGCAAATGCAGCCTTGGAGGGAGAGAAGAGGGGGTGTTCTGGTAGGTGGGGAGGTCAGAGGAGAGGCTGGGATATGAGAAGTCCTAGTATGGCCTTTCCAGCCCTAGCCTGGTCCCCAGCAGTACACCATCTCTAGAAGGGTTCAAAGGCCCATCTAGAGGAAATTTTTGTAATACTAGGACAGAGAGGCAAAAATTACCTCCCTCGCTCTTCCCTCCCTGCTGATAGCAGCCTGGCAGAGTGTTGGAGACTCAGAAGCTTCCGAGATCAGAGGCTTCCTTCTAAACAGAGTGTGCTCTAAGCTACTGAACCTCACCGAACCTTCTGGCAGTGAATTTCATCAAATAGTTAAGCATTGTGTGAATTTCTTCCTATTGTCTGACCTGGATCTACTATGTTCATCAGAGGATGGCCCATAGTTCTAGCGTTATGGAAGAGGAAGGAGGGGGGAAAAAGTTCTGTGCCTTTCTTCACACTATTTGAAGAGCTTTAAAAAAAAATTCTGATAGATATTTGGGAAGGATTTTTAAAATAAATATTTGGTGATAAATCTATATTCTGCAAATTCTGGCAGGCCACAATGTGTATCATTAGTGTTGACCATAAAACCAAGAGTGGAAGCTAAAACGGCTGATACCAATTCCGTAATAGCATATATTTGCCCAAAGAGCCACAATGTTTTACTCATTTTGATGAAATTCTGAGAGAAACCTAATAGTGATTTTAAGGTTTTCAGATGTGTAAGTTGAAAAATTACAAAACAATGGCCAGTTGAAATATATAATTGAATCTGTACAAAACAGGTTTTGAAACCAGATGTGTTAGTCATAGAGCATTAAATGATGCACAGACTGGTGTATGAACTAGCCTTCTGTGACACTGTGGCTATTTTATGGGGACAGAAGTTTAACATCTGTTTTTCTGATGTCTTGATGGAATCTAAACTGTCAAAAACTGGAGGTATATTATGGGTGTGAAATAATGGACGCAAACAAGTGAAAACTATACTTCAAGGGAAAACCTTTAAACTGCTGTTAACTCAATCTCAGCCATTTCACAGATAAGCTTTTAAAAATTTGGCCATTTTATAATTCTCATCATGTGCAAGATTTTATGAAGTTGAGATGCATAGGCCCAGTTCACATGTAAAGACAGCCTATGGCTTAAACCATAGGTTGTTGGAGCTGCGCAGGAGTGCGCATGCTGCCTCTCACCTTCTTGCTGCTTCTGCTTCGCATTTGGTTTCACAAACAACCCAGGAATGCCCTGTCCCTGGGTTCTTTGATGTTATGTCCAAACCCAGAACTCTGGGTTGTTGAGAGACAAACAACCCAGAGTTTGAACCCATGGTTTATTGTTGAGTTAAAACTTTGGGTTGTTCGTCTCTCAACAATGCAGAGTTCTGGTTTGGGTGTTGCATCAAATAACCCAGGTTTGAGGAGCTGGATGCAAAGTGGAACTGGCAGGTGGGTGGGAAGCAGCACACTTGTTTGCTCCCATGCAGCCCCAACAATTCATGGATTAAACAACCCATGAATTGCCATTATGTGCAAACCGGATCATAGTATTGTTTTTATTATGATTAGAATGTTTTGATATTTTCAACTTAGGCTTCTAATAACCTCTGGGACCCATGTTAGGCACAGTACTAGCGTCTTCTTCTCATTCCTCTCCTACCGGAGGTTGGACATCATCATGCCTAAACAGTCTTTAGATATGGTCACTTTAAACAATGCTGTTGTATTGCCCCCAGGCCCAAACCATTCCTTAAGGTTTTTCAGCCAAGACCTTCTTCTTCTTCTTCCTACACTTCTTTTCCCATTTATTTTCCCTTGTATAATCAGCTGCAACAGTCTATATTTTTCATTTCTCATAATATGACAAAAATATTCTAGTTTTCTGCGTTTTGTGTGTTTTATAATTTCTTGACCTTTATACATTCTCCTTAATACTTCTGTTGGCCACCCGCTCAGTCCATGAAATTCATAACATCCTGCAATAAATCCTCATTTCAAATGCTTCTATCTTTTTTATGGTAGTCTGTGTTAAAGTCCATGATTCCATGCCATACAATAGAATTGAAAATACATAACACCATACAATGCACATTCACAAAACTAATTTTAAGTTTGTGTTACATAATACTAGCTGGCCCTCAAAATTTCATCAACATTGGTAAAACCATGTGGCTCCAAAGGCAAATGTATGCTATTACGGAATTGGTGTAAGCTGTTTTGGCTGCCATTTTTGGTTTTAGGGCCAATGCTAACATGTATTGCTTAGGTACAGACAGAGCTGGATTCAGCTAGTCAACAAACAAAAACCCCCACTCAAGCAAAGAAATTCCCCACAGTAGCCACAAAACTTGGGAAATCTCCCTGGCTTTTATATTATAGCAGCATCTCTGCAAAACTGATTCTGGATTCTGCATGAGATGAAAGGCTGATGGTAAGAAGTGTGAGAGCTGACAGATCTGAGTATAAAAAGTAGTAAGAGAAAGGAGCCTTTAGTATCTGTTCATTATTGTAGAGCTGTAAAATAAAGCTTGCTTCTATTGCGTTTTTTAATACCATGCACACAGGGTTGTCAATAGTTCTTATTAGGTTTTATAGGTTAAGCACCAGAGCCATTTGATCTTATCTTTGCATTCACTTCCATTTCTCCTTTCACAAGACTGTTATTTTTGTTTCTTAAAGTAGCTTGGGATTTTTTTTTCATTTTTGCCAGCGACCACAAACCAGAAACATGAACACAAATTTAATTGATGGTTTTAATTATTCCCCAAATACTTAGAAGTGAGGGCTAGAAAACATTCCATTAAGTGGAGTTTTAATTAAGGCAGCTATTTACATGTTAATGACCAGGTGGAGATCTGCAGACTTTAGGACTTGTTCTGTTTTGTTCTGTACCATAGATATGATCCATTTTCAGTGTGAGCCTGATACCAAACCAAACATTAATGTGCTGCACAGGAAATAATGTTTGAATATATATGTGCGTGTGTGCGTTGAATTTTTATTATTTATTTATTATATTTATACCCCGCCTTTTTTCCTGCAAGGAACCCAAGGCGGCTTACATAATCCTCCTCCTCACCATTTTATCCTCACAACAATCGGTTATATTGGCTTCTAAGGGCACAATCCTACGGAGATGCCCGAACTGGGCGGATTATGGGCATCCTATGCAGAGCAGGAAGGAGCCTCCACTCTCGTCCCGCTCTGCAAAGCAGCTGGGCGGCCGATTTTGGCTGTCTAACTGCGGTGCTTCAGAGGGGGAGGGAAGGAGGCTGAGGCGCTGCATCTTGGCAGTGCCAGTCTCCTCCCTTCCCTGCTCTGTGGAGTGCCCACTAAACCACTTCTCGGAGGTCGCTTTTGCAACCTTGAAGAAGCATCTGTCATGGTCCTTTCCAGACCGGCTGCAAGGGGGGGGGGAGAAGGGGGATCCAAACGTGAATCCCCAGTCTGATGTCGGAATGATTTTCTGAGCTTGGAGCTTGGAATCTGAACAATCCTATGGTCGCCTAGACGCTGTCCAGGGGGCATAGGATTCCTCTGTAAGTTGTATTGACAGTAGGGAAAACAACAGAGGGAAAGAAGGGGAAGGAAAAGGAGTGGCAAGGGTAATATGGGATGGATACACACATGCACACATATATGCACACATTCTTGGGCTTAGGTTTAGTTAACAATGTAATCTTCTTGGATCAGTTTAGTGACCTGTGTAACCCATTATTCTCTTTCCAGCAATGATACACACTGGATGCTTTATGGCAGGGACAGCTGACTAGAGGACTATGGGGCATGTTTGGGTCTCCAAAGCAACTTTTCATAGCCTCCAGCAGCCCCAGGAAAATTTTAATCACTTTGGGTGATAAATGCAGGGGCAGTGGAGGTTTGCTCAAGGTTTCATCCGTAAGGAATTTGTGTGAGGATTTACATCTTTTTACCATGTTGCACATTCCAGAACAGGACCATCTAGCCATATAAAACATTGCTGAAATAACCCAGGCTCTGGACTAGCATCTGGAGAACCGAGTGGTCCCAGAATTATGTTAACATAAGCAGAGCCCTGTTGGATCAAACCAAGCCCTCTACTCAAAACTGACCAGTGAGATGCCTCTGGGAAGTTCACAAGCCTCCATCCACTGCTGTGCGATGCCACCCCCCCCCCCCCCCCGCGCCCAGCAACTGGTATTGAGAGGTAGCCAGGGGCAGCCCAAGTCATTTTGCTGCCTGAAGTGAAGGACAAAATGGTGCCTCTTCCCATTCCCTGTACAAAAGCCAACTGAATTGGCAGTGGATCTTCCTTCAACACCAGCTACGGGATACCTTTCTCTACTGCACCTGAGAGCAGCAGCCTAGCTTTGGGGGCAAAGGGCAGGTCATGTGGCACACTTAGCTCTGTCAACTCTGTGCCCCTCAGCTTTTGCTGCCTGAGGCAAGTGCCTCACTCTGCCTAAAGATAGGGTTGGCCCTGGAGGTAGCCTGTCTCTGAACTGGAAGTTTCCATCAGCTTCCGTGTCTAATACTTATTAATAGATCTTTCCTCCATGATTTTTGTCTGCCATCTCTAATATTCCTGCTCACTGCTGCTAATCCCCCTTTCATCACTCTGTGTTTGCTTCAAGTGTGTGAAGGACCAATTCATACAACTCAATCTTCTACTGTTCCATCTGTGGGCCACTTCTCCCTTTATGTGTTTGTACTTGAATATACCTGCCTGAAATTTTAGAATTTAAGCACTGCCAGAATGATCGATCCTACATTCCTGTTCAAGAATACATATTCCTTGATGTATTTCTCATCTCTAAATATTAAATATGATCACATATCTTCCCTTATTTTGATGCATTTTCAAAAGCAGTTGGCTGGATATTCTTCAAAGGAGCAAATATACTTTTATATTTGCTTGATTCCAGGGTGTACATTTTATGTTAGATTAGATTATTTATAGGTTTCTAGCATGAACCAACATGATGCATTGCCAAGGCCTAATAAATAATGCAAGCGAGTACTACTACTACATGGAATGATAAAAGCTAGTGATTTATTTCATGAAACCTTTACGGGAACCTCATAAAAATCATACAGTCGAACTGACAAACTCTGTGGGTATTGGCCACAGTGATACACAGCTCCAGTGTGGCACCAGATAGCGTTGACTGTGCAACAAGAAATAAATTTACACATAGGCAAGGAAACCTAGCCAATTTGCTCCACTCCCTGCTTAGAGTAATGAGAAAGAACACAATGGACATGCTGCAATTTTCAAGGTAGAGCTGAGAAGCCTAACTGAGACCCAGTTTTTGCTAGCATATATTTTATGAAGTTTTCATCATCATCATCCCCTCTATTTCCAATGTTCAGGTGCCAGTGCCATCACTTATTTAGCCAAAATGGCACCCCCCACACACAAGAGGGAGATTTTAGCAGGCTTGGGGAAAAAACAAGGTGTGCAGAGGTAGAAAAGCAACAACAAACCCTTTAGGTAACCCTCCCTAAGTTTTTTGGGAACCCCCCAAAACTGCCTAAAGAGGACTGAGGTTTGATCCAACTGGTTTAACTATGGGTTGTTAACCATAAACAACCCAGAGTTCACAACCCAAGAACAAACCATGGGTGCTCTTCCTGGGTTGTTTGTGGTTAACAACTCATAGTTAATCCATAGTGCAGGCTTCACACATAATGACTACCCATGGTTTAACAACAACCTATACTCAACCCCATACTGGGGATAGTTGTAATGTGTGAACCAAGCCTATTTCTGACGTTCGAGCTCAGTGCCATACTGCCATTCCTGGTGTAGCCAGAACTGCTATTAGCAGATTCAAGAGAACCCAGAGGTTTGTGGAAGTGCTTCAGAAAAAAAACGTAAGGGAGGAACTCCCCCCCCCAACAGTCCAATGAGGACTGAGTATGCTCAGCGGCAGAGTGCTGATTGACTATTCGGGCGGGAGAATGGAAATGGGGTTGGAGATGAAATGGAATGGAATACCCTGAACAGGAGCACTTCACATTGCAATGCTTCGTTGCAGCCTTGCAGGTCCCACTTGTTCTCTATTAAACCAGTTTCAGTAAGGAGTCAGATAAATTACAGAACAGATGGTCCAGGAACTTGGGAAAATGTTTGTTAGGGATTCTGTGACACTAGACTTGAAGCAAAACTAATCACATCTTATCTGAGCCAGTGTGGTGTAGTATCAGTGTGCTGTAGTGGTTAGAGTGTCAGATTAGGACTGGGTAGACTTGGGTTCAAATCCCCACACAGCTAAGAAGTAACTGGGTGACCCTACTTAAGCCTCTCTTTCCCTAACCTAAATTAGCTGAACCAGATCCTTTGTGGATTATATCAGTCAAATGTATCCATTTCCATAATGTCTAAGGATTTTTACAGCCACGCTTTAATCATAAGAGGGATAGGATTTTTCCCCCAGAGATGAGCCCAGATAATTTCCACAGCCAAAAATAAATTTGATATACGAGATGTTAACACATATGAAATGGTACATGAAATAATATCAGCATAGGATATAGAGTCAAATTATGGTCCACTGACAAATTGCCCCTAAAACCTATATGCAGTAATGTTGCACTGTTTGATTGCTCCATCACATGTGGGCAAGTTCTACATGAGATGTAAAGCATTTCCACCTGTAATGAAATCCAAAGCCTCAATCCTCTTTTCACTATATCTGCCAAAGAGAGTGAGGCAGCTGAGACACATAGCCTGAGCATTGCAGAAATCCACAACATAGTAGTTTCCCTGGTTCGTCCTGTCTAACATGAAGATAAATATCTTCCCAAGTATGCACCTATTGTTTTCCATGGGCAAAACAATGTGTTAAGTATCATCATCCTGCATACATGGCAGGACTAGAGAATACCCGGGACCCTACTGATTGATCACTTGCTTTCTCCCCTGTTTGTCATGGCCCTCTAGAACATGACATAAAAGGAATAGCTTTAAACATGACTTTGATTGCCTGGAGATGCTCTACTGCTCCCCACCAAGACATGCCCTGCACTGGGAGTGCATCACCTGACTGTACTCTTTTTGTAAGTTACCGAATTTATTTTAAAGATTATATCCATCTAGAACTAGTTAGAAAATCTCTGGTTTATTTTCTTTTTACATAACTGCTATTTCTCTACTCACCGAACTGAATCCTTTAATAAAAAAACTAAAAATCAGAAGCCTGAAGTTGACTAAAGATTTTGCCTTCACACAGGATCAGTCTTGCCCACCCACCTTAGCTATTTGTCCATGCCATAATAAGCTTTTAAGGGGAGATCAAAGGATGCCTGCTAAAAGGTCTGTCTTTCTTCATAAGTAAATATCGCAGATCTGGATTCCCCACATGACCAGAATTAGGGGCAGGGCTTTTTTTCTGGTGGAACTCACCGGAACTGAGTTCCAGCACCTTTTCTTCTATTAATTGCATTACAATTTAATCGCCATCTACTCCCGAGGAAATGTAATCCAAGAGTTCCGGTACCTTTTTCTCCAGAAAAAAAGCACTGATTAGGGGAGTTAACATTGTGGTGGCAATTACTCATGTGTAAATAACAAGTAGGGTGCCTCCGAGCATAGTCTACCTCAAACAAAAGGTAGGAGTGAGCGTGTGCCTGTTGTGTTACACCAGTATTTAAATTTGGCCATAGATAACATCCTGTTCAAGCTTGTTGAGGTTAAGTACCAGCAGAATAAGAGTTTATATTATGGTCCCCTTGAAGAGAGGAGTTCTTAATAGATTAACAGTACAATGCTATACATGTCTACTCAAAATTAAGTCCCATTTATTTCAATGGGGATCAATCCCAGGTAAGTGGATACAGGATTGCAGGTAAATTCCATTGTTACTATGCGTCGGAGGGAACGATCCTATGGCCCCTAGACATTATCTGAGTGGCCATAGTTTAGTTTGGATTCCCAGCTCTGAAGTTGGAGACAGCGCTCCGACCTTGTGCTGGGAATCGAAGCTAAGATCCCCCTCCCCCGCTCCCTCACAGCCTGTATGGAAAGAACTGCAGTGGCTGGCTACTCTCTGAGGTCATGAACATTTCAGGGGATGGGGAAGGGAGGAGACTGGGGCAGCCAGAGCCAGTACAGCCTTGTTCCCTCCCTTTCTGACACACCATTGCTAGATGGCCGAAAATGGTGGTCTAGCAAAAATGCAGAATGGGAGGAGTGGGCAGGCGAAGATTGCTTTTGCTGCTCCTCCTACTCTGCATTGGAAGAGCGTGAGCCTTCAAGTTCAGAGGCTCATGCTCATCTCGATAGGCTTGCACACTAAAATGGTCAATTCTCTCTCACATTCTTTCTTAAATATTTGACTTTTACTACTCGGATCAGCCAGCAATGCAAAGACTTTGGTCAAAGGCCTTTGCTTCTGGTTTTCAAAACTAAGGCTTCCCATGTCAACCATTTCTTAAGGTTTAATTGTTGGACCAGGTTCAGATAGAACCAACTCCCTAGTCTGGAGTTATTAGAGTCATCATGGTGGTGCCCATTCTCCTGTTTTCTATTGTATTTCTCCTCTAGTAATGAACCTTCCCTTTGACATGATATTCTTACATTTAGAAATATAATGTACATCACAGCATGAAACATCCCCTAGCTGATCATCTAGAATAAATCCATTTCTCCCTATTGAAGCAAAAGGTGAAAACCCAGGGCTTAATTTCTCCTTATACTATTGTTAGCAACTGAAATGATTATCTAAACTACTAATTTAAATATAATTTAAGTCTAAAAACAGGTATCTCTAGCATGGATGAAAATCTCCAGGTACAATTAGACAATGTATATTATTACACCCTATTTTTGTCCTATTGAAGCTAAACTATATTTTACAACACAGACTAATGAAACTAACCATGCAAAGATTTAGAGTTCTGAACCCTCCTTGAGAGGTGGGGTGTGATCTACACGCCATTAAGCTTCATCTAGCTTTCAGGATCCAGTAAATTAAAAACATTTCCTACCTGACAGGATTGTGGGACTTGAGCTCACTAGAGCAAAGATTTCATAAAAGGTATTATTTGATCCCTGCTTATACACTTCAGATTTACAACGGGATTAATTCATTGATTTATACTGAGATCCTAAGTGGGCTTGGGGGGGGGTGCAACTTATAGGGATGTAGGAGAATATTGTTGCTGTTTGCAAATCATCAGAACTTGCCCCAGTCGAAAACCTGAGCACAAGCAGGAAGAGGGTGGGAGGAACTGGAAGACATGGTCGGCACGCACATGGCGGAGGGAGGGAGGGAGGGAGGGGGAGCGGCTGGCCCGTGCGAGCAAGTTCAGGGCAGGAGCGGAGCGTTTCTGCGCCCCCTTTAGCCATGTGAGCCCGGCGAGCCGCACGGAGCCTAGATCGGTCGCCGGCCGGATGGACCCGGTGGGCTGGATGTGTCCCGCGGGCCGTAGTTTGAAGACCCCTGCTTTAGTCACTATCAGAGGCAATATGTTACTGGGGAACATGGGCAGAAAGGTGCTGTTGCACTCCTGTCCTGCTTGTGGGATCCCGTGGGCAGCTGGTTGGCCAACTGTGTGAACAGAATGCTGGACTAGACGGACCCTTGGTCTGATCCAGCAGGGCTCTTCTTATGTTCTTATGGAGAAAAAGTGTGCACTCTTGAAAAGTGCACCAGAAATGCATACTTTCCCTGATCAGAATGCACACTTCTCCTGTTTGAATGAAAAGAAAAAACAGGACACAAATGAAAATGGGAGCAAGGTGAAACGTGCTTCAAAGTGAAGTTCGGAGAATCTCAGTGAGTTCGAGCATCCCTAGCTCCCATCCCTAATTTTCCTGACAGCTCGTGTTGGCCAGGGTGGGAGTTGTATGGTTGGCAAATTTATTTATTTATTATATTTATACCCCGCCTTTTCTCCTGCAAGGAACCCAAGGTGGCTTACATAATCCTCCTCCTCCTCTCCATTTTTATCCTCACAACAACCCTGTGAGGTAGGTTAGGCTGAGAGTCAGTGACTGGCCCAAAGTCACCCAGTGGGTTTCATGGCCGAGCGGGGACTAGAACCCGGATCTTCCGAGTCCCAGTCCAACACTCTCACCACTACGCCACACTGGCTCTCAAACTTACCTTTTGTGTTCCATGGGCAGAAACCAGCAACAGTGACCACCTGCAAGTGGCCAGCCCCGCTGATCCCATTGAAGCAGCAGCAACCACCACTTCTGCAACAGAGATCCTATAATGCAATGCATTGAGGACCTAAGGATGCTTTCAACATTTGAATGGATGGCATATATACTGTAGATGCCACTCTCAGATGTATTCATATATGGATATTTGGTCTGCCTTTGGTGAAGCTTATGTATAATTGATATATTCAAATCTATGTAGTTATTTCTTTCTTTCTCTCTCTCTCTCTCTCTTTTCTCTTTGTTTATGGTTTTGTTTTGTTAATAAAAAATAAATTAAAAAAGAAGAAGAGAGATTTAGCACTTCTGGGGCCAAATCATTTCAGTTGCTAACAATAGTATAAGGAGGTGGAAATGCTCCTTTCTGGAATGGGACAAGTCAGCGGAGCTGGCATAAGGGAGCTTTGCCGACCTGCCCCATTCCAGAAACCAGCATTTCCACTTGTTTTGGGACTTGCTGCTGGAAGTGCTAAATCTCCATTACGCAAATGGTGGTTTCTGCTTGCACAACAGAATTGGAAGCAGCAGTGGGCCCCACTTGCGGATGGGCAGCATTCGATACTGCATCATGTGTTTCTGCTTTTAAATCCCCCCCTTTTGATTGGTTCCAATGGGGGGGATTAGTTGTACCAGCTCCAGGCTGATATAGAGGGGCGACCTGATCCTGGGCCTCTCTGGTGGAGAAAAGGACTTTGGATCCGGTGGATCCAGGCCGCCTCCAACTTGCCCATTTTGGGGCCTAGCACAAGCAGGAACACCAGCTGGTGGAACAACAGTTATGTGTGTGGAGCTTTCTGCAGGTGTAACTGGCAGGGATGTTGAAGAGTCCTTGGTCTCGAGTCACGAGTCGAGTCACGAGTCTTTGGACCTGAGTCTCGAGTCCGAGTCTGAGTCCTTGGTCCAAAATGGTGACTCACTGAGTCACGAGTCACTCCCAAAGCTGACTCCACAAGTCCCTATTAAAATCAATGGGATTTTTTCCCCAACAAAATAAGGCTATTTCAGATGTGTGGCTTAAATAAATTCTAGGCACAAGTGTGCCTTATTATTTCAAAACTGATTTTGGCAAGAACAGACCAGGCAGACAAACCCAAAATAACCAGGCAGGCAGTGGAGGCAGGGAACCCCAAAGCAGGCAGGCAGAGGCCTTTGTCTTGGACAATTCAACTGTTGAACTGGTCAAGAAAAGACCAGACAGGCAGAGGAGGCTGGGAACCCCAGGCAGGTAGGCAGGGGCAGCCAAACCCAAAATGTCTGAAAGGTTGCATTTTAAAAAATGATTTTAAAAAATAAACTTGCTGTACTTCCTAAAACTTATCCATGTTCCATTTGAGGAACATGATTTTTTCTAAATATTTGGCCCCCATTCTGGAACGGTGAGATCTCATCACAATTCCACCCTCACTGAACACCCGCTCCACTGGTGATGAACTTGCTGGAACCAGAAACACACTCAGAGCAGCCACACAGAGTAATCTCAGGTCCTTCTTCTGCCTCTCCCAAGTACGCAACACATCAATCAAAATAAATCTTGACACACTGTTGGAGCTTCACTCCTGGTAGCCGTCCATAGTGGCCAAGCAGCGGCACACCTCGCTTCCATGCGCTCTTCACCGGCAATCACGCTCCTCTCCACTCCTTCTGGCACAGCCCAGGGATGTTGAAGAGTCCTTGGTCTTGAGTCCCGAGTCGAGTCTCGAGTCCAATTAAAAATATTGGGACTCGAGTCCGAGTCGAGTCAGAGGGAGGACTCAGTCCGACTCACGAGTCGAGTCCTCGAGTCCGAGTCCCCATCCCTGGTAACTGGGGCATCATACATGCCCCCTTGCTGGTGGAGAGGCACCTCTATCCCATTCCACCCTCCCTCAGATGAATGTCCAAGGGGGTTAGGATTGCCCTACCCAATAGGAATAGTTCAGAGAGCCAATGTGGTGTGGTGGTTAGAATGTTGGACTGGGACTCAGGAGATCTGGGTTCTAGTCCCTACTCAGCCATGAAGCTCACTGGGTGACTTTGGGCCAGTCACTGACTTTCAGTTTAACCTACACAGGGTTGTTGTTAGGATGAAATGTAGAGGGGGAGGATCATGTAACCCACCTTGGGCTCCTTTCAAGAGGAAAAAAGCAGGATATAAATGTAATAACAAAAAAAGATTGTTATGTGCGCCCATTTCCCTGCGGACTTCCAGGGGCAGCACTATGAAAATCAGTTTCCTTTGGACGAGAGAGTAGTGGAGATGTAGGGTGTCTCTGTAATATTTGCTATATTTTGAAATATAGAAGAAGTGCATAAGTGAAGGCAAACAGCATGCACTGCAACTACAAGAGCACAGATCTGCTAGTCCACATCAGGGCACTAGTGAGAGGCCCTGTAATTTTTAAATTACATTTCTATGCTACCCAACACCCAAAGCTCTTTGGGCAGTTCACAATTAAAACCAGAAAATAAATGATAAAATGCAATATAAAAGTTTAAGACTACAACATAATTATAAAAATAATAACCAAATAAAAACTAGCAGCAGTGCAAAGATTTAAAATACAGTACCAGATTTAAAAAAGACACTGAAAAACTAAAATGCCTGGGAAAATAGAAAGGTCATCACCTGGTGCCTAAAAGAGCACAATGTAGGCACCAGGTGAGCCTCTCTGGGAAGCCTATTCCACAACCAGGGTGCCACAGCAGAAAAGGCCCTCTTCTTAGTAGCCACCCACCTCACTTCCTTTGGTGGTGGCTCCCGGAGAAGGACTGCTGTGGGCAGGTATATATAAGAGGATATGATAGTTCAGGGAACCTGGCCCCAAGCTGTTTAGGGCCTTGCGTGTTAATACTAGCACTTTGAATCGGGCCCAGACATGGACTGACAGCCAGTGCAGATGGAAAAGTACTGGCATAATATGATCATGTCGGCCAGTCCCCATTAGCAATCTTGCTGCCCTATTTTGGACCAGCTGAAGTTTCCAGACCATTTTCAAAGGCAGCCCCATATATAACGCATTGCAGTAATCCAGACAGGAGGTTATCAGAGCACAGACAACTGTAGCTAGGCTATCTCTGTCTCGATAAGGACATAGTTGGTACATCTTCCTAAGCTGATAAAAGGTGCTCCATGCCACTGAGTCCACCTATGCCTCTAGTGACAGTTCTGGATCCAAGAGCACCCCGAAACTACAAACCTGATCCTTTAGGGGGAGTGCAACCCCCCCCTCCAGATCAGCTTGACCGTCACCTAGCTGGGGAGACAAACCACCCACTCACAGTACCTCCATCTTGTCTGGATTGCGTCTCTGTTTATTGGCCCTCACCCACTCCATTACCACACCCAGGCACTGGTTCAGAATGCCCACTGCCTCACCTGGATTTGATGAAGAGGAGAGATAGAGCTGGGTGTCATCCACATATTGATGACACCTCAGCCCACGCCTCCGGATAACCTCTCCCAGCGGTTTCATGTAGATGTTAAACAGCATGGAGGATAAAATAGAGCCTTGTGGCACCCCATGGCATAACTGCTAAGGGACAGAGCAATAGTCCTCTGGCACCACCTTCTGGGACTGGCCATCCAAGTAGGAGCAGGACCACTGCAGTGCAGTACGGTGTTTCACTTCCAGCCAACTTATAGCTCCCCTTGTGACCCTCCTTCTCTGCTGCCAAATCCAGAGCTCCCAAATTTCTCTTTCTCACACCCAATCCGCAAAGCACACATCTCAGGGTGAAACCAGGCATGATGATAATCATGCAACGGATGGCTGTGTGATTATTTCCTTGTTTAGGGAACAGCAGCTGTGTGTGTGTGTGTGTGTGTGTGTGTGTGTAATTGGCTCAGGATCACAGCTGAGGGGAGAGGAGGGCTGTGTTTCCCAGCCCTCCACACACACCTGATGGATAGAGGGATGCCATTTGGAGGGTGACCTGGCTGGTGTTAGTGATACTAGTGACCCTGGGCCCTCAGGAGTCCCACCTTGCAGCGGTGGTACTTGACTTTTGCCCAATTCTTAAGCAGAGGGTGGCCTTTGCAGGAAGGTTTTTTTTTTTTTTTAGCTTCATAAGTGTCTTTAAGGAAATACAAGAAAAACAAATGTGCTGGTATATCAGCCTAAGCTGATAAAACTGTACGTTTGGACTCACTAAACTGAAACTCCCAGGGGGCACAGTCCACCTAAAGTATTAACACAAAAGAAATGCCTGGTTTTAGGTAGGTTGGGTTCTAGGTCTGCAGCTGGACTGTGTTCTTCTGTCCTGGTTATCAGCACCGGCCATCATAAGGTTGAAAGGGCAGCTCCTGTACATTCTCTGGGGCTGAGTCCTGCGGATGCTCCTGCTTATATTCCAGAGGTCCTCACTAGGTACCTTCACTATCCTGGGAGAGGCACCCTGTGCTGCTTTCCTGTGGGCTGTTGTTGTGGCTTCAGATGTCTGGACACACCCTGTTCTCCCAGCTTCACTTTCCTCCAACTCTGTAGGAACAAGCAAGCATTCCTCCTAGCCCAGAATGATCACCCACTCTTCCTCCCAGCAATTGTTCTGGTCACTGAGCCTGGCTGTATTTTCAATCACAGGGCAATGTGGTGGCTGAGAGGAAGGCTCATGCTGTGACTTTCCCAGGGCTGGCTCACCTGGCTTCTTGGCCCCCTGGGACCTCACCTGACTCAGGTAAATATCAGTGTGGGGTCCTGACATAGGGGCAGAGTTGGTCAGAGGCTGGCTACATAACCCACTGGGCAGTATCCAATGGTGTCATTCCACCAATTCAAATAGCTCTAGCATAGCTAGGAAATGGAAAGTTAAACGTGTCTTTTCAATTACTGAGTGGTACAAAGAGGTATGGGATATCATGTTAAATGATAAATTAAGCTGTAATATCAAGTGTCAAAAAGGACAATTGGAGAAAAACACTTTTGTAAGCATTTGGGGTAAATTTTTTGATTACGGTATGTGCTGGTAAGGGGGAAGGGGAATGAACCTTGTCAAGATTGGTTACATTTTTGGAATATAGAATAATATTGGATATCTTTTGGGGAATATAGCTTGGTCCCAAGAGGGTGGGGGGTGCACAATGTTAATGTTGTCTTTGTTATTGTTTTGTTATTA
Source organism: Shinisaurus crocodilurus (assembly GCA_021292165.1). Lineage (NCBI taxonomy): Eukaryota > Metazoa > Chordata > Lepidosauria > Squamata > Shinisauridae > Shinisaurus > Shinisaurus crocodilurus. The sequence continues at coordinate 276,715,870 of CM037876.1, forward strand.
TTTGCGATTATTGTAATTAATTTGTTTTGGAAAAACTTCAATAAATAATATATTTTTTTAAAAAAATAGCTCTAGCAGAGCGCTGCCAAATCTTTCTGTTGCGCAAGTGCTTTACGTGTGCGCAAGCACTTGCACAACTGTGCTCGCATGAATGTACCTTTAGTTGGATTCTCCTCTTGCGCATAGGTCAGAACCTAGTTTCTGCTAGCGCAACATCATTTAAGCTGGTGGAATGACACAGCTGGATACTGCCCTTTGCTTCCACCACAGTCCTGATCCAGATTACTTCCCACCCATGGCTGTTATTTGCATTAGGAAGAAAATTCCCATTGAGACTGGGGGCAATCTGGATTGATAAATCCTTGATCCTCCACCATGGTCCCAATCCAGATGCCCCCTCCCCAGTTGCTATGTATTAAACAAAACACAAGCACACACTTACCATTTGTTTACCATCATGTCTAGTTTGGTCCTCAGACCCTCTTTCCTGCAGGTGAATCGACCATCAGAAAACATCCACAGTCATTCAGAAATGTTAACCTTCTTTTGTCAAATCCTGGACTCCTACCAGACATCACTATTGACAAAACCGGAATAGCATCTAGACCAGTGTTCTCCAACCTTGGGTCCCCAGATGTTTTTGGCCTACAACTCCCAGCATGCCCCAGCCAGCGTAGCTGGGAGTTGTAGGCCAAAAACATCTGGGGACCCAAGGTTGGAGAACACTGATCTAGACCCATTCACAAGCAGACTCCCAATGCCATCAATAAAGAATACTTTTGAGTATCCCATTTTCAGGTTGTTGTGAAGCTAATTCAAACTGTCAATTTCAAAGTCACATTCTGCTCTGGGACAGGAGTTTGTAAAGTTTCCAGAAATTCATATTCTCTGGGGAAATCAGTCTGTCTGGGAACCAAGTACCATTCCTTTCTCTGTATTATTTTTCAAGAGCTTACTATATTAGCTGGGATTTCAATGGGATTGGTTTTAATTATCTCTAGAGTTAATGATTAAGCAAAGGTTAATGACTTGCCATATGCAGGAAAAATTGTAATTTAGTTCTAAATAAAAGTGTTGATTTTTTTTCCCTATAGGAAAAGCAGTGTGGGCTCACTTTTGCTTATGGAACTCTTATTTATGTTATTTAAAATGATTCTTAGGCTGCCTTTAAGGGTAAAATACTCTGAAGGTGGCTTTTCTCTGAAGGGAAAAGCAAATGCTGGGCAAATGGGGGAGAAGAAACTACTTTCCACTTACTTTTAGGAGATAGGAAGTGCTGGAATAAAAAAGAAGAAGAGAACTTTGTCTGGATTTCATGTAAGGATAGATAGTTGTTTGCGTGTAAGTCCTCCATCTAGTTGTGGCTAAATTGTCCTACTAATTTCAATGTGGGATGTAAGCACTACTAATTTTCTCTGGGAGCTTTTCAACATGAGGCATTTATTGTGTGCTTGTCGTTCCCTATTCACGGTTGTTTATGGGTTTTTTAGATGGTGTTGTGACCCTCCAGTTTCACTTCTCTTTTTAAACAGCACTGTCGGTGAGGGTTTCTTCTTTATTAGAGTAGAGAAAATGTGGTATTATTTGTGAAAGCAAAAGGAAATGCTTTTTCCACTTGTGTATTTGTACTACTCTGTTATACCACAGTGCCACCTAGAGGTTATGTAGTGGAAAAGCAGGAAAGGAAATGCTTTTCGTGTAGTGCTCGCACCTCAATTCAGCAACAAAACCAAAAGTAGATAAAGCGGACTAACAGGCTGATGTAGAAAAGGCCTGGATTGGGGCCACCATATAGCTGAAATGTCCGGAAGGGCCTCAAGATGGGTGCTATAATCATTTGCCGCTGCTAGCACAATAGGTACATATTTTATTTATTTATTTATTATATTGATACCCTGCCTTTTTTCCTGCAAGGAACCCGAGGCAGCTTACATCCTCCTCCTCCTCTCCATTTTATCCTCACAACAACCCTGTGAGGTAGGTATTGCAGTTTGGAGCCCTCTCAACTTTGTAGTCAGCATTTGAGCTGAAATGAATTTGCTCCCCCAAATTTCCTTCAAAATACTCTCATGTTACTTCAGTATTATTCATATATCCTTTCCCTGTTTACCCTGTCTCCACTTCCCTCCTTTTCCCCACTTATTCCCCCCAGTATCGAATTGTAGATTGTAAATTCCTTGGGGCAGGGACCTGTTCACTTGTAAACCACTATGAACACTGACAGTGTGATGATGATGATGATGATGATGATGATGATGATGATGATGATAGGAGGAGGATTTGGAGTTTGATTGGTAGCATCTCTTGAACAGAGTTCTGTTCAGAACACTCCCACCAGCAGAAAGGGGGAGGCGATTTTTGCTGCTTCCTCTTCCCCCTTCAGCTCCCAGTGCCACCTCCCACACACTGCTCCAGAGGGCCCCCCAACCCTTCAGAGCACATTTTCAGAGAAGGCTGCTGGAGGAGGGGGGAATCAATGAAAATTACCTACTCCCTCATTCTGCCCATGGGATCCCTCTGCTGGATTAGAAGCCCTCTGCAGATACAAGGAGCCCTTCTATTCATGGGAGGCAAAGTGGATCCAACCCAATATTATTTGTTACCTGTTTTTTTGATACCCAATCATATTGGGTTAGATCCAAAGTTTCACTTCCTCTGACAGAAGAAGCTTTCTTGAATGGAAGAACTCCTTTCATTGGATTAAGACTCCTTCTGCTGGAGAAGGACCCCTTGGATCCAACCCAGTATAACTAGAGTGTAGCTCCGCAGCTGACAGTTTTAGCTCTTTTGGCCTGTTCTGTAGCTACTGCACCATGTTATCTGTCCTTATTAGCATTTTTTTTGCCTTTAGGTGGCAATTAGAAACAGCGTTGTTTGGCTGGGCTCTATGGAATGATTGGGCTCTATGCTGTTGTCTATTGGTTTGCTTTAGCAGCGGTTTTGTAGGATGATTTTCTTTTGGTAGATTGTTTTCATTTTTGTAAGCTTCCTTGAGGGTCTTTTATGATGGCAGTTATGGGTATGCATGCTTTTAACTAAATAATATATTATTGATAATAGTCCACAGATTTTAAAGGAGGATTCTTTTTGTGTTGCAGGCATAGCAGTATTATGAGCTTTATTAATTTGTATTGATACAATAGAAGTATATAACTCCTTGTTGTATTTCATTGCCCTTTTTTTTGCATCACAATTTGAAACTCTACATGCTTATCAGACTTTGCTGGTGAGAACCAACTAACCCCTTTCCCCCTGAGTTGCAAATGACACCTCTGAATTTCACGAATGGAACCAGATGTGTGCAAAATGGAAATGAGTGCATCAAAGGTTTTTGAGCAGGCTATGGGCTATTGTTATAAAGCACCTAGTGACATGTTGCACTGTGTAACAACTGATTAGCCATTGTGGAAACATCTATTCATAATCTATTAATTCACTATACATTATTTATAAATGTAGCCTTAATTGGAGGTGTGACCCTAAAGATGAAATCACAAAGGATGCAAGTAGGTGTTTATGCAGAGATTAGAGAAGGGTATTGAAATGTACTGACATTATCGCAAGCAATGGCAAACACTTGTGTGTGTGTGTGTGTGTTTAAGAAAAAGAAATAGAGTTATATGAAAAAGCTTTTGTCTATTGTGAATGAAAAATAGCAATGTAGTGGTAAATTTTGAAGTGTAAGGCATTCATCATGAGAGTCCCCGAGGTGAGTCCAAAAATGCAGGCAGCTGTGTTGATCCATACCCACAAACCAGGTCTACCAGATTTCATCTCCACCAGGAGCAGGTGTTTTGAAAAGCTAATGGGTCTTAATTGTCCATTCAAGACCAAGCCACCTCAGAATACTTTGCTTTACAACAGAGATAGTTCACAACAATATATTATTGCTGGGAAAATCCGTTTTCCCCCAGCGGCTGTAAGGATTGCATCTAAGGTCAGAGGGGACAGGGAAGCCTGAGGGGTAGTGGTGGATCTCATTGACTGGGATCAGACAACACGATAACCCACACTCAAGGGTTGAGTATGGGTTGAATGTGGGTTGTCGCTGAACCGTGGGTTGTTGTTGAAACGGTGGGTTATTGTGTTGTCTGAATGCAGCTGCACTAACAAAGCATGGTTTATTAACCACAAACAACCCATGAAGAGAACCCATGGTTTGTTGTTGGGTTGTGCACTGTGAGTTGTTTGTGGTTAACCAACATGGTTTGTTAGTGTGGCTGGGTTCAGACAACATGATAACCCACTATTTCAACAACAGCACACAGTTCGGCGACAACCCGAGTGTAGGTTATCGTGTTGTCTGAACCCAGCCATTGTCCCTGCTAATCAAAAAGTCCCAGTGCTTCAACCCTGCAAGCCCTACTGGTTCCACTACATCACTGATGAAAAGTCATAGCTCACTGGTAGAGCATATGCTTTCTATACAGAAGGCCCCAGATTCAATGGCTGGCATTTCCAGGTAGGGCTGGGAAAGACTCCCATCAGAAATCTGTCTGGAGAGCTCTAGCCAGTCACTGTAGACAATACTGAGCTAGATTGTCTGACTTTTATAACGCAGCATTCTATACTCTTTGAGATAGATACACACACACATACTTATACTCAAATACAATGGTCAAGACTTCTATGTATGTTGCAACAGAATGACAATGACAATGGTTCCAGTCTGGGGAACCAGATGCCTTGATGTGCTCACAGAGCCGCCCTCCTACTGCCTTATGAACGAGAGGCCCTATCAGGTATGGTCACCTGGCTGCTTACAGTTGGGACTTGGGATGGATGAAAAGACAGCCAGATCAAGTCTAGTGCCTGTACCTTCCACATTTATCACCTCAGTTGCAAGGCTGTGAGCAGACAGTTCAGAAAATGTTTTCTATCCACATTGTCAACTAATCAACCAACCCACTGACCCACACTTTTCATAGGGTTGGATCCAGCAAAAGCTTTCTGCACGCTCCTTCTGTCTGCAGGAGGCTTTTGATCCAGTAGAGCCTTTCCATTTCCTGATGGTGACCTTTGGTGATTCCCAGCTCCCTCTGTGGTCTCCTACATCAGATTACCGAATGTGCTGCCTGTCTAGACACATGTACAAAACTCCGCATGTTCTCACAAGACATACATTTGCTAAAAGGGACTTTTTGACATTGGAAATACAGCATCTATGGCAACCCCCACCGAGAGATCCATACCACCAGCAGTGAACACCCTAGCCATCACAGAGAACTATATTACAAAGGAGAAATTAGCTGTGTTCTCAGGGAAGCTGGGCCTCAGGCCTAAAAGTGAGGCCATAAACATGTATGGACGGTTTGGTTTGCAAGGGTAGGAGTATGTTGGGTTGATAGGGCAAGGAGAAGGGAATTGGGTAACTAGGACTAGCTAACACTCATGAGAGTAGAAAAAGGAGAGCAAAGGGGTTGGGGTGAACATTGAGAATGGGGTGGAAGGAGTGGGTTGAAGGGGGATTTGTTCTGCTAGACAGTGATGCGATTAGGTGGATTCCTGAGACACAGTCACTGTAGCAATAAAGGAGGGGGAGGAAGGGTCTGCCTAGGCTACACAACTTGTTTATTTTACTTCAGGAGGCTTCCTTTTGTTTGCTCTTCTAGAAATTTATTGTGGAGGCCAGGCGAAAGGCCTCCTGAGCTGTCAAGACAACCACTGCGTGATAGTTTGTCTTGGCAGTGATGGCTTGATGAGGAAACAAGGGGGACCTTTATGGCTCTTCCTTCCACCACCCTTTTTCATAACAAAAGAGAGTGCTTGGAGAGGATGGCTGCCATAACAACGTGGATGCATTAAGAAAGCCTAGTTAGAGCATATTGCAAGTCACTGGCCATATTCTGGAGAGACATCACTCTGTGTATGAGATATGCACATATAGCTCAGTTTTACCCCCTCCTTTTCTTTTGGAGCATATGCACATTTGCAAGTTTGATTAGAACTTGATCATATCTGACCTAGCCTTGTATAGGTAACAGAAGTGCTGAGCACGGTCTCCTGCCATGCTCAGGCTGGGGGTGAACGCATCCGGCTTACTGTTTTCTGGCCAAGATCAGTTTGGTTCACTCTTAAAACTGAGCTACTTCATTACAATCCCTTGAACAGTGACATGCTGTAATTGGAACAGCAGGGAAGCTGTTGCTGGGGGCTGCAGAGGGAAGAGGGAATAAGAGAAAATCAACTCTGCCAGTGGGATTGTTTCGAGTGGAACTCTGCTCGAGGACAGTCCCACCAGCAGAATAAAACCTCTGGATCCAACCCATAGTAATTGAAGCAAGAAACTGTGATGTGTCTGTTCTATTTTCCCAATAAAACCTAATTTAATTCTAAGCTTTTTGACAGTCTATTGTGTTTGACTAGGCATTCATTATATCACGCTCATCAATGTGGCGTCTAGCTACCAGAGGACACCATTCATAATCTCAAGAGGGCAATTATGAAAAAATATTCTTTACAATAATGATGAAAAGAAAGCAGAGCTTTCCTGTCACTGCTGCTCTACATCAAATGTCCATCTTCCATTGTCTCTGTTATTGATTATCTGGATACCTCTCTTATCATTGTATCCCTACGGGGAGAAAAGGCCAACAAAGGTATATTATGTCCATTTCAACACCTGCTTTATACTCAATTTTAATGACAGTTTTTACATATATTACCCTATACCGAATGCATCCAGAGGTCAAATCAGTATTTAAAAAGACATTCTAAATGGAAATGAGTTTGAAGTCATTTATGCATGCTGTCCTCATCCGGACATCCATTCTCACAATGATCAGAGGGGAGAAGGGGTGTGAAAATGAAATACATAAAATCGTGATACGTTCACCCACTGGAAAGCAAGACTGGCAAGAGCATGCCAGCTTAGATGGTCTCTCACTTTCCTAGTAGCCCATACATGTTTTGTACTCAGCTTTGAACATAAGAACACAATAAGAGACTGTGACACACCCGCCTCTGCCCCCACTCTCGTGGAAGCCCTCAGTAGCGTGTTTGTCTGACTGTTTTAGCCACCTTACTCTTTCATTTTATATATGTGGGGGTTCAGTGTCAGTAATACAGTGGGCCTTCTAGTTCAGAGCCAGAAACTGGTCAGCAGTAGTTTGGAAGGGTTTGGGGCCTAGACAGTCTGCGGAATGTCAAGACCAGTGTGAGCTTATTACTGTCAGAGGTCTCAGGAGAAAGCAGGCGGGAGTCGACTTGTCTCCCGCGTCCAGCTGCAACTTCGACCTTGCAGAGATAGGAGCTGGCAGCCTTCTCTGGGAACTTCAGGAGAGGGGAGGGGTGGTTGGCAGAGGTGGTCACTCTGGTTGAAGCCTCACCCCTGAAGGGTAGAAGGGAGACACCCAGGTGGGATGGGGACCTCGTGGATGGGCCAGTTCCCTTGTCAATTAGTGGTGTGGAAGGAGGGTTCAGATGGCCACACCTTTGCTTTTAAGTCAGTGCTTAGCCCCCAGAGTCTTTGCTAGAACATCTCTCTTGTCTTCCCTGTCTGCATATTTCTGTTTGGATCTATCACCGACTGAGCTATTGGGAGCACTCAGCACACGGACTCTACCTAATTTGGACTTTCTTCTCTTTGGACTTTTACTGTCAAAATCCTGCCATGAAAAGGACTGTTGTACTTTTCATAGACTGTGCATTCTCATGGTTATGGATGTGTCTTTGTCAAGGAGCCCAGAGCCCGGCTGGCTTGGGGCTAATTCCTGACTTCTGGACATTCCTATGCCTGAACCCATGTGATGTAGAAATCCCAAAGCTGGGAGCTTTGGACATTGGAATCTCTGTGTGGGGGGAAGTACTTTGGACTCAAGTCTGATCTTGTTTTGGACCCTTATTGTCAAGAAGCCTGGACTCACAGTACCCAGAGGGGCCAACCCAAGTGGCAGGGTTGGTTTTGATCTCTGTGGTCTGGAGTTGTGCATGCTGGTTCAGGTCCTCTTCTAGATTCCCTTCCCTTGTCACAGGAGCAATAGGGCTCTGATCCTTCCCTTGTCGAAGGAGCAGCTAGGAGTTGCTCAGATCCTAAGGCCAAGACGCACAGCACTCCAGAGTTTCCAACTCAGTGGCAAAGTTGTCTCAGCTGTCTATGGGTGTGTATGAATAAGTCTGGCCCGTTCCTAGGATCCCTTCCCTTGTTTCAGGAGCATCTGGAATTGGCTCCAATCCTTCCCTTGTCTGAGGAGCAGTGGCTCCAATCCTTTAGGGCTGTGCACATAATCACGTCTCGAACCCGAATTGGAATCGGATCAGCCTGATCCGGGTTACGTTTTAATTATGGTCAAATCGGATTGACCCAGATCGGGTGTAATCAGCTGTCATTGGTTCCATTTGATTATAGGCAATTATGTTCGATCTGGGTGAGCAGCCAGGCAGGAAGCTCCTTCCCCCCCTTTCTGAATGGAAGGGGGAGTGGGAGGAGGGGGGAAGAGGAGAGTATTATTGGCAGCACCATTACCCAATGGTGCTAATGAAGAAGTTGCCCTTCTCCAATAGCTAGCGACGCTGGCTGGAGAAGGGCTAAGGGAGATCCATGCTTTGTTTTTATTTCTCTGACCATGTGCGTTTGGATCAGTTGCCGCTTGCCTCCTGGCATTGGAGAGAGGAGGATTATAGGGGGTGGGTGTCTCTTTTGGATTTCTTTTGATTTATTCCTCAATATTATTTCATTTAGGAGTAGCTTCATTTTGAATACAAACAAATCCATAGGGTTTGCATCCTTACCTTCGGGGGGGTGCTCGCCTTTTCTCGGCAAGCACCCCCCCGAAGGCCCGAATCCCTGCGGCACTCGATCCACCGCGCTGGCAGTGCGGAGTCCCATCACGTCACTTCCGGCTGCCAGGAAGTGACGCAATGGGACCCCGTGCTACGATTCTAGCGCAAAAACCAGGGCAACCCAGTTTAAAACAGCCGAGAATAGCAAATTGTGGCCGTTTTAAGCTAAGTTGCCATGGTTTTTGTGCTAAAAACATAGCACGGGGTCCCAGTCGCGTCGCGTCACTTCCTGGCAGCCGGAAAGTAAGCAGGTAAGGCGCGCGAGTCTTGGGGGGCCGAGCGGGGCCGATTTCGGCCTCACTTCAGCCCCCCGAGACTGACAAATATTCGCAGATACATCCCTACGCCCCAATGCAAGTCTATGGAAAAAACTAGATGGAATCAATTCCGTTACCATAATCGATTCCGCATAATCGTAATCATAATCGGATCAGGATAGATACAGATCAGACGGAATCGGAATCGTGCCTGATCCTGATTACACAGATCGTAATAGGAATCAGATCGGAGGGGCTGTGCACAGCCCTACAATCATTCCCTTGTCTGAGGAGCATTTGGGAATTGGCTCTGGTCCCTTACCTTGGGGAGGAATGTTGGGGAATTTGGTCCCTAAGAGATATTCCAGTCCCCTACCTCAATGTGGAACAATTTCAAGAGCCTATAGCAAAATGCCATCAGCTGTATGATTTCTGAAGACTGTAACTGTTAAGCTTATGCCGTGGGATTTGCTGTAATAAAAGGATCTCACTGATTTGGAGTCTCCGATGTCAGAATGCTAGAATGCATGATTGCAGGACCCGGGCCCCAACAATACAGCTCACTTGCTTGAGCTATGGGCCTTTATACTCAAGCCCCGCACCCAGGTCACTACGTTCTCGTCAGGTAACTTGCTTGCCTCCCATCCGGGATTCACGGAAGACGCTCCGCCTCTTTCACTCAGGATCCCCTTCCCAATCTCTCAGAGACACACCAGCAGTAGCCTGGGACACGCCCCTCTCCTCACAAGCCTTTGGCCCCAACAGCCTTGAGCTAACTTAGGTAATGACCTGACCACAGTTATTTCCCTCCCTGCCACCTTTCTTCTTTCTCCACAGAGATTACTCCTTCAGATGTGTGTGTTCCTTCCCTTAGTCACTCACTCCCACACCAAGGGTTAACAGTAAAACAAAACAGGTTTAATATTTTTTTTTACGGATGGAAACATAAGATTCATTTAGGTGCTAGCTTAGCTCAAACAGTAACAATATATTTTTACCCCAGGCGGAGGTAACTCCTCTAACTCCACTACTGATTCTGAGTGCTTCTCTATATGTCTCCGTTCTACCTTCAACCGCCACACTAACTGCTCCACAGCCTGTCACAGGTCTCTCTCCTCCTGCCAACATTCCGAGCGCTGTGATTGGCTCTGCACTCTGAGAGAGGAGGGGGGGAACTCTAGCTGTCTGTCACAGAGACCTGCTGGATCAGACCAATGGCCCGTCTGCCCGGCATCTTGTTTCCCACAGTGGCCAACCAGATGCCTCCAGGAAGCCCACAAACAAGAGATGGGGGGGCCAATAGCTCTTTCCTGTTGGCATTCAGTAGCACATGCCTCTGAATCTGGAGGGTGCATTAAGTCGGCATGACCAGTAGCCACTGATAAACTCATCTTCTATGAATCTGTCTAATCCCCTGTTAAAGCCATCTAAGCCACATCTATGGCAGTGAGTTCCACAGATTAATTACATGCTGTGTAGAGAAGAAGCACTCCCTTTTGTCTGTCCTGGATCTCCTGCTAATTAGTTTCATTGGATAACCTTGAATTCTACTATTATGGGAGGGAGAAAAATGTATCTCTCGCCACTTCCCCTGCCCACAAATAGGGCGAAGAAATCCGAGAGGCTATTTACACACAGCTATATGAGTGATCACTTTCTTTGGGGACAGGAATACATTTTCCCTGAATTCAGATTGGCAAGAGACCTTATGATGGGGATAGACAAAAACAAACAAACAACTCTCCCCCCCCCAATGTGTAGTAGTAGTAGTAAGCTGTTCGCACACTCCATCAGTGTGCAATGGATGAGACTTGCAATTCCTGAAGCGAGGGAGAAAATAAGCTTTAACACGGAATAAACCCACACACTGTGTTAAGAAGCAATTATAATGCCTCCGGAAAATCCTGCAAATTACTTGGGAAGATAGGCGAACAAATGTCAGTGTACTGGAAGAAGCAAAGACTACTAGCATTGAAAAAATGATCCTTCAACGCCAACTTCAGTGGACCGGTCATGTTGTTCGAATGCCTGACTGCCGTCTCCCAAAGCAGTTACTTTACTCCCAACTCAAGGATGGAAAGCGGAATATCGGTGGTCAATATAAGAGGTTTAAAGATGTTCATAAGGCTAATCTAAAAAAATGCAATATAAACATCGAAAACTGGGAAGCTCTGGCCCATGAACGATCTAAATGGAGGTTGGCCTTTCACAAAGGTTCCATGGACTTTGAAGAAGCCCGAGTGCAAGGTGAAAGGGAGAAACGTGCTAAGCGAAAAGCACGTCAAATGAATCCTTTACAGGACCATCTTCTATCTGGTAACCTGTGTCCTCACTGTGGGAAGCTGTGTGGATCTAGAATTGGCCTCCACAGTCACTTACGGACCCATCGCTAGAGTCTACACAATCTTCTTTAGAATTTCCTCCTTTTATCCCGGAAGACAATCTTACTCGGTCACGAGTGATCGCCTGATGATGATGATAATTTTTAAAAAGCATCATGCTTCCATATCAGCCTGCCCTGTTTTCATACAGGGAGGGGCTTTTTCTTACCCAGAATAGAATCTTGTGACACCTTAAAGGCCAATAGATTTATCTGTAGTGGACTAGAAAAATAATAGCAGCTGTCCTTTTCCAAGTGATTTCTAAACCCTTGAGCTATGCAAGATTGGGGGGGGGGGTGTTGCCTATAGACCTAAGCACACTTACATCACATCTGATGCACAAGATCAGGCTGTAGAAGTATTGTTAGGGTACAATCCTATGCATGTTTAGACAGAAAAAGTCCTACAAGTCCCAGCATCCCACAGCCAGAATGGGGCTGTATTTTACCTTATTTTGCCTGAAATTGTGGCTGTATTCTGCAGAGGACTCTAGGCACCTGTGTGTCCTGCTGATACCACTGGTGCATTTCAGAGTGCCTTTCCCAAATTAAGCCAAGTCTTACAGACAAGTTTAAGAAAAAAAATTCTCAGCCCCACATAAACCTGCATTTCTCAGTTCTTCACTCCAGGCATGTAAAATGGGGAGATCAATTTCTAATTTGCTTGCCAGGGCTTTACAGTTGTCAGTACACATTTCTACTGCTCCACTCTGCTCTTCCTGCTGACAGATGTTGTGGTGACAGGCACATTATCCTCCTTTTCTGTGCTGCCATCAAATCCACCTCAGGTCAGAGATGCAAAGTGATGGGTCCCATTGAACTATCCTCTTCTCCCACAGCATGATTTTACAGGAATGTCTGTGAACAGATAATAGCCAACAACGCTAAGGCTAAATTTATTGAATGTTTATTGTGTAGAAGGGGCATCAGCAAGTTCGGTGACTAAGCAGCCCAAGTCAAATTAAATGTTTTTAATTCAATTTCTCCACACCTGTACCACATAATAGGATTTCTAGGATCCCCTTCTAGTGGTCTCCTAAGAGAAAATATAAAATCAACATAAACCGTCAACATCAGTACTGTTAATTTGCAAAGCCCTCTTAGGTCTAGGTCTCCCATCCTTGTCACAGTCCTCTGAGACAGATAAATATTACTATTCACAAGTGGTAACCTGTGGAGGAAAGAAACCACAATTGGGGTATATTTGAAGAACTGAGAAGAAGCATGTCTTCTAAGGCCAATCCCCAACTCTCTCATCTTTTAATCACAGATTGGGAGAATTGGTCTCCAAGAATAACCCCACTCATAATCCTTTTACTGTATGGGGCATTCCCTCCTTACAGTTTAAAAGCTACTTCAGAGGGCAGGATAACTAAGTGTACCTCCTCATGTATCTCCAACAACAACAACAACAACAACAATACAGAATGCATGATCTGAAGTCTTCACATTGTGAGTATGGATGGATGAATGAAATATTAATTAATTATTTATTTACATTATTTGAATACTGCAATAAAAAGATGAAAATAATAATAAAAGAAACAAAAACAATACATTGGAAACAAGGTATCATTAAAATGGTGGTTGGATTGCAGAGAAGGCTTCCCAGAACAAGGAGGTCTTCAGCAGGTGCCAAAAGCAACACAATGTTGGCGCCTGCCTAACCTCCAGAGGCAGGGAGTTCCATAGAAATGGAGCTGCCACACTGAAGGCTCTTCTCCTGCTGGACTCCAATTGGGCCATATGTCCATGTGGAAACCACCAGGAGCATGTCCTCCGGTAGGGATGTGTGCGGAGCTTGTTTGGGGGTGGTGGTGGAAGTCCAGTGAACTCGCCGGGCTTGACCCCCCGGGCTCCGCTTACCCTACCTTTTCCCCAGCTTGACTCGTGTTCTTACGAACCGAGCCGGAGGAAGCGACGTACTGTTTCCGGCTCTACGTTGTTTACATAGAAAATGGCATATGATATGTTAAAAACGGTCGCAATTTGTGTAATTTGCGCAAATCGTGGCCTAATTTGTGCAAATCATGGCCATTTTAAACATATTTTACACTATTTTTTACATAAACAATGTAGAGCTGGGGATTCGGAAGTCCGGAGAGTGCCTCAGCTGGCGCTCGTGCTTGGCTTGGCTCGTGCAGAGGGAGCCCTCGGCTCACGCGCCGTAAGTCGAGTGCTGGTTGGGTCACCCACCCCTATCCTCTGGTGACCTCAGTGAGCAAGCAGGTTGGTAAGGGAGAAGGTGCTCTCTCAGGTATCCTGGTCCCAAGTTGTTTTGGCCTTTATACACAAGTACCAGAACCTTAAACCTAGCCTGGTAGTGAATAGGTAGCAGTGCAGTGCAGTTCCTTCAGCAAAGGAGCTGCATGCTGAAAAGGGGTAGCTCTCGACAATAGCCGAGCTGCTGCATTCTGAACTAGCTCCAGCTTCAAAAATCTGGAGCAGCCACATAGAGCACATTGCAGCAATCCAGTCTTGAAGTTATTAATGCCTGTATCACTGTGGCCAAGCTATCCCTGCCCAGGAGATGCCGTAGCTGGTGAACAAGTCGAAGATGGTAAAAGGCACTCCAAGCCGCCACAGTCACTTGGGACTCCAGTATACAGGCCTGTGGCTCATGCTGGCTCAGCTTGTCTGAGCATGGAAAGCTAAGCAGGGTCAGGCCTGGTTATTACTTGGATGGGAGACCCCTCCTCTAGTTTCCTGCATTGAGCAGGGGGTTGGACTTCATGGCCTTGTAGGCCCCTTGCAACTCTATGATCCTATGACAATGATGGATCTAGGAGTACCCCCAGACTACGAACCTGATCTTTCTGATCCATGTCAGTTTTGCAGGTGTTCACTGATACCATTTTTGCATTATTTTGTGTAATTTCGCTGCCCACAAATAGGGTGGAGAATTTTGAGAGGCCATTTGCACCCAGCTCTGTTTAAAGTCCTAAAGACTCCTGTGCTGTGCCTCCAGTTGGGATGGAGAAGGAGGACATAGGGCAACTGAGTTAGAGTGTGTTTGAGGAGGGGCCAGGCACGTGTCATCTGCAGCCTGGCCCAGCTGTGCTTCCTTGCCAATCAGTGCTGGCTTAAAATAGAGGCCCCAAACACACTTCAGAGGCTGGAAGCAATTGTTCTTGCCAGCTCCCGGACTGAGACTTGTGAATTTTGACTCCAGAATGACCTTGACGACTCTTCAGCCTGCTCCTAAACCAGTTTGTGTTTGCTAGATTTCGGATACATATTGTGGCTTCTAACCTTGGACTGTGATAACCACTACAGCTTATCTCTGGACCGGACTAATTTACGACATCCTGTTGATGTCAAAGTTTTTAACAACTGCATTTAGACTTAAACCCATCAGCAATACACTTCATTGATCTCCACTGATATACTAGCCAAGGATAATACCTATGGCTCTGGAATGCATCAGCTACCTGAGCCACTCCCATGCAGTACTTCTTGACTCTCAACAGGCCATGATACCCTGGCCCTACGTATGACACCATAGTGTCCCTTTGTATAACACTTCTACCACAAAGATTTCCAGCAATTATCAAGCAGAAACTAGCTAGCATTGGGAGTCATTAAGGGCACAATCCTATGGTTTGCACCCCCGATGCTTGTAACTCCCCAAAATTGGAGGCTTACAAGCCTCCTATGTAGGGCGGGAGCAGCAGCAGAGGCGATCTTCACCTCTCTGTCCCTGCCCTGCATTTTTTGCTAGACGAGCGCCATCTGGCTGGGGTGCATCGGAGGGGGAAGGAGGGAGGGAGGCTGGAGAGGCCTCAGGGTAACTCATATCCTGGCCTCTCCAGTCTCCTCCCCTACCCTGCCTACTGAAACGCCCCCTTCTCCCCTTCTCCAAGGTTGAGTCCCAACCTTGGAGAGCAGCCAGCATGGATTCTTTCTGTGCTGGCTGCAAGGGGGCAGCTGAGGGGGGGGGGGTCAGAGCTCCGATTCCCCTGCTCCAAGGTCAGAGTGCTATCTTTGACCTCGGATGACGGAATCTGAAATATCCTATGGCCCCTCAGACACTGTCTATGGGTTATAGGATTGCTCCCTAAGTGGTCTTTGTTAATGATCCAAGACTCTCATCTGCTCAAATCCCCAGTGAGAATGGAGCACAGTCTTTAAATCTACTTGCTGCAATAGCTTATTAATACAATATAGAAAGAAAAACTGAAGGTGAGAGGAGGCCTAGATGTTGTCAGATGTAGAAACTGACTCCTAAAGTGATGCTTCCCTTTTATTATCTATCTATCTATCTATCTATCTATCTATCTATCTATCATCTATCTATCTATCTATCAATCATCTATGCCAATATTTATTTATTACATTTCTAGTTGGCCCAATAACTAATGTTCTAATCTGCAGAATAACCCACAGTCTGTCAGTCTAGCATTACCAAGAAACCAAACTCTGGGCAGGGATGGTTACCATTTATTCCTATGAGGCAGGGTAAGATGCTCCACTTTGGGACACTGTGAGGGGAAAACACAGAGGGTCTTCTCTGTGATGGCACCCTGCTTATCAAATTCCCTGCTTAAGCACATTCAGCTGGGGCTATAGTTAGTTAGTTAGTTATTGTCTTTCAGACACCACACCAAGCCTGTCCTGTTTCCTTGGGCCTTTAATGGCTATTAAAGGTCTGTGTCTACCTATGTATGTAGTTTTTAGGCTATGTTATTTAATTTGTTGGGGCTGTTTTTAGGCTATGTTGTTTAAATGGTAGAAAGGCAAGATATTCTATAAATAATTTTTTTTAAAATCCACCCTCTATCCCTGGAAGATGGCAAGCTGCTTTATACCAGGTTCTTATCATAAGAACCTGATCAGTCACACTGTAGGCACTTCCCCCTCTCCTCAGGAAGCAAGGCAGCCCCCTGCCCAGGCAGGAATTAGATTGACAAGGAAGTACTGCAGGAAATGAAAATAATTAGCTCCAGAGCTGCAATTCATGGCCTGCTAATCAGAAGTACAGAGTGCATCATGCATGAGTACATTTTATGGTTAAGTCAGGACTTACCAGTCCTCTGATGCAATAAAAAGAATATACATCATCAGCTGCTTTCCTCTTCCAATCCTTTTTGGATCCTCCCCAGGATGTCCTTGAAAAAACTATGTAATAGGTTCTGCAACCGTGGATTATTTCCATTAATAACACAGTACATATCGTTATGGATACCGGAGCTGCTCTAATCAGTACAAACTCCCTTATTCAATAATCTGTTCAGCTTTGTGCTTTTTATCTGTCTGTTGATGATGCTTGATCCCAGGCTACCTAGGATATACAGTCCTGATATATGCACATTTCAACCTTCTCTTTGCTCACAGATGCTTTGCCGGTTATTTTGTGCACAGGGAATTATTCATTGTTGTTGTTTTTCTAATTTCAAACTACTCTTTTGTGTAGAGGGGCAGAGTTAACATCATATGTGATGGGTGACAAACAAACAAACAAACATAAACAAAATAAAATAAAAACCTACCCGAGACTGCTAATCAGGCTGTATTCTAAGAACTGGAGAGTGAGAAGCAGCCTTTTCTCTTCAGAGCTCTAGTGCAGTGTTCTCTAACCTTGGGTCCCCAGATGTTTTTGGCCTACAACTCCCAGCATGCCCCAGCCAGTTGTAGGCCAAAAACATCTGGGGACCCAAGGTTGGAGAACACTGCTCTAGTGGCTAATTTGGTGAGATTTGGTCAAGAAGGAATTGGCCCCAAAATTACAGCTCCTAACACAAGTCTTGTAAATATATATAATACATGCTGGAGGGAGAAGGATCTCAGGTATGTGTACAGTGGTGCAGCTAAATCATTTTAGACCAGAGGTGGGCAACTTGTGGCCCTTCAGATGTTTTGGCTGACATCTCTTATGATCCTTCATCATTGGCTATGTTGTTTTTGTTTTTAAACAAAATACAAAAAACAAAACCCCACCACCCCATGGCTGGTCAATCAAAGAAGGCTTCTTGAAATAAGGATGTTTTCAGCAGGCGCCAAAAATAACAGAATGTTGGGGCCTGCCTGACCTCCAGGGGCAGGGAGTTCCACAGAAAGGAATATTAATAGTTTGGGGCTTGTTTTCTTGAACCTGCCCTTCAAAGAAAATGTTTGAGGGCTGAAACATGGTTGCACAATATGTGGCTGAATATATTCTGAATGATTGGTAAACATGAGTAAAATTGATATGATACTTGCAATGTAGCACAAATAGGAAATAATCTATTTCCATTAATCAATTAGTACACTAGACCATGCTTCCTTTTTGGACAGATTTAACAACAACAACAACTCCCACTCTTGACCCACGCACAGAGCTGGGATCAAGATCCAGCTGAAAATGTGCTGGTAATTCCAGTAATTCATGAAAAAATATCTTCATAAATTCTGCCAACCAGCCCTGTGAAAACTGTGTAGGTTGCTCCCAAAGCCCAAGGCCATGCAAATTAGCTCTTCGAGAAGAAGTTTCCAAAAGTGAAACACAGGCAGATAATAGAGAGGCCGCCATTGCAGTCTCGTGAGCAGTGACATAATCTTCCAGACTAATAAATCTCGATTCCTTCATTTTGAGACGACCATCAATGGAGTCAATGGATACCTGAAGCGTTTTGATAGAATCCTGTATCAGCAGCAACTATTCTAGCTTCTTGGGCTGCTGGGATAATTGCAATGACATATTTTTCAACATAGCAAGAATATCTTCCCCTTCTTGTTCCAGCTTAGAAACCTTGGCTGGTGGAGGCTGGGGAGGAGTGGATGGCATGCCCACACCCTTTGTTACCTTAGGAGTTGTCATAATCCAACACTCCTTCAATGCACAGACAACAAATACACTGATGAAGTAAAAGTCAAAAGCCAAACAAATACAAAATGCTGAGATATAACAGTCTTAGATGAGTCTTGAAACGGAAACATTAGGAGAGGTGCAGACGACGATCCGATTATTTTGCCTTCTTAAACTGGAAGTTTTGCTTTCCCTCCCTGGCCTCTCCACCTCCTTCTAACTCTGCTTGTCTCTGTCTTCCTTTCTCCGCCCTCTCTCCAATCCACCCTTCTCCCTTGCCCTAAATGCTGCCTCATTAAGTAGCATCTCCTGTTGCAGCCCCGCCCCCCAGGTACTCTGGCCAGCTGAGCAGTGTCTCCCTGCTACTTCGGGATGCTGCCGCATAGCAGCAACACTGCTCGCCTGGCCTCCCCCATTTGCTGTTGATCCCAATCAGTCTGTCTGCACTTCCCCTTGCTGCCTTGGTTGAGAGGTGAGTGGCATCAGGAGTGAAACATCTGCAGTGGGGTCTCCTAGGGCAGGGCATGCCTTGGCAATCCCCAATGAGTCATCACAATGAGCCACAAGCAGTTACTTAGCACAGAGGGCCTTGGCTGGGTGTGAAACAATCTCTAGAATGACATTTGGAGAAAGGAAACAAAGGCATAAATGCTAATTCCCAGATGGTTATTCTCAGATGGGGAAGACAATCACTGTTTTGTCCTCATGACAGCATCTAATTGCTGGCCATATAATCTATTGTGCTAAAATGACAGAGACTCTTTCTGATGGACTTCCTGATTAGAGGTAGGAATAATGAAATAAGGATCTTGGCAGTTAAATTTTACCTCAGGAAAGATGAGCCCTGATTGGACAGAGATCTTCTGGACAGTTATGCAATGTGTTGCTCAATCTGCCAGAACCCAAATCCTACACTACTACACTCATGTCTGTGTTGCTACTGTTGGGTTAAACAAAAGTACTGTGGTGACCAGGGTGAATATTTTTCAGTTTATTGCAATTGGTGTTTGCCATTATTATTAGGGTCTGTTGAGATCCATTCCTAGTATTCACCTTTTCACCATGCTACCCTTCTTTTTGATCCCTTTTATTTAAAAGTTGAAAATATAATTTAAAGATTGCAAAATAATGATCCTTAATATGTAACCATTTTTCTTTCATTCAAATGTTCAACATTGCAATGTATTTTTCTCTAAACCTGCCATATTTTATATATCTATTCTCATATATTATTCTTCATTTTGCTATATTTCTTTTATTAACATTAAGACTGTCTTCTCAAAATGTTGCTTGTTCTTGCACTTTTATACTGTATTCCTCTTAATTCTTTTGTTCTTTGGAAAATAATTATTTTGTTCTTTGTTTAGATCTTTTGAATGCAAGAATGGGCCATCGCAGATCTAACACCACAAATTAATTTCATACTGCATCACCTCAATAGCAATAATTTTCAATGGGATGAGGTTTGTAATCAAAACTCTGTTCAGATCCCCCCGCCTCACATATTCACTGACTACAAAGAGGAGGGAGTGGGACTGTGGCTGCCGGTCCTGTCCCCTGATGTTGGCGTGCCTGCTGATTCTGCCCCCCAACCTCCATGTATTTGGATGGCAGTCTGAAAAAGGCTTCTGTGTAAGTATAGCTGTATGTGCATAGGCTGTCCACATGACTAGGAACCCAGTAAGGGTGTTCAGATGAACACCTTTCATGTGTTGAGGAGGAGTGGGCTTGCACCCATACAATCCCAGACCCCCTCACACATTATTCTGAAGCATAAGGGGTTTCGTCTGAATCCTTCTACTGTGACTGGGGTTCTGATGGCATGGAGAGCCCACCATATACAGCTGTACATACACATAAACCCCCTTTCAGGCCTTCCTCGAAATGTGCAGAGGTCAGAGGTGGGGCCATGCATGCAGGACCTCCATGCATTTAGTGAATGTGTGATAATGGTGATGGTGATGGGAAAATATCTGAGGAGGGCTTTCATTACTGATTGTCAAACACCGCTTTCTGAATCCAGCCATTCATTCCTTTGTAAACCAGGACCAAGTTATCTGCCACAAGGATCTAGTTTACACAATATAACAATAAAAGACAAAAAATCCATATACCAGGTGACTACCAACTAATATTTTTTACTTCATTATGCTTAAAGTCTAATCTCCAGTATAAGTGGTCTGTATCAAGGGAAATATTGCCTCCATCCTAAATTACTGTGTTCTGACATATCATTTTTAGTTTGCTTATTCCATTCCGTTGCCTGTTTGTTAATTTTGGAAAATTCAGTCATTGTCAGTGGACCATTAGTACAAATTAGCAGAGGCCTGTTGTGCAGTGTTTGTTATTTTTCCAGCTGTTCAAAGCCGATAAACCCTGTTCTGCATTCCAGAAAAAAATGGGACCTGCACCAGGTGGGTAACGGTTTGAAGGAAGAATGACTACATCCATCAATACCTTTTCCAATTTATTATCTCACATTAACCATGTGAGATAGACCAGTATTATTCCCATTTTGCAGAAGGGGAACTGAGACAGAGAACATGCGCCCCAAGTGATGTAGAATCCTGGGAAATCAAGTACAGTGTGAAAAAGATGGCTTGTGTTCTAAATGCTGTTTCCCGTGTTATGAATTCCTGTTCATGAGAGGTAGAGCAAGAGATCTGCAGAAAAGCTCAGGTATTGATATAAAATGCCATGCATTTCCCCACAAATCCCATGTCAACAAATGTATAACACCGGGTGGATTGATGGGCATCTACTCATGCATCAAAAATCCTCTTCAGTGTGTTGGCAGAGGCAAATACATGCACTTGTTCTTCAGAAAGTGAATAAAGCCTTCATGGTGTGCTAGCTCTCTAGACACATGTGGCTCCCATGGGATTTGGAGCCATGGCTTACCAATGTCATTTAAAAAATGAGCTTCAAAATTTGCATTTTCCTACGATTTAGGAAGTAAATGTAGGTTGACATTTACATGTCATAGATTAGCACATTGTCTCACAACATCTCACTTTTCAGAATGTTGCAATTCAGGACATGCTAGCAAAGTTGTCAAATTCTGGTGCCAAGATTAGCAAACATCAATATACTAACTAAAATTGATAAAGGCAGCACATAATCTCCTGTATCATGTACAGTGTAATACGTACTAGCAAAATGTACATAATATTTATTTTTTTATTTATACCCCACCTTTTTTCCTTCAAGGAACCCAAGGCAGCTTACATAATCCTTCTCCTCCTCTCCATTTTATCCTCACAACAACCCTGTGAGGTAGGTTAGGCTGAGAGTCAGTGACTGGCCCAAAGTCACCCAGTGAGTTTCATGGCCGAGCGGGGTGCAAAATTCGACAGCCTGAATGTTAACCGGGGCCTAGAAAATCAGAACATGTAAACAATTTTTGCATCAGTTATATTGACTACCAGTATGTTTCTGGACCCAATTCAAAGTGCTTGTGTTACCTTTAAAGCCCTAAATGGCTTTAGGTTATCTTAAGGACTGCTTTTACCCATATGTACACTCAGATCTGCTTTGGAGGCCAGCAGGGGATGAGCATGAGAGACAGGGCCTTCTTGGTCATGGCCCCACAGTTCCTCTCATCTAATTTTTCATTAAACCCTTTCTGTTCAGGTCTTTAAGAAGCCAGTGTGGTGTAGTGGTTAGTTAGAGTGTTGGACTGGCTGAGAGTCAGTGACTGGCCCAAAGTCACCCAGTGAGTTTCATGGCTGAGCGGGGACTAGAACCCGGATCTCCCGAGTCCCAGTCCAACACTCTCACCACTGCGCCACACATAATGCACTTTATTCACATACCTAACCTTTTGTATAAGTGTGAAGAAAAGAGCCTTTGGGGGTTCCTACATGCACACACACACCCCCTCATGTGTGAACCGGCTAAAGGCTGGGGTGTGTGTGTGTGTGTGTGTATGGTTCCTCTTGATAGCCTCTGCCGGCGTCCCAAAGTCTACAGTGACCTGGCTTTCATATGCAAATGTAGTTCAGGCCCAGTAAGTCATGAGCCCCTGCCTGGCCAGGTGAAGTTCATCCTGATTGGCTAGAAGCCGCAGGAGCTACAGAAAAAAGGAGGGGAGGGGGGGAAAGGTATATTTCCCCAAGTGTGGGTTTTGTTCTTTGTCTTTTTTGTCGCGTGGTTGCTGGCTGTGGAGCAATGGCAGCAAGCCAAGCAGAGGTCCAAGCCTTCGGGCGACCTCAGGATCCGACCCCAGGTAGCTCCTGGTGAAATTAGCTGAATGAGGGCTTTGGCAAGGCAAGCCTTGTGGAGGGCTACCCATCTCGGACCTTCGGGTAGGTGTGTAGTCTCCCCGGGCAGCAAAGCTATGCTGGACCCAACCCTGAAGAGAACTGACCCCCAGGTAACTAGTTGTGTGCCTGGGAGATATAAGGAATCAGTAGGTTTTGTTATTTTGTAGCTCTACTGTCTGTGTACCAAAGTGTCTCTCTCTAATTTCATGTGCTTCCCTCATTTCCCAACTTTTGTGTAACATGCTACCTGAATAAACCTTCTTTTGGTTTTTTACCCCACATGGTGTTTGTGGATGCTCTGTGTTTCCAGCAACTAAATCCAGGTTACAGTCAAAAAGGCAAGTCCCTGAGCAGAGATTCAAGTAGGATTGCAGACAGCTGAGGCTGGCAGTCTGGTACCTTGAGATCTCTGGGGGTCTTGGGTCCTTTGGGTAGGTTGTGGGTGGGTTGTGGCGGGTCAGCCAGCCCCCCCTTCCTCCACAATAAGTTAAAAAAAAAGAGGAGAGTAATGAATTCAATCTTACGGTATAGTGTACTATAGCCTAATATTTTTCTCAACTATGTTTGTAAAAATCTTTTTCCAATTATATACAGTAATACCTTGGATTACGAGCATAATTCGTTCCAGAACCATGCTCGTGATCCAAAATACTCGTACATCAAAGCGAGTTTCCCCATTAGAAATAATGGGAACTCCGCTGATTCAGTTCCGCAACCATTTAATCACTGCTTTGCCCCATGAAGGGAGCCGGCAAAGCAGTGATTAAATGGTTCTGGAATGAATCAGCGGAGTTCCCATTATTTCTAATGGGGAAACTCGCTTTGATGTGCCGGCTCCCGGGGTCCCGGCCGCACCTCACCTGCCTCCACTCGCTCTGCCAGGAGTGTCCAGGAGGCAGGGGCTTCCCTTGAGGCACGGCGCGGCTGGGCTTGGCCACCACCTCGCGCTGCTGCGCCGGCCGGCCGAGTGTCCAGGAGGCGGGGGCTTCCCTGGAGGCGTGGCGTGGCCGGGCTTGGCCGCCGCCTCGCGCTGCTGCGCCGGCCGGCTGCATAGCCAGGAGGCGGGAGCTTCCCTTGAGGCGCCCGAGGTGCATCTCCCTGCCTGGGAGCCTGCAAGTGCTTTGCCGCTCGCAGGGAGATGCGTGGATCCGCTCCAGCTGCTTCCTACCGTTGCAAGCGGCGGCTCACGGAGAGGCGAGCTGCCCGCACCGCCTGTGGTCCCATCGCGTCACATCCGGCCCCATCATTGACGGGTCCGGATGTGACGCGACGGGACCACAGGCGGCGCGGGCGCTGCTTGCGACGGTAGAAAGCAGCTCCATTCTTCGGCTTGTGCCTCCATTCTTCGGCTCCCTGCTTGGGAGCAGGCAAAGTGGCAGCGCCAGGAGCCTCCAAGCACCCCGTGGAGGTGAAGTGAAGGAGCCCCGGCCGTCGCTTCGCTCTGCGTGCGCCTCGCGCTGCCGCTTTGCCTGCTCCCTGCCTGGGAGCCAGCAAAGCGGCAGCGCGAGGCGCACGCAGAGCGAGTGATGGCCGGGGCTCCTTCGCTTCACCTCCACGGGGTGCTTGGAGACTCCTGGCGCTGCCGCTTTGCGCGAGGCGCATGCAAGCTTTGCCGGCTCCCAGGCAGGGAGCTGAATGGAGGCACAAGCCGAAGAATGGAGCTGCCCACTAGTGTGCCTCTGCGTGTGCCTCGCGCTGCCGCTTTGCCGACTCCCAGGCGATGGCAGCGTGGGTGGCTCGTTGAGGGGAGGCGAGCCGCCGCTGGAAAATAAAAGGGAGCCACATAGAAAAGGGAGCCGCTTCAGGATGCGACGGGGCCGGGTATGGCAGCGCGGGCGGCTCGCCGCAGAGAGGCGAGCCGCCGCTGGAAAAGAAAAGGTGGGAAGCGGCGGGAGCGCCTCCACGCATGGAGCCGGCAGTGCTTTACCGGCTCCCTGGCAGGGAGCCGCGGAGGCCAGGCGTGGGCGCTCACTCTGCGCTGCCAGAGCCGGCAGCGAGTAACCCAGTGTGCTCGTTTTGCAAGACCTCGCTCGTTTAGTGAGTCAAAATTTTTGCAAAATTTTTGCTCGTCTTTCAAAATGCTCGCACACCGGGTTACTCGTAATCCAAGGTATTACTGTGTGTCCAAAACATGACAAAAGTCATGGTGGCTTTTGAAACATTTCCAGCTTCAAAGGTTGCAATTCTTATTCATTTTGCTTAGAGATCCTGTTTCCTGTATAATAAAAATTTGGTTTAGCTGGGGATGCTGTTTGCTAAAGAGAGATTATTCTAGCTGATTTTTCAAAAGATATTGTTGTAAAGGACCCAGAAGGCTTTCCTTAGGTTATGCACTGATCAAAGGTATGTTTGTGGAAAGGTAGCATGAAATTGGACTATCCCCCTAAAGCTATTCTTTCAGCTCGTTTAACAGTTGAGGATTCTTCACTACATCCTTTGAATTAGTAAGTAAAGCTGCTGATCAAACATCATTCAGGCTTCTTGCTCAAGAAGGACAACACTTCTTATTTGTTATTGGTGAATTTGTGTTCTTTCTGTTGTATTCCCACTCACCCACCCAGAGCTCACATATAATTGTAATAGGTAACCTGAGAGCTGATTTGTGCTTTCAAATCAGGTTATAAGCTGGTGCCAGAAATATGGAAAACTGGAGAGGAATCCTGTGTCTATGGATTGGCAAGCTTCAGGACCTAGACCAGCTTTCCTCAACCTGGTGCCCTCCAGATGTGTTGGAGTACAACTCCCATCACCCCAGCAGGGTGGGCATGGTGGGAGTTGTAGTCCTCAATATTTGAGGGAGCATCTCCCCTGCATACTCTTGCCCCACCATTGGGAGCCTTACGTTATGTGGTGACAGGCTCCTTACCTGTAGTGGCCTGGCAATGGAATGCCCTTCCTCGGAGGCCTGGCTGGTACTGACTTATTTGCTCTTATTCCAGTGCCAAGTTAAGAACTGGCTATTTATCCAAACATTCAGGTCTCATTGAATGTACCTCAGTTTGATTTATTTGCTCAGGTTATTCGTGTTGATTTTATAGTGCAGATCAGGGGTGGCATGCTGTTTATCTTCTGGATTGCTTTCTCTCTCTGACTGGGTTCAGACAACACAATAACCCACACTCAAGGGTTGAGTATGTGTTGAGTGTGGGTTGTGTGGTGTTGCTGAAATGTGGGTTATCATGTTGTCTGAACCCAGCTGCGCTAACAAGCCATGACTTGTTAACCACAGACAATCCATAAAGAGAACTCATGAATTGTTGTTGGGTTGTGAACTGTAGGTTGTTCACCATGGTTTGTTATCTCAGCTGGGTTCAGAGAACATGATAATCCACATTTCAACTACAACCCACAGTTCAACAACAACCCACACTCAACCCATACTCACCAACTGAGTGTGGATTATCGTGTTGTCTGAACCCAGTCTCTCTCTTTCTCTTTAAAAATTAAGTGGCAAACCAAAGCTGTCCCCTGTGCCTTTATCAATGCTTTGGTATTCTTTTGCTTCTGCTTTTCTTTTATTCTATTTTCTGTGAAGGTTGTGCACTGCCCCTATCCAAAGTGTACACCTTCTTCTTTTTTAAAAGGTGCAAACAGGTGATCTTCCCATGCCAAATCTACCCCACTACCCCAAAATCCATTTCTGTATGGGCTGGATTATTTTAAAATGGGGACATTAATTCACTGATCAAATGGATAATCCCAAGATTGTAAGATCAACACCACCAAAATACCATAAATCTGGGGGTCATAGTCATACTCTGGGGGTACTCCTAGATCCATCATTGTCACTGGAGTCCCAAGTGACTGCAGTGGCTTAGAGTGCCTTTTATCAGCTTTGACTGGTTCGCCAGCTATGGCCTCTCCTGGACAGGGATAGCTTGGCCACAGTCATACAGGTGCTAGTAACCTCAAGACTGGATTACTGCAATGCACTCTGTGTGGGGATGCCCTTAAGGCTGCTCTGAAAGCTGGAGCCAGTGCAGAATGCAGCAGCTCGGCTGTTGACGGGAGCTGCCACTTTTCAGCATGCAACTCCTTTGTTGAAGGAACCAGGTTAAAGGTTTTGGTACTAATGTACAAAGCCCTAAACAGCTTGGAACCAGGTTACCTGAGAGAACACCTTCTCCCTTACCAACCTGCCTGGTCACTGAGGTTATCGCATGGCATGTCCCTGGTGGTTCCATATTTATTTATTTATTTTATTTATTATATTTATACCCCGCCTTTTTTCCTGCAAGGAACCCAAGGCGGCTTACATAATCCTCCTCCTCTCCATTTTATCCTCACAACAACCCTGTGAGGTAGGTTAGGCTGAGAGTCACCCAGTGAGTTTCTTGGCCGAGCGGGGACTAGAACCCGGATTTTCCCGGAGTTCCAGCCCTACACTCTCATCACTACATCACACTGGCTCTATGGACCAATGGCCCGACTGGAGTCCACCTGGAGAAGAGCTGTCAGTGTAGTGGCTCCATTTCTTTGGAACTCCTTGCCTCTGGAGGGCAGGCAGGAAACAACATTGTGTTGCTTTCGGTGCCTCCTGAAAACACTTTTATTTCAGGAAACCTTCCTGAACTAACCAGGCATGGTTTTGTTGATTTTGTTTCTAACATAATGTTTTATTCTTTTATCTGTTTTATCTTTATTGTGCACCGCTCTGAAATCTCCATACTGGAATATGGAGCAGTTTATATGTCTGTTTGTTTATATATTTATTTATTTATACCCTGCCTTTTTTCCTGCAAGGAATACTCCTCCTCCTCCTCCTCCTCCTCCTCCTCCTCCTCCTCCTCCTCCTCCTCCTTTCCATTTTATTCTCACAACAACCCTGTGAGGTATATTAAGGTATATAAATTTTGTAAATAAATAAAAATAAATAAAAAATAAGATAAACACCAAATCCCAATAAATTTGCTGTATCCACTGAGTCGAACGGTCAAAGTACATATTATATGCTGCTGCATGTAAGGGATTCCCCATGACTTACTACTTTGTAGACATGGAGTACTCTCAAGGCTTATTTTTTTTTCCCCCAGTTGCTTTTCTCCTGTGGGGCTCCAGGTTTTTGTTTGTTTGGAAGAGAAAATATTAGGAATAGTGACACAATGGGCTGGGGAAAGGGTCATTGCGTTTTCTCAAAGAATTGGGCTGCTGGGATATTCTCTTACATGTGATTGTGACTCGTCTAACATGTAATATATGTAGTAAGTAACTCTCTTGACTGATACCGCGTCCAGTGGGGTCCCCATTTAGCGGTCGAAAAGACATTGAATGAACTGGATCGGACTTGCTGGAACATAGATAGTGAAACGCCTGAGCGTAGGACTGCTATATGGCAGGGACTGAACGTTAAAATTGACATACAGCCTCAAGAACCGAGGGCAGGAGAGGACGCGAAGAAGAAAAGGGGTATACTTTTCTGAAAGGATACTAGCAGGACCGCGATACTGGTTAGCTTTCATCAAAAATGACTAGTGAACTCTTGCGTAGTTCACTGGCTTAACGAACGCCTGAACTCTTCATTAGCTCGCCAATACCACAGTACTATTTTGAGCGCTATCACCACATTAGATGCTGATGATGACATCAAGGAAAGTTTTTACAGCCAGTTGGACACTCTCCTGTCAGAGATACCTAAGGAGGATAAAATTATCCTCCTAGGCGATTTTAACGCAAGAGTCGGGCGTGACTTTGATTTATGGCCAGAAACTATTGGAAAAGACGGAGTTGGTAATAGCAACCCGAACGGACTCTTACTTTTGTCTATATGTGCAGAGCATAATCTCACTATCACAAACACGCTCTTTCGACAAAAGAATAAGTTTAAAACATCATGGCAGCACCCACGGTCAAAGCACTGGCATCTTCTGGATTATGTAATTGTCCGTGCTAGAGATCGCCGCGATGTACTTCTTACTAGGGCCATGGTGAGTGCCGACGACTGCTGGACAGACCACCGACTAATCCGGTCCACTATGGTTATCAACATTGCTCCCCAACGTAGGCTTCAAGGAAGGAAACCAAGGCGTAAAATGAACATCCAAGTCCTTCAAGATCCTATTAAGCAAACTCACCTTCAATCACTTCTTAAGGAACATCTACCTACGGAACCTCCTGACAACATTGAGGACCATTGGTCTAAGCTGAAAACCTCCATTACTGCAGCTTGTGAACAAACTATTGGATATGAAACTAAGAAACATCAGGATTGGTTTGATGAAAATGACAATGAGATTAAATATATAATTGACCAAAAAAGGAAAGCCTTCCAAATATGGCAAAATGATATTAACTGCGCTGCCAAGAAAAAAACCTACGCTAGCGCAAAGGCTGAGGTCCAAAGAAGAACAAGAGAACTTAAGAACGCTTGGTGGAAAAAGAAAGCTGAAGAAATTCAACAACTTGCAGAATCTCATGATGCACGGGGCTTTTTTAAGGCCACAAGGGCCATTTATGGACCAAAAACCTATGGTACAAACCCTTTACAATCAAAAGATGGCACCAAACTCTTAAAAGACAAAGAGTCTATTGCACTGCGTTGGAAAGAGCATTATTATGACCTTTTAAATCGTAAGTCTAAGGTGGATAATGAGATTTTTTCGCAAATCCCGCAAAAACAAATTAAAGAGGAACTTGCAATACTCCCCACTTTGGATGAAGTAAAAAAAGCCATTAATCAAATGAAGAACAACAAAGCTAGTGGACCAGATGGGATTCCTACTGAAATCTTTAAAGAAGGGGGGCCCGAACTTGTACAACATCTTCATAAACTAATCGAAAAAATCTGGATAAGAGAAGAGATCCCAGAAGACTTCAGGGATGCCATAATTATCACCCTCTTTAAGAAGGGTGATAGAACAGACTGTGGAAACTATCGGGGCATTTCTCTCTTAGCAACCGCAGGTAAAATATTTGCTAGGATTCTCGCAAACCGTCTTCTATCTATTTCAGAAGAGATCCTCCCTGAAACTCAATATGGTTTCCGCCCCTCTAGAGGGACAGTAGACATGATTTTTACTGCACGTCAGCTCCAAGAAAAATGCCGGGAGCAAAATCAACCCCTTTATATGGCATTTATCGATTTGGCTAAGGCCTTTGATACTGTAGACCGTACAGCTCTCTGGACTATCCTTATGAAAATTGGATGCCCCAATAAATTTGTGAATATCTTGCGACTTCTCCATGACAACATGACGGCAACGGTTTTGGACAACAACGGCTCTCATGGTGCTCCATTTAAAGTGGGATCAGGTGTTAAACAGGGATGTGTTATCGCCCCAACATTATTTGCCATTTTCATCGCCATGGTTTTACATCTTGTCGAGGGGAAACTTCCCACCGGTGTGGGAATTATATATCGAACAGATGGAAAGCTTTTTAATCTCAGCAGGCTGAAAGCAAAAAGTAAGGTAATTACAACCTCCGTTGTGGAACTTCAGTATGCTGATGATAATGTGGTCTCCGCACATTCAGAGGATGATCTCCAAACTATCCTAAATGCTTTTGCAGAAGCATACGAAAAACTTGGTCTCTCACTTAACATCAAAAAAACCAAAGTGCTTCATCAGCAAGTGCAAGCCAATCCTTTGGTGATGCCATCTATCCAGCTTGGCGGGACAATACTGGAAAATGTCGATCATTTTCTCTATCTTGGCAGCTATCTTTCTGTTACAGCTAACATCGACAGTGAAATCCAGCATCGTCTGAGCTCCGCAAGTGCCGCATTTTCTCGAATGAAACATAGAGTGTTCGAGGATCGGGATATTTGTAAGAAGACCAAAACACTGGTTTATGAAGCCATTGTATTACCAACTTTATTGTATGCCTGCGAAACATGGACTATCTATAAACGTCACTTCCACCTCCTTGAAAGGTTTCATCAACGTTGCCTCCGGAAAATCCTGCAAATTACTTGGGAAGATAGGCGAACAAATGTCAGTGTACTGGAAGAAGCAAAGACTACTAGCATTGAAAAATGATCCTTCAACGCCAACTTCAGTGGACCGGTCATGTTGTTCGAATGCCTGACTGCCGTCTCCCAAAGCAGTTACTTTACTCCCAACTCAAGGATGGAAAGCGGAATATCGGTGGTCAATATAAGAGGTTTAAGATGTCATAAGGCTAATCTAAAAAAATGCAATATAAACATCGAAAACTGGGAAGCTCTGGCCCATGAACGATCTAAATGGAGGTTGGCCTTTCACAAAGGTTCCATGGACTTTGAAGAAGCCCGAGTGCAAGGTGAAAGGGAGAAACGTGCTAAGCGAAAAGCACGTCAAATGAATCCTTTACAGGACCATCTTCTATCTGGTAACCTGTGTCCTCACTGTGGGAAGCTGTGTGGATCTAGAATTGGCCTCCACAGTCACTTACGGACCCATCGCTAGAGTCTACACAATCTTCTTTAGAATCTCCTCCTTTTATCCCGGAAGACAATCTTACTCGGTCACGAGTGATCGCCTGATGATGATGAAGTAACCTTAATGTGACTCTTCAAGAGAAAGCGCAGCTCTGCCTATGTGAGGGGGTGCACATGTGCTAATGATTAAATGACTAGCAGATGTGGGCTTCCTTTCATGTTGAAAGTTTAAAAGAAAAGAATAATAATACCAAGTAGTGTTTTATGCTGAAAAGGTACAGATAAGGCTTCAAGAAACACCCAGAGATAAATAGCCAGTCTCTTTAAGGAAGAAAATATGAGGGCTGTGATGTATACAGGATTAATAAACAGATCGATTATGCTGAGTCCTGTTTACCACTCTTTGAGAAACATACATTTGGGGGAAGACACAGCCTCTAAAAAACACCTCCAGGTTTATATTTCTGTAGTGCTTCTTCCCCCACCTGTCACCATGTAGCTGACAATCTTGAAGTTGTGATTTCAAGGGGACTTACGTATAAGCACATTTATCACCAAGGTCTTCATCTAGTTTCATGGGATTGATGACTTTGTTAGAAGTGGAGTAGCAGAGTGGTGCATGTAGATCTGAGGTGTTGAAAATGTAACATGAGCATTTTGCAATTCTTGTTCATAGAATGATTGAGGCCTGAAGAGGTTGTGACCCGCCAAGCTGGGGAATTCTGGGAGTTGTAGGACTTTTTTCTGTCTAAACATGCATAGGATTGCACCCTTATTTCAGTATGAAACACAGTAGAGGCCTAGAGCCTTTAACTAAAACCAGCCATCTTAACATTAACAGCCAACAACTATAAGGGCTTCCTCCTCCTCCTCCTCTTCTCCTTCTCCTTCTCCCCAAGCTGCCTCTGGGAGGCAGATGGCCCCTTCTACAAAGATTAATTCTTCATTCACCGTCCCGTTCATGCACACTGAATGCATCACAGTAGCAGCTGGGGACTAATTTCAACACTACTAGCTTATCATATGGAGCTGCACCCACCTAGTTATACCTGACCATGTCACAGAAAGGCATGTATAAATTAGTGTTGGGTAAATGTTAGGGCCCAGCTGAATTTCAGAAGTTTTTTTTTTTGGGGGGGGGTCTTTCAGGTTAGAGGATTTCCAGAATTTTCATTCTCTTACTTTAGCCAAGGGTACGTCCATCTGTCCTTCCTTCCTTCCTTCCTTCCTTCCTTCCTTCCTTAAAACAACAACAAAAGGCTTGCTGCCCAATGAAGAGGAGATGTGGCAGATCTAGCCATGTTATAGGATAGAACACCCTTGGGAATGCTGCTATATCATCATGTAGCACTGTTCCTAGAAGCTTTATCTCCAAAAATGTGGCCAGAGCTGCCACACCATCTCTTGAAGCAGCAGCAAGGCTCCTTTGGTGAAAGAAAAAAATAAATAAGGGGGGGGGGACCCTACCTCATAAGTCAAGACAAAGAAAAGTTACAAAATTACCTGCTCCACTTGAAATCACTGAATATCCTCTCCCACTTTTGTAGGGGATGAATGTTGATGCAAAAGTGGTGTGTGTGTGTGTGTGTGTGTGAGTTACAGCTGTGTGCAGGTGGTCTCTAGAATTTTTAGAACCTATATTTGGGCAGAGAAATTGGAGGTACCCATTTCACAAATTTCTCCAGGAGGAGGATAAATTCTCCGCAGCAGTTTCTTGGGGAGGGGGCTCACCATAAGCAGTGGTGGTAGCAAAGCTTTCCCCTAAATCCATTCCTAAGCTGTGTGTGTGTGTGTGTGTGTATGCTATAGCAGCAACAGCAATTGTGTTGGAAGCCTGGCCATCATTTGGATCTTCCACAATGCCTCAGACTGAGCATCATTCCAGTCCAGGCCATTGTGAGGGGAAAATGGCAGCTGCCACAGAAAATGGTGGAGAATGTTTGGAGAAAATTCTGCAAAGCAGCCGTCTCTTTCCGGGGGGGGAGGCGGTGAGAAAAAGAGCAATCTCAGCAATTTTCACAGAAAAATGTCTTCTGAGAAATTTCAACTCAACGTGTGTGTGTGTGTGTGTGTGTGTGTGTATCTGACATTCGGCACAGGTCTAGTATAAACCATTTCTGAATCTGAGATTCTTCATATTCCATATTTTGTGTCAGGTTCTAGATTTTAATGCCTGACAGCACTTGTCAATTAGGCATGCTTTGAGGGTGGTGCCAATGTCTTCAAAGATGAATATGGAAGGCCTAAAAGTTATGTATTCAGTATTATGAGGAAGCATCCCAAAAGACTGCCTGACCTTCTCCGGGCATGGAAAAGTTGTTTGTTCCATCCCCTTTTCTTTTCTTTTCTTTTCACGATGTGGCCTGCAGATGCACATGAAATGTATATATGGGTGAATATCACCATCTCCTGAGATGCATTCTCAGAGGAAAAGCATAAATTGAGCCATTAGCAAGAGAAATGGGACCCGAATGCACAATGGCAACCGCTTTTTAATGAGCTTATTTGTACTGGACCAGCGGGTAGTCCTGACGTTGAGTCGGGCCCGAGACAGACCGGCTTTGGCAGCCAGCCAGTGTTCTACCGAGTAGGGGCTAAATTATGCATCTTATTTAGTACATTTATTAAAAGATTTTCTAATGTTTTCAGGCAGACGTCTCTAAACAAATGCTATCATCTATTAGGAGGCTTGCATTCCCGAGCCCCACTTAGTGCCTTATTCCATTCTCTCATAATAGGTTTTTGGTGTTTGTTGAAGTAAATGTCTTAATGAGTGTTTTATAGATTGCAGTTGAGGACAGATGTTAAAGGAAAATTTATTGTAGGGAATGGAATATTGTGCAAGGCTCCTTGGAGGCCTATTGCAGTCGCCTGCTATTTTTGTCCTAGACTATCCCCAAAGGCTGCCAATGCATTTCAGTTCTGACTTGCAGTATTATTTCAGCTCAAGCCTTCACAAGGTCAGAGATAGGGGCCACGTGGGTACCATTTTGGTGTGGTTTCTACTGCACAAATGGTACCATTTTTATGGATGTGCATTGGACATTGGAAATGGAAATGTACTGAAGCCTGTGGGTACCCATTTAAGACTTCCTGGGCACTCCATCAATGGCCAATTATATCTTAACCAACCCAAAAACTACCCTTGTCACATAAAAGCTGGAACCATATGGGCATTTGCCCATGTAGAGGGCTATTAATTTGTCATGCAGTGGCTCTCCATGTGGTGGGGGCATTTTCAACCACAGCAGCACCCCCTCCACCTCCACCAAAGAAATTGCCCAAACCACCCATTTCACCCAGACTTCTCTCTATGTGATAAGGTCTCAAGTTAAATCCCTTGTTCTAGCAGCAACCACATTGTTAAGGTAATAGTGATCTTCAAAAGAAAGAAAAAAGGGGGGGTGCCATGGTGAGCACAAAAAGGCTCGCAGTTGGCAGCAAGAGTGGCAAGGGTTTTTTTTGCCACTCTTGCTGAGTGGCTTGCTCGCCACTTTCCTGTACCCGTGATGGTATCTGTTGCCCAGGGTTTGGATGACATGACATTCCATTGTGGGTACAACAACCCCAACAACAAGCCATGTCCAGGAACAAGCCACCCTGTGGGAAGTGGTCCAGGTTTGCATGACACGTCACCCCATGGCTTGTCACCATGATGGGTTGTTGTGCCATGTGAACCCAGTCTATCTGAATCAGCTTTAATCTACTTACAGGTAACATCACACAAACATGTTGCCTTCTCTGCAAGCAGATCTACTGATTATTGGTATTGGAAATCATGCTCTCTTGGGGTTTAATTAGTCCTCCTTTGGGCTCACATTTACAGACGTAAACCAAGTTAAAAAAAGTAAGTTTTGGGTAAAAATCACCCAAGGGTGCCCTATTTTTGTCCAGAAGTGATCCACCAGGGCTACTGGAAAAAATAATGCTGAAGAGCAACTTAGGGCACAATCCTATGTATGTTTAGACAGAAAAAAAGTACATGTTGGCTGGGGAATGCTGGGAGTTGTAGGACTTTTTTCTGTCTTAACATGGATAGGATTGTGCCCTTATATAGGCTGACGTGCTTAGTATTCATTCCATTTGGCACTCAGAATGATGAGGATTTTCCTAAGCCTTAGATCATGACCTCTATTTAATTCTGAGAAGGCATCATGCGTCTTCTGCAGGAGACAGCTAAAGCCCAGCCTCCAAACCAAGAAGGAAGGTGAGGTATTTTGACTCTCAAGAGCGGATAAGAAATCACAGTAAACAAGACAGTTTCCCCCTGCTAAAACCTTTCCCCCTGCTAAAACCTAAGGAGGCCAAGAAATGTATTGTGCATTTAAATGAAATTTATTTTGCTGTCATATTAGTTCTGCTTGAGGATTTTTATATTCAGCAAAGATGACTGGGAGCACACAATTTCCACAATAGTTTTCATACTAGGACAGATTCGAAGGGACAAAGTTTAACGCACAGGAGTGACTTGAAAATGTTATCATCAAGTGAAATGTGACAGAAATAGAATCTCCTAGCTAAAGTTAGAAAGCTGAAATTTGCTCCATGTGGTTTAGTTTTGAGATAAAGGCCTGTTAATTTGTTCATATGTTCAGCAAATGCATAGAAGGTACAATTGGCATCACATACCAGCTGACCCTGCTTCTTTTAAATATTTGTATTGTATTTTATATTTTTAATTGTCTGTATGGCATTTTAGTCCTTTAGGGCGCAATCCTATTGACTGCGAACTTGGAGGCTTACGAGCATCCAGTGCAGAGCAGGGGGAGTGGTGGAGGCGATCTCCACCTCCCTGCTCCTCCTGCTTTGCATTTTAGCTAGACAGCCATTCTAATCTAGGCAAGTTAGATTACTGCATTGTGCTCTACATGGGGCTCCCTTTGAAGACGGTTCAAAAGCTGCAGCTTGTGCAAAACATGGTGGCCAGATTGATAACAGGGACCAGAAGGTCTGAACATATAACTCCAATTCTGGCCCACTTTCACTGATTGCTGTATGTTTCCAAACCCGATTCATGGTGCTGGTTTTGACCTATTGTTATGGTCAACCTGGAGTGGCCCACTCAGCCAGACCATACTGACTCCATCTTATCCAGGAGGAAGAAACCTCCATTTTACAATCAATTGCATGTCTCTGCTAAAAGCCACACCACCTGGACACTGGTGTTGAGATGTAAACGCTCTGGCTGAGGTAATCTGAAGGCCTAGTGCCGTCACTTAGCACAGATAATAGGAGAGCTTTCCAATGCACTGAGAGAGCTTTTCAAAGCCATTGACTGGTTAGTCGCCCAGGTGCTCAAACAAAGAACCCATCTCTGGGCCAAGGATGAGAAATGAGTAGAGCAGTGTTCTCCAACCTTGGGTCCCCAGATGTTTTTGGCCTACAACTCCCAGCATGCCCCAGCCAGC
Organism: Shinisaurus crocodilurus; assembly: GCA_021292165.1. Taxonomy (NCBI): domain Eukaryota; kingdom Metazoa; phylum Chordata; class Lepidosauria; order Squamata; family Shinisauridae; genus Shinisaurus; species Shinisaurus crocodilurus. The sequence goes on from CM037876.1 coordinate 276,752,101, forward strand.
TACACTGGTTGGGGCATGCTGGGAGTTGTAGGCCAAAAACATCTGGGGACCCAAGGTTGGAGAACACTGGAGTAGAGAATCAGCCAGACCGAAACACATGATTCTTTTGGGGAATCTTCACCCAGGAACTGGAGGGTACTCAAGGAGATATACTCTACTGGGAAAGGAAGTTGGGCATCTTTTTCTTCAGAACTGGTGCTGGGGTGTAAGTCTCTCAAAAGGTAGGGAGGGTTTGACACAGGCACCAGAGGAAATTGCACCATGGAGACCAGGGTTCTTCATGGAATCCGATAGGCAGTTTACTGCAGGGCAGTGTGTAGCTAGTCTGTGTTTTTCTGTTTCTTTGCCATTTGTCACTGAATTGCAACCTTAAAGCCTTGTTATTATGTCAGGGACAGCCCTTTCTGTTAGGCAGAGTAAGGCAGTTGCCTCAGGTGGCAGATGCTGGGAGGTGGCAGCAAGGTGGAGGAGACTAGTGCTGTGTGTCCTGCACCCCCTAAGCTAGTCTGCTGCCTTATGTGTGGTAGAAGATGCTGTCTCATTGCCAGTGATGAAGAAAGATTCAATTGCTAGTTCGGTTGGCTTTTGCACATGGAATGGGGGGGGGGGATTCCCTTTCATTCTTTACCCCAGATAGCAAAATGTTCCAGGCCAGCCCTGACCTGTGTCTTGACTTACGAGAATGCAAGCAAGGTTTTGGGAGGGTTTTTTGCAGTCAAAGGTACCATGCTAAAAATCCAGATGTGACTCCCCTTAGCTGCCAGTTGCGTATCGATGCTCCAGACCAGATTATGTGGCCATAGCTTGGTGCTAGAGTACATGCTTTGCATGCAGAAGATCCCTGGTTGAAAAAGCTGTGCTTGAAACCCTGGAAAGCCACTGCCAGCGCCAGCCAGTCAAGGAAGACAACTCTGAGCTAGCAGGACAAAAGGCCTGACTCACCATGCCGGTTTGCACAATCAAGCAGCCCACAGGTGGCCATTTTGAATATTTAAGCTGTGAACACAGCCTGTCATGTCCTCCAGACACAGCAAGGGTGAGTCGCTGGCATGTTTCACAAACCACCCACAACCCTAAAACATCCCATGGGTTCTGGGTGGTATATTAATGACACCAACAACTCACCCTCCTCACTGGGTTCAGATGCGATGACAAGCTCCAGTCACAGCTTGAATATTCAAAAGCTGTCCAGCGCACGCCAGCACATGCTGCAACCCAATGTGGCTTAAATAAGTCACAGTGAGCTGCAGTGATCTTGTGAACCCAGTCAGCATTAGATGCTTCCTATGTTCCTAGGTCCAGGGAGGACAAAAGGCTTCAATTGTAGTTAGATGGGTCTTCAGACTGAAGGTGGCTTCTTTGAATAATCTCACCGACACACTTTGGTTAATGAAGAGTAATGCTACTTTAGGCTTGCATTTCTGAGACAAAATATGTAAATATGTTTAAACAGTAAGTAGTATAACATACAGAATAACCTTATAACTAGCCCATCTGAGGGCTACCTTCCTGAAAAACAAAGGATGGGATTGGGCATATCTAGGTTCTTGAGTGTGTTAATCTGGATCTGATGTCTATCAGTCTGGGGCCTTTTATGACCTCTGTTGTTTACATGTGTGGTTTGGTGCAGAGCTGTTAAGTTAAGAATCTTTGGCTAATCTTCATCAGTCACTTTCAAAGAACACATTGACATGATCATCTGGAGTTTACCATCTAACCCGGAATACAGATGCAACTGATTAAGTATCACACTTCTTAAAGGGAAGTTTGTTGCTGTCCTTTTAACTTCTCTCTCCCTGCTCTCCTTGTGGCCACGCAGCAAAGCAAACACTGGAATGTGCTGCCTCTGCTTAGAACAGCTAATTTTTCAATTTACATACCTAAACATACATAAATAACCTGCCAAAACTAATTACTTCTCTTCAAACCCTAAATATATTATTCCACCCTTCCCCACTCAACTATGTCTTGGTTTAATTATTTTTGCATCAGTTGTCATTATGGAAGCTGTTTTGGACTAAAAGGGGATAATCGGAAGTGTCTTGCTGATTTAATTTGATTAATTAAGACTGCTGCTTTTGTCTAGGTATCTCCATGCGGAAATGGAGGGGTTGTTTGTATTTTCATGTTGGTGCTTTCTGAGCAATGAAGAGGTGGTTGGGGGTCTAACATCAACCAGGCAACAAAGGGAATCAAGAAAAGGCCAAGCTGAGAACTTCAAAACAATTGATTAGAATTTCAAATTGTCCTTTGAAGCATTTGGTAAGTTTGATTTTGTTTATACAATAACCATTCTTTGGGGAATTATCTATTGTTAAATTATAATTTGGTTCATGCTCTCTTGTCTTCAAAATATGGAAGATACTTCTATGGTCTCCAAGGCTAAACACCTGCGTAGAGGCAGGGATTATGAGATTCAGCACATATCTAAAAGCACTGGTGGCCAGTGTGGCCATTCACTAGGCCAAAGTACAAGTAGTTATGGCATAGCAATGGAGGGGAATTTCTGCCCTTACCTTTATGAGCCAGAAGGCAGTGGTGTAGGGGTGGGGTGCCACAGCCAGTACAGTGCAAGGTTGCTGAATGGATAATTGTTCCAGAACTGGCTCAACGGGGGCAACTATCCATTCAGCAAGCATGCATCAGGATGATGGCTGAGGCGGCCCCCACCTCTACTGCTTCCTTCTTCCATCTAAATGTCAGGACAGGAATTTCACTCTTCCTTCTATCACCGTGCATTGGCCACTGGCAATGTCACATAATGAAATGCCACATTTGGCTGCCACTGCCTAAAAGATGCATGCATCTAGCTTCTTTCTTTTAAAATAATATAATAAATAAATATAATAATATAATAATATAATAAATAAATAAATAAATACTAACAGACATCCACCACTGACATGTTCCCTAGATAAAGTATTCTTCCTAGTTAGGGTTTTTTGGGTTTTTTTAATCTTATGGTATGACTACTGGGCTTCTACTGCTGTTTCACTTCAACAGGAAGTGAGAGGAGGGCTGTTCCTCCCTGAAGAATGATGCAGAAATACCAGTGGTTGACACCAGGGCCGGCGCTACCACTAGGCCAACTAGGCGGCTGCCTAGGGCACATGGCTAAAGGGGGCGCAGAAACGCTCTGCTCCTGCTTCGCCTGTGTCCCAGACCCACACAGACACTCGCCCTTCTCTTCCTCCTCCTCCTCCAGGAACAGACAAGGAAGGGAGGGTGCGGGGCCTGCGCTCTGCTTTCCGCGATTTGTATACGGAAGAGGAGGAAGATGGGAGCGAGCAAGCCTGATCTCCCAGCAGCGGCGGCAGGAGCGCGCGAGGTGTCAGGCAGCCGGGGCTTGCTGCGCTTGGCGCAGATCTGGGCAAGGAAGCCGAGCAGGAGAGCAGCCAGGTGGGCATGGGGCAGCAGCAGCCGTGCCCGTGAAGGCAGCTCCGCGTGGGGCCGCTCGCTTGGCGCCGAATCCCGCTCCGCCTCCTCCGGGCAGGCAGGCTCACCTCTGTCCGCCAGGGCGCAGCTGGAGCAGCTGGTGGCTGCTGATCCGCTGCAGCTTGGTGCCTCTTCTCGCCTTCCTTCCTTCCTTCCTTCCTTCCTCCCTTCCCGTGCCACGGAGGCCGCCGCCGGCAGCAGCAGGAGGAAGCTTGCTTGCTCGGCCGACTCTTCCTCACCGCCACCAGGACTGCCGCCGCCGAGGGAGGGAGGGCTCAAGTGGCCCCCCCCGCTAAATATTTGATTTTGCCTAGGGCGCCAAACTGCCTTGCACCGGTCCTGGTTGACACCATGCTTACATCTAATGCAGATGGCAACTATATGACCCAACTAGAGACTGTGCTGGACCCTTGTTTTACAGCACAGCCTCATGTTTCATGGTTTTTTGCTTCCTTGGCATGATTGCCAAGCAATTGCTCCAGGATAACTGCCCTAATTCTCAATTTATTCATATATTCTCTTCTCTCTCTCTCTCTCTCTCTCTCTCTCTCTCTCTCTCTCTCTCACACACACACACACACACACAGAATTTTATTTTGAAATTAAGAACACAAAAAAGGAAGTACATATATAATAATACAGCACATTATGGGAAAAAGGAAACTCACTGATAAATATCATTAGTTTATTATAGGTAAGCTTGTGGGATAATTAGAGTTAAACAGCCTAAGGAGATGTTCACTAACGATTGAGAGTGGTTTGGATGTATAAGTTATGTAGCCAAATCATCATCTATTTATTTATTTATTTATTTTATACCCCGCCTTTTTTCCTGCAAGGAACCCAAGGTGACTTACATAATCCTCCTCCTTCTCTCCATTTTATCCTCACAACAACCCTGTGAGGTAGGTTAGGCTGAGAGTCAGTGACTGGCCCAAAGTCACCCAGTGAGTTTTGTGGCCGAGCGGGGACTAGAACTCATCAGATCTATCTATCTATCTATCTATCTATCTATCTCTACTTGATTGGAATTTGCTTAGAAACTTGAATGGCTTCTGTATCCATCATGCCATAACATCTTAGGCATAAAAATTAGGCTTCCTGTCTTGTTGCACTTGCAAAGTATATTTGCAGATAATCATGGTCTCCAAAATTTTACCAATCAACTTTTGTTTAGAAGATTGCTTGGAAGACTTCCAGTTACAAGCTATACATAACTTTGCTGCTATATACAGTTGCTTAAGAAGGGCTTTATGCAGGAATCCAGGGATATTAGCTTAAAAATTGATGAAGAAGCATAGCTAGCTTTAGGAGGTACCTGTAGTCCAATGTGGAGAAATTCCTGGCAGTTCATTCTCTGTAAATGTGCATAATAAAGGAACCTCTCTTACAAATTTGTTCTGAGACTGAGGCAAAGGTATGCTGCATATTAACAGTGTTATCTAAATGACTTCTATATCTACCAGAAATTATGTTTGCAGTGAGCGAGGGCTTACCTGTTTAATTTATCATAGGACTGTTTGATTTTACACGTATCCTCTGAAAATTCCATCACTTGGAGCCCTCATTACCTTCAACTTGTATTCTTCTTGAACTTCCTGACATATATTTCCAGTTTTATGTGGTTCATACTGCTGATTTAATTTATGTTTGAAGGTATTTTCTTGCAGAAAAAAAAGCTTGACAACTTGCCTTCTCTTTTACAATGCAGATTTTTTTAAACCTCCATGCCTAAATGAACCATATCTTTCATATAAACATAGCAAGCAAACACCTTAATTAACCATCCTTGATCTGGTATTTCACAGAAGGACAGAACTTAATAATTGGGATTGCACATATAAATATTATGAACTTAATGTCATAAATATTTAAAGTAGATATTTCTTTACCTAATACTCTTTTGTTTAAAAAGAAAAAAGAGGGAGAAAATTAATATTTAATGTCCTCTGCTGTACAACTTTCAGTGTCAGGACATATTTACATTGTTACATTATTATTTATTTATTAGTTAAAATATTTATGTACCACCCTTCATTATGCTGTGCTGAGCATATCATTATCAAATCACAGGGTGGTGAACAAAATGCATTAAAACAACAATTAAAATGAAATACAATGATTAAAAAAAAACACCAAAAAAGAAAATCTACCAAGCTAGGTATTAAAATAAAAAAATGCCTGGGTGTACAGATAGGTTTGATGGAAATTGTAATATTGCCCGCTTAAATCAACAAGGTAATGTAACTACTAGATAGAGTGGGAGGAAAGGGTTAATTGAACAATCCCCAGGGTGCATGTTTTGTAACCCCTCCTCCCTACTTCCAGCCTCTCTGCGGCCAGAGACCTCTCTCCCCCTCTACCTCTCCAACCTGATGGACACAAGGTCTGAGCTGGCTTCCAGCCAGTGATCTCCAATGAAGCAGACTCTTTTTTTATTTTTTATTTTTTATTGAATTTTCCAAAACAACATTTGGCTTCTGCCTCATTGTCTGACAGACATTACCAATCCTTATCCAATCTAAGTTTCTTCTATTTTCACAGAAAGAATTTCATATTTCATAGAGTTGGAAGGAGCCTACAAGGCTATCAAGTCCAACCCCCTGCTCAATGCAGGAAACTAGAGGAGGGGTCTCCCATCCAAGTAATAACCAGGCCTGACCCTGCTTAGCTTTCCACACTCAGACAAGCTGAGCCAGCGTAAGCCATAGGCCTTCCTGTCACTTTTAACACCAAAGACTCTAATCAACTTATATGCATCCTGCATATATGAATAAATGAATTGTAAATAAAACTAATAAATGTCTTTATTAGTTTTAAAGCTTGTTTGGATAATCCATTTCTTTTTAAGAGCCTTTTAGCATGATTTAGCAACCCACGTGGTAATAACCAGTTTCAATAACCAGGCTGAGCATAAGGGGGAAAACTGTGCTTCATCCTAACCAGTACAGGACCGACCCCTTTCCATATCCTCCAACAAACTTTTCAACAGGCAGTGAACCACAGTCAAGGATGGTGACAAAGGCCCTCCCCCTGGTTGCTGTCAGATGTACTTGGGCAAGTGATGGGACAACCAGGAGGCCCTGATCTGTAGAGCTCTGGGAGTAGGCAGGTTGATATGGGAGAGCACACTCCATCAGGTAGCCTGGTTCCAAATTGCTTATGGCCTTATGTGTAAACCTGGCCTGGTGATATATTGGCAGCCAGTGCAGTTCTCTAAGCAAAGGTGTAACATACTCATGGTGGGCTACCCCACTCAGCAACCCAATTGCTAAATTCTGCACTAGCTGCAGTTTCTGGACCAGTCTCAAGGGAAGCGCCACACAGAGTGCTTTGCAGTAATCCAATCTTGAGGTTATCAATGACATGGTTCACTGTGGTCAGACTATCCCAATCCAGGAACAGTCATAGCTGCCATGCCAAACAAAGCTCTTTAAGGCACTTCCACCTGAGCTTCCAGTGACAAGGTTAGTTCAAGGAGTACCTCCAAATTATGAACCTGATCTTTCAGCAGGAGTGCAACCCCATCCAGAAGAGACATGAACTTACCTGAGTGTGGCTTCCTTTTGGAGGAGAGAAAACTGTAGATGTATTGTGTTTCTACAACATTTTGATTTATTTACAGATAAGCAAAGTTGAACTTAGTGGGAGAGAAACAGCACAGCACTCCTACAAACAGCAAATCCACTGTCCTGCATCAGATCACCAGAGAAGCAGCCAAGCACCCCCAAAGCTGCCTTTCTTCCTTTTTCAACTCTCAACTGAACTCTCTCTGCTTCTATTATTGTTCCCAAACTGGTGTTTCTTCAGATGCAGGGTGCTTCCAGACAGAGACAAGTTTTCTTTTTTTTAATATGCCATCACCCTGCCTAATTCACAGAATTTTATGGGAGGTCCAGACAATGTAATCTCCCACTTGTAACCCTCCTGTGTTTTCCCACCATTTCTTCCATTATTTTCTTACCATGGAAAATCCATTAAGGTAGAAAAGACAGAACTACTTCACAATGGTTTCTGATTGTTAGTGCTTGGACCCCTTCATCTGGAAACACCCACAGACTTCAGATCAGCCCAGATCTCCAGATAATTTTTTGGTCTGGGGTGGTGGTACACCCCTACACATGAGCAGCTGCGTGCAGATAGGGTCTTCAGATGATTAGGATACCTGAAAGCACATGTGTCCTGGTCAGGTGGCCCCTCTATGCATAAGCAGCTGCTCACGTGTGCAGGTTCCTTTTCAGATGTCCATGTTCAGCATGTAGACATTGAGGGCAGGGCTAGCCCAGGGATGGGATGTTGGGGGCAGGGCAAGGCCTGTGGCTCACGCTGGCTCAGCTTGTCTGAGCGTGGAAAGCCAAGCGGGGTCAGGCCTGGTCATTACTTGGATGGGAGACCCCCCTCTTCTAGTTTCCTTCATTGAGCAGGGGGTTGGACTCGATGGCCTTGTAGGCCCCTTCTGACTCTATGATCTATGAATCTTCTACTCCTGCTTCAATACATGAATCCCTTACATGTGAGTAATGTGTGAATAAGGCATCTGCCTCTTCCAGTTCAAACTACAAACCTGCCTACAGCGGTCTTCCCCTTGTCACCTTCTAGCTCTGGAGAGTGTCGCATTCTAAGGGCTGGATTCCAATCCACCAGAAAAAAAAATATCCCCCACTTATTACGGGTCATTAAGCTTCTTTCTTTGGTCAAATCCTGAGCTCCCATCAGGTGATGGTTTTAAGGCAAAACCATAGAGCAAATATAGACAAGTAGCTCATCAATTAGTAGGGTTTTCTACCATGTGGTTGTTAGAATTACTGCAAGCTGTTAAGGTTAGGATCTTTGGCTCCAGTGGAGGCTGGTGACTCTAATATCATCTGGGCTGCATACCCACTCTGGGTTTCATGCCAAACTTTTAAGGAGCTATCCATGGTGCTGAACCAATGGTCCAGCACAATGGATAACCCCTTTAAAGTTCAGAATAAAATCCAGAGTGGATATGCAGCCCTGCTGACACAGGAGTCACCAGCCTCCACTGGCTCCCCCTATTACATCTGCAGAGGGCTTGTGTTTCCTAAAATTCCAGCTGTGCTGAGCATATCAGAGAGTGGGGACTGGGAAGCACATGGATACACTTACTTTTGTGTACCTCCAAAGGGGCCTGGATCTCTATGTTTCCCTTTCCCCCCCACTCAGCAAGGGAGCCTGGTGACTCTTATTTCGGTGGGGCTCCTTTTCCATGGCAGGTTTTTCAGCTTCATGGGAGCTATCCATGGTGCTGAACTCCAACCCCAAAATAGGTTCACCACCATGGATAGCTCCTATGAAGCTCCAAATAAAAGCTGCAAGACCTGCCATGCAAAAGAAGCCCCGCCGAAGTAGGAGTCAGTCGGCGCCAGCCTCCCCTGCCACTCAGACTGGGGAAGTGATGCTTAGTGGTCCCCAGTCCATCTTCCCAATGGGAAAAATTGGGGAGGACACTGATGGTGTTATATATCCTGATCATAGATATATGGGGCCTTAGGGTAAGCGCTCTTCCTTTGGTTCAGCAACCAAAGGAAGAGCGCAAAAGGTTTGTAGTTTATTTGACAAGGCTGTTCTGATCCTATGTGAAGAGTGGCATTGTTACTATATTTACATAAATGCAGTTAAAGTGCCTTCCCTTATTATATGGTTCTTGGACAGTCACCCAGAGAACAGCAGATTGCCTGTAATCATAACAATCAACTCACATGTGAGAGCTCCTTGTTATGCATAGTGGAAAGGTAGTAGCTGTTGCTGGTGTCAGCAGAAGCAGGTTGACAGACACTAGAAGTGTTGAAGGTCAATGGAAAATGGAACTGTAGACTGGAGTGCCAGAAAAGATAAAACCGCAAACAAGTGAGGTATATCAGAGCTGAGAGAAGTTACGGCTCCTCTTATTAAATCTGCAGAATTGCTGCTGCTCTGCATCCCAACACTGTTGATGTCTGTTGCTTTTCAGTGCCTGAGTAAAGGCAGGCAATGGAGGCCACAGAGTTTGCAACTGAAGGACCGAGATGGTCTTATGTCATGTGAAGAGGAGTGAAATGAAGAAAGAGCCATCTCCACACAATACCTTGTGGGGCTGGGGACAGGAATTCAGCCGCAGTTGCCAAATGGTTCTTTCTTCAAGCAGTGTGCTGTAGTTTAAAGTATTTTTGCTATCTGAATAGAGGAGAGCTAATTTTTACACACTGACTGGGTTCACACAACACGATAAGCCATGGTGGCTTATAAGCCATGTTTGTTTCAGAGTGGCTTGTCCTGGTGTCTGAACCCAGCAGCATGGGTTCAACCACTCTGGCTGGGTTCAGACAACACGACAAGCCACTCTGAAACAAACATGGCTTATAAGCCACTGTGGTTTATCGTGTTGTGTGAACCCGGTCACAGACCCCAGGTTTGCATGATCACAGAAAGAAAGTAAGCCACGGCGGCTTATTTTCCCTCCCCGCACATGCTGGTTGCGAGCTGCCTAATTAGCATAATTACCATCACTGGGCACGGGTTGTCATGACGTCTGAAACCAGAGAGGCTGGGTAGCTGGAGTGGTTTACAAGCCATGCTGAAACCCAAGAACAAGCCATGGGTCTCAGGGTGCTTTGTAAACCACCCTGGCCAGACACCCTTGCCGGCTTTGGATGTTGTGACAACCCGCACCAGGTGAGGGCAATCATGCTAATTAGGCAGCTCATGACTGGCACACGCGGGGAGGGAAAATAAGCCGACTGTGGCTTATTTTCCATCCGGGATTGTGCGAACCTGCCCAGAAACACAGAGACCTCATTTGCATGACATGAGAATCCACGGTGGGTTTGTTGTGGCCCTTGTTTGTTTCTGGGTGGCTTCTCGTGACATCTGAACCTGGTGTGGTCTCCTCACCATGGTCTGTTAACAAACCATGTTAACCAGCCTGAGAACCCGTGGCTTGTTGCTGGGTTGTTCAGGGTGACTTGTTTTCAGAATGGCTTGTCATGACATGCGAACCCGGCAGAGTGGCTTATGCTTGCTCTGTAGGAAAGATCTACAACAGAGCCGCCTGGTGAAAGTGGCGAAAAACTTGGTCGCCCCTTGCGGTATTGCCAGTGCCATCTCCTGCCATCCTCCCTCATTATTTTTTCTCACCCTTGAGGAGACTTGTGCAAACTTGCGCTGGACTAGATGGGCCCTTAATGGCTCTTCTTATGTTCTCATCTGAATGTGTGAAGCCCCTCCAGAGAAATAGGTTGTGTTTTAAGGTGATGTGAGGTAGGTTGAAATCTCTCTCTCTCTCTCTCTCTCTCTCTCTCTCTCTGTGTGTGTGTGTCTATGGCTGAGTGAAAATTCCACCCAAAATTCTCTACTCTATTTGTGGGTGGCGAAATGGGAAGCATTTCACCCAATATTCTCACAGGGAGATTCTCCAATAATTTAGAGGTGGGTCTAAAAAAAATATCTCAGAATATTTATCAGAAAACGTCCCGTCTCCCCAGGAAATCTATACCAAGCTAAAAGGAAAGTTTTATTCAAAGTGGCTGCAAGATATTTGTTTCTTTTTGTTTGGGGGTATTTATACTCTGCTTACTAACTGCCATTCTCAAGGCAGCTAAGAATATATTTAAAATACAATAAAGTACACATGAGTTACTAGGACAGGTCAATGGTGTCATGTAAGTGTCCTCACAGTCCTGAGATGTTCCAACGGAAACTGCTTCTGAATCTCTGGGCCACAGCAAGTTTCCATAGGAATGAACCCCATCCCAAAGATGGCTGCCAGTCTCAAGAGCAGCCTGATGCTAGTCCTCACAGAGTGGCGCTTTCTCATCTTCACCCAGGCTGCTGTTGTCTCTCACGGTTTCTGGCTCCTGGCAGCAGATGCAAGAGGCACTGTAGAAGCAAAGGTGGTGGTTGTAAACTGCTCTGGGAGACTTTTGATTGAAAAGCGGGATATAAATGCTTTGAATGAATGAATTCCTATCCCCAACTATTCTCAGAAGTTGCAAAAGCCACCTTGCTTCTAAATGGCCGCACAGCTATTATTTTCTTTTTCAAGACAGACAAAAGAATTCACCGCTTCACACATTACATTATTAATTTTCAAGAATTCTCTACCACTATCCACAAGCTGCTGTGTTGGCGGCCACTGGCTTTAGATGACTTACAGTGGAATCCTATGCACATTTACTCAGAAGTAAGCTGCACGATGGGACTTACTCCTATGGAAATGTGTCTAGGATTGCAGCCTTAGTGGATTAGGCAAATTAATAGAGGGTAGATCTATCCGTGCTAGGGGTCCAGAATGTCTTTCAGCCCGAGGGCCGATTTTGGAGAAGCTTTTGGGGGCCAGATTCTAGTGGTGGCCGGGTCAAAGGCAAAAGGGGCAGGACCAAAATACCAAAAATACCAGCATATTTTGGCTTAATGCTGTTACTTACAGTTGTTGTTGTTGTTGTTGTTGTTGTTATTTTCATTTCTATAACCGCCCCATAGCTAGGGGTGTTCACGTACCTGCCACCCCGTCCCGCCTCTCCTCTCCACGCTGCCCCCCTGCCGCTCGATTCTCAGCGGCGCAGAGCAATTCTTCGCGCCGCTCGAGCTGCCCGCGCCCGCCGCGACAGTCCCGTCGTGGCCGTCGCGGGTGGCTTGCTGTGGAGAGGCTAGCGGGGACCAGAACCCAGTAAGGCCCGCTTGCCTCAGATGGGCGTGAGTGGGGCCAATTTGGGCCCGCAATGCCTGCTCGAGGCGAGCGGTTACATCCCTACCATAGCCAAAGCTCTCTGGGTGGTTCACAACAATGCACAATACAGTAAAAATAGCATAAACCAGCATAAAAACAACATACGGCGCCATCCAATGTGGCTGCCCGTAACCCTCTGAACTCGGAGGATTGCAGGCATGCAGTCGAGCGTGGGGGGAGTGTGGAGGCAAGGATTGCAAAATACATAGGCAGCTGATTTTGGACCTCTATGTCTTTTGCCCCTTCTTGTGAAGAGGAGGGGCTGAGGCACTGCCTGGCTTCTTCGTGGGAGGGGGTGGTCCCTCGCTCCTCCCCTCCCCTCCCCTCCCCTCCCCATCCACCCAGTGCCTGCTCCAAAGATGGTCTTCTGTCTTCAGAGCTGCAGCCGGTGTGGAAGGAGGGCCCTCTGAAGGCGGAATCCCTGCTGTGACCTGGGGGGCGCTTTTACGGGGTCGGAGCAGGACACTCTGTCTTTTCTTGTGAACAGCCAGACAGAGTCTACCGGCCACAGGATTGCACCCATAATTATCTTTTCAATGTACAATATCTAAGAAGTAACTAAGACTTAAGAGAAGCATTCCAGCCTTTTAGAATGGGAGGAAAAAACCTGCACAAACCCAGGAAACCACAGATGATTGGCGGTTGGGGGAAAGGGGGTGGTGTCAAAGGAAGGGGGCATGTCTGTCTGGGGAACCCTGTAGGAGCCAGAATGGGATCCCAGCAGGACAAGATTTGGCCCCTGGGACCTCAGGTTCTGCACAGCTGAACTTTACCCATTAGTCATGATAAGTGAATGGAATCTGCATGTTCGGAGTCAGTATGCCGCTGAACACCGGCTTCTGGAGAGAAATAATAGGAGAAGCCCATTTGTCTTCATGTCCTGCTTTGGGGCTACTCAGGCATCTGGTTGGCCATTGCGGGCCGGGAATCAGGTTGCTGGATAAGATTGCTTAGCTCAAACTTCCTTCGGTATCTCAAAAGGCACCTCTATTTTGATCTTATGCAAATGTATTTAAACTGAATCAATGATTTAACTAAGTCTTCTCTAAAATGTTCAATTATATGTTGAAATCTCAGTCTCAGAATGTGATGGACATACACCCGCCTCCAAGTGGTGACAACTTTGGAGGAAGTCACTGCTCTGCTTTCTTCGCTTGTGTCAGGAACTGCTGAAGCTAGAACCGGGTACCGATGGCATTGTGCACTGCTGCTCTGTGTCATAGTAAGCCATCAAGGGTGAGGCTGGGGTGGGTATCTGTCTTGGTAGTGAAGGCATCCCAGTTTCTAGAAGGGCTCCACCCATTTACTCTCCCAAACAGGAAGTATTATAAAGGCTTCCTCTTCAAGTTGGGCCTTTGCCTGGATATCTTCCCTGGCTTGACCTCTTGGCTCTGACCCAACTCATGGCTCCCATTCAATGGCTTCCTACGGCTCAGTTCTTACCACTTGTTGGAAATAGCTATGAGGGATAGCGAAACATCCAGAAACAAGGTGGACACTTAATAGAGAAATCCATCGACCTTGGGAAATTTTTCCTAGTCTTATTTTGGCTTCCCTTGACATTCCTCAGATGTTTTCTTCCTGAAGGGGCACCCCCAAATTCACTTCACATGTGCAAAACGTTGGCAGCAGCTTTAATCAAGGCCAGCCCCTATGGCCCATTGCAAAACTGTGCAAACAGCTGAACGCTGCAACGTAAAGTGAACTGAAAGGACGCATATCCCACAGACTCAATTCCCCTCTCCTTTGTCAAATAAAAGTCCTCTGTCATATTATTAAACAAATCATAATTCCACAGGGCTTGTCAGACTTCCAAGGTTGGACCTCTGCAACTGCCTGAGAATTATAACAGCCCTGTGATATTCTCACTACATTTCACAAGAGGTCTGATGTGTCTGAAACCTGACAGCTGTCAGGGTCTTATTGCACCAAGCAGGACAGATCATTAATAACTGCAGCTTTATTATTCTACCTTCTTCTCTACAGGCTCATATTGTCTTCCATCTTTTTTATTGCTCCACTCAAGAGCATCAAGAAAATAAACAAAGCTGGAACAAATGAATCCAATGGAAAAACATATTAAAATACATCCATACATTATTTTATAGACATGCACAGTGGTGATCTCATGTATGCTGTCCTTGGTTAAATGTCCATGCTCTCCGTACAGGGGTTCTAGTTAGATTTAAGGAGCCATAACAACACTCTCTCCAGTCTCCGACTCTGGCTAGCCCATCAGGGAATACGGGTCATGTCAATTACTTTCAGTCATTTCACTGTGCCCATTCATGGATGAAACTTCCTGGGATTCTGCAAGTATTTATAATCTATCCAAAGAGACTGTAAGTGAGAATAAAATGCTTATAAACACTACAGATTGAGCTCAATCCCACTGGTGCTAGAAAGGCTCCATTTGTGACCTCCAGATTACTATAATTAAATGTAGCAATTTCAAAGGACAGTTAGAGTGGGGGAGTTGGAATTCACTGAGAAATTTGAGTACCGTATTTTTCCGTCTATAAGACGCCCCCATGTATAAGACGCCCCCCACTGGGCAGTTTCGCAACCGCACGGTTCTCTCCTTGGCTTACTTCCGTGTATAAGACGACCCTCAATTTTTAGTCTAAAAATTTTAGGAAAAAGTATAGTCTTATACATGGAAAAATACTGTATGTTTCTCAGGGCTTCAGTAAAGATCATGGGAATTTCACTCACTACTACAAAAAGTGAATCACCTCCCATTTTGCTACATGTCCTGTTGTATTCATGACGTGTTTTCTAATAACTGGTGAGGAAGGATCGGTGTTAGTTCCAGGTTTCTGGGGGCCCATGGGCAAGACACCCTCAGTGCCCCCCCCTCAGTGAATCTACCTTCTCAGCACCATTGTCACCAGCTGCTGCTGCTGCGCCTCCTCTTTCTCGTCATTGCTACCACTTGCTTGCTTGACAGGCAGAGAGCCAGTGAGCAAGTAGCCAGTGGCATCTCTTCCTCCTCTTCCTCCTCACCACCACCACCACCATTATCTGGGCCAGAGCAAGAGGTGGGTGAACAAGCAAGTTGCCATGGTGAAGAGGAGGAGCAAATCCTGGGAGCTCTTGTGAGTGGGCCCCTGCTGGGTTGTGGGCCCCTGGCAGCTGCCCAACCATAGCTACCCTTGACACTGGCCCTGGGAAGGATCATGCCCTATGTAAATATTTTCAGACAGAAGTCACATGAAAATAAACTTAGCAGGTGTGCTCTTCTGGAGCCGGCTTTGGCATTGTTGCTAATCATGAAGCTCAAATAACCTTCTGGTAGTCCTCTAAGCATGGCTGCCACGCAATTCAATTTTTGTCCAATAAGGTTTGAAATGACTGAGTTTGCCCAGTAGCAGCACTTAGTGGATTTGCACCCCGTATGTACAGAACTGTTTTAGGATGCACACATGCAGCCAACTCTTTGTGTTATGTCACCTTGAACACAATAAAACCTCATTTATCTAGATCTCCTCAATATGGATCCTTTTTTTGGGGGGGGGAAGGTACATATTTTACATCCCCACTGCTCTATACCTATATGCTTTATGTGCCTATTTATTTTGGATGCCTCTCTGTCGCATACAGATTTCGTATCATTCCTGGAGACTGGATATAAATGAGGCTGCCTTTTATTTGAAAGGAAAATAGAAAGGATTGAATAAAGAAACCACACACACACAGCAAAAAATATTCTCCATACTGAAGAGCAAGTTTTATTCATTATTGCTACATCAATTTTTAAAAATGCTTTATGGATCTTACCACATTTATCTTCACAGGTAGGCAGAGAGAAAGCAACTTGTCCAAGGCTACCGGATGATCTTCATGGATGAGGAGGCATTTGAGCCACATACAAATGCAGCATGCAATTCCTGGCAGCATGTCGCCTGCAAGTTGTAACATGAGTTTGCTTTAGTACCAGCAGGTGTTTATTTTTTAAATTTTTTAAAGAGACTTCAGTGTGGTCCTGAAAATTGGTAATATAAATGTATTTATTTATTTCAATTTATGAGTCATCCTGTATCTGAAGCCCTCAGGGTAACATACATATTAAAAACAAATACAATAAAACCAATGATGAAACACATTACTAAAAAACAGCAAGAATGATTCAAAATAATTTTTAAAGGAGAGATAAATATCAAGCAGCTAAAACATGGAAAAGGATAATTCTAAAAGACAGTTTTAAACATTTCATTAAAAACAGAACAAGCAGCAATTAAAAAAAAAGTTTTTTAAAGGCCTGGAAGAATAGAAGTGTCTTTACCTGGCACTAAAAAGTCAATGCTTTTTAAGTGGGTGCTAGGCGACCACTAGGGAGGGCATTACACAGTGTGGGAGCCACCACAGAAAAGGCCTGCTCACTAATAGCCATCTATTTGAATCTCAGTATGTGGGGGCACTCAGAGCAGGGTTTCAGATTATGATCTCAGAGCATGGGCAGGAACGTATGGAATATACCTGCATGTTAGTCAGTTCTGGAACTTTCAAAATATTCAACCCTGTCCATCTCCCTAGAATGATGAAAAACCAAAGCCAAGCATTGACTTTAGCATTCATCAGGTGGACTGAATCAAGAGGAATTAGGTCCCAGGTCAGCTCAGCAGTGAGATTTCTGGAAGGACTACTTTGTGACTGGGATCAGATGTGCATGGAGGAAGAAATTCCCAGCCCCAAAAGTGGTCTTATAAAATCTTAGGATTCCACACAAGGCACTGGCCCCTAGAAGTCACTGGCTATGCCAAAGTAGCCCAGCCTGTTCACTGGCAGAGACTCCACATTAACTTATCTAAGGTAAACTTCTGCCAGCACCTTCCAATTTATAGAGCTTGACTGTGCAGATGAAGGCCAGAATTTGGGGTGAGATACATTACCCTGAAATTCACCCAGATCAGAACACATTAAGTATTTGAACCATATTATTATTTATTACTGTCCCCATATATCTCATGTCTCTCCACAGACAACCAGGAAGTCATTCAACACTCAGTACCACGCAGACTGCAAACAAAGCCTACAGTGCCAGCAGGTGCTTGGCCAGTTGCTCCACTTTGAGGCTGCCACCTAGGTATTTGTTTTTGCAAGGCTCCCATGGCAGCATAAGTGTGGACCGAGAAGAGTGACATAATTTTAGTGTTTGTGCCATGGCTGTGTGTCACTTGGTGCCTTCAATGCATTGGAAATGTGGGGGGCATTATCAGTGTTTAATATTGATTGGTGGGTGGTTACGGAGTTGCTATGGATGCTGTAGGAGTCTATGTCAGTATTGCTACATATTCTTGTGCTCCCCACTTTGATACCAGGAGTGCATAAGATCGCAGTTACACTACGCTGACATTATTTACTTACTGTAAGTATCTACATGCTACCTTTCAGGGCAGAGGCCACCCAAGGCAGCTTACAACAGGTAATTAGCTTCATACACATCGCAGGAATGTTATGCTTCCAAAATGACTTACAGTAGAATCCACTTGCAATGTTTCTGGTCTAGGCACCCAGTGATCTTTCTTTACCCATCCACCTGTGATCCATTCTGCCATGCCTATCCACCAATGTTGTTCCAACTTCCAAGCTCTTATGCCTTCCCCCTTCCTGGCTTCACCTCCCTCCTTGGATGGTCTGATGCCTCAGTCAGTCCGTGAAACTTTGAACTACTAATGGAAAGATTTTGGAAGTTGACCAGCACTCCCTTTCAGGTATGGCATAGACCAGGGCTCTCCAACCTTGGGTCCCCAGATGTTGTTGGCCTACAGCTCCCAGCATACCTACCCAGCCAGCATGGCTAATAGCAAGGGATTCTGGGAGCTGTAATCCAGCAACATCTGGGGACCCAAGGTTGGAGAGCCCTGGCATAGACCATCTTGACCTTCTGTTCTCCAAAGTTCTTCACATCTGCATGGCCAGCAGTAATATTGCAAGTCATGGAGCTGGATCTAAACACAATGGGATGTGTGTGTCTGCTGCCTCCTCTCCCTCTGGTGGCCTCAGCAATGGTAGTTAGAAGGAGAAGGGCTTGAGCATAGTGGCTGCCAGTGTGGCAGAACCACAGGCACAGGCTTGCCTGTGTGAGTATCTGTATCATAATTTCCTCAACCCCAACAACAGTGAAACAGTTGAACTGGGATTTAACATGTGCTATCTGTTGTAATAAAAAGCTCTCTCTTTGTTCCTTTAAGACCATGACCATTGCAATGTATTGTGTGTTACCATTGTATAGACTGCTGCTTCTGAAGATGCTGTACTTTTCCCTTTTTGTGGATCCCTTTCAATACTATCTATCCCGAATGCTGGTATGAAAAATTGTGCATATAACCACAGGAGAGTAGTCTGTTAAACGTGTCTGCAGTTTTCAAGTTTCAGACACTTTCCTTTTGAAACACACAAGGCTATTCTTTACGAAGTCTGAAGTCACAATCAACGGTGACACAGTGTATTCGGTTAACTCTTTCTCTGGGAAGTAAAGGGGAGCGTCAGATGTGTCTGTGGGGCTTTGTATGCATTGAGCTCTGCAACATGGGATTTTTTTGTTTTAAAAGCGAAAACCTTGCTTTAGGGGAGGTCATTTAGAGAAGGGATGCAGTGGGTTGAAGGGGTGCATAACCTTTTCCTGCTCATCACTTCTCTGCACTGATCCCCCACCTACTCCCCTGATGGGGTTCTAATTGTGGGTTTATCTTTGAAAACATTTGTTTGGAACACTGCAGAGGGGGAAAACAGGGAGGGAGAATAATTCACAGTGGTGAAGCAGGAGGCTCAGAAAAGGTTATGTCTTTCATGTATCCACTGCTGCTGCTTCTTTCTATTTTGTGATAAATCAGCCCATCCTGAAGCAGTGTTCTCTTTGGAGAGAAGGAGAGAGCGAGAGCGAGAAA
Organism: Shinisaurus crocodilurus; assembly: GCA_021292165.1. NCBI lineage: Eukaryota > Metazoa > Chordata > Lepidosauria > Squamata > Shinisauridae > Shinisaurus > Shinisaurus crocodilurus. Next base: position 276,771,151 of record CM037876.1, read on the forward strand.
GAGAGAGAGAGAGAGAGAGAGAGCGAGCATCAGGATTACTTGATATGCCTATGCACATTTAATTAATCCTGAAAGGTAACATCCAGTGAAAAGCAGCCTATATGATAGATCTTGCTGCCCTATTCTAGAAGTTAATGAAAATATAGATGGGCACCACTTTACTGAAATTCCTTATTTTTTCCTGATAATTAGCATGATCTATAGGCTGTTCTGTCTCCATCAAAACAAACCATAGTCCCCCACCCCCAACTACATCTCAGCATCCCACGAAAGGTGTTTCTTTAATTTTCCTTTGCTGTTCACAGTTACTTCACTTTGTCAGGATAAACCTCTCTCAGTCTCTACATTTTTCCTTGTCATTTGCAAGGTAATAGCGCCACAGTCCACCCCCTTCCCCCTTTTTTCTTTCCCTTTCTTCTCTGCTCTGCACTCTGATCTTTGAAGAGGATTGTACAAGGTGTGTTATCTTTGTGGACTTCAAACACCCGATGCTCCTTGGGAGGATCTGAGCTGCTTGATCTCATTCTACTCATCACTCCCCTTCCCTCTTTGTGCTTTCCATTTCCTTTTTTCTAATATAGTTAACAACATCCTATTTTCCAGATCTTTTGTTCCTCAGTTAATCCTATTCTCTTATTTATCTTATATTCTTATTTAACCCCACAGGTGCCTCCCAGTGTGTGTGTGTGTGTATTGCTAGGATACATAGTCATAGCTTAGCCTCCCCAAACCTTAAATTCTTATCAAAACAGAACTAAAATGAAATTCCCACAGATCCCTAATCCCTTCAGATGTTTTGGAGTACAACTCTCAGCATTCCTGACCATTGGGCATGCTGGCTGGGGCTGATGGGAACTGAAGTCAAAAACAGCTGGAGGGCAGCAGGTTGGGGAAGGCTGTCGTAGCTTTTCTAAAGCTGCAGTCATATATACACTTACCTTGGAGTAAGTCTAATTGAATTAAATCAGGCTTACTTCTGAGTAGTCATGTTAATAGGATTGTACTGCAACTAACCCCTTCATTTTCACCATTCTTTAAATCAGGGAAAGGCAGCTTATGGCCATTCAGATGTTTTGGCCTACAACTTCCATCATCCCCCACCTGGCTAGGGCTTATGGAAATTGTAGGCCAAAACATCTGAAGTGCCACCATTTGCCTACCCGTAAGAGCCTAAAAATGAAATATAGTAACCATTACTATCTGTCTGGCTTGTCAGCTTGCTCATCATATATTAACAGAGTGATCCTATGGCTCCTAGACAGTGTCTAGAGGACCATAGGATTGTTCGGATTCCCAGCTCTAAGGTCAGAAAACAGCTCCAACCTCGGAGCTGGGGATCTGCACTCAGAGCACACCCACCCACACACCCCACAGCCAGTGCAGAAAGATTCATGCTGGCTGCTTCTCCAAGGTCATAAGAGAGACCACAGACAAGGGTTTAGGGGGTGTTCTGATAGGTGGGGAGGGAAGCAGATAGGCACCACCAAGATATGGTGTACCCTGGTGGCCCCTCAGCCTCTTTCCCTCCCACTCCAAAGTGTTAGACAGCTGAAATTGGCCATCTGGCTGCTTTGCAGAGTGAGAGGAGCACGGAGGTGACCTTCGCCTCCTCGCTCCTCTCGCTCTGCATAGGATGCCTGTAATCCTCCAAGTTCGGCGAGTTACAGGCATCGCCTGATAGGCCTGCACCCTAAATTCTAGAATATGTTAACAAGCGTATATATTTCCAACATAGTTGGTAATATTACTGGTTGGCCACCTATGAAGCCTTTGTAAGCAACTTGTTCATGCTGACTATAGATGGGCATATCTGTCAGTTTCGGTTTCTCCCACATTCATTTTTTTAATATCTCAAGTTCTTGTTGTCCCAAATATGGAGAACTTTGCAGATTTTGGTAAATTCTTATCAAAACAGAACTAAAATGAAATTCCCACAGATCCCTAATCCTGACCTCATATTTAGGAACAGAGGAAGCTACCTTATACTAAGTCAGACTAGAATAATAGAATCATAGAAAAGTAGAGTTGGAAGGGGCCTACCAGGCCATCGAGTCCACCACCCCCGCTCAATGCAGGAATCCAGGTCAAAGTATCCCTGACAGATGGCTGTCCAGCTGCACCTTGAATGCCTCCAGAGTGGGAGAGCTCACCACCTCCCTAGGTAGTTGGTTCCATTGTCTTATTGCTCTGACAGTCAAGAATTTTTTTCCTGATGTTTAGGTGGAATCTGGGTTCCTGTAACTTGAGCCCATTATTCCGTGTCCTGCAAACTGGGATGATCGAGAAGAGATCCTGGCCCTCCTCTGTGTGACAACCCTTCAAGTACTAGAAGAGTGCTGTCATATTTCCCCTCAGTCTCCTTTTCTGAAGGCTAAACATGCCCAGTACTTTCAGTCATAGGGCCTTGTTTCCAGTCCCTTAATCATCTTTGTTGCCCTCCTCTGAACCCTTTCCAGTTCGTCTACATCCTTCTTAAAGTGTGGTGCCCAGAACTGGATGCAGTACTCAAGATGGGGCCTAACCAGTGCTGAGTAAAGGGGAATTATCACTTCACACGATTTGGAAGCTATACTTCTATTAATGCAGCCCAAAATAGCATTTGCCTTCTTTGCAGCCACCTCGCATTGCTGGCTCATAGTCAGTTTGTGATCTACCACAATTCCAAGATCCTTCTCACTTGTGGTATTGTTGAGCCAAGTGTCCCCCATTCTGTAACTCTGTATTTGGTTTCCTTTCCCTAGGTGTAGCACTTGGCATTTATCCCTATTAAATTTCATTCTGTTGTTTTCAGCCCAGCGCTCCAGCCTACTTTACAGATGTCAGAGAAATATGCAACAGACTCAAATGAGTCCAGATTTCTATGAATCTGACCCACGGATTCTGCAGCAGATCGGCTTTCCCTGAGTTGCATGGATTCTGCGGACTTGTGGACCGGTCTTTTTTTACTTTTTGTAATTTTACAAAAAATTAGTTGTAGAAAAATATGAAAAATAAAGAAACACTGTCCAAAAATGCGCACCCCCCCAGACTAAAGTGTGAAAATGCACATTTTTGTGGGATTTGTACATTTATGCTAATACTTATGAACACGTTTGCGCAAAATCTGATTCCATCAATGGGCAGACAACAGAACAAAAGGTGCCTGAAAATCTGCAAAAATGCAGATGAAATGGATTTAACTAAGTCTGCACATCCCTAGCACTGTTTGTCTATCTAGCTGAGTATTGTCTACTCATGTGTTACCTGATTTCAACTGGAGATTTCAAAGAATGAATTTGGAACCTTTTGCATGAAAACCATGTGCTACACATGGCACGGTTGTAACATTTAAAGATCCGCATTGACAGGGTCATATGCACAGGTCCTTATCAACCAGTGCTGGGAGCCAGTGTGGGGTATTGGTTTGAGTGTTGGACTGGGACTCAGGAGATCTGGGTTCTAGTCCCCACCCAAGGTGGCTTACACAGTCCTTCTCTCCACTTTATCCTCACAACAACCGTGTAAGGTAGGTTAGGCTGAGAGTCAGTGACTGGCCCAAAGTCACCCAGTGAGCTTCATGGCTGAGTGGGGACTAGAACCCAGATCTCTTGAGTCCCAGTCCAACATTTTAACCACTACACTGCACTGGCTCTCATTTGAACCCGTTTCAGATTACTCTGACATCCCTAAGTGCCACTCATGGTGGTTGTGGGCCTAGAAACATTACAGCAGTGCCATGGAAGGAACCCATTAAAAACCTGCTTCCATAGCAGAACTGTAATATCTAAAGGATACTTCAACCAGATGATTCCTAATGCATTTACTTTTATGCAGCATCTACCCAATTATCCTAATACCTTTCACCATAATGTCATTAAGGTGGGACTGACAGTATAACTCTCCTACTGTATTATGAGGACTTCCTTCAGGTTTATTTTTTGTATGATATAAAATTTCATGGAACTTTCCTGGTGGTGGCACTAAAACTTAAGATTTATCTGCCCAGTAATGCTTGGCACTGGCAGACAACCTTGCCATGGGACTTTGGATGCAGAGTGAAATCTTTTTTGTTTACCATTTACATTCTTGAAATTTAAAAAGTTATTTTTTTCATTGCTGTTAGCTTTCCATGCTTTTATTAAGTACTGTGCATATTATTTTAGCTGTCAAATGCTTGTGGTTCTTTTTTAAATTTCCTAATTGTGCATCACCTTAAGTGCCTTTTTAAGAAGAAAGGTGATGCTAAAACTTTAAAATATATAATGTGACGGTGTGATGTAATGGTTAGAGTATTGGGCTAGGGCTGGGGAGACCCAATTCAAATCCCTACTCAAACCCTCAGGATGAGAGGGTAAGCAGGGCCCTGCTGGAAATCTACTTATTTTTTTCCCCTCCTCATCCCCTTTCCGTGTGTGCTGTGTCTTTTATAGATTGTAAGCCTGTGGGCAGAGACTGTCTTGTTTACTGATCCATTGTAAGCTGCTCCAGGAGCCTTTTTTTTGGCTGAGGAGTGGGATAAAAATACTTTAAATAAATAAGAGAAGCTCACTGGGTGACCCTGGGCAAGTCACACTCTTTCATCCTAACCTACCTCACACAGTTGTTGTAAGGATAAAATGGGGAAGGGGAGAGAACCATGTATGGCACATCATTGAGCTTCTTGGAGGAAAATCAGGACATGATTTTAATAAAATAATTGTGACATGGCTCTGGAATGACTTTCTGTTTCTACTATTCTCACCTTTGCCATTTTAAGGAGCAGGAAGCAGGAACAAGACTGCTTATCAGACTACTTTAATTTGTACCCCACCCCCACAGCAACCATTAGAGGCCCTTATTCTGTCATCCAGCCCCAACTCCATAGAATGTTACAAATGGCAAGCCAATTGAATTTGTTATACTTGCCCCCAAAGACATGTGTTTAAAGTTTGCCTTCAGCTTACAGAGGTTAAAGAATTACATTGTGGCTTATTCTTAGCTAGCAGGATGGACAACAACTCAGTCAATCAGTCTGACATGTCCTCTTCCCCTGGAATAGAATCCCCGGATTAGCCCTTGAGGCCTTTCCGGCTACACTGGCCATATGGACAGCAACCCATTGGGCCAGATTAGATAGCATTAAAGGCCAGTTTGCCCAGGTCCATCTTTCTTTTGCTGCTGTGTTATGTGAAATGTCTTTCTTGGCCACTGATGGTTCGCTCATATAAAGGAAAAACAAATTTGGCTCGTTCTTTCCAAATGATCCTCTTCTAAACAAAGTTGCCGTGGGCCTTTACAAAGTCGGGACCAAGTGGCACGCTCCCTGAAATGATCAGTAAACATGCATTTTCTTGGGCACTCTGCGAAGTAATATTTTATGAGAGCGTGCACTGACAAACTCTGCCTGGCCAAAATACAAACCCAGCCTAATGGCTGGCTGTCACATGCCAGAATAATGTACATCCCCCCCCCCCCACACACACATAACAAATCAAACAGCTCCGTTTTCTCCCTTAGGCAACCTTTCTTTATTACTGTCTACAGCTGTCTGCTGAGCCAACTTTTCAGTTTGGTACAATGACCCAGTGGTATACTACTGTAAATTCCCCAAGCTTATTCACTCTGTCTTCAGAACAGCGGATGTTGGTGGAAGAAGGGGCTTGATTTTTATTGTAACGATAAATTCTTGTGAGAGGACCCCAAGTCCTTTGATAGCAGCATTGTAGGACAGAATAAGGGCCCATAAGCTGAGGATAACAAAACGTACATGAGAGCAGAATCTGACAGGGAACGCAAGAGATGTGTCAGCCTGACGGAACAGCGCCAAGAAGGCAGATTATGAGCATCCTCATACATAAATGTGCTTCATTCCTGGGAAACCATGATTCTCAGCATGGAATGCAGGCCTCCCTCAGGTGACACAAATGCTATATGCTAGATTAAGTTGTAAACTCCTTGGCTTTTTTTCTTTCTTTGTAGCTGAAACAGATTGCTTATTATTTGCCATTCTAGGTCAGGAATGGTGTGTGTTTACCAGAGAAATGGAAGGCGTTTGCTGCTAATGTCTCCCTGAAAACAGCAGAGCTTCTTTCTTAGGGAGTAGGAGATACTTTTGATTCAAGCCAGCTATGGAGTCAGGTCATAGAGGTGTAGCTCAGTGGCATGAGCCCAAGCATAGAAAGGCAGCTTTGGGTTCCATCGTTGGCAGCAGTAGCCGGTTCAGGCGTTTGGTGCCCATGGGTACTAGATGCATGGAGGGGCCAGCAGGAACATACAGGGCGAGCCCCACCCACTGAATGCCATGCACACCAACTGCACACCCCACAGGCACATGAACAGCAGCAGTCTGAAGAGGGCCACTTCTATGTGTGTGGTCAACCCGAAATGAGCGGAAACACCCATTTCTGAAATGGGGCAGGTCAGAGGAGCTCACATAAGGGAATTCCGCTGATCTGTCTTGATCCAGAAATGAGTGTTTCCACTTGTTTCAGGGCTTCTTCTAGGAAGTGCTATATTTCCATTGCATAAGCTGTGGGTCCCACCGCCTGTGGAAGGGAATAGGTGGGACGCAAAAGAATCAGTGGGGGCGTAAGCGTCTATCTATCTATCTATCTATCTATCATCTCATATTGTCCTTCAATAGACAATTATTACTGTGCCTTACGAAACTTGAAATAGAATAAACATAAAAGAAATCACAAGCAATTCTTGGTTTTTTTAAGCTGCAGGAGAAAAGCTGCAATAAAGAAGATCTTGAGCAGTTGAACTGGGAAAGACCTCTGTCTGAGATATTAATTTAAAAAAATGATATCACTACAAAGAGGCATGCAGTAAGCCTGATACTTCTCCTGAGAGGCCTCATGCTTCCATGATGGGCTTGGCATCTGTGGAAACCCCTGAAGGAGGAGATGCGCATGTGCGCGGATGCGCATGTGTGACCATGAGCCAGGGCATCTAGGCCTATATAAAGCTTGGCACCGCCTCTCACTGGCACACTTGCTATTTGGTCGGCACCCACATTGCCACCCATGGCATGGATCGGTTCAGGTTCAGGCCTTTGTGGAGCCAAGTGGGACTTCTTCTTTTTTTTGCCATGTGCAAGATTGGCTGGTGGTACGGGTTTTTCCCCACCTACCCCTCACTGAACCTCTTAGGAGGCTTACTTGGCTGTTCAGGGTGTAGTGTTCCAAGTGAGATAGGTTCAGCTGGTCATGACATGGGGTGGGGCAGTGCGGGTAGAGCACAAAGGCACAGCTCATCAGTGAGCTCCAGGAGGCACCAAAAAGGTGAAAGGGGATTCTCTTGACTTTCCTACTAGGGCCTTGGGACTCAGGGGTCCAAGCCAGTCATGCACAAGAAGCCATGGGACTCAAAGGGGGTGTAGTTCAGGAGGGCACCCTTCTGCACTTAAAGGTGTAGTCAAAGAGACAGGGACAGTCATGGAATTTTTTTTATCCCCCTTGACATAGGAATATTAGCTGTGGAGAACTCAAACAATATGTGACATGAAACAGGCGAGTAGATTGCCTGTTGAGTTGATTAGGCTGGTTGACTCTACCAATGTAGGTCACAGTAAGTATTACCCTATTTGGGTAAATAGAAGTAGAACCCTTCCATTGCAAAATCAGGGCTCTGAATAGCTAAGGAGCCTATGCAGGTACAGTACAGCAGGCTTCCTGCTTCAGACCTTTACTCTATTGATTTATTACACTTTTAAACTGCCCAATAACCCAAGTTCTTGGGATGGTGTACAATGCATTAAAAACATAAAATAAAAGAGAGCCAATGTAGTGTAGTGGTTAGAGTGTTGGACTGGGACTTGGGAGATCCGGTTTCTAGTTCCCACTTGGCCAGAAGCTCACTGGGTGACTTTGGGTCAGTCACTGATTCTCAGCCTAGCCTACCTCAGAGGGTTGTTGTGAGGATAAAATGGAGAGGAGGGGGATCATGTAAGCTACCTTGGGTTCCTTGCAAGAGGAAAAAGGCAGGATATAAATGAAATAAATAAAACAATGAATAAAACAGCACACAATAAAACTAAGATAAAATCAGCAGTAGAAAACACTCCAGCACATAAAACCAAAGTCAAACCAGTAGCAATAAAAGTGTCATGGTCTAAAAGAACCCAAAACAATTCTTAAAATGCCTGGAAGAATAAAAAGGTCTTCCCCTGGCATCAAAAAGACCATAACGTAGGTGCCAGGTGAGCCTCTCTGGGGAGGGCATTCCACAGATGGGGCACCAAAAAGACCCTGTAGCCGCCTGTCTCTCCTCATTTGGTGGAGGTACCTGAGGAGGACCTCAGATGATGTCTGGGTAGATAAATATGGGAGGAGATACTCCTTCGGGTAACCTGGCCCCAAGTCGTGAGTGCAGGCCCACTTTTCCTCTCAAGGCATTCTAATCATGTGAGAACTGAACACCTGAATAAAATAATGGAAAAACTCAGTGACACAGAGGGAGGACACGCATTGAGGGAACAGCAATTGGAAAGTGACTCAGCACAGCAATAAAGGGAGAGACCGGCACCCAAAGTAGAGGACATTATGCAGATTTGATCTATTAAAAAAGAGATAATTTATTTTATTTATTTATTTATTTACATTTATCAATCGCCCATCTGGCCGGCAACCGGCAACCCTGGGCGACGTACACAAAACAAAATACATTTAACAAGATAAAATACATTTAAAACAAGATAAAATACATTTAAAACAGTATTAAAATTTTTAAAAATCTTAACCCACCCCATATTCCCGCCTGAACAGCCAGGTTTTTAATGAGCGGTGGAAGCTCAGCAGAGAGGGGGCATGACGGAGGTCACTCGGGAGAGAGTTCCACAGTACGGGGGCCGCCACAGAGAAGGCCCTCTTCCTCGTCCCCACCAGTCTAGCTGCTCTGGCTGAAGGGACAAGGAGAAGGCCGTCTGTGGCAGATGTTGTTGAGCGGCCTACATGGTGTTGCTGGAGACGCTCCTTGAGATAAACTGGACCGGAGCCGTATAGGGTTTTAAAGGTCAAAACCAACACCTTGAATTCGGCTCGGCAAGCAACTGGTAGCCAGTGCAACTCCTTGAGCACTGGCGTGATGTGATCCCGGCGGCGGCTGCCTTTAACCAGGTGAGCCGCCGCGTTCTGTACCAGCTGTAGCTTCTGAACCGTCTTCAAAGGTAACCCCACGTAGAGCGCATTACAGTAGTCTAGGCGAGAGGAGACCAAGGCATGAACCACTGATGGGAGCAGGTGATTAGGAAGGTAGGGGCGCAGCTGCCGTATCAGATGGAGTTGATACAGCGCCGCCCGGCTCACAGCTGACACCTGAGCCTCCATGGACAGCTGGGAGTCTAGAATGACCCCCAAGCTGCGGACCTGGTCCTTCAGGGGTAGATGTACCCCATTCAGCACCAGGTCAAGATCCCCTAACCTCCCCTTGTCCCCCACCAGAAGTACCTCGGTCTTGTCGGGATTCAGCTTCAGCATGTTCCTTCCCATCCAGCAACCCACTGACTTCAGGCACTTGCACAGGGTCTCAACGGCCAACCTTGGTGAGGACTTGAAACAGAGGTAGAGCTGCGTGTCATCCGCATACTGATGACACTGCACCCCAAACCTCCTGATGATAGCTCCCAGTGGCTTTAGGTAGATGTTGAATAACATCGGGGAGAGGATGGAACCCTGTGGCACCCCACAAGTGAGCGGCCGAGGGTGCGAAGCCTCCTCCCCGAGAACTACCCTCTGATACCTTCCAGAGAGGAAGGACTGGAACCACTGCAATACAGTGTCTCCCATGCCCAACCCCTCCAGGCGGTCCAGGAGGATACCATGGTCAATGGTATCAAAAGCCGCTGAGAGATCGAGGAGGACTAGAAAGGAGCATTCGCCCCTATCCAAGGCCCTCCTCATATCATCCACCAAGGCGACCAAGGCCGTCTCTGTCCCATGTCCAGGCCTGAAGCCCGACTGGCATGGATCTAAATAATTGGCTTCATCCAAGTGTGCCTTCAACTGAGCACCCACCACCCGCTCGATCACCTTGCCCAGAAATGGTAAATTGGAGACTGGGCGGAAGTTGTTTAGATCCTGGGGATCCAAGGAGGGCTTCTTTAGAAGCGGTCTTATTACTGCCTCCTTGAGGGAGGCATTCACCACCGCCTTGATCCCCTCACCCAGTCTCTCCCTACAGCTCATAATGAGCCAGGACGGGCAAGGATCAAGCAAGCAGGTGGTCGGCCTCACAGATGAAAGCACCTTGTCCACTTCATCAGAAGGAAGAAGCCGGAACCGATCCCTCAAAACCGGTCTGCCATTGGCCTCTTCCCGCTCACTCCCTGTATCCACCATGTACGAAATCCCACTCCTAATCCGATCGATTTTATCTGCGAAGTGCTTTGCTAAAGCCTCACAGGAGGCTTTCGACTGTTCCATTGGGTCCGGAGCGGCTGGACCGACCAGATTCCGGACCACTTGGAACAGCCTCCTGGGGCAGCACTACGCAGATGCGATGGAGGCAGCATATTGTCTGACTTGTAATTGGTAACAAACCCATCTTGCATCACATTACAGAAGAGCTCCAGTCCAGAGTATGCATGGACTCATCAACACACATTTAAATATGGAAGGAAAAGCTGCTTGGAGGTGATGTGGAATGGGGAAAATGGTTGGCTGGGAGAAGTTCCCCTCCCTCTCCAGTTCCTTCTGTATTATAAATTCCCTTCCCCTTTATCTCACAACAATGCTGTGAAGTTGGTTAGGCTGAAAGAGAAAGTATTTCACCCAAGGTAAGTCAATAAAGTCTGTGGCTGCACAGGGATTTGAAGAACATAGATTTCCATTTCCCCATTCTGTCCAACACCCTAGTGGCTACAGTAATGGTTCTCAGCTTCAATTCTCCACATTTTGGCCTATAACTCCTATCACCACTAACCACTGGCCATACTGGCTGTGGATAATGTGAGAAATAGTCCAACATTTTTAGGGACCCAAGTTTGGGAACCCCTGGGCTAGAGCCTAGCCACTACATTACTAAGTTGATAAAACTACTAAGCTGCCCCTATCAGGAACAGGTACATTATTTGGGATTGTTTAGCTTGGAAAAAAGGCAAGTGAGAGGACACATGATAGAGGTGTACAAAATGTAAGCATGGTGTGGAGAAAATGGATAGGGAGACATTTTCCTCCCTCTTTCATAATACTAGAACCCGGGCTCATCCAATGAAGCTGACTGGTGGGAGATTCAGGACCGATAAAAGGAAGTCCTTCCTCACACAGTGTATAGTTAAACTATGGAATTCACTTGTGCGTGTAAAAGAGACCGAAGGCGGGAACCCAGGAGCTTAAGTAAGCTCTTACCTGTGTCCCCGCCCTTTTGAGCCATTGGCTCATTTCTAGTGACCCACCTGCCCAGCTGCCTGCCTCCTCTCTCCCCCATGCGCAAGCCTTCTCCCCGGCCCCATATGAGGGGCCATTGGAAGTTCTTTCCATAAGGTGTAGTGATGGCCACCAATTTGGATGTCTTTAAAAGGGAATTAGACAAATTCATGGAAGATAAGGTTATCAATGGTTACTAGTCCTGATGGCTATATGCTACTTCCAGTATCAGAGGCGGTATGCCTATGTACACCAGTTTGCTGGGGAACATGGGCAGGAGGGATGCTTTTGCACTGATGTCTTGCTTGTTGGTTTCCTGTGGGCATCTGGTTGACCACTGTGTGAATAGAATGCTGGACTAGATGGACCCATGGTCTGATATACAGGCCTGTGGCTTCTGCTGGCTCAGCTTGTCTGAGTGTGGGAAGCTAAGCAGGGTCAAGCCTGGTTGTTACTTGGATGGGAGACCCCTCCTCTAGTTTCCTGCATTGAGCAAGGGGTTGGACTCGATAGCCTTGTAGGCTCCTTCCAACTCTACTGATCTATGATCTAGCATAGCTGTTCTTACTTATGTTCTAACTAAGTGTGTAGAAACTTTTGTGGGTTGGCAGAAAGTTGCACAGGATGAGATCAATTCCAGTTATCACATTTGTGGAGCACTGAGTCAATTCTTGCCTTCCACATGGCATGAAAGGAATGCAGATCATTCAAAAGTATCAGCTTGCATGCTGGCTAGCCTGCAGCTCACAGCAGTAGTGTAACTATATTTTGCAGAGCCATCACACATCAGGGTCAGATTCTGAAGCTGTTCCTTGACTTAGGAACAAACATCCCTTTAAAACATCTAAAAATGTGCTGTATTGATATTCTGGTAGAAGACTGTTCTAATAATAGTGTTCTAGAGGAATGTTAAGGTCTGGCTGCTGATGTGAAATAAATGTAATATCAATCAATACATTCATATTTGAAGTATTTCATGCCACCACTGAAAGCAGTGAGTTAAAATTGATGCATAAAGTCATGGTGCAGAAAATGTTTGATTTTTTAAAAAATGTGTGTGTTGACAGTAACCTATAGTTTTGGATCACTGTGTTACACTGTGCCCAAAGTTTATGGGTTGGACCCAGACTAACAGTGCAATAGAGTCCCATTGAGAGGTCAATAGTGCTTACTTCCAAGTAAGTTTACATAGAATTGCAGCCTAACAATGCAATCGTATGAATGTTTACTCTGAAGTAAGTCCTGTTGCGTTCAATGGGGCTCACTTCCAGGTAAATATGCATAGGATTGTGCTGCAAGTTAGTTGAACTGAGTTCCCATGTAATGGGACTTAAGTCATGACTAATTTGTCTCATTGATTTCAATAGAACCTAAATTCAGCTGACTTAATCTGGATCCAGCCCTATATCTGTCAAAATAGAATAGATGCCAGCAGATGTGTACATATAGGCAACACAGACTGGTGTTTTGGTGTGGCACGTTTTGGTGTGGCACGTAATCTATTGCGACTTTTATTTGGAGCTTCATAGGAGCTAACTATCCATCCTGCTCCATGGTGGTGGTGAACCTGTTTTGAGGATGGAGTTCAGCACCATGGATGGCTCCTATAAAGCTCCAAAAAAAAAGCTGCAACGGATATGCAAGCCTGCAAATAGGGGTCACCAGCCTCCCCTGCATATAGGGCCCAACTTTACTGGGGACCAAGGGAGACATGAATGGAGAGGAGAAGGGTTCACTGAATTTAGGTTTCACTGAAATCGCTGGATTTACCCCCTTCCCCCCTTTATTTTTTGAGGTCAGGTAGGATATAAATACCTTTATAGGTAAAATAAATATAAAATAACCATGCCCATCCCTTTGCACTGAATCTGAAGTATGATCCATGCATGAAATCATTAAGTGGAAACCTCACTAACATTGTGAGAGCACAGCTGTGCCCACTGCATATCCCTACGGATTTGGGGAATTCCATCCCATCTAACCCATGTGACGTGGTACATGTATGTCACACAAGCCCTCCATTTCTTCACTTAGCATGTTCAAAAATACATTGTGATGGGGAAAATAAACTTATCCAAGTTTATATTTTGTAATACAAAATCATTTTGCCAAATAGCTGAATTTTTATTAAATTACTCCATTAAAACTTCCAGCTGCATATTTGGCCATTAGATGAGTAACCTGCAAAAGAAATACTCTGTAGTTAATGACCTTATTTTATGTCCTTTAATATTCTTTGTTCCTACAGGGTTGTTTACTGCACTGAATAAAATTATATGAACCATGCATGGGATCAAGGAATAGAAAACAGAGCAATTAAATTAATGTATATTTATCTATACCACAGCTAAAAAAATGGATGGACATTTTGATGGGTCACAAAATGAATTAGGCCAAATTAATCACAGGACAGCTATGTCTATTGTAGTAAACACCTTTTCAGAAGAATGTCAAAGATGCAGGTGCTATAGGTACACATTTATTTGACACTGGACATTTCTTTCTCTTTCAGGATCTTGCCAGAATTGGTGAGCTGAATTACTTCAAGTAACCCCAGCCAAAAGTCCTTGAAGTTCTACTGCAGTTGCATGAATAGGAAAGCTGGTTTTCACTTTCAAGTCCCAATGGCTCAATGGGAAAGCTGGTTTTCACTTTCAAGTCTGGTTTCCCATTCAGCCATTTGAGCGACTTTGGTAGGAATATCAAAGACACATATGACAGCATGCATAGTTCTAATTTTCTTTCTACACTTTTCTAGATTTAGGATTCCTAAGATCTAGCCTAGGATATATTTTTTTTCCTTTTCACTTTAGCTGATAGGAAACTGGTGTAAGACTTGAAGACAAGTCTGATTCTGTATGCCAGTTCTCTGAGACACCACATTCAACTCGGGACTTCAGAAATTTTGCATCATCTCTAGAAAATTATAGTCTCATATAACACAATCCTATACATGTCTACTCAGAAGAAAGTCTCACTGAATTAAATGGGGCTCACTCCCAGGTAACTACATTTAGAATGTTTCTGGTAAGCCAAACATCTGAGCTTATCCTGATGAGAAGTATATGATGAAAAAGAAATACGATTCTTGGTGCTTTAGCAGCCTTTAGCCCCTTTAAAAGTTAATTGACTATTGTCTGCCAATTAGTATAATCAGTCTTTGCACAGCATGAAGCACCATAGTTTCAAGAAATTGAATTAGCTCAGTGGCTTAACAAAGTCCAGACACAGTTATAACTTTAGAAAGTGACAATGACAGGCTTAATATTATTTTAATTCCTCTTCTGCTGTGCATAACAGCCAAATCATTTATTTAAGCTGTTAGTGATATTACAGAACCCCCAAAAGCTTTCAGTTGATACTTATGATGAATAATATTCACATGTGTTACCTCTGCAAGCTTCACATTGACACAGTTTTCTCATCAGATGGAAGATATTCCTTGGAGGATGTTATTACAGCTCAGAGCTTTAGGAACGTTGAGGTTCTTGCCTAAAAAGTTCATATGAAAATTGGTACACCTTTTTTTTTTTTTTTTTTTGCACATTTGTCCTAGTATACATTTGGAGTTCATTGTCAAGGGAAGCACCAAGTGGAGTAGGTAATTTACAAGGAAATTGACAAGGTGACTGTACTGCTGCAGACTACACAGCGGACAGGCGAATCTGTGCACTTGCAAAGGACCAGGGGGAAAATTATGAACCCATTTGCACACTTGAGAAGCATCAAAAAAGAGAGAGAAATTATGAACCCATTTGCATACTTCCGAAGCACTGAAAAATATATATTTTTTAAAAGGTTATGAATGAGTTATGGACATTCTCAAGTGCCATTTTGGTATTAGTGGAGGGACGGACATCACTGATGAGGGAGGAGTGGCTGGGCTCTTCACCAGTCTTGCCAGGCAGCTCTGCAGGCCATGCTGACAAGTGACGCTGCTGAGTTCGCACGTCACAACAAGCCACCCAGAGACCAAGCCACCCTCAACCACCTAGCAAGAAGCCATGGGTTCTCGGTGTGACTTGTGTATGGTTAACAAGCTGCACTGAATCGTGCGGACTGGGTTCAGACATCACAATAAGCCACACTGACACAAATGAGGCTCACAACCCATTGTGGCGTAGCATGACCTGTGAACTAGGTCAGTGTGGAACAGCCTCCAGGGGAAAAACAACAACCCTGTTCTTGATTTGCTTAAGTACTAGAAGTTTCATGCAGATTAAATCAGTTTACACCCTGATGTTTCAGCATCAATGAGGTACTACAGAGCAAGTATAGGCTCTATTTAAATGCATGATGAATAAGATGAATGCTTTCAAAATTAAGATGTTGGTTGTTTGCATAGTAACACAGGATAATTTATTTTTAAACAAATGAACTATCTTGGAATATCTCCTGTTCCTTATATATCAGCCTTCTGATCAATGCTATACAGTCGACATTTCTCTTGTAGGCATGACCACCTGGCATAAAATTATTATTTTAAAAGAATGTAGGGCAATTCTTTCTCTTTGTGCCACATGGGATAACTTCTTCATCTCTATTCAATGAGATGAATCCACCCAGCCATGCCTCTGCAATTATTTATTTTATTATTTATTTATTTATTATATTTATACCCCACCTTTTTTCCTGCAAGGAACCCAAGGCGTCTTACGCAATCCTCTTCTTCCTCTCCATTTTATCCTCACAACAAGCCTGTGAGGTAGGTTAGGCTGAGAGTCAGTGACTGGCCCAAAGTCACCCAGTAGGTTTCATGGCTGAGTGGGGACTAGAACCCTGATCTCCCGAGTCCCAGTCCAACACTCTCACCACTGCGCCACAATTGGGTTTTCTGTCAATGTGTTGTTTTCTATAAAAAGAAGCTGTCCTCACTGGTTCTTTAAAGAAAAACAAACTTTATTATATTGGTAAAGAGTGCAGTTACTAACTGCATGGAGCTCTCAGCTTCTACTTCTGGAGCTAGCCATGCCTTGTTCTCTGGCTAGTCTTGACCAGTTCCTTATTAACAAAAAGACTTAAAGAGACAGTCAATGCCTCAAAATAATAAAATTGTTAATCTTGCTGTTGTTGTTGTTGTTGTTGTTGTTATTATTATTATTATTATTATTATTATTATTATTATTATTTTCATTTCTATACCACCACACAGCCAAAGCTTTCTGGGCAGTTCACAACAATTCATACAATAATAATCCACATAAAAACCAACAATAAAAACATACAATGTAGTTAAAAAGTTTAAAACCGAATTTAAAAGCACAGTTTAAAATGACAATACTAAAAGATAATAAAACTAAGACTACAGGTTACAATTACCGCCCCCCCCCATGCACTTTCTGTATTTATTCTTAGTCTATTCCAGTGATGGCAAACCTTTTTGAGCCCGAGTGCCCAAACTGCAACACAAAACCAACTTATTTATTTCAAAGTGCCAGCACTGCAATTAAACCTGAATGCTGAAGTTTTAGTTTTAGAAAAACAACTCATACAGTTGTCCGAACTAATTAACATCTTTTGTCTTTAAAGAAAAACACAATAACAGAGCTTTCAATGATACAGTTTTTTGTTGAAAAAAAAAATCAACTCAAAAATTATTATAGTACTACATTGTACACATAGCCTGAAGGGAATTTATACAAACTTTTTAAATAATTAGGCACACATGTATTTTTGGATAAGAGATTCTCAACTTGTAATATGATTATATACCAGACTAAAATTGTATGGGGCAAGCTTTTCTCCGGGTCCTTTCCCTGCTTCTACAGGTGTCGGATTAGTAAAAGTAAAAGTCAGCCTGTACTAGGATGAGCAAGATAAACAAGAAAACTAAACGTGCTTAACACATTTTAAACACTTTATGTCTTGGACTGCAAACATCGCATTAGGTAAAAGTTTGCATTGGGCATGCTTTTGCACAATTAATGTGATTTTTGCTATTGCATGCATGCTGATAATTTGTCAAACCTTGGCTCATACTCCGTTAGTTTGAGAGCAACACATGCAGTACTAACTCAGGTCAACTGTTAGGGCTTTACATCCAAGCCATGCTCTGTGCATCATTCTTCAAAATCTTTTAAATGTGATAACAATGTAGAAAAGAATTCTGTAACAGGAATTCTAGAATAAAATCATTCTGTTCCACACTGTGAGAAAGAACAAAATCATTAGTGTTTTGCAGAAGGGGACAGTCTTTTCGCGATCTGGTGACCAATGGCTCGAGTGCCCACAGAGAGGTCCCTGCATGCCAGCTGTGGCACCGATGCCATAGGTTCGCCATCACTGGTCTATTCCTTCTCTCTTGTGTGTGTGTGTGTGTGTGTGTGTGTGTGCATGCATGCATGCTTCCTCTCTCTCTCTCTCTCTCTCTCTCTCTCTCTCTCTCACTCACACACACACACACACACACACACCATGACCAGGAGTAGCTTAAAAGATATTTCATCGCATGTTGCAACTTCGTTTGTGTGTGCATGTGATCTCTCCAAGCCCCCAGCGAGATATTCCTAATGTTATGTCATGACAGGATTAAGAGAGGAAAAATACCAAATCCATTGTTTTTGACTGTTGATTTATTGGGCATTCATTACTGCTAAACTCTTTGTAAGCCCACAAATTTGTGTACATTTTTTTTACTCGTGTGACCCAATTAGAAAGAATTGAATTTCATTAAAATGTATATGCTGCCTTTCATTGGAATAAAGTACTTCTTTCCTCTCTGCCTTTCATGTCTTACTGAGGGTCTTCTTTCAGCTACAGGCTGATGCATTGTGTATTTAGACTCAGATCTTTACTTTTCTTTTTCTGTCAATGCATCCCATTCCCCCATCTCATTCTAGTAAGCCAGATGTGTCACTTTCAAGTATGAAGGATAATCCCTCTAGCTTCCACAGACATTATTGTTCAGTTCTTTGAAGTGTGATCAGCAAGAACATGCATGGGGGGGAGGTATTTGTACGCTCACTCCAAAGTCTTGGAACTTCCACAATATCCACCTTCCCCCTTATCTTTAATATGAGGACATACAGTGCCTCCCAGGTCTTCTGCATTTTCGTAAATCTACGGGATCTAGGCTCCTCTTTCACAATATTTTCAGGCCTTTTGGTATGACATTGACTTCACAGAAGAGGAAGAATAATTTGGGTACTGCACTTCCAGATAGCTATAATCCTGTCCCCTCTGGGGTATTTTAGTTGGCACTGGTCCCTGCCAGACCATTTTGGATGTGTGCCTATGTACATCCACTCAGTACCACAGACCATTTGTGCCAACACGTGTGAGCTGGCAGCTTTGATGCCTGCAGACTGCCAAGAATGGGTGAAAGTGTGAATCATTCTGTATCACACCAGGCATGGCTGAAGGACAATCTGTCCAGAAACCTATCAGGATTCCAGCCCTGAGGGATATTTGGCAAAGAAGCGGCTTGATGTACCAGCATCAAACATTGGCCAAAGGAAGGAACTACATGGAAATAGCTGGACCACCAAAAATGCCTCTTGAAGAACATAGGCCAAATAGCTTCTGGGTTAGGCCTCATTGCCAGGCTGAACAACAAGGCAATGTGGCTTGTTGTTGTTCATTGCCTATGCCTCAACATAGGGGGGGGGAGCAATTATCATCATCATCATCATCATCATCATCATCATCATCATCATCGCATTAGCTTGTTCCCTATGCCTCAACATGCCCAACCCTAGCTCCCCCCCCAAACATCATCCCCCTGATGGCAGGAGCCAGGTTAGACAATGCCTTTCCATATTCATAGGGTTTTCACTGTTAAATGGCTGGGTTTAGACAACACAATAACCCACACTCAAGGGTTGAGAGTGGGTTATCATTGAATTGTGGGTTATTGTTGAAACATGGGTTATCGTGTTGTCTGAACCCATCTGCACTAACAAACCATGTTTTGTTAATGATGAACAGCCCACAGTTCACAAACCAACAACAAACCATGGGTTCTCTTCAGGGGTTGTTTGTATATAAGAAACCATGGTTTGTTAGCATGGCTGGGTACAGACAACACAATAACCCATGGTTCAACAACAAACCAAGGTTCAATAACAACCCACACTCAGCCCATACTCAATCCTTGAGTGTGAGTTATCATGTTGTCTGAACCCAGTCATTGTTCCACAGTTGATATGACATTCATATGACTCATCATTTAAGAATTATGGGCTTAGATCATACTCATTATGACAAAAAGGGGTGGCCAGGTTAAATTTATTTATTATTTGCATTTATCTATCGCCCATCTGGCCGGCCAACCGGCCACCCTGGGCGATGTACAGAAAATAAAACAGAACAAAATACATTAAAACATTTTTCTCCATTAAAATACATTAAAACAGTATAAAATTTTAAAATCTTAGCCCACCCCATATTCCCGCCTGAATAACCAAGTTTTTAATGAGCGGCGGAAGCTCAGCAGAGAGGGGGCATGGCGGAGGTCACTTGGGAGAGAGGTTAAAGGGATGATTTACATTTTTAGGAGCATCCTATCTGTAGAATATTGAAAGGGGAACAACAATTAGGAAGGCTGAACCATGTTCCACTAGAGATTACAGGATTTTCCTATTCCATTCTGTAATTATACCATGGGTTTCCTCTACCCTGTTTTCCCCTTATTTTGGTTTACCAAGGAGAATTTATAGAATTATTCCAGAACTGGAGCATGCAGTTTATCACAGCATTCTTTTCTATCAGTTTATTTCCATATATCCCCCTCTGCATAATGCACTGAGGTACCAATGCACTGCAACCACCACTCCAAATCTCAATGTGATTGCATGTGTGGTTCCATCAAGATTCTTTTTGTGAGGTGTTTTAGTGATATGAACATGCACGACTCTGCATCGGTAAAACACCACACAAAAGAATCTTGATTTAATCACATTGCAGTTGTTGGAGACCATGTGAATTTGTACTCCTGTTCTAATGTTTAGCTAGGCCTGACTAGAGAATCTTGCATTTTTGTTTTCTGCTTTCTGTAAAATTGTTTCCTGCTTTCTTGCTGTTCTGTGAAACTGCTTGCTAAAGTTGCAAAGTTGAAGAGGCCGGAGGAAGAGGCAAAGAATGTGTATGTGCGCGAAGGACACTGATAAGGGAAAAAGCAAAATAATGTGTGTGTGTGTGTGTGTGTGTGTGTGTGCGCATACTGTGAGTACAGAGAAAGGTGGAGGCAAGGGGGAAGGGGGGTGCTAGCATCAGACTGAAGCATGTAGTTTCCAAAGAACAGGACAAGATAGAATTGTACTGATAGACAAGGAACAGGAGGAAATGTATGTACCAGAGAAGGGCAGAGGAAGTTGGTGAATGTATGTGAGAGGTCATGATAAGAATGTTTTTCTACGCAACTGTATGTAATATGTATGTGATGCAAACCTGTATCTGATTCCATGCTGTATAAAAGATCCCGGAAAAACTGGAGAGGGGGCTCTTGATTTGAGTCACAGACTCCTAGAGCCTACTTGAGGGCCTCAAATAAAGTTGGTTTCCCTCCTCCAAATCAGTGTGTTTATTGGGCAGGGCATACACACTGAGGCCCGAATCACTTTGCTGGAGAGGACACCTTTTTTGGTGCCGGCAACACAGTGGAGGCTGGTGGCTCCTATTTTGGTGGGGCTCCTAATCCACTGCAGCTTTTATTTTGAGCTTTATAGGAGCTATCCATGGTGGTGATCCTATTTTGGGGATGGAGTTCAGCACCATGGGTAGCTCCTACAAAGCTCAAAATAAAACATAGATTAAGACCTCTACTGAAATAGGAGTCACCAGCCTCCCATGTACATACATATCAAGGTTTTGGGGGGGGAGCAATTATCATCATCATCATCATCATCATCATCATCATCATCGCATTAGCTTGTTCCCTCCAATGATTTTCTTTATGGTGCCCTCTCTTTGAAATTTATGGAGTCACTTAGATATCAAATAAGCTAAGTGGTGCATTTCATTAATGGGATTTAATAGAGAAGACCTTGAGATGGCATGCCATACTTGTTTACAATACATATAATTCATAAGAAGAATATCAGTCAAGTGAGAATTGCTCTGTGATTGTAGCAAGGTTGTAAATGGGATTTTATTCTCTCTTTTTCTAGTTAATGGTAGCATGACTGGGAAAACGACACATAAAAGAGATTTAATGAGTCTTTAGAAAAGTGTTAACAACACAACACACAACTCATAAATTTCAGTTGCAATCTTGACTTCAGCCATGTTGGTTGGGATATTATTGACTCCATCTATATTGGTTAGAATATTAACTCCACCAGCAGTCACATTGGCTAGAATATTATTGACTCCAGCAGCCATGCTAGTTAGGATATGAGCAGGCTAATTCTATGTAAGTGTTATGCTGGCATCCATGGTGCCAGTGTAATGTAGTTGAGATCCTTTGCATTACTAGCAGTAGTGGCTGAAAGAAGAGATACTGTAGAAACATGGTCAGACACTAGTACCATGTCCCTGTCAACTCCAACCCTTTCCACTAGACATGACATTGTGCACTGATAATGACCTCACACTCACAGTACCCATGCTTGCAATGCACCAATCAAATGTGACAATGGCAAGAACACCATGATGACATCATGAAATCTATTCTGTAGCCTCTGCTATATACAATCCAGGAACATACTGCCAAGAAGAATCTACAGTGCTTCACCTGTCAGAGGCCTCCATGGTCCAATGGAGATGTGTTGCAGCCACAGGGTCCAGGGCTCCCTCAAACAGGGCTTGGATTCATGGACAACCTCATCCAGCAATAATCTCTCACACCTTTGACAGCAGTAAATTGAGATCAACCAGGTTTATAGACAGTCATGCATACCTGTTGAGATTTATCTTCTTCCCACTGAGTGGACAGATACAAAGGCTTCCAGAGGCTCGAAGGTGACTGTGTTAAATTTGGTTATGATGTGAAATTTGTGATTCTTGGACTTTGCAATTATTTCTTTTAAAATAATAAATAATAAAAAGAAAAAAATAGTTTGGAAGCTCCTCAATGCAGGGGTATGTATGTAAAGCTTTACATATTGCACTATCAGTGTACACTGATAGTGCAATATATTTGTCCAATGGGTGCATCCATCCATTTGAAACATCTTCAGGGTACTACCAGCTACTGCCATGGATATGTAGGTCCTATAGAATAGAAGAGAACTGAAAAGATGCTCTGAATCTGTCTACGTTTGAGTTAATATCATCACTTGGAGATATGGAAGAAAAGGACACCAATAACTGGGATTAAACAGACCAGCAACCCATTCCCCTTGATCCACACCAAAGAGGAGGAACAGCTCAGAGGAGGCAAAAATAAAACAAACATACTAGTTCAGTGCCAATGCTATCAGAGATAGCATTAAAAAAATCCTTTCCATCCAATGAGCAGCCATAGCCCACTTGGTGCCTCAACTCCATTGTGTTGTGCTACTTGCTTGTCCACAACTAATGGCAACCTAAGGTGGGAAGGGCTTTATATAGTCTGTATTCCCACCTCTTACCCAAAGTCTCATGAGGCTTGCCGGTACAGATGGATGAACCTGTCAATGTTGGATTCTCTGTTTCTCATTTTTACAATCTTAAGTTCATCTCAGAGTTTAAGAATTTCTTCAGTCACAAATTTGGTCTGTCATGAACTTTGAGATTTTTTTTTAAAGTTTGCATGAAAATTCATAAGCATTTTTGTGTACATTTCTCCTAATACAAGCATTTTTGTCTGTATTTTTGCCTAATATAAACATTTCTTGCAAGGCAGTTTTCCCAATGTAATTCATTTTTGAACATTATTTCCCTTACTTTATGCATTCATTTTTACACATTTTTTGGGAGAACGCCACTGCAAAATTTGGAGACGTCCAAACTTTGAAAAATAACAGAATTTTGGATTGCATAGTGGTTCAAAAGTGTGGAATTAGGTAAGTTCTCATTAAAATGTGAACTGATCAAATTTCTCTCCCATCCTTCCTTGGCTCAAATCCTAGTCTTCACAATACTTTGGGCGAAGTAGGCCAAAGACTCAGGGTCAAACTACATGTGACACTATACGCGTTATTACCAACTATGTCAGATTATATATATACATATATAGGTGTGGGAAAGCAATTTTCAACAGGGCCACAGCATGTGAAGAGGGGAAGTATAGTCCTTCCCTCTCTGACTGTGATCCTGATGAAAATCCTCCAGGCTGAATTAGCAACAGGAAAGTGGGGGTATTTTTCCTAATGCTAATTGCAGGGGCTGGGGCTGGGGGTGGAAGCATTTTTGTGCAAAATCATTAGCTAGGGAGGGAAGGGTTAAATTTCTCTTCTCTATATGCTGTGGTCTCAATGAAAATTGCCCACTGTGCCTCTGTAGCTGGTAACAACAAATTTAGCATCATATGTAGTTTGGCTCTCACTATGCAAAGTGAAAGATTGGTTGCCTCTCTCTTAGCCCTCTGCAACTTCCCTGCTCCCCACACCTGTTGCTACAGGGGAGGGGAAGCCCATTTGACAAGAAAATATAACCTTAATGTATTATTTCCTTATCATCCTTTTCTGATTTTTATTCATGTATGCTAATATGATGAAATGAGGATCAAGCAATGTAAAAGTACAGTTTGGGTTCATTTCAAAAATTCAAACGTCAAATATCCATTTAACTGCCAGCAGTTAAATATTAAATGTGCTCAAATGTCCACCATAAAACACAGTCAAATACTAGCAGCCCTTGCATGTGGCCTAGTGAATGCTGTCAAATACAAAATATCATTGCATGTCAATTATTCAATTCTGTCAAATACCAAAATCAAATAGATATTTGATTTGAGTATTTGATGGAATTTTAACTATTGGCCTGCATTGAATGGTAATACATAATGAATGTTGAAATAAAATATCACCTGATACTATTTGATATTCTTCAAAGATTTGACGGCCTAGCACATGCAAGGTGAATATTTGAGAACAAATGTTGCAGAGAATAATTTTTGAGGGAAATGTTGGAAGCAAATTCATTTAATTTCTAATCCACTTTCATTTTTCATTCATTTATTAGATTTATGTATATCCCACACCACCATGTGGGTTCAGTGCAGCTTAAAGCAGTTTTTGCAACTGCAAAGGTTTTCATTTACTGCTTCTATGTGCTAGGTGTTATCTGGATTCAGGAACGTTCTGCTGTATGGCCTTCAGGCCATCCCTATTTTAGCTTTAAGATAAGCAGATATACTGGAGATGAATACACTTGACAAGGATCGTAAGAGTGCAAGTTCAAGTTCTCAATTATAAATTCCATAAATTAGTGCACTGAAGAGTGGCTTGCTACAGTTTTGGTTTGTTTTCGAGGAAGTCCCCTCTTCCTGACAGCCATGATCACAAGCTGATTTTGGCTCACCATGGCTGTCCCTTTTATTCCCCCCCCACCCCAGATTGTGAAAGCTGGCCAAGAGCCGGCTTTGGCAATCCCCTTAAGGAACAGGCACGAGCTGCTCCTTCAAAGTGCCCAGTGACATCTGAAGGGGTTGCCCGTGCCTGCCCACTATTTTTTCATTAATTTTTTTGCACCCACAAAAAACCACGATAACCAACGGTTGGTAACCATGACTGGGTTCGCACAACATGAAAACCAACCATTGACAACTGTCAACGGTTGTGTCATGTTGTGCAAACCCAGTCAATGAGTGTTAACCTGCACATATTATATGTTTTTCCAACCAACTTGTACCAGTGAATCTTCATACTGTTATGTGTTCCCAAGCATTTTATCAGCAGTGGATTAATAATGTAAAGTATTCAACAAGATGAGTTATTTGTTTTTGCTAGGTAATTAAAAGGAATCTTTTGGAAAACCATGCATGTTTATTACAATAATAACTTTCATAAAGCGGTAACAAATATGAACACCATATTATCATTCAGATCAGTCATTAATAGTCACAATCTCTATTTAAGGTTCCTAAATCAGTTACGGAGAACCAGCGCAGAAGATCATTTTATTTAATAATACTAATAAAATGTAACGAGTTGCTGATTACACTGATCATAAGTGAGAGGAAGAGAGGCTATAATTAAACAAGATACTCAGCCAGAAATAAGCCACTATTCATGAAGGTTTCTCCTAAGAAAAAACAGGCTGCCTTAATCAGCTCTTGAATTCCCTCCTTTGCTTCAAGTGTCAAAATATGCTAGGATTAGGTCTTTCCAGTGGGACTTATACTGAATCTCCCCAATTATTTAATGTTAATTATTGAATTTTAAATACATGTTGTTTGTTGTCTAGGAAGCATGTGCCTGAAAGACAGCAAAGAATTGTTTCAGAGCAGTGGTGGGGAACGTCAGGCACAGAGGCCAGATCCCAACCTTCAGAGCTCACAAGATGGTTACATCCCTTCTCCCAGCCCACCCTTTCTCCCAACCTGATTGATTGGTGTTTCCCAGCTTTTGTGTAGGTTTTCCCCATTCGAAAACGTTGAAATGCCTCTCCTAATGCTTAGTTACTGGCAGTAAGAGCTTTAAGCAAAAATATGCTGGTATTTTAGAAATGGGTGACCTGTCCGGTACTCGACTCGCAGCATGTGAGCCGAGCACTCCTGCTGTGCAAGCCGAGCACGAGTGCCAGCTGAGGCACTCGCTGGACTTCAGGGTCTCTCGGCTCTACTTTTACGTAGAAAACGGCCTAATTTGCTCAAATTTGGCCATAATTTGTGCAAATTAGGTTGTTTTCTTCGTAAACAACCTAGCGCTGGAACCTAGAAGTCACTTTCCCCAGCTCAGCTTGCGAGAATGCGAGTCAAGCCAGGGAAAAGTTATGGTGAGCGGAGCTCGGGGGGGTTGATTCTGGCGAGTTAGCTGGACTTCCACCCCCACAATTGAGCTCCGCACACATCCCTAACGTGTTAGGGAGCCAATTTTAGCAAGAGAAGTGTTGGAAGGGCCACTGCTGCTTGCAACATTCATGCCATCAGCAATGTAAGAAAAAAGAATAAGCCACATTCAGTAGTTCCTCCTGGTACTGTGAGATCGACTGAGGATCGAAGCTTTCCCAGCTGTGACTCCCAGTACCACAGACGGAAAGAGGAGAGACGAGCAGGAATGAAGATTAAAGAGTTTATCCATTTGTAGGACCCAAATACATGGGATGACGGCAAGTTAGCAATGCAATGCAGGATTCTCTTACGCAGAAGAGATGGCTCTGTCTCATTACACCATCAGGTCATCCAGAGGCAGAGTTGTCCAAAGAAGGAGAAGGCTTAGAATCAGATTCAGACCCAGACTCAGACTGAGCATAATACAATGCTGGCTCCTATTTATAGTAAAACCTGTACCCATAAATAGGATAGTTACAAACAATTGTGCAACGCTTGCAACAATTACGCAACAAGTACATAATGTGATTACATAACATGTTGTCTTCAAACTGTCACAAGACTCTGAGTCACAGATACCTTGAGACCATGTCAGGAGACATGTTCTCGTTCTGCACCCCATACTAAAATCTAACAGGTACACCCCACCCCTCAATAGGGCTCAAGCGTTCCCTTCTTAGTGGGATCTCTGGGTGCGCAGTGCGCTTATGTACAGTTGGGGTTTTCTTTTCCTCAGACCCTTACACCTCTTTGACCAGTACAATAAGCACAGCTTCCCACACAGGCTGTTTCAAATAACAAAGAAAAGTTTATTTTAAAATACAACAAGTTCTGGAAATAAATTTTATCCATAAGTTTCAGTTAATCTTAAGTAATGTACTATCTTATCCTAGTACCAATCCTCCCTCAACATCTGTTCCCAATACCAATCCCTGCACTCACTAGCTAAACTCTTAATAATCCTAATATAATCACTCAACTCTCTTCAGTCAGCTTCACAGAGTCCCAAACAGCACTTCACATTCCACACTACTCACACTCCTGCACTCTATTCAGAAATCCCCACAAAAACTCTCCACACACCCCTGCCTGAACAGCACCGCCCACTGTTTACATAACACAGGCAGCCCTGGATTAACCATTAAGCAATATAAGCACGTGCTTGGGGCACCAAGGGAAGGGGGGCACCACAGAGTACCAGAGTACCACAAATTTTTGCACTTCCCCCCCTTATAACAGTTTTATGAAAAAATGCATAAAACAGTGATGGGAATTTGTTTTTCTGTTGTCCTAGTTAAAAGTAAACAATTGGCTTATATTGCTTTCTGCTCTTTAGTGCTAAATAAATAAATATAATAAAAAACAGTTTATATTTAATATAGTTGTGTGTTCTGGCGTGGGGGGTGGCCTTGAAGAAAACTTAATGTCTTATTTCACCTTCAGCACTTATTGAGTCTTAATGTCTTGCCAGCTAAGCAACGGAAGGGCCGAGGGGGCACCATTATTGGGCTGTGCTTAGGGCATCAACTGGCCTTAATCCGGCCCTGAACACAGGCTCTACCCCTCCCTTCTCACTCTCTCAGCCAAGCATGTCACATATGTAAATATACCATTCTTCCTGCCCATCCTTTCTCACTCACCCAGATACAGCAGGAATACATACTTATACTTAATACACAAACACATTATACTTACCACCTATATACTTTATATTTAACCCCAAATAACATGACATCACCACCACCCCATATGAGCAAGCCCACACCACCCTGCTGTCATATCATTGGTGGCCCTACCTTCTAAAACCACATGTTGGACACATCTGCAGAGGGGAAGCCTGCTGAACATGCATAGCTTCTCTTTGTGATCTGGAACCCTTGGGTTCCAGATCATGGGGAGAACTTATTGCATTCAGCAGGCTTCCCCTCTGCAGACATGCCTCCAGCATGTGTACTGCAGGGGGATGAGGCCCTGAGGACATGGGCAGGGAACATGTGAGGTGGAAATGACTAAACAGGGCTCAAGTCTTAGGTGGCAATCCTAAACACATTTTCTGCGGAGTAAACCCCATGGAACAAAGTGGGCCTTCCTACTGAGAAAACATGAATAAGGTACACAAAAAGCAAAGGTAGCTGTGACGGCTGTAAGAAAAAATCTAAAATCCATACTAGGGACTTGTGCAATCTTTGAGTTTGCAATAAAGGTAATAAAGGATAGGGGGGATAGGGCTGCCAAGGTAATAAGGGAATTGCTCTTATATGGGTTGACAGTGCTGCTGCATGCTTTGGAATAGCCTTCCCTAACCTGGTGCCCTCCAGACGTGTTGGACTGCAATTCCCATGGCATGCTGACTGGGAAGGATGGAAGCTATAGCCCAACACATCTTCAGGGCACCAGGACGGGGAAGGCCATTTTAGAACACGTGGTCAGATCGCTCATTCTACTAGCCATATGACGATTTAAAACAACATCAGAGTACACGGCCTGATGGTCCTAAAGAGTCATGTCTGCATCACATCTTAAGATCCTTTTATGCACTGGACAAATACATGAAGGGGGAACACAGGTTCTTTCAAGTTAACAGCAAGGTCTTTTCCATCGATCAAAAATACAGAGTCACTTCTCATATCAAAGGCAGTCTAATCTTTCCAGTTAAATTCATCCATAAAATGAAATCAGTCAACTCATTTATAAAAGAGGCTCTCGGTATAACTTAAACCATAAAAATGGAAACCTCACAACTTGAGGAAATGTCTTGTGTTCTACAAATGAACTAAGTCTTTTGAATCTAATTGGAGTCATATCCAATGTTGGGACCATATGTGCTGTCATGCTGAGACAGTTAGCTCTGCTGAAAAAAAAACTGGATTTGGCATTTCTGTAAGAATTTTGTATTAGGAGAGATCCCCTACCCCAACAGTTGCTGTGAAGCTACTGTGACGATTCTGGTTCTACGTAAAGGCGAAACACCCACTGAGGTTTATATATAGTCCGCCTGGGGTATATGATTGACAGCTGGAGTGAATGGAATGTTCAGATGCAACTTGCGTGTGATTGGCTGGGGAAGGAGTGAGTGAATTTTAAAAAAGGGAGAGAGGGCGGTTAGTTAGAGTAGGAGTTAGGAAGGGAGGTGGGAGGTATAGAGAGACAGGAAGGTTGCAGAAATTAGTCTGTCAGTAGAAGTGCTATATCCAGAAACATATTTAATTACCTGTATTTGCCTGAAACCCATATTTGACCCCTTAATCCCTTATGTTCCTTGTTCCTGATTTCCTACCTGTGTTCCCAAAATAAACCTTGTTTTGTGTGTGAAAACAGCCCGTTTTCCAGTTATAATTATAGATAATGCTTTGGTTAACCCCACGTGCCTCGCAAGGGACACACACTACTTAGGGGTCTGGTGGCAGCATACCTGAAGGGGGAAACCCCACAACAGGTGGGATAAAATAGTGGGAAAGAACAGCCTCTATTAAGTTTGCCAGGCTGGGTGGCATGAAAGCCCCTGCGGTGGTAGCCATCCCAATAGCGGTGTGGTGATAGGCACTGGCTATCTGGGAGGTGCACCTGGGTGGCAGGGCAGATCTTGAGGAGAGACAGGTGTCTTCGATCACTAGGTGAGGCAGCAACACCCCACTTGGGCATAGGGTAGAGGGGTGGTCATCGCAGCTACCTTTGAGTTTTCACATTACAGCTGCATTCATGTACACATTTACCTCAGAATACATCTTATTGAACTCAGTAAGATTTACGTCTGAGTAGACATGCATAGGATTGCACTGTGAAGCTGCAAACCTGTGCATATTACCAGACACTAAGCCTCATTGAACACACTTTCTTCCTGGGATCATAGGGCTGTAATTCAGCCCCCATGATCCCCTTATGCGAAAATATGGCCTTGCCGGTCATTCCACAACCAATGGAATGTTGCCATGTGACATCCAGAATGCAGGCCTTCTCAATAGTGACACCCGCCCTCTGGAACTCCATCCCCCATGTGGTTTAGGAGGCAGAAAATGTGGTGAGTTTTGAATGCCTCCTGAAAAGGCACCTGTTTACACAAGCTTTCCCTAGCTTGTAATTGATAATAATGATGCCGCTCCATTTGATTGTTTTCCATTGTTGCTTTTTAATTGTGTAATGGATTTGGCCTTTGCTGAGCATTTTCAAACTATAGTTCAAATATTTAAGAAGCCTTTGATTGCCAGTTAACAACTCATAGCCGATCAATGCACTTCAAACAGAGCATACACAAAAAAATTGTTTTACCTAGATTCAGTGTTGGTTTTGTACTAACAGAATTAGTATGAAAAAATTCTTTTGATCCATTTATATTTCATTTTATTAGAAATATACTTGTAACATCACATCAAAATATAACTTGCATAAAATAATACAAAACATTTCTTGTTAAACAGAGCTTTGGTACGGATTCTTAGATCTTAATAATAGCTTAACATGTGGCTCACACTGGCTCAGCTTATCTGAGCGTGGAAAGCTAAGCAGGGTCAGGCCTGGTTATTACTTGGATGGGAGACCCCTCCTCTAGTTTCCTGCATCGAGTAGGGGGTTGGACTCGATGGCCTTGTAGGCCCCTTCCAGCTCTATGATCTATGAATCTATGAATTTCCTAAACATTTCTTGTTTTTAGACTTTTTGTTCTAATAGCTTGAAAAGGAGAGATTTCATAGATTTCATAGACCATAGAGTTGGAAGGGGCCTACAAGACCATCAACCCCCTGCACAATGCAGGAAACTAGAGTCTCATTCTAAGTACCAAGTTCCCCATTCAATATTGGATATAGGTTGTTCAGCTGACAGGTACACAAGCCTGGTAAGCCTCTAATAAGAACCTCCTGCTGTCAAGGTTCCGCTACTGCAGGGACCCCTTGATCTGCCTTTGGGAGATCTCTGCCTCTTCCCAAAGCCTCTCCCTCTCTAGGTTATCAAGTCCTTTGCCTGCTTCCAGTAACGTGGGTGTAGGCTGTAGACGTGGTGAATAAGTCACTCCAAACTCTCAGGGTAACCAACAACACTTTACTTATAATATTAGGGTTTTTACTTAATAGAGTGGTTATAATCCAAAAGCAAGTATGATAAAATAAAGCAAACAAACAAACAATTCAATGTTCTCTAATATAACTTCAGACTAGCTATTTCCTATGCAGCCAGTTTCTCTTTCTCTCTCTCTGCTTCTCTCTGCTGTTTCACTGCTTCTGCTTCTAGCTCTCTCCCAGCACACACTGACTGCTAGCTGACCACACCCCACATATATAGCCTTCCCAGGAATGGAAGGTTATAATCATGTGACCTTGAATAGGATATCTAATTCTTAACTTCTATTGGGTAACTTAAACTCTCAAACTCCCCCTCCCATCCAAGTGTTTGGGCCTTCAGGCTTCACTACTCGAGGGAAGTGTTTGGGCCTTCAGGCTTCAACAAACTCAAGCCTGAGTAGGCCTCAATCCCTCACACCTGCATTCTAAGATCAGCACATATTTATACGTTTTTGTGTAGAAATATCCTCATAGCTAATATTATCCACTGTCCTATAAATTAGGGCTCAGTTTTAATTATCTTATTATTATTAAACATTCCTGCAAGATTAAAACATACAAAAATGGATTACATGTACACCTTTAGGCTTGATTTATTAATGACATGTGTGAAGAAGTGCAGGGAATGCTTATCAGATTTGCAGATGACACAAAACTGGGTGGAACAGCTTATACTCTGGAAGACAGAAACAAAATTCAAAGTGATATCGATAGACTGGAGCGCTGGACTGAATACAACAGAATGAAATTTAATAGGGATAAATGCCAAGTGCTGCACCTAGGAAAAAGAAACCAAATGCACAGTTACAGGATGGGGGACATTTGGCTCAACAATACTACAAGTAAGAAGGATCTTGGAATTGTTGTAAATCGCAAACTGAATATGAGCCAGCAATGTGATGTGGCTGCAAAAAAGGCAAATGCTATTTTGGGCTGCATTAATAGAAGTATAGCTTCCAAATCGCGGGAAGTACTAGTTCCCCTTTACTCAGCACTGGTTAGGCCTCATCTTGAGTACTGTGTCTAGTTCTGGGCACCATACCTTAAGAAGGATGTAGACAAACTGGAGAGGGTTCAGAGGAGGGCAACAAAGATGATCAGGGGACTGGAAACAAGGCCCTATGAGGAGAGACTGAAAGAACTGGGCATGTTTAGTCTTCAGAAGAGGAGACTGAGGGGAGATATGATCGCACTCTTCAAGTACTTGAAAGGTTGTCACACAGAGGAGGGCCAGGATCTCTTCTAGACCATTCCAGATTGCAGGACACGGAATAATGGGCTGAAATTACAGGACGCCAGATTCTGCCTGGACATCAGAAAAAAATTCCTGCTAGAGCAATACGACAATGGAACCAACTACCTAGGGAGGTAGTGGGCTCTCCCAATCTGGAGGCATTCAAGGTGCAGCTGGACAGCCATCTGTCAGGGATGCCTTGACTTGGATTCCTGCATTGAGCAGGGGGTTGGACTTGATGGCCTTATAGGCCCCTTCCAACTCTACTATTCTATGATTCTATTATTCTAATTCTGAATCATACCTTTGAAAATATAACTCCTTACTCAAAATTTGCTAACTAAACCTAAGTCTATAATTTTTTCTAGATATCTGTATATCAAACTTTTTGATGTGTATACCTTACACAGATGACTGGCCAGATGGGCGATTAACAAATGTAATAAAATAAAATAAAATATTTTTTGCTCATTATTTGATAAGGGAAATTTTACATACACTTTTGACCTGGAATAATAGTCTTATAGCTGTTCATTATTCGAATAACCCCGTGGTCCAAGTGATAGGGCTTTAACTCAGCATTTTCTCTGGATACCATCCAGGGAGGACCGGTGCAGGGCAGTTTGGCGCCCCAGGCGAAAAAATATTTAGCGCCCCCCCCTCTCCAAAGCAGAAAAAAAAAAAAAACCTGCGCCGCCACCACCAACCTACCTTCCCCCCTGCCCTGGCTGCGGTGGCGGCGGCGGCAGCTGCTGCTGCTGCTGCTGCTGCCTCCTCCTCCTCCTCCTCCTGAAGCGACGCGACGGGACCCCCGCGCTGTTTTTTGCCGGGGGAAACCATGGCAACAGGGCTGTTTAAGCCCTTCTGCCCTGGTTCCTCCCGCCAAAACAACGCGGGCGGGGCTCCGGAAGCGACGCGACGAAGGTAGGTGACGGGGGGGTGGGGGGGTGACGGGGGGGTGGCGATGGCGGTGGGAGGCGCAGCGGCAGCGAGCGGGTGGGAGCGCAGCGGCGAGCGAGCGGGCAGGCGGGGGGAGGTGCGGCGGCGGCGGCGGCAGGCAGGAGGCTGGGGAGGCAGAGGCCTGGCGGGGGCGGCGCAGCGGCAGCGAAGAGGAGCGCACCGTTTCCGCGCCCTCTTCAGCCGCGCCCTAGGCAACCGCCTAGTTGGCCTAGCGGTAGCGCCGGCCCTGCATCCAGGTCATCTTGACAACTACTTTTTATGCCAGTTACCCAGAATTCATTGTGAACCTGCTTGTGTCTTTGTGTATCTTCTTCCTTTTAATACAATTATTGTATTGTTGTTGTTAACTGCCTAGAGAGCTTCGGCTATTGGGCAGTATAGAAATAAAATAAATATAATAAATAATAAAATATTACGTTTTTACTTATTTGCATTTTCAAATCCTTAATTATTTATCATTAAATATTTGGCATTTGCATTTCATAAGACATCTTCCCTGCTCCCCAGAGGTGGATGAGCAATTTCTCAATAGCCTTCCCAGCATGTCCAATAAAGCAAAACCAGCTATTTCCTAAACATCCAGGACAACCGTTTTAATTATTTATGTTAATTTTCTTTATTTTTGTTGTACTGGTAATTGTTTATTGAGTATTCTAATAGGGATTTTAATATTTTAGCAAAGAAACGGCTTAGAAATATTATATCAAGTGATATACAAGTATTATAAATAAATAAATGATGCAAATTGGTGCAAAATATAATATATTATTACACCAGCTTTAAAAGCATTACACTGGCTGCCAATCAGTATCCGGCTGAAGTATAGTGTTGGTATTACCTTTAAAGCCCTACATGGTTTGGGTCCGGGTTACCTGCAGGATTGCCTTCTCCTGTACAATCGGCCCCGCACACTTAGGTCCTCTGGGAGGAATTTACTCCAGTCAGCCAAGACTAGGCTGGCGGGTACCACCCAGAGAACCTTCTCTTCTGCTGCTCCCAGACTGTGGAATGGCCTGTCGGAGGAGACTCGTCAACTAGATAGTCTCTTGGCTTTTAAAAAGGCCATAAAGACTGACCTCTTCTGACAGGCCAACCCAGTGGAATTTTAAGAGTTTTTAGGATACTTTTAAAGGTTTTTAAGAATATTTTAATAATGTTTACTATGTTTTTAACTAGTTGTATATTTTGTGTTTATGGTTGTTCCCCGCCTCGATCTGAGTGGAGAGGCGGGTAAGAAATATATTATTATTATTATTATTATTATTATTATTATTATTATTATTAGATGGAAGTAGCATTTCAATGCTGGTAGCTCCTTCATTTTACAAAGAGTCACAGGAAAGAGTAACTTTGAGTTTGAGCCTTTCTTGTCTTTGAAGGAGCCTCCTGCACCACCTGCTATCTTGCCCTGTTCCTTAATATGTTGCTGATCTTTCAAGATAGTGTTGCCATCTGGCATTTGTATTAAAATGATATCTGCTACCCAAATAAGTGGGGCACCTTTTTAGTCAATTAAAAGTTATTAAATCAATTAATCTAATCAGCCAGCTGATTAAATACCACAGCACTAGATATCAGTATTGTATACTAGTGAACTGCGCATCATCATGACAGATGTAGGTGGAAGTCCAAGGGTTCTTTAGGGAAGTCACAGAGATGCATCTCATGCAATCCCCCTCAGCGAAGGCATGTGGGGTGGATATTTTTTGTTATCACTATGTTGTCCCAGCACAGGTATGAATGAGAATCATTCATTTATATGGGAGAAAGCAAATGGGTGCAGAAACACCATGGAATGGGGCTACACTTGATTCCTAGCCATGGTGTACCCAGTGTCTGGGATAAGAGACAGGTTTGCCCCACTTTCAGCTGTGTCTCAGATTGCAGCCTCTTTACTTGGTCCCAAAGAATTTTAAAAATTCAGTGGAAGCCACTGGAAACTGAACTGACCCGAATCTCTGTAACCCATCCACCAGTTCTGTTTTTTGGGTAATGCTAGAATGTGACAGGAACTGTCTTGTCTGTGTGTATTACTGCAATGCAATATTGCATTATATTTGATATCACAATATATTATTAAGTTATAATTCAGTCTTGGCACAAACTGTATAGTGCATAACTACTTTCCAAACCACTTCCACTTATGAAAACATTTTAGATATGGAATTCAAACATGCTCTGCAAAATACCTTTTTGTTGTTGATGTTAGAATGCTTAAATGAAAAACTATGTAGTCTAATGGTTATTCTCACCTTCTTGTTTTTGTATTTGTTCCTCTGCCTGTTTAAAGAAACCCTATAATAGCAACAACCTTGGCACAGAACACTTCCTAGGGAATTGGCTTAATGATTGCTCAATTTTGCCTTGAGCCATCATTCTTCCACTTGGTGCCAAAGGCCTTTGATTGTTGCTGTGTTTAATTTGTGGAGGTTATACAGGCTGCTTCCCATGAAGATCTGCTAATGCAAACTTAGCAACAGGAGTTTGCTTCATTTCGTTCGTTCCAGGACGTCTATGGTTTCTCATATGCAAGTCTATGCAGAGGAAAGGCAAAGTTGTCTGACAAAGACTTAGGATTTTGGATGTTCTTCTCTTAGCATGAAAAGAGGATTGGGACCATTTCTTTGGGAACAGCTTCCCCTGTGTTGCTGAACTAGTATGACTGAAGTTCCCCATGCTTCTGTGCAAACGATAGACTCTAACGGGATAACCTGATCAGTTTGGATCTCATAAATATGGTTTTAATATACACCTTCTGTATAGCTGCATTTTCCAACATTGCACTCAGAAGAATTCTTAATTCACTAGAGCAGGGGTGCAGAACCTCAGGTCCAGGGGCCAAATCTGGCCCTCTGGAGTTTCCAAGATGGCCATGCTCCCTTCCCCCTGGCGTCACCTCCTTCCCCCCCCCCAAACACCAATCACTTGTTGGTTTCTCAGCAGTTTTCCTCCCCATTCTAGAAGATTGAAATGCCTCTCCTTAGTTACTGGCAGTAAGAGCTTTAAGCTATTACTGTATGTGCTGGTATAAACGTGGCTCCTGAAAGCTTCTCCAAAATGGAACTCAGTCCTTTAGCTGAAAGAGGTTCTGCACCACTGCACTAGAGTATCTAAAAGCCTTTTCACACATTGATTGCAGAAAAAGAAATCTCCATTTGTCACTGGGTGACCACTCACCAGGGAACTGCACATAAACAGAAGTTGCCGGCAAGTGCAACTATATGATATTGCATTTTGTTGCATTCACACATAACACTTCTAGGCATATACTTAAAACATGTGTTCAGCTAAAAATAGTTATGTGCTAGCAGATCTATAACTGAAGAACACTCATGATCTCGATGGCCTTATAGGCCCCTTCCAACTCTACTATTCTATGATTCTATGATCTTTTAAATCTCTGGATGTGGCAGGAGATAAGGCAGCTGTGGCTTCTCCTGCCTATTCCCCCCCCCATCTTGAAATCCATCCCCTCCCCTAGTTGTTGCATGGCACACCTGGAGCCCTTACCCATTATAACAGGTTGAGGAGGTAGGGGGATGACCAGGAGGGAAGGGGCAGGAGAAGCCATAGCCAGTGGCTCTTAACTAAAGAACAATTAGAGAAAAGTTAACAAAGTGCTTATCTTTCATACGGACATAGGAAGCTGCCTTATACTGAGTCAGACCATTGGTCCACCTAGCCCAGTACTGTCAACACTGACTGGCAGCGGCTCTCCAGAGTTTCAGGCAGGATTCTTTCCAAGCTCTACCTGGAGGCCAGGGATTGAACCTGGGACCTTCTGCATGCAAAGCATGTGCTCTGTCACACTGAGCTATGGTCCCTCCCTACAGCACCTGGTATTCCAAGGCAATCACCCATCCAAGTGCTAACCAGGCCTGACCCTGCTTAAGCTTCCAAGATCAGACAAGATCCGGCTGTTCAGGTCTGTTTCAATTAATCGTATTCTTCAAGAATATGCCATACCTTGAATCTAGCTTAAATTTGTAGTGTAGACATGTTCTGAGATTGTTCCATGTAGCAGAGGAAGATGAGGTCTGCAAAGCCATGCGTTGCAGGCTTAGATGTCCCATGCTTAAATCTTCCAGTCTAAAAGTGGTGGAGTTTTGATAGGAAGACACTGTTTGAGGACCAAACTAGAAATTACTTTAATGTTTTGGCTAGCAACCACACCAGAGCTGTTATACAGAAAAGAAGACTAAGTTGGTGGGGAACCCTGACTTTCATCAGGACTGCAGCATGTAGGAAGGGAAGGTTTAACTTTTCACTCCCCAGCTGCAATCCCTATAAAATTCCTTCCTCCACACAACAATTAACATTAGATAAAAGCTCCGTTTGGCAGGAATGAGATTCCCTCCCCTTATGCTAATTGCCACAGTGAGGGGTGGGGGAGAGGATTTTCACTGGGATTATGGCTGGGGAGGGAAGAGTTAAATATCCCTTCCTCATATGCTACCCCATTTTAGTGTAACCCTGCCAACCGGCCAATACAGGTCACAGATTAGTTCAGATATTTTGCCCTGTGTGGCTCTAAAATCTTAAAGTTGCTTCAAGGAGAAAAAAATCAGACAGATCTGATCAAATATACAAAGATGTATCATGTCAGAAATTTATAAAACAAAATAACTTGCAACATGTACTGAACAACAGTACAATTCCAGTTTCATGAGCACTCCTCCAAGAAAGTACACTGCACACAAACACCAGAGCAACAAAGTAAAAAAAGCCAAGCAAAAACCCACTAAATGCTTTAGGAGTCCTCAGTCCAATATAAGTCCTCATCTTTCACACAGATGCTGAAGAGGGATCCTCTTGCTGGCACTGCAGCTTGAGCCCATAACCTGTAAAATTAGGGACAAGTCTCAGTAAATAGGTCCCAGGCCACAGGCCTTCTCCCTTCTGTGGAGTTTCTCCTGCTGCTGACTGAGGCATTTTGCCTTTGCCCCTCCTACAAGTGATGACATAGAAGCAGCTTAAGTAGGGTTACATTAGTATCCCCAAATTGGGCTCCCCCACATCATCATCATCATCATCATCATCATCATCATCATCATCATCATCATATAACTCAGGTATGGTTGCTAACCACAAAATTAAAGTAACATCTAGTTTGACCCTGAGTTCCAAACCTATCCTTGTTAGCATGGGTTGATGTTCATTGTAAAGTGTCACACAGATAGGTTGATTGAAGGTTGATTAACATTGGTTGATTGTAGGGTTTAATTATTACTTCTCAAGCCTAGACACTTCTCCTAAAGTTTGGAGACTGCTCTCTTTTGCTGTACTTTCACTGCAGGTCCTTCTTAGTTCCAGAATAGCCTCTCCACTATCAAAGACAACAAACTGGCTTACAAACACTTTGGCAGCGATTCTGAAAGGAGCATGTTCCAAAATGGGTAAGCTACACCAAAGTTCAAGGAGAATGAAAGGAGTAGGCTTAGGTGTGTGTTATTAGAGCAGACGGAGCTCTGTAACCACCACCAAAGACCCAATCAGGGTATGCTCAGATTCTTAGGAAGTGCTGGACTTTGTCCTGCAATTTTAAACTGGACTGTATTAGCAGTACAGCAAGGCACAGAGTGTGTGTCGAAACTGGATGGGGACAATAGGAAAAACAACAATGAGTGTGCTCTGGTAGAAGAACCGAGTGGGAAAGGGTGCACTCAGTGTGAGGGCAAGGGGTTATTGCACGTGTGAATAAGTATCAGGACATAAAGGACCTGTATGTGCATGTGCATCTGTGTGGGCACTGCACATAGAAACACTCCGTTCTTACAACTAGGCTCTATAATTTCATGCTCTCAGTTGATCTGCTTTATTAGGGATGTGTGGATTTTATTAAATCTGTTCAGTCTGCATTTCGTGGATTGTCAGGTGCCTTTCATTCTGTTGTCCACTCATTGATGGGATCAGATTTTTTTCCATTTCCCAAACTTGCATTTGTTCACACTTGTGCAAATTTGCAGTTGCGCAAATTTGCACTTCTGAAAATGCACACCTCCCATGCATATTTTCACACTTTAGCTTGGGGGGGATGCACATTTTTGGTTGGTGTCCCCCCCCCCCATATTTTTCTACGACTAAATATGAATAAAATTCCAGAAAGTAAAAAACCGTTCTGCAAGTCTGAGGAATCTATGTGACTTGGGAAAAGCCAGCCCACTGTAGAATCTGTGGGCTGGAGTCATAGAAAGCTGAATTCACTTGAATATCTGTTGCAGATTTCTCTGACAATCCCTACTTGGGGTTAAAAATGAAGATGCTTGTCATAGTTGGTCGGGAAGCTAGGAAGCCGCCTTGTATCAAATCAGACCATTGGGCCATATTGCTCAGTATTGTGGACACAGACAGGCAGTAGCTCTCCTGCATTTCACAGGGATCTTTTGCAGCCCTACCTGTGTGGAAAGGATAATTTCTTTATTCTATCTGGAAATCTATAATGTGTCAAGTATAATTCTGTCCTAGAAGAAATCAAGGACTTCCTCTTTACCCAGAGGGAAGGGAAGTGTGGTCTTCTTGTCTTACACACAGCATTTTCCCTTTCTCAAAAGGGAAAGAGAAAGAATTCCTTTGATGTTCAGTGTTAGAATAGTTCCTTTGTTTGCTGCTTAGTGTTCAAATGACTCTTAAGATGCTCGTTTCTAGTGCCAGCAAGGACATGTTGGATCAAGGAGGACATGTTGATTCAAGGTTTCCTCCCTAACACCAGACCTGGCCAGCAATTACCATAATTTACATCTGGGAACTGACCAGATAAGAGGACACCTGGAGATGTAAAGACCATAAGTCAGCCAGATAGATAAGTAGATACTGACATCAGAAAGTGTCCTAGTACGCATGTGCAAATCCTATGTAAATGCTATGCAACTCAAAAATGTATTTAAATGCAGAAGCCCTTTGTTCTGGGCTCCCCGCTCTGCTTCTCTCTCTCTTTTTCTTTGCTCTGCTTGTGAGTGGAGCCATGTAGCACTGCATTAAAATGAGCTCTTAACCAGTTACCTGCGTCTGGCTGATAAATTGATCCCGTTGGTTAGGCAAGGAACATTGGGGAACTTTCCCCCTTACCACACCTGGAGATTTGAGCCTGGACTTTCTGCATGTGCTGTACGACTGAGCTACAGCCCATTACCTAATTTACATTATGTTACATACATGTTATACAACATTCATCTCATATCCCAACATGATGAATTTCAGATGGTGGCAGGATCATTAACAAGGGCCTCAGAGGTTGAATGGCATGCCTGCACAGCTCATAGGGTTGCTGTGGTTGAATGGAAGGGGCCCTTCATCAGCCTCTGTCAGAAGGCTGTTGCCACTCAACAACTGAGGTCCTGCTGATTGTCTTCACCAAAATAAATTAATCAGGTTTGCATCATTACTTTCCAAGCCTAAGCATTTCTCCTAATGTTTGCAGCATGCTCTCCTGCTGTACTTTCCTTCTTCGTTCCAAAATGGTCAAAGAATGCTGGGCTTGGAAGGCCTTTGCTCTGATTCAAAACTGCCCATTTTATGTTCTTAAAGGAAATATAATGGTCTTCAAACAATGCAATGCTAACACATTGAATGTAAAAGCTTAAATACTGCTATCTGGCGGTACTCTTTTAAATAAGTAACAAACATTTGCTCTAGAGATGGACAAATCTGTCAATTTTGGTTTCTCTCATTTTTCCAATCTTAAGTTCAGTTCATCTTGAACTTTGAGATTTTTTGGGGGGGGGGAAGTTTGCATGAAGATTCATACTGATTTTTGTGCACATTTCTTCTAATACATGCATTTTTGTCTAATATACACATGTTTTGCAAGCAAGTTCCCTAACATAATGTATTTTTGAACATTTTCCCTAGTGTATATTTTTAGTTTGTTATTTTATCTTTTTTTATATAGTGTATTGTATTTTTAATGTGAACCACTTAGGGATTTTAGTATAAAATTGTTATAAATTAACTAAATGTATGCATTTGTGTACAGTTTTTAGTTGGAGAACTCCATTAAGAACATAGGAAGAACCATGTTGGATCAGACCAAGGGTCCATCTAGTTCAGGCCCAGGGTGCAACAACACCCTCCCACTCATGTTCCCCAGCAACTGGTGTACTGCCTCTGATACTGAAGGTAGCATATAGCCATCAGGACTAGTAGCCATTGATAGCCCTCTCCTATTTATTTATTTATTATATTTATACTCCACCTTTTTTCCTGCAAGGAGCCCAAGGCGGCATACATGATCTTCCTCCTCCTCTCCATTTTATCCTCACAACAACGCTGTGAGATAGGTTAGGCTGAGAGCCAGTGACTGGCCCAAAGTCACCCAGTGAGTTTCATGGCTGAGTGGGGACTGGAACCCGGATCTCCCGAGTCCTAGTTCAACACCCTAACCACTGTTTTGTCTAAACCCTTTTAAAGCCATTGAAATTGGTGGCCATCTTGTGGAAGTGAATTCCATAGTTCTCCACCACATCTTGTGGAAGTGAGTTCTATGCACCATGTGAAGAAGGACTTCCTTTTATCAGTCCTGAATCTCCCACCAATCAGCTTCATGGGATAACCCCGGATTCTAGTATTATGAGAATGGGAGGAAAATGTCTCCCTATCCATTTTCTCCACACCATGCATAATTTTGTACACCTCTATAAAAATGTCTCCCTTTACTCATCTTTTTTCTAAGTTAAACAATCCCAGATGTTGTAACCTTTCCTCATAGGGGAGCTGTTCCAGCCCCTTGATAATTTTGGTTGCCCCTTTCTGCACTTTTCCAACTCTACATAATCCCTTTTTTATGTGCACTGACCAGTATTCTAAGTGTAATAACAATGGCTTTCAAACACTTGGGTAGTGATTCTGATAGGAGCATGTCCAAAATGGGAAATCTACACCAAAGTGCAAGGTGAATGAAAGGAGCTCCACTTAGGTGTGTGTTATTAGAGCAGATGGAGTTCTATAATCACCACCCAACACCCAATCAGGGTGGCATTCAGCACCAATTTATTCTAGTTTGATACAAATACAATGCACACTCGTGGGGGGAAAAACAAGTTATCTTCCTAGTTACATTCTCTCCTTTGCCAAAGTCTTTCTGAAAATCAATCACTGAATAATAAGAAAGTTGCTTCCATGCCCCCTTTGGGGAGTCAGTTTGGGTGATGCTGTGATGAAGCGACACATCTTGTCATTGAAAGTTTTTTGTGGAAATGCAGAGGACGTGAATGAAACTGAGAACAGTCAATCTGCTTTGACTCGGTGTTTAAAAATGAAAGCCACACTCTTCTCAGACAGGTGCTAATGGTCAAATAATAAAGGAACTGGCAGTGGCTGGATACTTTAGAATGCATTGCAGATATATTTGCAAGCACTGAGGGATGTAATTGTGTAATATTTTTGTTTTATTGATAGCTTAAACCCACAAAGCATGTTTCAAAAGTTATGGTCCCCAATGATCCATCACAATTTAATGTCACGAGCATAGGTTCAGGCTTGATTTCTTAATGAATGGAGTCACTAGGAAGCGAGAGCAGGTTTATACCTGACCACAGGGCTGCCCCCAAGTGACCCTTTACTTTTTCTCTTATAAGTGAGTTATTGGCATCCTCCCCATGGAGAAACGCAAAGTGCTACACAGAGGTATGTTGCTGTGCTTTGGGTAAAATCTTCCTTCTGCCTCTGAGATTCTGGACCTGCCCTCACTCACACATCATCATCAATCTTTTCCTCTGAACACAAACTGCCCATGTAAAATGACAAGAATTTTGATAGCTGTCCTGCTCTGGCTCGGTCAGACTCTGTGTGAGGCAAGTAAAGGGGCAAATCCAATAGGCTAGTCAATTGGGCAGGTAAATAGTCAAACACTGAGGTATCAGTTCAGTATAGCAGTGTTCTCCAACCTTGGGTCCCCAGATGTTTTTGGCCTACAACTCCCAGCATGCCCCAGGCAGCATAGCTGGCTGGGGCATGCTGGGAGTTGTAGGCCAAAAACATCTGGGGACCCAAGGTTGGAGAACACTGCAGTATAGGATTGGGCAGGATACAGGCAGTAGTCAAGGCACAGTATTACCAAACAAGTAGGTGCTTTCCAGAAGAAAAGTCTGAGGCACAGCCAAGGTTCAAACATGTGAGAGTAATCAACAGAAGCACAGTCCAAAAACCAGAGTCAAGCAGGAGTCTAGAGATCAGTAGCACAGAGGCTTAGTGGCAAGATCAGGGATCCAGGACACTGGACTTGAAAATAAAATGTTGTTTCCAGCAGCTAGCAAGCTCTGACTGAAGACTTATATAGCCAGGGCTTGCAGAGCCCCACCCAGGGCTTAGCTGCAGTTCATTACTGACCCTCTGGCAGTCCTATTCATGACTGTCCAAGAAAGTAGCGATGCACGCGTACCTGTTGGTGTGCTCACCTTGTGTTTGGCGAGCACCCCAGCCGTTCAACTCCTCCCACGGTGACATGAGGCTCCTGGCA
Source organism: Shinisaurus crocodilurus (assembly GCA_021292165.1). Lineage (NCBI taxonomy): Eukaryota > Metazoa > Chordata > Lepidosauria > Squamata > Shinisauridae > Shinisaurus > Shinisaurus crocodilurus. The sequence goes on from CM037876.1 coordinate 276,815,030, forward strand.
GACTTTCCCGGGACCTGGAAGTGATGCGACGGGTCCCGGCGCTGTTCCAGGAACTGATGTGAGCCTGGCGCTGCTTTTTCCATGTAAATATCATAGAAAACCACCTTAAAATGGCCACATGGCTGTTTTAAGGTGGTTTTTTATGGTATTTATGGTAAAACTGCAGCGCCAGGGACCCGGAAGTTCCTCTCCGGGGAGATGTGCCAAGCTGGGGAGAAGGTAAGTGCCAGGGGGCTCAGGAGGGTCGAGCGGTGGCGAGTTCACCCCCGCTTCCACCCTGATCGAGATTCGCGGACATCCCTACGTGTGAGAGAGATCTTGGGGTTGTGGTGGACAGCTTGATGAATATGTCGACCCAGTGTGCAGCTGCTGTGAAAAAGGCAAACTCCATGTGAGGCATAATTAAGAAAGGAATTGATAATAAAGCTGCCAAGATCATACTACCCTTATACAAATCTATAGTGCGACCACACTTAGAATACTGTGTACAGTTCTGGTCACCACACCTTAAAAAGGACATTGTAGAGTTGGAAAAAATGCAGAAAAGGGCAACTAAAATGATCAAGGGGCTGGAGAAACTCCCCTATGAGGAAAGGTTACACAGCTGGAATTGTTTAGCTTAGTTTAGAAAAAAGGCAAATAAGGGGAGACATGATAGAGGTGTATAAAAAAGGTGAGACATGATAGAAGTGTGGAGAAAGTGGACATGGAGACATTTTTCTCCCTCTCTCATAATACTAGAACTCAGGGTCATCCCATGAAGCTGATTGGTGGGAGATTCAGGACAGATAAAAGGAAGTACTTCACACAGCACATAGCTACGCTATGGAATTCACTTCCACAGGATGTGGTGATGGCCACCAATTTGGATGGCTTTTAAAGGGGATTGGACAAATTTATGGAGGAGAAGGCCATTGGTGGCTACTAGTCCTACTGTGCTTCCTCCAGTATCAGAGGCAGTATGCCTATGTACACCAGTTGCTGGGGAACAAGGGCAGGAGGGTGCTGTTGCACTCATGTCCTGCTTGTGGGATCCTGTGGGCAGCTGGTTGGCTGCTGTGTGAACAGAATGCTGGATGAGATGAACCCTTGGTCTGATCCAGCATGGCTCTTCTTATGTTCTTATGAGGAGTGCCTTGCTCCCAAGGAGTCCTTTCCTCTTGTGAAGTCCTCCCTTGTAACCAAGCACTCCTTCTTAAAGGAGCTCTACCAGCCTGCCTCTTGAGACAATGATGTTCTTGGGGGCTAGGTGATCACAGCCTCCACCTGAGAGGTAGAGCTTCTTTCCTCCTGTAGGGATGGACCCACAGTCATCTTCCTTAAGGGTCCATGCTCCCCTGGGTAACCAGATATGGGTGGTTCCTTGACAATCTCCATCTCTGGGAGCCCTAGCTCCTTGAAGGAGGAGGATTCCTCCAGTGGGGGCATGCCATCAATGATGATTGTATTATTTAAGGATCAACCTGCTCTTTGGAGGGAAATGAAAGTGTTTAGTCTGCTCTGATAATATAGATTGGCAGTAGATTCAGGACAGACAAAAGGGAGTATCTTCATTGCACAACATGCTCACAGGACTTACTTGTTTCTTGTAACAATTTGATGGCTCCTTTGAAGCTTCATGGATAATTTATTATTATTCCCAGGTAAGTTTAATTGCATGTCTATCCCATCCTATTTGTAATGCAATTTTGCACTAGTTTGTTTGCCTTGAGGCTTTCTTGTGATTTCAGATTTGTTTTTGTTTTTAATGAACATAAATTGTGTTAGACTGGGGTTGATTTTAGGGCATGCGTTCAGTTGGCTAGGAACTGTAGTTCATGGAAAAGAACTAAAAGCAAGGTAAATTGGCTTTCTTTACTTTGTTGTGTCTCATGAAAAAGGAAGCTAGAGGCTTGTCCAGCCAGTTCTGGCTTTTAAAATTGAGGGCACTGTTTCAGCATTTCTGCTCTCCTGTAGTCCAGTCATGTGGAGTGTTTAGGTGGTAATTTCTAGCCAAGACTGGGGTGACCAGGCTTTTAGCAAGTCAAGTATTTTAGACTTCCTAAAGGAATTCTGAGTCCCTTCATATGACTCAATCTATATATATAAAAGAAGGTGTCCTGACTGACTGACTGATTTTGACTGACTCATGAACGCCCAGCTCAAACCATTTAATCTAGGAACATGAAATTTTGAAGGGACATTGCTTTTATGACATAGACACCCACTAAGGAAGGATTTTTGGAAATTCCGTCCCTAAGGGGGTGCAGAAGGGGGTGAAATCACCCCACTCTCATATCCTATGGGCAAAACAACAGGGGAGCAGTTATGCAAATTGGCCTCACCTCATAATTGCTTCAGGAGCCAATAGGAGCAGTTATGCAAATAGCCCATACGACACTTAGAATGTTCGTATGAATTCCTGCAGGGGCCAATAGGGGTGGGTATGCAAATCTCCCCTAGGCCATTTAGAATGTTCTCTGAGGCGGTGAAAAGGGAGGGAAACTTTTTAAATGACTGAATGACTATTGTGTATGGGGCATCGTCACATAGGCTTCACTCCATCACGTTTTGACGGATCTACCCCAAACTTGGCATGGTCACTCTTCATCACCTGTAGACTCTCAGGATTAACCTGATGTTTCTTTAAGATCAGATATTTCTGTCAGAAAAGTTTTCTGCTGCCAGCACCCAGCCTAAATGTTACACTTTCAGTCAGAGACACTGTATCTTTTCCATTGTACCAAAATCCACGCGAGCGCAGCTGTGGGCAACATACAAACAAGTTTACATACAAACTTGTTGTGAGACTGGAAGGCAGGTAATCTGAATCCAACCTAAGCCAAAATGGGAATAAGAAAGAATCGGCTACAGCCTTCGTTGAGGCCAAAGGCCAATCTACACATTGTGCTATCTTCTTCCCAGCCACTTCCTCATGATGACCCCACTCCCACTCCTCAGCTGTAACATCTAGTGTTGGTACTAAGTAATTCTTCTCCACTGCATAAACTTTGTAGTGTGTCTCCACCACATCTTTCATTGCACATACCCTCTCCCTCCACTGCATGGAGGGTTTCCTTGCCTGTTGCAGAAACCCAAGAGGATGTCTGCCACTGATGTCTCCCTGAAATAGTTAGTAGTCATGCAATCATCAGCAGAAAAGATAACAGTGTGACATAAGGATGGATGAATCTATTTCCAGTCCATGTCATTTTCACATGTTTTTACCCATAATTCCATTCTGTTCCATTCTATATTATGTATAAAAATGTTTTTAATATGTATTGTGTATTTTCTCTCAAAATAATATTTAAACACATATTTTGATATATTGAAAATGCTGAGAACTGTGCTGGAACTAGGGATGAATGAATCTGTCAATTTCAGTTTCTCATTTTTCCAGTCTTAAGTTAAGATTTTTTTTTAAAGTTTGCATGAAAATTCATGACCATAATTGTGAGCATTTCTCCTACTGCATGCATTTTGTATGCAATTTAGCCAAATATACACATTTTGCAAGCAATTTTCTTAATATAATGCATTTTTGAATGTTATTTGCCCTAATATATGCATTTTGATTGGGGGCCTGTATTGTAAAATTCAGAGAAGTGCGAATTTCAAAGGATTACTGAGTTTCATTTTGCATAGTGGTTTGAAAGTGTGAAATCAAGTACTAAACAAACTTCTCCATCCCTAGTTGCAAGATTTAGAGAAGTGCAAAATTTGTGGCATAACTAAGTTGTGATCTGTACAATAGAGCATTTCATGTACAAATTCGGGAAGACTGAATTCTTCAAGCATCCCAGACATGGAGGGGGTGGTAGAGATAGTCACTTCAAAGAGACAGTTGGAGAACATAATGTATAGTGTAGATTGGCCCCAATTCATATTGAGCTGGTAACTTCGAAGAAGAGGTAGCAAGCTTATGCCTTGATTAACTTGGTTCCACTGGTTAAAAAACGCTCCATAATAGCTAAAGCTCACAGTCAGAATTTCACATGAGAGTTGCTGTTAGTATTGCGACAAAAACAAGACCCCTCCTTGCCAATCTGTCCATGTGCCAAAGCCAAAAAATGGGGTTCCCCCCCGCGCCTTGGAATTTATGCAAATAGTGATGTGCTGGTGGATATTATCATTTCTATAACATCCTGAAAGAGATATCAGGATTTTAGGAAGAATATGTCTGTGCATACTTGTGTGCTATTCTTATCTTTGTCATTACTGTGCATTGCCCTTTAATGTCTCTCAGAACCTGTGCAGAAGTTGAGAGGCAACAGACTGTCTCTTGTCTTCTACATTACCTTATTCAACAAATGTAGTTCATCTCTTTTTGTCCTTTACCAGCAGAGGGTGCTGCAAGTATACATTTCAATTATTCATACATTCTGGTTTCAAACTAGTGCTGAGCTGGAATGGGGTGGGAGTGTGTTTGGGTGCCCTTTTGTCCCGCATGAAAAAGTGCTCGCCCCTTTTTGATAATTTTCTGCACCCCTTTGCCAAACTGTTTTCAAGGCAGTGGGTGTCTGGGGTGGGGGATGGGGATAACGTATCCAAGTTTCCAAGGCAACTGAAAATTGGGCCGATATTCCCCACCCCGATCTAGTTGCGCATAAGTGACCAGTTGCAGCAGGATGGGGATGTGCATTTGGATGGATGTACAACTCTATGCACATCACACTGAAAGTAATGCAGTCTGGATGGATGACACCAAGCACATCTGAATGTGGATATTGCTCATCCACACTGCATTACTTTTAATGAGATACATATTGATATGTGCAAACCACCTATCATGTGCTGCAACCAATTATGCGTAACTAAACATGTCTAGAACTGAACTGGGGTGAAAATCTTGCTGGCCTTTAATGAAGCTGACAGTGAGGTTTGAAAAACCCAAAACACACACGCACATAGGGAAGATTCAAACAATGTTATGTGCTCTGGCCATTACTTGAAAACTCATTGTGTGGTAACTGCAACTGTATGGAGAGACCTGTAATATCTGACCAAGCAATTTTGTTTATTTATCCAGCCTACATAAATTATGTGATTGTGGAGGTGTGGTTCCGTGTACTATGTGAAACAAGCTGTCCATATGGTTGTCATCTTTGGATAGTGCCTAGCAAAGTGCAGCCAATTGTTCCCTTGCTACTGCAATGCCAACATCCCTGTTGCTTGCTGTGTTGTTTTTTTTGGGTGGGGGGTGGTAATAAGATTGCTAATGCCAATTCGTTATGCACACCCATTACCGACGTGGTGAATCTATACACAGTACAAAAATTGGGAAGAATGGGGAGTAGCTAACGGAGGCCTGGCAGCACAGTTGGACAGCTGGTGAGCACCCAGCGCTACCTCCTTGTCACTGCCCCTTCCTCCTCCTTCCCAGTTATAATGACATGTGTACTTCCTCCATTGGTGCCATCATAGCATTCTCCTCCCCTCTCTCCCTGGGTTATGCAGGGAGGTCTCACCCACTGATAGCAAACTTTTATAGGATGGAGGGGGTGGGAGATGAGATAGAGGAGCTGGGGTAGCCCATCACCCATTGCAATGGGAAGGCAGAGGGCCCACTCAAACCTGGAGCTGGCCCATAAGCTAACCCGTAACATAGACAGAGTGTAATTTAAGACAGGAAAGAACATAAGATGGCTATATTGAATTACTGACACATCACCAAAAAAGAGGACAAAAGAGGACACAGATTTTCATACAATTTGCATATCCTTATTTATATGCATAGTATAGTATATGTTCAGTTGCAAATTTAGAAATGATTACTATAATTTAAATAGAAGTGTAATCTTGCCATAGTGGGGACAACTGAGACCAGTGTACCTGCCTGCCTAGTCTGCTGTCCATGAGTTCACTGTTGATGAGCAGCTTCAAGGCGTTTCTTAAGGCTCTTTATGTTTAAAATAGGCTTGGACTGGATAGACCTTCAAGTACAGGATGCCTTCAAATAGTGTATGGTTCCTTGTAAAGTAGGACATTTAGCCATCCTATGAATTACTCTCATCAGTATGCAGGCATCTGCTGATTGGGGGCGGGGGTAAAATATCTCCAGAAAGGATGCAATGGTATGGAACTGACTCCTGTTCCTTCTGCATAACATGCTGAAAGACCAGACTCTGTATGTGTGAAGGAGAACAATGTGGACAAATCCTAGCCCAGGTTGAGTCTGTTTCATTCATGCACTCTGTCAACTATTCAGTGCAAGAATTGTGACAATGACCATAAGATTTCTTTCAGTATCTAAAGTGATTATTTTCTCACAGAACATCTAATCCAATATAGTACGGCATGATATCTGTGTGGGAAGAAGAGGAAGCAGGCAGGGGGTGACTGAATCTTGGAAAGTTATCTCTGATTCAGGAGGAAAAAAGTGTAGGCTTTAATCAGGAACAGCAAGGGTGGAAGCAAACAGTCTAAGCAGCAGAGGTCTTCAGTGTGTGTGTGTGTGTGTGTGTGTGTGTTTAACATTCTACAGAAAAATACAGGGAAGAGGCAACTTACTTGAGGGAAGTTTTGAAATGTTATGCAGCCTGATGATTTATCCTTTGAGGGCTTCTCTGCACTGGCCACTTACCATGTGTGATTGCCTGTTTAATCCATTGTGTCATCTGTGCTACATTCACCCAGGAATTGGTGTAGCTATTTAATAATTCCATTATAAAATATTTAGGATTGAAGACAGGTTAAATTTTACTGCTGGGTTATGTGAGGAGGCAGAAATTTCACATTAACACCATGAATTTGCTGTCAGTGTCCGTGGAAAGCAGAACTAAACTCTTGCCCAGAATTTCCTAGACTGTATTGGACCATTCCCTATTTCAGATGATTACCTCTATTCCGGTGATGGTCTATTTTCCAGCTGTTTCCCCCTCTCGCTTCTTGTGTAACTAGAAGCCATGAAAATCTGTAGCATTGATTGCCAGGATAGACTGTGTTCTCTAGCTGCTTAAAAACTGGGCCAGGTGGCTCATTAATTGGTGACAAGCAACCTGGTGCTACACACCTGGAAACCATTAGCTGTCTTGAGTCTCCGTATTCATGAACTTCTAGCATGGAACCCATGTGAATGTTTGTAATGATTCATAAGATTATAAGAACGTAAGAGCCGTGCTGGATCAGACCAAGGGTCCATCTAGTCCAGCACTCTGTTTACACAGTGGCCAAACAGCTGCCTGCAGGAAGCTCACAAGCAGGACATGAGTGCAACAGCACCCTCCCACCTATGTTCCCCAGCAACTGGAGTACATAGGCATACTTCCTCTGATACTGGAGGTAGCATATAGCCAGTCAGGACTAGCAGCCATTGATAGTCTTCTCCTCCAGCAATTTGTCCAATCCCCTTTTAAAAGTCATCTGAACTGGTAGCCATTACTAAATCTTGTGGAAGTAAATTCACCATGTGAAGACGTAACTTCCTTTTATCTCTCCTAAATCTCCCACCAATCAGCTTCATGGGATGACCCCGGGTTCTATTATGAGAGAGGGAGCAAAATGTTTCCCTATCCACTTTCTCCACACCATGCATAATTCTGTACACCTCTATCATGTCTCCCATTCACTTGTTTGTTCCTCCGTCTCTTCTGTGGAACATTCAAGTCCCCTCCTGCCAGATTTGAGAAGAAATGTTAAGAGAGCCATCATGTGAACAAGCAAGACCATTTTCTGTCTTGGCCTGGTACAATTAGTTCAGTTTGTCAGTTCTACTAAGGGATTGCTAGAGTAGACATTTCCTGGAAACTGAAATGGAGGGAACACAGCTGAGGTCACACAATGCGTGCTTGAGTTTCCCGTGGAAAATCACCTCCATTAAGGAAAATAAATAAATAATAAAATAAATTAAGATCCATGCTCTCTCTGTTTGAAAGGGTCAGCTTGGAGACACAGTGGAGTGATACAAGACTAGTCAACTTTTGAACCCATTTGTGTTCTGTGTGGCAGATGCATTATGATTTGTTAATAATTTATTGCAGTGGAATATCAGTCAATGCAAAAGATGATAAATTGGAGACCAATGGTGGATTATGGGTTTTGTTTTCATTTTTTAGTGTGGGTCAGCAGCCTACTGGTGGCATGAGGTTAAGAAAGCCTGCACTTTTCATCTGCTGTAAGCAACAGGAAAATATTTTTAACCCAGAGTAATGGGAAGGGAGCAAATGGACAATCCAAAAAAGGATTATCGTCATAATTACACATCACACACAAATGAGTATAACAAAACCCCAATGGTTGTTTCTTCTAAGACAGGGGTGGACAACTTGTGGCCCTCTAGATATTTTGGCGTGCAACTCCCATCAGCCCTAGCCAGCATAAGCAATGGTGAGGGATCATGGGAGTTGTAGGCCAACACATCTGGAGGGCCACCTTTGTTCTAAGCAAAGCAGCTTTGGGAAAGGGTGATTTGCAGCAGAGAAATGGGGGCAGGGCATATAAAAAACTCTGGAGCATGTTGCAGTGGAAAAGTGGTAGTTGGGAAAGGACTAAACACACTCTGTTACTTCACTGCCCCACATCATCCACTTGCAAAGATGCTTAGCCTAGAAGAAAGGCCCATTGGAGTTTCTTCCATTGCATTTCTTTGGAAATGTAATGTGTAAACATGTGGTTTGGCCCTTAGCAGCTAGGAAGGATGTTTTGTTGTGTAGCATTCAGCTCTCTCTCTTTTAAGATCTTGTTAATTTTTTCCCCTTTGAAATATTCTGAAGTGTTTGTAAAGCTCTTCTGTTAGCCTATGATTCTGTCTCCTCTTCTGTTCCAGCAATTTGAAACATCAGTGCTGGTGTGTGGAGGTGATTATTTCATTAAACAAAAAGAGAAAAGAAAGAGTAGGAGAGGAAAACCAAAGCAGGAAGAGAGATAAAAGATGCTGAGAAAAACAACAACTGCAAACAGACCAAAAATACTTTATATTTGTTGACAAGCTTATATGAAAGATCAAATATGGCTTTTGAGTAGGTGGTGATGTCACTCCGGTTCCCAGCCATCACCACCTCTAGAGACATTTTGAGACTCACTTGACTAGATTCACAGTGTACATTCCTCCTGTGAGAAGACTGATGACAGAAAGATGCATAGTAATTGTGCACAAATAATTTCAGAATCTTTGGGGTGAAATCAGTTCAAAACCTTTGATGTTGTCTTCTATGCTATTTGTTTTTCTAATAAGACGAAGCCAACAGAGCACAGATCATAAAATCCAAAAGCCCTGGTGTCCATTATAGCTGAAATATCTTGTTTTGTTGCTGCTGTTGACTTTTTGATCTCCTGGCAGGCAGCAGAAGAAATGAAACAGACAAGTGACCACAAGGACAAGTCATTTAGTATGTCATGTTTGCAACCATAATAGCCTATTTATTATTGTTAAGCACTGGGTTGGCCCTCTCCAAAGTAAAGTCATATCATAGCCAAGAAGATTTTAAAATTTCAGAGGGACAAACTGGCAGATCCCAGAGGAGGACAGTTACTAAATTATTCAATATTGCTTCACCATCCTACATTCCATCCTATATTTTCTATTCTCATACATCATATATGATTTTTTAAAATAAGTGAAGCTTTCGGAATCAATGCATTGCTCTGGAGTGCTCAAGGGAATCTTTCTGGAGAAAGAAGACCTTTTTGTCTCATAGCTAGACCCTTCTCCTTTTAGCAGAAGGTCTAAATGGAACTCTAAAACTAGATGCACATAGTCCCTTCTACATGACCGGGAGCCCTGCATGAGTGGAATTGCCAGGCATGCATACAGTTGCGGTTTATGAATGTACAGTTGTATTTATTTATTAGGGTTGGAGCCAGATTTACGCTGGATCAAATGAGCCAATGGAAGTAAATTTTCCCTCTCCCTCCTTCCCATGGCAGCCTCTTCAGCCCTCTGAAAATGCTACCTAGAGAGTCAGGAGAGCCTGCTGATTGGAGTGAGCTGGTGTGTGTGTGTGTGTGTGTGTGTGTGTGTGTGTGTGTTACCCAAAATCGGGTGGAGAGACACTCTACAAGCAGAGGCCTTCCTCTCATGGAAGGTAGATCATGGGATCCAACCCTTAGACTGTAATTTTATAAAGATGTATCTTGGTATCCACTGACCTTAATGGGATTTACTTCCAAGTAGACATGTATAGGATCGCACAATTACAGTATTTATTGTAATTATTGGCTGCTTGAAACAAGAGATAAAACAATTTAAAATTCAATAACATGAAAAGCAACAATAAAAGTATAATGCAGCATAAAATCACAGGTTGCAGAGAGTGAAACAGTTTAAAACTAAGATGGCTTGAAAGCAGGGCCGGCCCTACCATTATGCAGGCTGATGCGCTCGCATCAGGTGTTGGAGTGGGGAAAGTGGCAAATTGCATGTCTCTCCCACCCACCCCTGCCAGAAGGGCCCTCCGCTGCCTCCCGAGTCCCCACCACCTCCAGCAGGTGCTCTGGGGAACCCCACCAGGTGCTCTCCCGATGTGGCATTTGCTGCAACAAAAGAGCAACTGGCAGGGCTCTGCAGAGCAACCTGCTGGGTGCACCACTAGCTGCCGCCACTTCTTACTGAGGGCAGACACTGTCACTGGCCCTCTCTACTTGCTTGGTCAGCTGGCTGGCTGCTCACTTCTGCCTGCCCAGCTGGCCTCTCACTTCTGCCCACGTGGCCACTCCTGCCAAACTCTCACGGGAGCCCCATGGCTGGGGCACAAGGCAGGAATGGCTGGGTGGGCAGCAGCATTGCTGCTTTGCTTGACGTGGCAAGATACGTTGGGCTGGGCTTGTGACATAAAAAGATCTTCAACTGGTGGTTACTAACTGTGTGAGCCAGTGAAGATGACAACGTGGCATGCATAGCGCTCTGTCCACATCTTCCATTGGATGTGTGAAGGTTGGTGGGGGCAGATGCAATCTCCCTTCTCTCCCTCCACATGTTCAGTGAATGCAGTTTGAAGGTGTGAACAAGGGTAGTGTGCATTCTTGTAAAAAGGCACTGCTTCAGTGGAAGAGATGCTATTCTATCAGTGGGGAGCTATTCCACCTGCTTCCCCCTCCCCCTAGGCCTGGAGACCTTATAAGCAAGGCTGAAGCTGCAGCCTGGGAGGCTCTGCTTCAGGGGAGAGACACTGTTCCAACCAAGGTGATTTTCTTTTCATCTGCTCTGCTCCACCCCACTGCCAGGGAAACCTTATAAGAAGCCCCGGGGATGGGGGTGTTATTCCAGCTCTCCTTTGACATTTTTTGCATATGGCTTTTTGGACATGAAGAAGGGTGTGTTCAGGCTTTGGGTCCCCCCCCCCCCAAATTTAAATAGTCATTGTTATATTGCTGCTTTAAACTTGCATTTTAGTGTATTGTTTGACTATTGTGTTTATATATTTTCGTGAGCTGCTTTGGGAGCCTTTTTGGCCCAAAAGACTGGCCATAAATATAAACTGCAACATAACATATAACATACGGTAACATAAAAATCACAAGCTGAGATCCACGTTTGAAAACCTGAAGCAATAGAAGAGATATAATACAAGAGATATAATAATAATAATAATAATAATAATAATAATAATAATACAAATGAGAATTTAACAGGTGGGAACTTATTCTGGTGTAAGATAGCCATTTAATAAGCTACTCATCTGTATTATTTTGCCAAGTGGTGAGAAGTATTTTTTACCACACTTCCTCATCTGAACAGGAATCCGGGGAAATTGAGGTGTGGTGAAATACTCCTCACCACTTAGCTGGCTGATACACGTCACCATGGTTACATGCACGGCATGGTAAGTTAGCACTTCATTATGTGTTCATTCTATTTCAATTTTTCACATGTGGATCTAAGGCTCAGACACACAAGACCACTGCTGCATGCAATGAGTTGTTTTGTGTGTACTGGCATGCTGCATGGCAGCATTTAAGTCGCAGGGCAAGGGGATGTATATGAAAGGGTTTGCCATTTGGAACAGCCAGCATGCTAAGGCAATTTCAAATGGATTTTTCATGGCAACTATAGCATAAGAAGCGGTCCCCCTTTCTAAAAAAAAAAAAGGAAATGAAACAAAAAGGGCTGCCAGATTAGATGAGCGTTTACAGCTCCAGTTTCTGTCTCTCTGTTGACAGCTTGTTTGATTTTTAAGCAACAATTTGGGTTCAGCTTTCAGTCTCTGCCTAATTCTTACGTATCTGTTTCAGTCCCTATGAGCAGATTCATTTTGACAGTTGAAGAAGTCCATAGATTCCTTTTGAATCCCCTCATCTTTTGTACTCTAAATTGTTCAGGAGAATCTATAGGCTTCCATCACAGCTGGAAAAGATACGTTCATTAGAGTTTGTTTCTCTGCTGAAATTTATTTGAAGAGTGCAAGGATTTATGTCAAGATTTAGGCTTCTAATATTTCCCTTCCAGCAACAACACATCAATACATACACACTGAATACATATTAGACCTATTTATCTAATCTGTCTTGCTTCCATGCCACTCATTGTAATCCAGCCGAAGTAATGTGGAGTTGATTATTCCTGTGGTCTACAGGAAGAGATTTGGCTGCAAGCTGCTAATCACATGTGCCAAGGGATTTGGATCTAACATGACCAGGGATCTGCAAGGAGAATATGTGAGCAGCAGTCCTGTCCTGTGTCTTTCTGCCAAGCCTGATGGCACAAAAACACAACTGTGCAGAAAGACTGTAAGTCAGTAGGCATATTACATTTTTTAAAATCCATGGTCAATCTGCCCTTCCCACTATGCTGATGGAGGGAAATTCAAATGCACAAACTCCATTCCCATAATAGAAGCACCCAGGCAACAGTGGTGCCATTTAGGGAAGACAGGATGAGAAAGTTCCATTGTGTTTCAGACCACATCTAATGATTTCTCAGGAACATCTATATCACTGGTTATTATGAGGTAAAAAAAGCAACCACAACAATATATATATATGTTACAGTACTGTTGCATCTGCCAAAATGAGACAGCTCCACATCAAAGGTAATGATCCCATCTCTTTTATCTACACAGTTTTCCAGCTGGGACGATCTGACAGTCTGTAAAGAACCTCCCCCAGCCCACTGTCTCAGGAGTCTTTGCCCTTCACTACTACTGGGCCTGGCTTGCTTTAGCCAGCTGAGGGCCTGGACCTCTCAAATCCCCTCCATCCATGAAACTTCAGGGGATTGACAGATGTCCATGGGCCTCCTACATGTTCTATTCCTTCTACACTTCCTCCCGCCATTGGCTGCCTGGGCCCATGTTTGGAACAGACTAGCAGTCTCTTCACCTGGCCATCCTGCTCCCCACCCCACCCCACTCTTACCTGAGTGCTGACTCACTCCATGGTCAGTTGTCACCCATATTTAAGGATGATGGTGGCCTTGACCAGCCTGATCCTTAGAGTTGTTAATCTGGTACTGAAAAAGGCTAAATAATATTTTTGACTAGGTCCTGAAGAAGCTGCAACTTGATCATCTTTTTCTAAAAGAGGCAGTTGGCTTAATAAAGAGACTTGAGGATATCCACATGAAGATCCAAAAGAAGACCCCAGACTCATGCTCTAGACATCAGACTCATGTGCATGAAGACCCTGGACGTGTGACTTCTTAACATTTGATGTTACAGCCCTATGAGCGCTGAATGAGAACTTTTATCAGAAAAATACTGTGCGGCTTACTGTAGCTTAATCTTGCTTTCTATAAAGCCACAAAGGGGGAAAAAACACAAAAACAACTGAGATAGTTCAGTTTGAGGCCTCACAGTTGCTGATACAAAGAACAGAACTACTATGTGTGCTCAGGTGCTAATAGTAATAAGCAGCTCATGGACAGCACCTCCAATGATAAGAACATCTCTACGTTGATGCCTATAGGGTGAGAAGTCATAATGGTTTAAGCAATGGTTGAAGCAGGTGCAAGTGACCTTTATGCCATGTTGTGCTGTCAACAATATAGGATACATAGATAAGGGAGCTTCAGATGTTTCAACGGCCCCCTAATAAGAAATTATGAAAGTGTCAAGAGAAGAGAGAATGTGCAAGAGATGTTCTAAAAACATTTAAAGAATTCTTTAAATATAAAAACATGAGGGTAAAATGTGAGGGTACTGGGTGGGGACACATGTGCGCCTCACCTGATTGGTGGACAGGCGAGTCCATTAGCATGGTAGCCCCCACCTCTAATCAGAACAAGGGTAGAAAGTTCATGCAGCAAGGGATCATAGCTCTCTCTTGCTCTTCCTGTCTCTCTCTCTCTTGGTCTTGTATTTCGTCTTTGCTATGGATTTACTCAGGGCCGGTGCTACCATTAGGCCAACTAGGCGGCTGCTTAGGGCGCTGGGCTGAAGAGGGTGCCAGAAACTCCAACTCCCTCCTGAAAACACTTCACATACTATCTACAGAAGAAAAGCTTTTTTAAAAAAAGTATTTCTGGGTTGTTTGAACTGCCCGTCGCTAGCTGCTCTCCTCTTCCTCTCCCCGCTGCGCGTCTCTCTCTCTTGCACTGCCTTCGCTTCCAAGGAACACACAAACTGACTCTCCCAAAGATTTCTTTTGTGATCACTTGAACTGAAGAGTGGCGGCGGCGGCAGCAGCAGCAGCAGGAAGAGACGGAGCCGGAGAAGAAATAAGAGGGGAGGGTGGAGGGGAGTTTCTTTTTTTCTTTTTTTAATCGAGCAGAAAGAAATGAAAAAGGAGTACTCTGTGGATGGCAGAGCATGTGCGTTTTCACGTGACATCTCTCTGTGCCGGTTTTAGCAGATCCCCACTGCAATTTTTTTCTTTTTCCTTTCCACTGTTCAGTTTTACAGGGAGGCGCAGCAAAACAAGAGAGGGAGAGAGGTTGAAAGGGAAAGCTGCAAAGAGGCTTTATAGAGGAGGGCGGGCTGCACGCTTACTTCAAGCGTGTCAGCGCCTCAGCCAATCAAAAGGCTCCGGAGTTGGGAGACTCTGGAGGAAGCGGCAGCGGAGGAGGAGGAGGAGACACTTTGTAAAGACAGGCTGGGGGCTGGGCAAAGGAGGCAACGCGCATGCGCGCACACACACGTGCACACTGCCTGCCTAGACGAGGCTCCAGGTTCCTCAGGGGCTCTCGGAGCTGGGCTTTCCTTCATTCCTGCGCTCTAAAGACTTCCAGTATAAAAGTGTTTTCTCCACACTCGTTTCAAGCCAGCCTCCCCCCCCCACACCCCATTTCAAAATCCCGCCAAAAGACACATACTTATATTAAAGTGATTCCTTTCATGGACAATTCACTCCCGCAGCCCCTGATAATGCCTACTGTTTGGGGAAGTCCCCCCCCCCTTCTAGTCCCCTTTGGTACCTTCATATGAAAGCAAAAATCTGTATAATGGATCTTCGCTTTATCCAACGGGATAACTGAGGATATATTGATAGATTTCGAGAAATGTAGCAAATTGGTACTACATCAACATGTATTTTATGTATGTTTGTCAATGTTTATGATAATAATTTTTTTAGGTTTTTTAGCCTAATTGACTTTTACTGGGCATAGGGCTGGAGGGAGGGAGGGCTCAAGTGGGAGGGGGGGCGCTAAATATCTGATCTTGCCTAGGGCACCAAACGGCCTTGCACCAGCCCTGGATTTACTTTTACTTTTTCATCACCAAACCTCACTGGATTATCACATACAGGAACCTGGGTAACTATGGATCTCTTTGACACTTAGGCTTTAAGTTCTAGCTTAACCCTTTATTTTCTGGACTTAGAGCTACCTTGGAAGCAAAACTGATCAACCCTTTTCTGCCTTGATGAATTAACTTTAGTTTCTCACTTTTAGCTTCTGTCTGTAATGATTATAAGTTCAGACGTTCACATTTTATATGCCTAGAGAAATGTAGTAATGCTTTAGCTTAGCTTTTCACATTTAAGTTGTGTGCAGGAGGAAGTTAAGTGGAAGTTAGATTATTTAGCATGTTTTAGTTTAGTTTTGAAATGCAAGTAGAGTGCAAGAGATGTTGTGGAGGAGCCATATTATTCAAGTACCAATGCTAGCAGTCCAATTAGCCATTTTAATTGCAACATTCCTAGTGCTGGTTTTGTCAACCACATTCTTTTTTGTTCATCTCAAGTTTATGTTACATTTTATCTCACTGCTGATAATGTAACCGCAGAAAAGCTTCCAAATTATGCTTATGCAACTACCATGCTGACTATTAGATTTTGTAATTTTCTTAAATAAAACATGTACTGTGTTTCAATTAAATTCTGAGTCTGTTGGGATATTTGTCTAATCAGACCTGGCTTGGTTATCCACTGGGGTGCCTTAAACCCAAATTGTCTAAGTTCTGAAACTGAAACAGGATTGAATTAACAGGGGGGAGAGGTAGATGCCAGAGCTGGAATGGAGGTGTCACAATACCCCCCCATTTTAAACAACCCCCCACACTTGTATATGCAAGAGTGCATATACACAGCTCTTAAGCACTGTGGGTGACAATACCTGGATCCAAAACTAATTTAGTACTAGGAACATGCTATCCCCCAGACCAGAACATCCAGGTTGATTTTGAGATGGAAAATGAAATCAGGGAGGCCTCCTAACGAGGAAGTGTGGTAATTAAGGGTGTCTTCAATTACCCCCACATTGACTGGATAAATGCATGGTCCAGTCACAACAAAGAGGTTAAATTTCTTGAAGCCCTAAATGACTGTGCCCTATAATAGTTGGTCATGGAACCAACCAGAGGGGTGCGACTAGGGGTGTGCACATTCGCCTTGCGCGGGCGTAGCGGGCCAAAATTGGCCCCGCTCACATCCGCGCGGGGCTCGCGCAGGCCTACCTTGGTCCAGCAGCGGCTCACCTCTCCGCAGCGAGCTGCCCTCGCCGGTCCCGTCGCGTCACATCCGGCCCCGGAAGTGACGCGACGGGACCCTGTGCAGGCGCGCTGGACCCCCGCGTGATGTGTTGTGCCTGTGCAGGGTCCCATTGCGTCA
The DNA here is from genome assembly GCA_021292165.1 of Shinisaurus crocodilurus. Taxonomy (NCBI): domain Eukaryota; kingdom Metazoa; phylum Chordata; class Lepidosauria; order Squamata; family Shinisauridae; genus Shinisaurus; species Shinisaurus crocodilurus. The sequence continues at coordinate 276,831,932 of CM037876.1, forward strand.
CTTCCGGGGCCGGATGTGATGCGACGGGACCAGTGCCGGCGGCTCGAGCGGCGTGGAGAACTGCTCCACGCCACTCAGAAGATCAAGGCAGGGGGCTGCCGCAGCCGCAGAGAGTTGAGGCGGTGGCGAGGTGCCCCCCCCCGATTCGTGAGCACCACCAGGTGCCATCCTGGATTTAATCCTAAGTGGTGTTGTGGAGGACCTAGGACAGGATGTAAATGTTGTTGAACCAATTGGAATCAATGACCACAGTGCTATCGGATTTACTGTATATTTAAGAGGAAAATTGCCAAGGAAGACCAACACAGTCACATTTGACTTCAAGAGAACAAACTTCTCTAAAATGAGGGAACTGATAAAAAGGAAGTTGAAAGAAGGAGTCAAGAGTCTTAAATCCCTTCAAAATGCTTGGAGGTTACTCAAAACCAGAATATTAGAAGCTCAGCTAGAATGCATACTGGTTAAGAAAGGTCCAAGAGGTCACCAGCATGGTTAATGACTTGTAGGGATGTGCTAATTTAACTCGAAGGCTTTTTTTACATCGAGATAGCTTTGTTCTGATTACTCAGCATATTTAATGATTTTTGCGAGCATAAAAAGATGCTCTAAGCACATCTGCATTACAAACCTGAGCAAGAGCTGTTGTTCTCAAATCAGCATTTCAATCTTAAACAGGTTTTACCTGTGTTTGACCACCTGCTGAGACTTAGGTTTTGCATTTCAATCACTGTTACTACATTTCTTTGTGTGAGAACTTCTTGCTGAAGGACATGGGGAGCTAGCTAGGGTTTATAATATTCAGTTAGAAGGGAGCTATCTCTCGAGCCTCGAGCAAAAGATCTTGCTGATTCGCAGCTCAATTGTGGTGTCAGGTCTGTGGAAGGGGGAGAAGGAAAATCGACTAGTTCGAAGAATTAGTTAGGCAGCCGCTGCAAGGCTCGCTCCGACTTCTATTAATGAGCAGTGTCAAGGAAGTTATTAGAAAAAGAAGGCTTCCTTCAGAAAATGGAAATCTTGCCCAAATGAGAAAAACAAAAGGGAGCACAAGCTTGCACAAAGGAGATGCAAGCAGACAATAAGAGAAGCAAAAAAGCATTTTGAGGAGCATATTGCTGACAACACCAAGGCCAACAATAAAGAATTCTTAAATATATCAGAAGCAGGAAATCAGCTAGGGAGGCAGTTGGACTGTTGGATGATAATGGAGTTAAAGGAGTACTAAAGGAGGACAAGAAGATTGTGGAGAAGCTGAATGAATTCTTTTCATCTGTCTTCACTGCAGAAGATATAGGACAGATACCTGTGCCTGAACTGATGTTTTCAGGAAGGGAGTCTGAGGAACTGAAGAAAATACTAGTAAGAAAAGATGAAGTTCTCAACCTTATTGACAAACTGAAAGTTAATAAATCACCGGGCCAAGATGGTGTCTGTCCTAAGTTCTTAAAGAACTCAAATATGAAATTGCTGATCTTCTAACAAAAATATGTAACATGCCCCTAATATCAGCCTCTGTACCAGAGGACTGGACAATGGTCAATGTAACACCAATGTTTAAAAAGGAATCCAGGGGGGATCCAAGAAATTACAAGCTGGTTAGCTTAACATCAGTTCTGGGCAAATTGTTTAGCTTAGAAAAAAGATGAGTAAGGGGAGACATGATAGAGGTGTGCAAAATTATGCATGTTGGTTTGGAGAAAGTGTATAGGGAGACATTTTGTTCCCCCTCTCATAATACTAGAACCTGGGGTCATCCCATGAAGCTGATTGGTGGGAGATTCAGGACAGATAAAAGGAAGTTAAGTCTTCACACAGCAAATTTACTTCCACAAGATGTAGTGATGGCCACCAATTTCGATGACTTAAAACTGGATTAGACAAATTCCTGAAGGAGAAGGCTATCAATGGCTACTAGTCCTGATGGCTATATGCTACCTCTAGTATCAGAGGTATGTACATCAGTTGCTGGGGAACATGAGTGGGAGGGTGCTGTTGCACTCATATCCTACTTGTGGGTTTCCCACAGGCAGCTGTTTGGCCACTGTGTGAACAGGATGCTGGACCAGATGGACCCTTGGTCTGATCCAGCATGGCTCTTCTTAGGTTCTTAAGAGCAGGCTTTTCAACCTTGCTATGAGTATTGACATACCTGTCCCTGAAGATTTCTTAGCCCTCCCTTTTGTAACATGGAAAGGCCCTGTTGTGAGGCCAAGACCCTTTTTGTGAGGCCCCTTTCACCAGTATTCTCTGACAATTAGTTTACAGTGCAAACCTATTCATGTCTACAAGGGCCAGTTCTAGGTTTGAGGGGCCCCTGAGCCAAGTGTCATCTTGTAGGCCTCCTCCTCTGTCAGTGGGCCCTGGAAGAGTTACCTGGTTGCAGTGGCAGCACTCCAAAGAAGGCTGAGTGCCGGAGGTTTGTATCCAATGAGTTGTATCCAATGTTAGTGGTCTACAGTAAGTTAAGACCCATTCATTTCAGCGTGTCTATTCTAAGTAGGACAAACATTGGATATAACCCCTGGGATACAGCTAGTCAAACTTTTCATTTCCCCGAATCAGTGGTGTAGTGGTAAATTTTGAAGTGCAGGTGCTCAATAATGACAATCTCCATAGCCACGAGCCCACAAGGAGAGTTCAAAAATTCTGGCAGCTGTCTCGATCCATATCAACAAACCAGTTTTAGCAGTTTTCTCTCCACCAGAAGCAGAGCTTTTTAATTGTAAGTATTAACTGCCCATTCAAGAGGAAGCCACCACAAATCAATTTGCATTACATTAGGGAACAATATATCCCACCCACCCCTGGCTATTGTGAGAATTGCAGCTCAGCTTAGAGGAAACGGGGGAGGCCGAGGGGTGTGGTAGGTGACATCAGCATCCCTGCTTATAAAGTGTTAGTGCTGTGTTCCTGCAAGCCCTGCCTCTGCTACACCACTGCCCAGAATGCTCTACAGCAGTGTTCTCCAACCTTGGGTCCCCAGATGTTTTTGGCCTACAACTTCCAGCATGCCCCATCCAGCGTCCAAGGTTGGAGAACACTGCTCTACAGTGATGCTAGGTTTGGGGGTATTGTGGGAAATTAAACAGGCGGCTGGATGTAGCCACCTGGCACTGCTCAGAGTTTTGGGCCAGAAATGAAATTAAGCGGAGCTCGGCAGTGGGCCTACCCAGATCCCTGGGAGTTGTCCATGGATGCCGGGTGCTGATGCCAGCCCTGATGTCCACCCATAGTAAGTCCCATTGAGTTCAATGGGATTTGCTCCCAGATGCATTCGTATAGGATAGCAGTCTTAATGCACTTAAGGCACTTGTACAAACTGATCATGAATTTTCTAAATAAAGTGAATTATTCAAAGAAAATTCCCATAATGTTTGGGGGCATGGTTTTTTTTTTTTTTTATCATCTGAATAATTGTTTTCTATTGCAAACAAAGTATGTGTACAAAAGTAATTGCTATTCATAATATTTTATTCCTTATCCTTCTTCTTTTTTAATAATCCCCAGATAGCCAGAGGGTAATTTGAGTTTGACAAGAATTATTACACTTTTAATTGTTAGATTTTTGTCTTGTAACATGGCTTGTTACAACAGCTGAGTGGAATTCAAGGCAACTTGAACAATGGATGAATTTGTTTTTCCTGGGGGGGGGGAACAACCTCCAGAGCAGGAAGGAAATTAACTGCAAAGGAGAGAAAGGTAAAATAAATCAAATTAATATATAAATCAATGAATGAGAAATTTAAAAGTAAAATAAAGTAACCAGCTTATGTGCTATTAATGAGTCTGAATTACAATCAGGAGTCCGCATATTGTGTTTTGTTCTGTTTTGAAATCACATTTGTGTCATGGAATCTAGAAATGGGAGAGCTCCCTCCAGCTCACATTGGAAAGTATTTGGTATTTCCAAACATTTGTAGGGAATCCTCTAAAAAAACCTCAAATTTTATCTGAGCCTTTTCTGAGAGAGCTCAGAAAAAACCTAATGCAAAGAATTGCCCCCAGCCCTCCTTCCAACCCACCTGGTGGCTTTTAGCCCCCTCTTAACACACCAGATGCTGTTAGGTTTAGTGGGGATGCAGAAGTGAATGGAGTGCAAAATGTCTCCTGACATAGATTCAAGGTGACTATACGTCACGGTCTGGTGACACATGCAAGTCAACAAGTTTGCAAGTCAACATGTTATGTAATTGTTGCGTAACCGTTGTATAACCCTCCTATTGTTTATAGTTAAATACTATAAAGTAGGGGTGAGCACGGTGTTGTGCTACCATCTTCAAGAACCTCTCTTCTGCCTGTGACACGCCTTAATCTCGTAGGAGTCTTACAACTGAATAAACACTTTACTATCAATACGTTGCTTAGCTTTCTTCCTTCCGCTCGTAATACTAAGAGTTAAGCGGGCAAAGCTTTTACTCTAGTTTACTCTCACAGATACAACCCACCACCATCAGTGGTTCTCTGACTTCTTTCTCCCTTCACTCCCACTCACTTAATTAGCTGCTGCAGGAAGCAAGAGGTAGGTAGGCCACTCTCTGCTTCGGTGGCTGGTGTGCCTCCAGGCCCCGCCCTCTGGAGGAATCCTCACTGTCTTTCCAGTTTATGTTCAGGGATTACAAGGAATGTGGATGCATGTGAAGCCAGCCACTGCAGCTCCTTCCAGTGCTGATCGAGTCTGTTTCTGCACTGTGTGTGCCATCCCCTTGGGGAGGATGAGTGCTGCGCAAAGCCAGGGAGTCAGCCAGTGCTAGGAGGAGCTGCTCCTCCAAGCAATGGCCAAGTTTCTTACTCCACAGTGAGTGAGCCACAGATCTCTGCACCTCTCTCAGCATGGAGAAAGGCAAAATTAGTGAGGGGATGACATCAGTGTGGGTGTGGGCGTGGGCATGCCCACTGACATAATCCGGTTCACAGTGAGCCCAGTGGAGTGGGGGTAATTTACCCCCCCCCCAATAAATAAGTTGCCAACACTTGCTTTATAAAAATCTATGGTGTGACCACACTTATACTCGGGATGGAGAACCTAACTGGAACAGTGAGTGATGCGCAGGGGAATTTCCACTGATATCTCCATTCACAGTTCAGAGATAAAAGCAGGGATGTGGCTGCGTGTGAGGAGTCCATTCTCACACTGCCAGCCATCTTGGCTGCCATCTTACCTTCCTATACTTTGTTGCTTCAGGCACATTTGTCACATCCTGATTCAATTCGAGTATCAGAACTGGGCTGCTACTGCTTAGCACTATGCAGCAAGGGGAGGTGAGACAGATGTAAATAAATAAATAAATCTTGCTTTTTACATGAATGGGGCAGACCCATGAATAAACAAATGTAGTTGTCCCCATTAAGTCCAGGTTGGGTCTTACGCTGTGTCATGTTCCCTCTGACACTAAAAATGCATGAAAGTAAATGGAACCGATGGAGCATAAACTGCAACTCTAAACATTTTGGTAGGCTCGGGTGCTTTAATTTGTCATCCAGATATCTTATCAAGTCCCCTTGGTCTTGGCCTTAAAAGCAAGCCTCTCCAAATGTCAAGGAAAGGCACACAAGCACCAGGATGTTTCCCAGCATCATGATTCATGATGCCACACTACACTACATGTTTTTTTTGTTTTTTTTTAAAAAAATGTTTTGTTATGGAGGAGAGGAGAGAGAACTCAGCATGGAAATGCTGTTTTGGGTGGAAGCCTCTTGTAGTCCCTCTCCCTTAATGTGTAGTTCCACTCTGAGACACATGACAATGGCCAGCAAGTCATCTTTGCACAAATGGTTATAGAAGTGCTTGGCTACATATTTAAAAAATAGCACTAGAAAATGGACAGCTGTGTTCTCTTGTAGTATAACAGGAATTTGGTCTCTGTTATGTAATGCACTTGACTCTTCTAAATGGGCACCCTTTGTGCTGTGTGGAGTTTGTCATGGGGAACTGTTCATGTTCAATTCAGCACTAATGCAATGTGATGACTCTACCCTTCACTGTACATTAACACTTTGAAGATACAGCACAGCGCTGTATCTGTTCGGAGGGCTGCGTACTCTGGCTGCACAAGCCAAAGATTGGATAGCTGAAAGCTGTGAAAGGCAATTTTGACTCAACATGAACCCTGCTGCTTTAGCCCTAGGCTTCTGCTGTATGTGACACTGGTTCGTGTCAGACTGGGATGTGTGGGTGGGTTGTAAAGCAAATTACAAAACACTTGGGTACGGCTAAAGCTGCTAAGCCGCCATCCATTTGCTTCATGGTTGGGGACTTCATAGTCTTGGGGAAATGGTTTCTTATCTCACTCACACATTGACCACATTCTCTGCTGGATCTCCACATTCCTTTTAATCCTGACTGATAAACATAACTCACTTGATAACAAGCGTATTTGTTTCTTCTCTCATATTTGGAATGGCTGGAGAGGGGATTGTTACAGCCCTTCAAAGGCATGAGAGGATAACATCTAGGGGCAGAACTATATATTATAGTCAGGATGGGACTATTGCTGAAAATAGCATCCTAATCTCAAGTTATCCCATAACATGTATAGATTCAGGTTGTGCTCTTATCCAAAGCTCTTTTCATGGCCAGTCACAAGGCTGACAAAATAAAACAGTCTTTACATGTAATCTAAAAGCTTGTAGTATGGAGTCTCCAGAGGGAGGGAGATCGCCAGCCTAGGTGCCACTACCAAAAAGGACTTGTCCCATCCCATGTCATCACTAAACTCACCCTGATGGTGGCAGGACACAAAGCAAGGTCTCTGCCAAAGATCACAGTAAAATCATATGGTTGCAGGTGATCCTTAAGATATCCTAAACCCAAGCAAAATAGAGTTTTAAAGGTAATAATCTGCATACTTTGTATTCTTCTTGGAAACTAATCAGAAACCACTGAACAACACTCAGGATCCAGTTCACACATTACATGTTTAGATGTACAAAAGAGAGAGAGAGAGAGAGAGAGTGAAAGAGAGAGAGAGAGAGAGAAGGGCTATGCAGGCATTCATCTGTAATATGGTTACAGTCAAACTAGGGACAGGTTCCCGATTGTGGGAGCTGTGTAAGCATATTCAGCTGAAAATGCTTACAAGTCTCTATGGAGACCTTCACATTCAACGTAGGGAGTTGGGCACGCGGCTATGCTTGGGGGCAGGGTGTGCATGCTCGGATATACATAATTGCAAAAAAGAATGAATGAATGAATGAATGAATAAATAAATAAATACTATGTAATTCTTTAGAATTACAGGGGGGGGGGAAATCCATTTCATATGGGTCTGTAAGTGCATTCTTACATTTAACCCCAAACCTATTCTCTGTATTATTGTTCTTATAATGCCAGCCCATGTGGCATTGTACCGTATGTGCTTTAGGAGAGGATTTCTATCACAACATTACAGTGTACCCTGTGCCATTTGTGTGGAAGCATCAATTATTTCCTGCTGTGTTACCAGTGATGTATCTGCCCTAACCTGGATTCCTCTGAGTCAATGCATGAGGGGTCTCACTGTGGGGATTTCTCTTGTGCTTCCCTTGAGGGAAGAGATAATGAAAGTGGACTTGGACTTTAATTTATCATGGGCAGATATTATCTCCGACTGCTACCCAACAGGCCAAGTGTTTATCGTTAGAGCAGGCGACATTGATCCTCTCTGGCTATCTGCTATTATGATGTTATCCCAAATGACGGTAGCAATTTTGCCTGATGAATGGATGTGCATCTGAGTGGCAGCTGCTGCTCAGTGTTCTTTTCTCTCTGCCTCAAGGCCACTTCAGCAAAAGAAAGATTTTCCCTGAGTCATGAATGAGATGCTGGTGGTCCGTGCTGGATTGACAGGCCCGAAGGCCCCTATATAGGACTTCCTTTTGTCTATCAAAAAGTTTCACCTGCTTATTTTTAAATAATTGTGCCACTGGCATGTCTCCTTGACTTCATCATATTCACTAAGGAGAAGTATGTTTTAAATGGGGATGTAGGAAATAGGTTTAGGACTGGACTGGAGACAAGAAGAGCATGTGTTAGGGTGAAAGAGGTGGCATATTTGAGAACGGGATGGGATACCTCTGCATCTGCAATTCCGTCAGACTCCAGTACTGATCCTGGTACAATGGGAAAGGGAGAAGGGCAAGATGCAGGAGAAAGAGAGGCACTGGTCGTTCTAGACAGCCAAGGCTAGGTAGCAGACATTCCACCAAACTTAACCACCTAAGTGTTGGAGCTTAAGGATGACTGTCAACCCTAAAGGATGGTTTCAGGTGACACAAAACTGGGCAGAGATGATAAGTTCTAATGCTGAACTCCTGTATAGAGATGTACCTTGTGCCAAAGCTTGCAGTGCTTCTCCAGTACCTCTACAGATGCCATTGTTTCAGAAGCTATATGACAGCTTAATATGGGGCTAAAATACAACCTGCCTGGATCTTCTCTGCTTTTGGCTCAGTACACCCATTACTTTTGGGATGGATGGATCAGAATGGTAATTTGAGCATATGGGAAGAATACTCCCAAATCACTTCTCCCTTTCATCCACAGGACAGAAGAGACTGGTGGGAAAGCAAGCAGGCAGACACCTGCATTGCAGGCCTGATAGACACCTTCACTTTGAATGTGCATCCCAGGCCAGTGCACATTCTTATGTGCATTCAGCCATTGCTTGCCCACCTCTGTCTAGCTTGCACATGACTCTGCACAAATGCTTCATCAGCAAGTGCAAGTTAACCCTTTGGTGATGCCATCTATCCAGCTTGGTGGGGCAATACTGGAAAATGTCGATTGTTTTCTCTATCTTGGCAGCTATCTTTCTGTTACAGCTAACATTGACAGTGAAATCCAGCATCGTTTGAGCTCCGCAAAGTGCCACATTTTCTCAAATGAAACATAGAGTGTTTGAGGATCGGGATATCTGTAAGGAGACCAAAGCTCTGGTTTATAAAACCATTGTATTACCAACTTTATTGTATGCCTGCGAAACATGGACTATCTATAAACGTCATTTCCACCTTCTTGAAAGATTTCATCAACGTTGCCTCTGGAAAATCCTGCGAATTACTTGGGAAGATAGGCGAACAAATGTCAGTGTACTGGAAGAAGCAAAGACTACTAGCGTTGAAAAAATGATCCTTCAATGCCAACTTCAATGGGCCGGTCATGTTGTTCGAATGTCTGACTGCCGTCTCCCAAAGCAGTTACTTTATTCCCAATTCAAGGATGGAAAGCGGAATATTGGTGGTCAGTATAAGAGGTTTAAAGATTAAGGCTAATCTAAAAAAAAAAAAAGCAATATAAACATCGAAACTCTTGGAAACTCTGGCCCATGAACAATCTAACTGGAGGTCGGCCTTTCACAAAGGTTATATGGACTTTGAAGAAGCCTGAGTGCAAGGTGAAAGGGAGAAACGTGCTAAGCAAAAAGCACGTCAAACGAATCCTTTACAGGAGTCAGGACCACCTTCCATCTGGTAACTTGTGTCCTCACTGTGGGAAGCTGTGTGGATCTAGAATTGGCCTCCACAGTCACTTACGGACCCATTGCTAGAATCTAAAAAAATTCTTTTTTTAAAGAATTTCCTCTTTTTATAATTTTCTTTTTGTAATTTTATCCTGGAAGACAATCTTACTCAGTCACGAGTGATCACCTACTATTTTTTTTCACTGACAAAAGTAAATAGGATAGAAATGGGTGTAAGGAATCTTCAGGATAATTGTCTACACCAAGAACTATCCACAGAACAACAATATCCACAGACTTCGTGGATTACCAAGCACAACACATTAAATTATAGCCATCCCAAAGTGACTCAATCAGGTGCTCAAAATGCATTGGGATGCACTGGAAAATCTTGCAATAAATGCTGTTCCTGGTATGTGTTTGAATCACTTTTGGCCATACATCACATGTTGCCAAAATGGCCTCTTCCTGCTCCAGTGTTATGTTGCTATACTACATTTTGTGGTCTGCATTGTCCATTTAGATTTTCCACCTCCCACTGGAGGTTGTATTCCTTTCAGATATCTTGCCCAATTTTTTTGAAAATCAAGTATTTTTGGTCTTTCTATGTCCTCCAAATAAAGTTTTCTTTGGCAAACTCTATCAGGAATCAATTTAATAATTGCTTGATGCTGAAGAATCCCAGAGGAGGAAGCTAAGAATCAAATTCTACAATTATGCACAATTTGTGAGGAATCAATCTCTTTGGGAAACACATCAGGTAAAGCAGTGATGATGGTAGCCTTGCTGGATGTGAGCAGGAAGTGTGTTGGATGAAGCTTCTTGGCCCAAGCGTGAACAGGAAGGATAAAATGGATGGGCAAATAAGATGAAGAGACAGAGGAATTAACGAAGAAAAATGTCTCATTTCCCTCAAAGTACTAATTGAAGAAATGTTAGCGATTGAGGCAATGGTAATTTCTTAAGGTGTTAATAGCTGCAATGTGTCCTGGAAAGTGACTGCCTACTTCTCACATCCACATCTGCAATTAATGCTCTGGAGTGTAAGAGCCTAATGTTAAAGATGAATAAGGCTTCGCTTTATATAAGAATTATATAGCCTTTCCAGCACTGTTCCATTCTTGCTAAGGCTAAGGGCCAGACTAGACAGGAGGGTGATGGAGGTGCTTTGTGAAAGTTATTACAAATGACAGCTGCAGGGGAGCAGCAAGGGGAGGGAAGGATTAACCATTTCTTCCCATGCCATTTTCTTGGCAAGCGTGTTAAGAGCAGAGTTTCTTCTTTTATTGTGGCTTGGATCACTTTAGGTGGTAGGGCATGCCTTCATTTCATTGGTTGAATGTGCCATAGAGTGGGAAGAGCTTTCTATAGAAATTTGATGGCACTGTGCCTTTCTTTTTTGTGTGTGGATAGCCCAACCTATTTCCAGAGTCCCTGTTTTGTGATGTGGGGTATTACATAGAGTGCATTGTGAATAAAATTGCAGCTGGGCTGTCAAGAGTGTAATCTTTGCAGAAAAGCTCTCTCTCCCACCCATCATCTGTAAATGCTTATAATTGCAAGGGAAGTTTGTGTGTATATATATATATATATATATATATATTAAAAAACCTCATATTCTGAAGTACAGAATATTAATTGCCAGCTATTCAGTACATATATCTATTTATCCATTTATTTTAAGAATTTATATTGCACCCTTCCACAACTTTCCCAGGGCAGCTTCCATAGGACAGAAAAAACAATAATATAATAATAAAACAGAGATTAAAAAACAACTGGACCTTCGGTAGTCAACATGGCACCATCCACGCACAAGAGGGGTATCAATAGACTTGGGTAAACCCCAGGTTTTGTAGAAGAACAAACACAGCCCATGTTGGTGCATGTGTGCGTGAGCAGCAGAGTGTGTGTGCGCATGGGAGATTTAAAATTCTGTCTGTGTGCTAGCAGAGGCCTGTTATTCCACACACAGATCTTCCAGATCTCAGCTCCCCCCTTTTCGCAGTGTGCAGCGTGTTGTGAAGATGCCAGCCCAGCCTGCCTGTAATCCAACTTGCTTCCAGCTTCCCTGTTTGCAGATTAATCCATGGAGTCAGGAAACACTCTGTAACACCACAGGTCTAATTCTACCTGTTTATTTACTTAGCAAGTAAAGTTCTACAGAGTATACATTTCCTAGTTACAATCCATGTGCAGAGTATAAATGCATAGCAAGCATTACATCCAGTGGAGTAAGTTGAGCTTCACTCCACCTCAGCAAAGGCGTTACATTGTTGCAGTGACAAAGTCCAGCAAGAAGAACAAAGGAGAAGAGAGAAAGCAGTCCTGCTTCTCTCTAAGATGGCTTCAGACAGAAAACAAGTTAGCACGTCATCAGAACATACAAACCACGTGACTAGCTCATAATGCTCCCACGGTCTAGGCTTCCCATGCGAAAAACACGAGAACCCAGAAAGACACAACAAACTTGTTTACAGCCATTCTGTTCTTTCCATGTGTAAACAGTGTGCTACAGCTGGTGAAATGATACATATCACAACAACCCAATGAGGACTGAGCATGCTCTGTAGGTACAGAATAGTGACTGACTGACTGTGGGAGAAAACCCAGAAAACTGGGGGAGGGGAAGAGGAATGGAACGGAGTGCCTTGTTCCCAGGGCTGCAATCAGAACCTGGCATCCTTGGGCACAGGGGTAGGCAATATGGTGCCCACGGGCACCAATGCAACCCCAGACGCTTTTCTTTGGGTCCGCCAAGATGTCCTCCTACCCCTCCCACTATTTTTTGTTGTTATTGAAAAAGTAAAACATTTTCTTATTGGTAGCCGGGATTGCTGTGAGATAGGTTTCCACTGGTGCTGAAAATTGTGGGTTCAAAGAAGTTGTTTAGTGTGTTAGGGTTCAGATCCCATCTCTGTCTTATACTCAGTCTTTTCCTTTGCTCCCTTGGCAGCCATTTTGTGGTGGTGCCCTGGACAGCCAAATCACCAAGTGTGCCCATGGCCCAAAAAGGAGGCCTACCCCCCTGCCCTAGCAGGGTCCACTGCTGATGCCTGCCCTCAGGCCCCCTTAATTTTTTTTCTGAGTAGTGTCAGGTGGCTGGAACTACTCTCCCACAATGCCCCTGGTCTAATCTTGTTAGAAAAATGGACATGGTGCATATACAAAGTGTAAGAATGAAGTTCCAGCATACACATGTATTGAACAAGGCTGTATATAGCATGCATTGTTAAATGAACTTAAGCTAACTAAGCAATTCTGCCGGTTGGCAGCAGGCCCAGACAGTCAGAAGTACATTTGCTCCTCTGCTTGGATACTTTTTATCTATCATTTGTTCTCTCTGCCAAAGTTTCTTCAATATGTTATCTTGCTTACACACTGCTTGGTACAAGTAAACAGGGAGGTGAATTCCTTTTACAAGCCAGAAGGTGACTTAAGTTCAGACAGCAGACAGACAAAATGGATTATTGTAAAATCCATTGATAATATGGCAATCTGTTAACATAATAGTATTTCTGACACTGGGAATTGTAGGCCAAAGACATCTAGGGACCCAAGGTTGGGGGAACACTGTCCTAGACTGAGATATTCACATAAGACACGTAAAGAAGAACTTGAAACTCAATGTCAGAGCACCTGCTCTGCATGCAAAGGGTCCCAGTTTCACCAAGGCTGAGAAAGACTCCTAATCTGAGGCCCTGGGGAACTGCTGCCAATCAGTGTGACCGGCATGATAGGAATCTGAGTTAAAGCTACGTAGGGGCCCAATCCTATGCATGTTTCGACAGACAAAGGTCCTGCGGTTACCAGCATTCCCCGGCCAGCAGGGGTGGCATTGAGGAGCGGCCGACAAGGGCTAGAACCCTAAAATCTCTGGAAGACCACCTGCCCCACCACCCTGCTGTCCATAGGCACTTGTTGAAATAAAAGTCCAGAGGCCCTGATGAGCTCTGTTGCATCCCTGCTAGATGAACTGGCTTTTTGCCCACATATCACCTCCTGCTGCATCTGGCCTTGCTTATCTGTCTTTGCTGTTCCAGACAGGGAACCTTGAAGAGCTGTGGTGTTCCTTTGCTTTGATTGTGGTGTTCTGAATTGTATGCCTGACCATCATCTCTTCACCTTGGTTGCTATCTTGCCCCAAAAGTGTATTTCCTTGTGCCAACTCCAAAAATACAAGCGAAAGAGAAGTATCTTTGATTGATAAGAGGTACCAAGAGTGGCAGACTCATAAGTCGCCTGGTATCTCGGGTGACCTAAGAGGTCATGAGAAACATCAGCCTAGCCAAGAGAAAGATAGCCAGGTGGCCTTCTATCTAACTAAAGATTAATACTTACCATGTTCAAAGAAATGTATTTGATTGGTTGTTGTCATATTCGGGGAACTGTATCCGATTGGTTGGCATGTTTAAGCGAATGCATTTGATTTGCTGAGAATGAATACACCCATAAGTGTAAAAAGGTATAAGAAGACCTGCATGCCCCACCTTCTTTTGTTCAGCTTTTGATCCTGGTGTGAGTCACAGAGCTGAACCTTTTTGTGCAGAAATAAAACTTTGAAAAACTCACTCCTGGGTGTGCTGCTTCTCTCTCCTCGAGTATTGGGTTCTCTGGGGAGAGGACTCAGAGCATATTTGCGCAACAATATTACTCTGGGACACTGGAGGACATTAAAAAAGGTGGCTAGACTTAGTTGCCCAGCACAGATTGGACTGCTGCCACCACAGCCAGGTAAGTCCTCCAGGCCTCACTGATCAAGGAGGGGAGCCACCAGAGGACCATTTGCTCAGGGCCCCCTCAAACCTGGATCTGATCTTGCTTCCCTCTTTATTGTCGCTTTTTAGATGCCAGTATAAGTAGGCTGTCTTCTGCTGTTCCACTTAATATTGCTACTAATTCAATTTTTGGGTGTGATTTTAAATTTTGGTGTGTGTGTGTGTGTGTGTGTGTTACACACATTTCCATACTGCCTTATCTGCTAAAAAGCCATCAAGGTGGTGTACAACAATTTAAAACCATAAAAACCCTTAAAACAATACAAATAAGGACATTAAAAACAGTAACAATAACAACTCATTAAAACGACATATTTTAAAAAGCTAAATTGAAAAGCTGCATTTTCATAACCTTTCCAAAGGCCAAGAGAGTGAGGGCAAAATGTAAGTTCTTCTTGACAGAGCTTGTTCCATCGTTTGGGGGCAACACAGGAAAAAGGCCATTCACACATGCCCAATAAGCGGTCCTTTGTGGGTAACGACACCCTCAAAAGGGCCTCTCCTGCAGATCTTACCTAGGCAGGTCCTAAGCCATTTAGACAGAAAAAAGTCCTACAATTCTCAGCATGCCTGAGCCAGCATGGCTGGCTGGAGGGATGCTGGGAATTGTAGTTTTTTTAATGTCTAAACATGCATACATAGGATTGTAGCCTTCGGGCTTTAAATGTTAAAACCAACACCTTGAATTGCACCTGGAAACCAATTGCTAACCAGTGCTGCTGGTCTTTCAAGAAAGGTATAATATGGTCCCTGTTAGAATTATATTTGTTTGGTAAGTCATAACTGTGTAGTTTCCACATGTAACTGGTGCAAGGCAAGTGCTATAGAAAGAACCGCACTGTCCGCACACTCTGCTTCTTCAAAAGTGAACCTCGTTGTATTGGGAGTTCATAGCTCCTGGGAATTTATTTATTTATTTATTAATTATATTTATTATATTTATTAATCGCCCATCTGGCCGGTCACCCGGCCGGTCTGTGAAGCCAGATGGGAAAACAAATGAAGAAAAGGTTGTGATTGTACTGTTCAGATGAAAGAATACTTACTACCGATAAAGAAGGAGGAAGAAAACAAGTTCTCTTTTGTCTATCTCCCCCCAGCGGTTCAGATGACTTATCACAAGCATTGTTGCTTTACTCCAACAGTCCTGATAATGTGCACTGGTTAGCAGCCTAGTTGCTGCATTTTGCAGGATATATGATTTTATCTTGTTTCAACAATATTTTGTAAGCCACCTTGGAGACGTTCAATTAGTCATAGAGCAATGATCGGCAGCAGAGTTTTTGGGTTGCCCTTGGTCTGCTGCTCCAATTAATTGTGCTATTGATCAGGGGTTTGGGGGCTGAGTTTAAAATTTGGTATGTTAAGTATGGTTTTATATTGGTTTTAATATATGTTGTAAGCTTCCTTGGAGACCTTAATTGAAAGGTGGGTTATAAATATTTCAGTCAGAAATATTCAGAGAATCAGGGTTGGCAGCAGCTGTGTACACTCAGCAGCAAACCCAGGTTTTGGTGGGGGTTTGCTATGTAATGTGTGAAATTACATTATTTAACAAGCTGCAGAGATTGAAAATTGTGTAGTCTGAATAGGTTCTTATTTTATTTGGTTTTTCCCCCAGCTCTGCCATATTCCCAGCCAAACCCAGTGTCATTTAAAAAAAATCATCTGGAAATAAAAGCCATTTCTTGACTCACCAAATGGATATGTATTCTATAGCTCTAAACACTGTACAGTCATGCCTTGGATTGAGAGCATAATTCGTTCCAGAAACATGCTTGTAATCCAAAACACTCTTATATCAAAACGAAATCCCCCCCCAAAAAAATTTGTACAGAGATTTTTAATTTAAGTCGTACTACAGTACTTGTATTGCAAGACATCGCTTGTATATCAAGTAAAAAAATATTAAATAAATATTTAAAAATTTGCTTGTCTTGCAAAATGCTCTCAAACCAAGTTACTTGCAATCCAAGGTATTACTGTATTCATTTCTAAGCTTGGCTGAATCCAGCCACTTAAACTGGAGGAGGAATAGTTTGTACATTGATTTGTTGCTGTACCTTCAGGCTCTTTCTTGTCTTCTTAATATATTAGTTAGATCAGTCACACTTGACTTGGGAATAGAAAATAAGTAGATTTGATTTTCTTTTTTTGGTGTGGTGATAACTATTTATGTAGTCTTTGATGCCCTGATATATAATATATGTTGGTATTATTTATTTGCTCTGCTGTATCATTTTGCTCTTCTTTACTGCTTTCTCCCACCTTCCCAGCACGTCTGAAAGCAGCTGAACTGGGAAAACCCTGCTACTGGCTCACATGAAACTGAAAGCAAATGTAGCAGGAAGACATATCAATGCCTAGCTTATCCAGCTGTGGAGATCAGCAAAGATGCACAGAGAGACCCTCGAGGCTTGTTGGGAGCAAAGAGTAAGAGAAAAGTCACTCAAATTCCTAGCTTCATTATAACCCACAAACTGCCTGCCATGGTTGAAACACCCAGTGGAAATCAGCTCTGTGTGTGCATGTGTGGCAGAACTTGACAGTGTGCCCATGTGTAATGGAACCCAGCTCTGTGAATGTGCATATATACATCTGTGTGTTATGAACACACATTCAAACATTTGTTCATGTGAGCGGAGGAGAACAAATAGAAACAAGAAAGAGGCAAAGTGTTTAAATCCACTGAGTTGTCTCCTTGACGTGACTTAAGGAACAGGTTTATATATCCTTGCTCTTGATTGTGCCCTTCCCCCCCTTCAATAGTTTCATTGATTTCTTAATATATAGGAGTATCCAATCTAGACATGATCCTGGGAGCTGTGTCATCTGATCTAATAGAACGTGGAAGCATAGGCTCCGTTCCAGGCAAGAACATCAACTGGTGAGACGTTTCAGGGGTAGGACTTTCCAGGGTTTGGTTTCCCTTGGAAAAGGGAGCACACTTCAGATTTAAGGCAACTTTGTAATATTTGATCTGTCTAGATTCTAGAAATATACAAGCAGAGCATAAGTGGATGCAAGGAGACACTCCTGCAGGCATACAGAAACCAGATGTCCTCTAGGAATTTGCCCTGTGTGGAGGAAAGGGAGGAAGGAACGCATTGCCACTTCTCACTCACATAATGCCAAAACATGGTTGGCATTATGACTGAATGCAGCCCATGTTTCTGAAGTCACCAACTGCCAAAAGAAACATGTGAGCAGGGGCGGGGGGCGGGGCTAGAGTGCTCCCTCTCCTCATGCATTGATTGTACACAGATCCTGAACACCTGAATAGGGATTCGATCTGAGGGTTTAAGCATGCAAAGCATGTGCCCCACTGCTCAGCTATGGGCTGTCCACAGCTAAGCCCTGATGAGGCCTGGCCCGGCAGCATTTAGCCCTGAGGGTAACATTCTACTTTGAGGAAGGCCTGTCATATTGTTGAACACTTGCTTCCATCAGCACCAATTTGTTACTAACATTTTCTAATAAAGGATGGGGTGGGGAGGGGAAAATTCCTAAAATAAGTGAGTGTGAGAGATGTTTTTATTAAGGGGCTCATGGATCGCTCTTTATGGAGTCCTCCAGAATGAAAAAGAAAAAAAAGGAGAACGGGGGGGGGGGGGAGAGAAAGCCAATCTTTATTATCTGTGAAGCGCTTATGGGTTCAGTGATTGAAATACTTCCACTGGCCCATGAATAATTATCTCTATCCTGAGTGCTTGCCAGCATGACGCATCTTCATTTCATTAAGGGGACAGGACTGGAATTGGCAATGGCAGAATTCATTTATCACATTTTAATAGAGAGGCAGCCTGGGAAGGGTGGGACTAATGAGATATTTCTAAAGAAATTAGCCGGCTTCTATTAGGAGGCTGTCTCCTGCGAAGAGACTACAGCTGGTGACGGATGGTGGAGAGCACGGCCCCTTGAGGCTCCCTCTTTGCCACTCTTCCTCCCCCCCTCCACTGCACTTTGCCTCACAGCATATGATCTCTTTTTGATTATTCATCTGCTGTTTTTAAATAGGAGAATTATTAAGAAATGACGCCAGAATCTGGCCTAAAGATACTCCAGCCGCGATGTCTTTGTGAATTGGGACGGAATATGCCTCTTTTCCATGGGCAACCTTGGAAGCCTGCACATCTCAAAGCCAAATGCCAGGAATGAGATGCTTCAGATAAGGCAGGGGTGGGGAACTTTTGGCCCTCCGCATGTCATTGGACTTCAAGTTCCATCATCCCTAACCATCGGCCATGAGGGCTGGGGCTGATGGGAGTTGAAGACCAAAAACATCTGGAGGGTCACAGAGCTTCCCCAGCCCTGATGTAAGAGCATGTCAGTCGGCAGTGAGAGAGGATGCTGCAGCAGCAGGGTCTCCCACTGCCAACCACTGGCCCAGTATACCCTTTGGCCGCTCTGCTCTTTTGTTTGCTGTGGGCACTGGGCACACAGCTAGAGGGTGAGAAATCTGCCCGCTATGGGAGACAGCTGAGGAGGCTGCACCTTGAGACACAGAGGCAAGGCAAGAGGCACCGTTGCTGCACATTCTTTGGAAGCTCTTACTCGGACGGGCAGCATCTGCACCCTGGTAGCCCCACACAAGGGAGAGAGTGTAAAAGGAAGGACAACCTTGTCATTCCCTTATTCTCATTTCAAGGGTTACTCTCTAACTATCCCCACATTGCATACCTACTCCGTCTGCTGTCTGTTGCATTCACTTGCTCTGCAACCTTCTGCCCTGCCCTTCTTTAGAAGCCAAGGAGGGTCCCCCCCCCCTATTGGCAAGCCACAATGTTCTCAGTTTCATTGTCTCATTGTCAGGTGGAAAGATGGGAGGCATTTTGGTGACTTTCAGGAAGTGTGTGAAATTGGGGGGGGATTTACCACACGTGCTGTCAATAATCTCAGCAGCTACCATTCCCCCCCCCCCCCGATCCTCCTTCTGAGCCAGGGTTCTCCAGCCTTGGGTCCCCAGATGTTGCTGGCCTATAGCTCCCAGCATACCCGTCCAGCATGGCTAATGGCAAGGGATTCTGGGAGCTGTAGTCCAGCAACATCTGGAGACCCAAGGTTGGAGAGCCCTGCTCTGAGCAATGCTACATCATGATTGGGTGATTGCCAAGAACTCAATTTTCTCTCTGTGTCTCAGTAGTCTGTGAGTTTCCATTTTACCAGACTAAAATAGCATGTAATGACGGATCACCTGTGTGATTTCTGTGTATCTAGAAAGGCCTCAAGCCTCAAGTTTGGACTGAGGCCCAGTTAATTGGACTGGGTGACCTTAGCTACATTCCTTTGGGGCCTGGGAAAACTGTCTTAAACAGGAGTTCTTTTCATAATTCTTTCTCTTCTGCTAAATTTTCATTTTTCTTCTGCTAAATTTTGGTTTACAGGATTCTGCCTCTTCCCCAACATTTCAAGGGAGATAGACCTATCAATGAAAGACTGGAATGTCCAGTGTGGAGAGAGAAGTAAACAGAAATTAAAGACATAAATCCATATAATGTGATTTTATTTTTATTTTATTTTTGTTAATGCATCAGAAGCAAGAAGTCTTAGCCACTCCATGACTGGCTGAAAGGGATCTCCTTGGAGTTGCCAGGGGTGTGAACATAAAATCGTGTGTGTGTCTTAATTTTCACCTTCTATCTTTGCTCTGTACTCCATGTATGTCTGTTTGGTCCTGATCTATAGGAATACCTGTACAGAGGTGCGTATCGACAGGTCTAGGCAGTGATTGATCAGGGATAGGTTCGAGAAAATAGGGGCTGTCTCTGTTAAATGGGAACAGTTGGAACATATGTGGTGAGTGTGTGGAATAACTGTTCTCCCTCTTCTTCGCTGTTCACATTGCATAGTCACCATTTATGCAATGTGTCTTTCCTTAAGAGTTTACTTAAAGCAGGGGTGCACAGCCTTTTTGACCCTGAAGGCTAAAGTCAGTTTTGTGGGGTGCTCAGGGGGTACATGAGTATGTACACACACAGACAGACAGACAGACACACACACACACACACACACAGAAGGGGAGGGAGACACACACATGCAGATGCATACTGGGGTGGGTGGGTAGACACACACACAGACAGACAGACAGATCTGGGCTGATTCTGGGTTTCTGGAGAAGGGAGAAGTCTGTAGCAGCTTTCTCCCTTCTCTGTTTATTTATTTCATTTAAAATTATTTTTAGGACATCTCTAAGGGTAAAAACCATGACCCAGAAGCAGCCTGAATCACTACTTTAGTGGTGCCAATGACGGTGCATACACAATATGGTGGCAGGAGACTGCAACTGTAACTGACTGTAACTGGACGTTACAATCATATTACACCAGGATTGTACCATCTTGCTGGCTCCCTATTTGTGTCCACTCTCAATTCAAAGTGATGGTTTTGACCTATAAAGCCCTTCATGGTTTGGGACCACAGTATCTGAAGGACCACCTATTCCTATATGTTCCTACACATGCCAGAGATCATCATCAGAGGCCCTGCTCTGAGTGCCCGTACATACTGAGGTTCAGCAGTACCTTTTCTGCTGATAGCTCCCCAGTTGTGGAATGCCCTCCTTAGAGAGGTTCACACCTGGTGCTTACTTTCTGGTGCCAGGCAAAGACCTTCCTTTTCTCTCAGGTGTTTTAACTGTTGGCGTGTGGCGTAGTGGTTAGAGTGTTGGACTGGGACTTGGGAGATCTGGGTTCTAGTCCCCGCTCGGCCATGAAACGCACTGGGTGACTTTGGGCCAGTCACTCACTCTCAGCCTAACCTACCTCACAGGGTTGTTGTGAGGATAAAAATGGAGAGGAGAAGGATTATAAATAAATAAAATAAAAATTATGTAAGCCGCCTTGGATTCCTTTCAAGAAAAAAGGCGGGGTATAAATATAATAATAAATAAATAAATAACTTACTATATGTATTTAACTTCTATTGTTTTTGTTTTATTAATCTCTGTGTGGTTTTTAAAAATCTCTGTGGATATTTTATATCTTTTAAATTTTTGTTTCAGTCTCTGCTATTGTCTGTTGTGTTTATTCTTCGCTATTTAATTTTGACCATATTTTACTTTACTGCTTTTATTTTGTATATGTACATCACCCTGAGAGCTTTGGCTATAGGGTGACTCATAAGCCAAATAATAAATAAATAAATAAGGGAGATATGTATTTTTCTCCCAGTTGTGAGGTGATGACTTTTAGAAAAGGTATACTTTAGCAAGGATATTAATTAGAAAATACTATACCGTGGAGTTTTAAATGCACAGTTCGGCTACAGCATATATTGTTTGAGGTCCTAACTATACTATATGCTACTCAAAAATGCATGTAACAGCACCCTGTGCACTCCATTTTAAAGTGGGGGGGAAGGTTGGAGAGGGATTTGGAGTGGAGAAGTAGTGGCGTAGGGGGTACTTAACCACTCTTTATTCTTTTGCTTCGAAGGCACGCACCCATCCATTTCCCTGGAGTTCCAAGCATATGTTTTAGAAAATGCAGTCTTGGAATCCTAAGGGGGGGAAATGGATTGAGGTGATCATTAGGAGCAGAAGGACTCCAGTGAACACCTGTATTTGTGCATAAGGAAAACATGCTATTCCATAGTCGATCAACAGCATAGCCTTCATGACCCAAAGCAGCATGATGGTGGTGCATGATCCCATCTATGCCTAATATGGATCACTGACTCCACACTGCAAATTTCCACGTTAGATGTTCCTGGCAAGGAAGAATAAGTCAAAGAAGCCATTTAAGGCACAATCCTATGCAAGTTTAGACAGAAAAAGGCCTGCAACTCCCAGCATGCCCCAGCCAGCATAGCTGGCTGGGGCATGCTGGGAGTTATAGGCCTTTTTCTGTCTAAACTTGCATAGGATTGTGCCCTTAAGTTATTTTCAGCTACCTTATTTTACCATCATTGGCTCACTTAATATCAGGAGAACAGCAGACTCAATGAGTCTCTTAGTGTACTTCTTGCTTCTGATGCATTAACAAAAATAAAATAAAAATAAAATCACATTATATGGATTTATGTCTTTAATTTCTGTTTACTTCTCTCTCCACACTGGACATTCCAGTCTTTCATTGATAGGTCTATCTCCCTTGAAATGTTGCTGAGTGTTGGGGAAGAGGCAGAATCCTGTAAACCAAAATTTAGCAGAAGAAAAATGAAAATTTAGCAGAAGAGAAAGAATTATGAAAAGAACTCCTGTTTCACCATCCTTCCGCAATTCTTTTTAGATAGTATTTTACAACCGCACATAAGTTATTATTCGTAATGATGATCAAGACTTGCTCAGGATATGATTCACTGAAACTTCCCCTGTGGAAATGTTAGGCCTCATAGCGTGAATAATGAGAACATTATGAAATGTACATATGACTGTGAGGACATAGTGCAACAGATCGGGGGCAAGGGTCCATTTCAAAATCTGCCATCTACCCTAGGGCAGGATAAATAATAAAACCTTGAATTAGGAGACAAAAATACCAGATAGCAAAATGGTTAGTAATTGAATTGCCAGCAAATATATTACTAGTACATTCCATTTAAAGGGCATGTCACACCATTTATGAAAACCTATTAATCAATCGCTTACACAAAAGGAGCCATCTAAAGGTATTCTCTCCAAATCCAAGATTTTTAAATGTGGGGAAATTTGTTTGCATTTTACTTCAAACATCCATAAGGGACTAAGAATAATAGTTTATTTGCTTCAGGGTTGATTCCAATGAAAAAAGTTCAACACCTTAGGATTTTTTTTTTCTCAGAATGCCTTGGATCCTAAGATAAGTTAATTCAATGAAGATCACAGAGGGATAGTTTCCCATCCTCATCTTCCCACTACAGCCACCTGCAACTCCCCCCAAACCTTCTCCAACCAAATGGTGGGGGGGAGGGGCTCCTCCCTGTGGGATGGGGTGTGAAAAGCTTCTGGGAAGAACGGTGGATGGGAAACTTTCCTTTCTTGAACTTCCTCAAGTCAACTTATCTTAGGATACAAACCAATTTGTTTTTAGTTCAATAAATGTATAGTCGTTGCCCAGTTGTGTTGCAGAGTCTCAGACACTTTTTATTATTATTACATTTATGAATCACCCATCTGGCTGGTCTAAGGTAGTGCTTTTAGTTAGGTGATAATACAATTTCCAACACAATGGATGTGCTTTAGGGCTTCTCCACATGAGGTATTTAACCCGCTGGTTTACGGAGGCTTCTTCTTCTGTTTTCTTTGCGGGAGTAAGAGCATGTCCTTTACACTTGTTAACCTCCCAGGGTTTTTCCTTCTCTGACTTTCTATATGTTCCTATATGTTCCATTACACAACCAGAAGATGGTGTAGTATAGAGCAGAATTGCGAATATGCACTAGTATCCCGTTCCAATTGATTGTGACTTCCCAGATAATAGCTAACTTTCCTCGCTCTAAACAAAGCCACAGAAATGGCTAGAAAACACAGGAGAGGCGTTGGTGTTGTGATATGTATCACATTACAAGCTGTGGCACATTGTTTACACATGGAAGGGACAGAATGGTGGGGTAAACAGGTTTATTATGTCTTTCTAGAATCTCGTGTTTTCTCAGGGGTTACTAGAGTGTGAGAGCAATATGAGCTAGTCACATGGTTTGTATGTTCTGATGACGTGTTAACTTGTTTTCTGTCTGAAGCCATTTTAGAGAGAAGCTGAACTGCTTTCTCTCCTTCCTCCTCCTCCTCCTCCTCCTCCTTCTTCTTCTTCTTCTTCTTCTTCTTCATGGTACAGCTTGCTGGACTTGTTACTGCTACAATGTAACGTCTTTGCTGAAGTGGAGTGAGCTCAACTTACTCCACTGGATGTGATGCTTGCTATGCATTTATACTCTGCACATGGACTGTAACTAGGAAATGTATACTCTGTAGAACTTTACTTGCTAAGTGAATAAACAGGTAGAATTAGACCTGTGGTGTTTACAGAGTGTTTCCTGACTCCATGGAGTAATCTGCAATGGAGAAGCTTTGTTGGTTCACTGGCACACACGCTGCATGCTGCATGCAGGAGGAGGGAGGTGAGATCTGGAAGATCTGTGTGTGGAATTTACAGGCATCTGCTAGCACACAGACAAGGATTATAAATCTCCCAACCCGCACACACTCTGCTCAGGTCCAGTTCGAACAGTTTGGAGGATAAACATTTAGATTACTAGGAACAATGATTCTACTTTCAATGGCATTATGAAGAGGAGATAGCCTTCTCACAGAGGAGATTGCCACATGTGCTTTCACACTCCTTCCTTTCAATAAAAGTGGTCTGGTGCTGTCTGTTGTCCTTGTATGAACAGGCACGGTAAAGAAGCCCTTCTGGTTTATGTACTTTGAATCCTGCTGTACAAAACAGATAACTGTAGCCCATCAAAACACCAGTTCCTACTCATGTAGTTTTGACCAGCAAAACTAGCAACTCCTGAACTGAGATTATTAGTTTACAAAATGTCTGAAGGAGAGCTTAGCAGTCGGAGCATGTGCCAGACAGAAGGCAAGCTATCTTACTCTGTGAGGTCTGTAGAGCCACATGGTAGACACATCTCTGTGTCTGGAAATACTTTGATCATGACCTTAACCACAGTGGAAACCCAACCCCAAACAGATGGGCAACAGTCGAATATCAATCAAGCATTGCTTGTTCCCATATAGCGATCACCACTCTCTTTTGCATCAGTTATCAGCTTCCCCAGGATTGCTATTTGGCACTCCAATAATCCAGGGTGAAAGTTTTCTAGACTCCTCAGGACTCAAGGTATGCAACACAAGAGGCCTGTTTACACACCAGTGCTCAGACCCCAAATATCTTGCAGACACTCAATGTATGCAGGAAGAATCCCAAAAAAGTAGAATTCCTTATTGTGTTGAATACTACCTACTTGCATGTAAGTGTGCACACATAGGCATGTTGCAGATGTGCCCATGAACACTCATATGGCTGGCAGAATAGGAGTCTGTCACTTCCTGCCATATGCATATTCATTATTTGCACAGAGGTGTGGAAAGGGGCAATGTTACCCCACCAGTCTGTGCTCACATCAGTCTGGCGAACCCAACAAGGAAATGCCCCAAGAAAAGACAGGTACTGCCCAGTCTAGACTGTGCCCTGCCAGATGTGTTAACTGGTCTGTAGCCAGACTGAGCTAAAACTAGGGGTGTATGAGACATTTGTTTCAGTTGCTTTTTGACCAGAATTAACCCAGTTTGCTATGTTCCTGGAACTGAACATAGACCCAAGCGCAATCCATGGTCAAAGTCCGTACATTTCTGAGCTTGAAATGCAATTCAGAGAACAAAAAAAAAATGTATTCTACAAATATGTACATTTGAAAAAATGCACCTTTGAGAAATGCACAAAACACGCTTTAATCAATGGGAGAAGAATGTGTAGATTAGAAAAGATGTGCATGAAAACATGCACACACATTTTCCTGCAAAAAGACCCCCCCCACACACACACACACATAGAGCTCGTAATCTGATCCAGATACAAGTCAGAATGAGCTTTGAGGTGGAATACGGAGAATCTCAATGAGCTCGAATTCCGTCAGTTCACATATCCCTAGCTGAAACATCCTGACTCTGTGTGCTGCCTGGCTCCACTGTGTTGAAACAATGCCTCTGATGCCTTAAATGTCCTGAAAAAGCATTTCAGGGAAGCAATCATCTGTTTGCCACTGCTCTTAGATCATCACTGGAACTGCTGTCATCTATAAAATTCCACTGAGGCTGGCACTTTGGTAATTAAACATTTCATTGATTTAAAAAAGAAAGAAAGAAAATAAATTAAAATAATCTGTACCAAAGAAGGTGAAGGGAGATACCACCATTACCTCAGCAAAGGCAGGCACAATTAATCTCTCAGAGCTGAAATGAAAGTGTATAGTGCAATAATTTTGTGCTGAGAAAAGTACTGATACATGCTTGCCATGTAGAAAATGTGCAAACAAGTTATCATGTACATCCCACAGCAAGAATGGTCATAACAATGCACAGAGCTGCAGGCTCATTAAGGGATTGGCAGCCATTTTGTTTTTATTTCAGCAGTATTTATTTATTTATTTGTATTATTTATATACCACTAGATGTTAAAAAAAATCTCTAAGCAGGTTTCCATATAAATATTAAAATCACATGTAAGAGCACATTGAAAATACTATTTTATAATTACAACAACAATAAATGATACACAGCAGTACAGGAGCAGCCTGGGTGAACAGGTACATTTTCAGGAGTTCTTTAAAAGATGCCAGATTTTCTGCCTCCTCAACTGCTCAAGGGAGTTTTTTCCACAGGGTGGATGCCACTGCTGAGAAGGCCTGCTGTTGAGGCATTGCATGGCGACATTCCGGTGATCTTGGAATGACCAGCAAGGACATTGTCCCTGTCTCATCCACTGGGGAAAAAATGCAATTTCCTATATGTTCTTTGGCATATATAGCTTTGAGCAGGGTTTTGGTTTGTTTTGTTTTTTACTATTATTATTGTTGGGGCTCATTTATCTAGGTAGTGATGTTTATGCTAAGCTCTTATAAATTTCACTAAGCTGGAATTTTTATTATATTACATTTATCTTTTATCAATTATAATTATAATTATCTGTATATATATATATATATATGTATAATTATAATACATAATTATAATTTATGTATTATAATTTTTATTATAATACATTTATATTATATTACATTTATCCTAGGCGGCTTACATAATCCTCCTCTTCCTCTCCATTTTATCCTCACAACAACCCTGTGAGGTAGGTTAGGCTGAGAGTGAGTGACTGGCCCAAAGTCACACAGTGAGTTTCATGGCCGAGTTGGGACTAGAACCTAGATCTCCCGAGTCCCAGTCCAGCGCTCTCACCACTACACCACACTGGCTTTGTTTGTGTCCTGAGAATTTGCCTTTCAAGAACTAGATAACAAGAATAAGTGAAATCTGAATGATTTGCAAGAATTACTAAATTTTGCTGGGTAAGATGCCCATAGGTGAATAGAATGCAGGGGAGAATGCATTTTCCCCTGGATGGGAAAGCTGCTGGGTTGATTTGGGATAATAAAAATGGCCTGTGGGGAAATGTCTCTTCCCACTGCATGTCCCGTTCAAATTAGCAGCTCCCACCTCTCTATGTTGTCATTTAGTTTTATTTTTACTAAAACACTGTTGCCATTTCAGTAAAAATGACAACAAGATGAAGCGACTAATCACAAGACTTCTGTGTTACATGTGATTTTGTGCACATACTTCAAATGTATAGTACGGCTATTTGTGGAGAACAGCAGTACTTAACAGACATTAACATTAATTGCTTAAAATAAACTCCAATGCAAGTTCACATTTGGCAAAATGAGACAATCACTTTCTTCAAGTTTCCTGATTCTCATGGCATGGAAATCACTGGCTGTCTCTTCCTCCATTTGCCACGACCCTAATTACTTTATTGACTGGAGCTGATTCCACTAGTGAATGCCTTTTAATTTCTTTTAATCACAGCAAAGCCTTTTATTTAACAATAGAAAATAATTAATCTCCTTTAGGGATGGAATTAGAAGGTTGCTTACTTGTGTGCTGTCTGAAGGAAAATGATTAAATTAAACACACACACACACACACACACACACTACACACTGTGACTTAGAAGTTCACTGTTAAAACTGAGATGGAGGCAAACTCAGGGAACCTAAGATAAAACTATCTTTCCCTTGATCTCTTAAGATGATTTCCCCCCCTCCTTTTTTGGGGGGGGGGTGATATTTGCCTGCTATTCCCAACCCAGTTTTCATGTAAAAATCAGTTTGCATGGATTAACCCAGAGCAGTGCTGAGTGCCACTAATCAATGTGAGCTGAAGGTGCTTGGCAAGTGATTGCAGATAGACTTGATTGTTCATCTTCAGGGTCCACGTGTCGCCCTCCTGCCTGACATTGTTCCTGCTTTCCAAGATCTGAGTAGCATGTGGCTGTTGGGAAAGTGATTAGGACCCTGGCTCTATTTAAAATTTTGGAGAGGGGGATGCGTGGAAGAGAGGAAGCATGCTTGCTCCCTGCTACCACATCAGCCTAGCTGTTCACATCTAGGCTCCCCTTTCAGACCTTTTGGCGAATGCAGTGTTCTCCAACCTTGGGTCCCCAGATGTTTTTGGCCAAAAACATCTGGGGACCCAAGGTTGGAGAACACTGGGCTAATGTATGGTAGTCTGTGGGGGAGAACAGCAAGATACTGTGATATTGGAGGTAGAGCCAGTGGGTACAACCCTCTCCTATTCCCTTCCCTCCTTCTATACATATGGAGCCAACTTCTTAATAGGGCTCTTGGGCACTGGCCACATCTATGTTTCAAGGAGGGCAACTACTTTACTTCAACCACTTCCTTCAAAAGGAGGCTTGCAAAGGAACTCCAAGTAGATTTGTGGCTGTATTTCTTCTGAAGTGAAATGAAGGGAATTTGGGTGATCCTGCTCCAAAACATCTGCTAGAATCTCAGAAGTTGACATGATTTTGATGAAATTCATGACATTTCACCTAGGACTTCCTCATATTCCACCTAGGACATCCACACAGGAGTAGCTTGTGGCTCTCATTCTGTTGCTGACTGGAGATAAGAGCAGGGTTTAGGAGGGGGGGCAAGGCTTTGGACAAAATGTGGTAGAAATTTTTGGCACAACACTAAATGTACCATCACAAGAAGGACTCTGTTACCTATTCTTTGTCATGCAGGCCACAGAGTGTTTCATCCTGTTCCTAGTAATTGCTGGGACTGGCCCCATCTCCCTCTACAGTGCTTCAAAAGGGCTCATTTCTCTGATATATATATATATATATATATATAATTAACAAAACAGGAATAAATGTATATTCTTTAATTTTTAACAAATGCTTTGGCTTCTGCCTTCATATATATATATATATATATATATATGTGCACTTTGCTGTATACTACAGTTTAAAAGTAGTTTAATACACAGCCATTGTTTCCAGAAAATCTTGGAACTAGTTATGTGAGGGAGACTTGAGAGGTTTAAGGGAGAATTTCCAGCACATTCAAAAATAACATTTCCTAGAACTCTTGGGGGAGGGGGGTCCCACAAAACAGTTAAATTCAATATAAAATCAATATAAGCTTGTAGTTATACTGGTGGAGCCCAATGTACAATGTATTCAAGTATTCATACAAAAGAGTCGTGGTCTTCTGGCTATTCTCCTGTATGTCCTTCACAATGATAACATAGTTGTATTTTTCATAAGAGGAATATGTAGGTGCTGTAATCTAATCACTCTCTTGGATATGAGTGCTAGCAATGTGCAGAGAGGAGCAATCACTTTTGGACTTTATGTGGTGAGACATTCTTGCAAGCACCAGTTTTTTTAAACGTCAGGAAGAATGTCCCCATTATATGAGGTGTTGGACAGTAGTAAAGACTGCCTTGGAAGGTGGTGGACTCTTCTTTTTTCAAGCAGAGGCTGGATGACCACCTACCGAGGATGTTGTAGTCATGGATTTCCTGCATCAGCATAGGGCTGAACTAGATGACCTTTGAGGTATCTTCCAATTGTATGTTTCAGTGCATCTATGAATATAAAAAGACCACCATCTTCTAAGCGTTATATTTGCATCATTTGCAGTAGTGATGGATGAATTCCGCGAGAACCGGTTTGTGCACATCACAAGTGGCAGCAAGCAAGCATGCTGCCTCCTGCATGCTTCTGGTTTCAGTCAACAGCCCAGAAATGCCCAATTTCTGGTTTGTTATCATGATATCCGAACCTGGAACTCTGGGTTGTTGAGTTAAACAACCCAGTTAACCCAACAATCACCCATGGTTTGTTGTTGGATTGACTCTGGGTTGTTTAACCCCTAAACAACCCAGAGTTCCAGGTTCGGATGTCATGATAATAACCCAGGAACAGAGCTTTCCTGGGTTCTTGACTGAAAGTGGAAGTGACACGCATGGAGGAAGCAGTGTGTTCATTCCCCTGGCCATGGCCCTGACAACTCATGGTTTAAACAACCCATGGGTTGTCATTATGTGTGTGAACCAGGCTCTAGCCTTGAATCAGATTGACTTGAATTAGCTGAGGTAGCAGGTGCAAAGGGTGGGGAGGCTTGGATTAAATCTGAGCTGGACAAGAATTTAGGGGTCATAATGCTCACTTTGTATTTGAGTTGAGCATTACAAACTCCTTAGATTCATATTTTTGATCCAGGAAATCCAAGTCCCAGCAGAATCTCTGCTTTGCAGATAGTGATGTGTGATGTTATTTGTTGTTGTTGTTGTTGTTGTTATTATTATTATTATTATTATTGATGTGTGATGTTATTAATGTGGGACAGACAGAATGGGAAGGAGAAATCGAAAATATATTTCACGCAATGTAGTTTTTACATCTGGGTAATAGACCCATTAAAACACAAATGAATTCAAACTTTGCATGTAAAGATGCCCTTTGAGTTTTGCATAATGCACATTTCCTTATGTTGCTTCTGGCAACTCCTTCCAAAATCTGCTCCTGGCCAACAGCATAATCATCTTGTAGAATTGCTTATAGATCTATTTTCCTGTGATAGAATATGCATATTGGAGAAGGGCAATCTAAAATGTTCCATTCCCATGTAGTCCTTTAATGCATTTCCTACACCAGAGATATAACAGCTTATGTATTTATGTTTCTCCAGTCTGTCCTTCCCCAAAGGCTCAGATTCACTCTTGAGTCTTTTGGGATAAGGATTTTGTTAAGTGCTGTACAATACTTGCTATGCTTGGTCACATGTTACGTGAAATCAGGATATCTGAGAGAGCCAATGTGTTGTAATGGTTAGTTTGTTGTCTTAGTACTGGTTGCTCTGGGTTCAGATTACTGTTGACTGGTTGACCAATGACCTTAGTTCAGTCACTACCTTCTCAGTCTAAACTATTTATTTTTATACTACTGTTCAATAAAAAGTCTGAAGGCAATTTATATCTAGGGTAGTTCTGACTCTGAGGGATAAAGATGTGGAGTGGGGGGGAGGTCTATGTATGAGCTCCTTGGAGGAAGAATGTGACACAATTATTATGAATAAGTTTGCGTGGACACTCCAACACCTCCGTTTGAGGCTGGCTCTTCTCCAATACTGCTAATGAATTTTGAGCTATTTCATGCCTCATTAAGAAATGTTCAGCAATCTTCAAACTTTTTCTAATTCAGATTTTCAAGAGTCTGAAATGTTTGCTTTAATTAATATTCACAATTATTCCTGATTCATATGGCTGTCACCATAATTATAGGGTCCTATTCAGACCCTAGAATCAAAGTGTCAAAGCGCATTCTGTTCAAGTGGTCAAGCTATGTCTACTCTAACATGATGGAAAAGTCTCTTGATTTCAAAAGCTCAATATCCATTCATCAACCAGTGTCAGGCATTTCATGACAAAAGCTGGAATTCGAATAGGTCTGTGTTCACATTTCTTGAAACGGAAACATTTGGATGTGTAACAGTTTCAATCAGACCACCTCCCAAATGCCAATATTTCTATTCAGTTTTGTACAACTTCAGACAAAGATCGGAATGTAACTAAGATCACCATCCAAACTGTAGATGATGATGATGAAATCTAAAATTCAACACAAGGAAAACAACAGAGGAAAGTGAGGGAAGTGGAAGTAGGGTTAAACAGGGAGATAATGACTGGGTTCAGACAACATGATAACTTACACTCAAGGGTTAGAGTGTGGATTGTTGCTGAATTGTGGGTTGTTGTTGAACTGTGGATTATCGTGCTCTCTGAATCCAGCTGCATTAACAAGCCATGAGAGCCCATGACAGTGGGCACAGTTGGAATTTTGAGAGAGTGTAATAGGATCTCACACAAAATGGCTGCCATGGGGGCAGCTTTCCCATTCATGAAATGGCTGTCATGGTGGGCATGGCTGGTCACATTTTCCAGAAGGCAAACTGGTGAAATGAAACAAAAAGGAACTTGCCCAAGAGCCTCAGTGCAAGGCTGAGGTAAGGTCTGAACTCCAAAGCACAAAACCATAGTTTGGAATCCAAATATAGATGATGCTGGAGGGCAGCACTTTGCTTTGTAGCATGCCAGCATCCCAGTTACAAATAATTAATTAAAAAATCTTAAGAAATAAAATAAAAGTCAGGTGGGGCAGGGAGCCTAGGTGGGCATTAAAAGAGGTGTCCATGGGTACATGGTGTGCATGCGCACCATGTTGGAGACCCCAACTGAGTAGGGCATGGGAACTATGGGATTTAGCCAAAACGTTAATGGAAAAGCTGGTCTCTTACAAGTTACAGCTCCAAAATTCCAAAGTCACCTCCCATTCACCATATTTTCAAATGCTTTCCTTCCCCATGCAATTTCAGCTGCCAGGATTTACTCCAAGCCCAGGGTCCAGAATGATTCTGCTTATTTCCTTTTAGTACTTATCAGACAGGCCAGGGGAACTTCCATCCTTCTGTTAATATGATATATAATAAACTAATGCTGCCAATGAGCAAAATGATAGCTCAGGTATTTTTAAAAAGAGGTGCAACAGATGCTTTGCCTTGTTGTCAAGCAGGGAAGAAGATGAACTCTTTTTCTGACACTTGGGTACTTGGCAAGTGGTAAATCAAGCATTTTTTGCTGAACTCACATGCCTCTGGGCTTTGAACATTTGGTACTGAACTCTTGGAGAACTTCTCTTCTGTTCCCCCCTCATCTGACACAATTGAAACTCAAGGTTAATGGCATGCACAGGAACGGAACTTTTTATAAGCAGATGTGTAGGTCTGTAATTAAACAGAAGGACTTTAAGGCATACTTCTCATGAGGTAAAGCACTAGGATGCCCATATTTAAACTCTGCCCTCCAGTGTCACTGGTTTCTGAAATGCTTGTGTAGCACACCCCACAGGTAGGTGACCTCCATCTTTGCCCACCTCCATACAAGTGCCAATGCTGTGCTGCTACTTGAAGTAACTTCCTGATTGCATAGAGGCAGAGGGAGAATCAGCAGGGCCCAAATAGCCAGATCCATCATTATTATTATTATTATTATTATTATTATTATTATTATTATCATTTCTATACTGCCCAATAGTCGAAGCTCTCTGGGTGGTTTACAACAATTATAAAATTACACAATAAAATACAATTATACTATAAAAATACAATGTTACAATAAAATACAGTATATAAAAATACAAGCAATAATTAAAAACATCGAAAAATTTACACAAACATTTTCAAAACACTTTTAAAATTACTTAAATAGCTAAGACAGATGTAAAGAAGAGACTGGATTAAAAAAAAAAGTCATATAAAGCTGGTGGAAGACCTTGGAGTGCTCATAATAGCCAATGGTGGCATGGGTATACTGGAGGGAAATGTTCCAGATTCTCAGTCACTGATGCTGTAACTCAAGCAGGGTACTCGGAGGCTACTACAGCTCTGTGCTATAATAACACCTTCCCCACCTGTCTCTATAGAGATCTGTTAGCAGTAAGGCTGCAGGTAATACAAATCTGATACAAGGAGACTGAGACCCCTGTGTGAGCAAAATAACAAAACCCAGTTTTATTCATAGGGTTTACAAAGAATTCTCATTAACAACCACACCTGATTTCTGTGTATAGTTGTGTTGGAGGGCAGCACTTTGCTTTGTAGCATGCCAGCATCCAGATTTATTGTCCAGTTAGTATTGGGTTGTTGTTTTTTTAAAGTTAATTTTGTTGGTGGAGGGGATGGCATTGGCAAACTGCTTTGGCAGCATTATGTCTGACCCTGCCATTGGAAGGATTTGAAAAAGTTCAGAGCTGTTGCAAAGTGGGCATTTTCTGTGCAAGAAGCTATTAATTACTTCAAGCAGAGGGAGATTCATCATGAGAGGATGACCCATTTTGGGGCATGTGCTGAAAACCAGGATTCTCTGAATTAAAAAGTAATCAGGGAAGCCAGGACTGCATCCAGAGGTAAATCTCTCCTTGACAGAAACCCAGCAATGTAATCTCTTAGAAATCAAAGGTAATTAATTATTATAGCCTATGCATCTGCAACTTATTGGGAGTAGCTGAGCATGTTCCTCTTTTCTTGCCTTTTCCCCCAATCAAGATCATGCCACTGAAAACTAATTCCAGATTGCAGGGGAGGATTTGGAATACTTTATTGTTTTCTTATCATAGCTAGAGATGTGATAAGGCTGTTGTAATTCTGGGATAATATTGTTCCTAGTTATACCTAGTAGATAAGAGCAATCTGATGCCAAGCTCTAGGACCCAGGGCCTCAGTAAGTAACTGCCTGTGGAGGTCAGAAGATTTCTTCTTCTTCCATGCAGTGTGTCATGTAAGTATGTAGGTATGTCATGTGGGTAGAAGTAAAATCACTTCCCATTCTTCCCAGAATCCATCGCAGTGGATTCTGGTGTCAGCTGTATTGTGGACCATCTCAAATGACACAGTCAGTATTTGACATTCCTCATTTGCAATTTAACAATTGGTGTCATCATCTGCATTTTATAGTCAATATTTGATAGCTGATATTCCATGTCTGGTAATTGGCATTTTGTACTTTACCTTTTAAACCCCGTCATATTCATCATTGATCAGACCATGCATCAGGAAGAGTGGTACAGCTATGAAATGATCTTTCCTGCAGGATCCCCATGGAAGGTAGTGGAACAAGGTCATTCTGTTAGCTAGGATAGGGGCAGGGAAGGTGGGTGAAGAAGATGGATGCACATTTTTTCTGTAGTAGTAGGCGATCACTCGTGACTGAGTAAGATTGTCTTCCAGGATAAAATTACAAAAAGAAATTATAAAAAGAGGAAATTGTAAAAAAATCATGTAGACTCTAGCGATGGGTCCGTAAGTGACTGTGGAGGCCAATTCTAGATCTACACAGCTTCCCACAGTGAGGACACAGGTTACCAGATGGAAGATGGTCCTGTAAAGGATTCGTTTGACGTGCTTTTCACTTAGCACGTTTCTCCCTTTCACCTTGCACTCGGGCTTCTTCAAAGTCCATAGAATCTTTGTGAAAGGCCAACCTCCAGTTAAAACGTTCATGGACCAGAGCTTCCCAGTTGTTGTTGTTGTTGTTGTTGTTGTTGTTATTATTATTATTATTATTATTATTATTATTATTATTATTTACATTTATTAATTGCCCATCTGGCCGGCAACTGGCCACCCTGGGCGATGTACATAGGCTAAAAACAAGATAAAATACAATTAAAACATTATATATATATTTTTAAAAAATCTTAACCCACCCCATATTCCCGCCTGAACAGCCAGGTTTTTAATGAACAGCGGAAGCTCAGCAGAGAGGGGGCATGGCGGAGGTCACTTGGGGGAGAGTTCCACAGTACGGGGGCCGCCACAGAAAAGGCCCTCTTCCTAATGGCGTGAGCGATCCTGCAGCAGCTGGCTCACGAATTACTTTGAGCTGGTCGGCCTTGCAGCAGCTGGCTCACGAATCACTTCGGGCATGTCGAGTCTCTTCTCCCCCCTCCACTGCAAATTCGAACACAACTGAGTCATGAACAGCAAGATCCTTTGTGTTTCTAATGCTTTTGTTTGTGTTTCTTAATTGACTTAAGTCTTAATTGACCTGACTGAGGAAAACCCTCGCTACACTTATATGCTAAATTCCTTGCTAAATTCCTACTAACACCAGGGATGATTGTAATGCTGATTTGAACAGCAACAACATCTCTGGCTGGCAATAGTCCTTACATTCCTACTTAGAAAAAGTATTTTGTTTTATAGACATGTTCTTGTTAGGTTTTGCATAGGCAGAACGAGATTACCACCTGACATCGAGATTATCATCTGACCTGGTGGGTGTTACTTGAGTTCAAATACAGAAGGTCTTTGGTCATAAGACATAGTCTCGAGGTGACATGACTCAGCAGCCTTGAACAGATTTGGGATCAACATGTTGATGAATGAATAGGTTATACTACTGGGTGAGTAATGTCCTATTTATAAGTGCAGGGTCTGTGGTATAAAAGCTAACACACTTGCTGATAGCTTCCGTCATTCCTCACTCTCTCTTCTCGTCTCGACACGACACGTATATTGTCTCTTGGACTTCACTTCATCTAGCCTTACCACTGGGGTATAGGTTTTGAGTCTGCTATGATGTAGTGAGTAGAGATGCATTGTTTGCCTTAATCCCATGTAATTGGGTCTTACAAATAAACTCTTTAATCTTTATTAACTGCTGTTATCTCCTCCTTCCGCTTGCGTGACTGGGACTGAGGGTCATTGGCTAGGGGAGCTTTTGAACCCGAGTCAGTCCAGCTCTCACATCGGTTATGGGCCCAGATAACGATCTGATGGTTATCTGATGGGCAGATAAGCCACAGAGACGCAGTTCGGAGAAATTCAGCAGTTATAGAGTTAAAGGAATTTGTTTACTATTTGTAAGAACGGTTTGTAAACAAACCGGGGAAGGCGATGCGGTGTTGCTAAAGCTGAGAGCTGATAACAGCGGCTTGGAATGCAGCACAACTGAAAAATGCAGAAACAGAGAACCGAAGGATTTTTCGTTTTGAAAGCAGTTGGAACGGAGGTGCCAGGCTTGGCAAAATCCAAGGCTACAGACTGTGAACGGGGGTGCCGGTTCGGGCAGCTACTAGGCTGAAAAGTGAACAACGCTGGACACAAGGATTTTGTTTTCCACAGCTTGCTGGAGTGATTGTCAAGGAGCTGTATCGAGCAAAGAAATAATCTTCAGGAGGCTCTGTGTGTCTACTCAAGGCTACAGGCAGGAGGATCATATTTCATTTACAGTTTGTTTCTTCACACAGCAGCGGATCAGCTATCTTTTGCATTGTATCAACAAGTGGCTTGGATTACAAATGTGTGGATTACGTCTGACGTGGGTAAAGCGTCTGGAGCGTCATGTCGCAGCAAAGCAGGCTGTATCAAACCAGCGGAGGCGTGGTTTTAAATACAGCAGGAGAAAAGCAGCGCGGCAGTTTTGAACAGAGAAAGCTGTGCTTAAAATGTGAAGCTGTTCTTCATTTTCTTCATGTGGGATCACAGAAGGAAGGAGCTTGAAATCAGCAGGGGTGCTGCTGGAGGAAAAACTTTGTGTTTTAACCCAGGACATAACAAAATGGACATTATTTTGTTGTGAGCAGAAGCAGTGGATTGTTTAAACGAAGCTTTCTGTGTTGGACATAAATAAACAGGAAGAGGACTATGCAAATGGTCAGGGGTTTAACAGTCATGTTTTGGAAATGTATTTCTTGAAAGTTTGGATAACTTGGACTCAAGAAAGTGTAATATATGGTCTGGAAATGTCAGGAAATGTACTGAATGTATATATGACTTGAGTATATTGGATTTTTCTGTAGCAAAATGTAAAATACTGCATAATAAGTAGGTATGTTTATATGGCAAAGCTAAGAGATGGATTATTTCTTTTATACTGTAATGGTGAAATAAAGAAATGGAAAGTTGTACTGATGCAACTATAAAAAAGGTTAAATGCTTATATGTATGACATGTACATGCATGCATATCACATTGTTTGATCATTTAGATTCACAGGCTTGTGAAAGAAAATGCAAACTGTTGTGGGGAAAGCATTTGGGAAATTGTAATTTTCACATGAAAGGTAATTTTGTGCACATAAACAAGGGATGCTAGCTTCAACAGGTAAACTGGAAGGCAAGCTGAAAAAACCAGTTCATTTCCTTCAATTTGTTCTTGGTAATCTTGTGGATACTCTGATGGTTTTTAGAGGAAAGGCACGTTATTTCATGATGTTCATTGATCAATACACGAGGTACAGGTTGTGTACATGTTAGATAGAAAACTGGAGTATTGAACAGAGTCAAGGTGTTTTGTGCTTGGGTGGGAAACAAGCATATTACCCATGTTACCTATTTCTTTTCAGATATGGGGAAGTTCAATTCAGTGCATGTTTTCATGACTTTCTAACAGGATGTGATATTGAACACATGGATTGTGTGGAAGAGTAAACAAACACTCAGAAGAGGTGATACTAATTTGGATAATGAGGTTTGGGTAGAAGCTCTTAAATATTTTGATTATGTACATGATAGAAGTTTTAGTTCTGTGTATTGAACTGTACACCTTATAGAAAGTAGTGTAGAAAAAAGAATCTTCTGGAGAAACATTTCAGGATCTTGGATCTGATATGTAGGTACATACACCTCAAAGTTAGAAGAAATCTGTAAGGGAGCTTACATGAGATTTTTCTAGAAATGAGAATATTGTGTTTCACATGAACAACACTTGGATAGTGAGATTATCTAGAAGTGTTAAGTATAATGCTAAATGAAAAGGTGAGATCAATTTTCAAAATTAATTCTGTTAATGCAGGGGATGCATCAAGGGCAGAGTCAGAATAGAAAAGCATTTGCTGAAAGACAGTCAGGTAAATTTGAAAACTCTGATACACATTTGGTTTAGAGGAGGCTAGACAAATGTTCATCATTGGTGCAAGATATGTAGGTACATACACCTCAAAGTTAGAAGAAATCTGTAAGGGAGCTTACATGAGATTTTTCTAGAAATGAGAATATTGTGTTTCACATGAACAACACTTGGATAGTGAGATTATCTAGAAGTGTTAAGTATAATGCTAAATGAAAAGGTGAGATCAATTTTCAAAATTAATTCTGTTAATGCAGGGGATGCATCAAGGGCAGAGTCAGAATAGAAAAGCATTTGCTGAAAGACAGTCAGGTAAATTTGAAAACTCTGATACACATTTGGTTTAGAGGAGGCTAGACAAATGTTCATCATTGGTGCAAGTTTATTGGAACAGGAACCTGATAACTGATAAGGTAAGGAACAGGTGAGTCAAACAACCTGTGAGATATCAGGATGAATTTGCAGGAAAAGCCATTTGAAACTTCAAAATTTCAAAGAGGTGAAAAATTGTCTGTTAAGGAAGCTAAATCATAGCTTCAGGCTATGCAAGCTGAGTTGAATTCTTTGGATAAAGAACAAAACATGGAAGCTGGTGAAACAAACAGCAGTCCATGGAACTCATTGTTACCAGATTTTTTAAGTGAAAACTAACCAGATTGAAAAGGTTATATGACAAATAGCAAGATTGGTTGCTTGTGATTTTTGCTCTAGGTAAAGGAGCTGGATAATCATGAGATGAGTGCAACAACAATTTGCTTTGGAAACAGTTAGACTGATGTTTAAGAATGTGGAAATGTAAGGATATTTCACAAGTTGAAATATTGGAACATAAGCATTTTAAATGAGAAGAAGTCTTTGGAAAACTGTCTGAGAATTTTCTGTAGGAAAACCTAGAATCAGCTGGAGGCTGGAATTCTGTTTTGAACTCAAACATTGTTGAAGTGAGATTTGCACAGAGAGGCAGATCAATGTTTGCTTGTTAAACAGGAGAACAAGGACATAGACTGTATGTACTTTGTTTAGATGGATGATCTATTGTTTTTTCTGGACAGATAAAAGCAATATGATATAATTGATCCAGGGTTTGGAATTTCATTGAATTGAAACTGCTTGGTAGTGGATCAACTGTTTATTTGTAAATAGAAGTTGAGGGAAAGAGAACCAAGAGGGCAGTACTTACTGCAACAAACCAGAGAAATATCATGGATGTGATTGAGAATTTTGGAGATAGTTAACTCAGTGAGAGACTCCAAATAATTGAGGATTTTCAAGCACATGCTGATGGAAAAGCAGTTTGAATGCTACACAGAAGCATTGGGCTGTTGAGCTTTACTGTATAAGCAACAAGGCCAGGTATTGCTGTCAGTGTGATAGGCAGACTGTTAGACCAACAGGACATGCTTGGAGAGCTCTGAAAAAGGAGTTGAGTGTTATCTGGAAGGAACATCACACTTCAGACTAAGATTTACAAGTCAGAGCACAGGTGGCTTACAGATTCACAGAAATGCCAGTTGTGGTTGTGATAGTAAGAACAACAAGAACACACCTGAAGTTTGTTATTTTTATAACCATACTTTGTTTGATTGATTTTGTAGAAACAATCATCTAAAAGCTAGAGTTCAACTGAAGCTGAACTGAATGCATTGTATTATGTATTGTGCTATTATGCTATTGTAAAGCTTGAATAGTGAATGCATTTGTTTAAATAGTTTAAATTGTTAAAAATGTTTAAATGATGCTGAGATTGATGTGAAAAACCTATTACAGTTTTTTCAGGAAACCAAGGCAGAATTGCTATGCTGCAGGCAGATAGCAATACACAACGTTTTGGGTTTGCAAATAAAACTGTGTCATAAGGAGGGATACATCAGAAGTGATTTGATGGTGGTTCAAATTTCTGGCAGGTAAAGTCATTCCTGCAGAAGTTTTTTTTATCAAAGTCCATAGATGAAAGAACAGCATCAGATGTCAACAAAGCTGTTGCTGTTGTATGAGGTAAACAACCACGTTCTGGACAAATGCAAAAGCAGGGGGATGTTAGGTTTTGCATAGGCAGAACGAGATTACCACCTGACATCGAGATTATCACCTGACCTGGTGGGTGTTACTTGAGTTCAAATACAGAAGGTCTTTGGTCATAAGACATAGTCTCGAGGTGACATGACTCAGCAGCCTTGAACAGATTTGGGATCAACATGTTGATGAATGAATAGGTTATACTACTGGGTGAGTAATGTCCTATTTATAAGTGCAGGGTCTGTGGTATAAAAGCTAACACACTTGCTGATAGCTTCCGTCATTCCTCACTCTCTCTTCTCGTCTCGACACGACACGTATATTGTCTCTTGGACTTCACTTCATCTAGCCTTACCACTGGGGTATAGGTTTTGAGTCTGCTATGATGTAGTGAGTAGAGATGCATTGTTTACCTTAATCCCATGTAATTGGGTCTTACAAATAAACTCTTTAATCTTTATTAACTGCTGTTATCTCCTCCTTCCGCTTGCGTGACTGGGACTGAGGGTCATTGGCTAGGGGAGCTTTTGAACCCGAGTCAGTCCAGCTCTCACAGTTCTGGCTGGCAATAGTCCTTACATTCCTACTTAGAAAAAGTATTTTGTTTTATAGACATGTTCTGGCTGGCAATAGTCCTTGCATTCCTACTTAGAAAAAGTATTTTGTTTTATAGACATGTGCCAATTGATTTTAAGGTAACCTTTCTTCTAATTCTGACTGAGAGGAAAGCCTGCTCAGTCAGACTCATATGCTAATGGTTCTTCCTTCAAGGCTCCAGCCAGACTGCTGGTGTTTTTTGCATATGCATAGCACGTTGCATCTCAATATGCATAGCCAGACTGCTGTTTTTTGAATCTCAAAGGTAAAACCTGTTTAACAGCTCTGGCTCGCAGAGCTCTCAGATATCTCTGTTAATGGGGGACAAACTGCTGTTAACATCACAAGAATCATTAATTATGCTGAGTGATAAGTGAGCAGAGCTTACTCGAAGAAGAAAAAAACTCGTGATTTTTTTAGCACATCTCTCTTGTCTGGATTGAGCCTCAGTTTGTTAGCCCTCTTCCAGTCCATTGTCGCAGTCAGGCACCAGTGTAGCACGGCACAGCCTCACCTGCTGAAGATGAAAAGAAGTAGAGCTGCATGTCATCAGCATACTGATGGCAACACACTCCAAAACTCAGGATGATCCCACTCAGCGGTTTCATGTAGATATTAAAAAACATGGAGGATAAGACCGACCCCTGAGGAACCCCATACTGGAGAACCCACAGGGCCAAGCAGTATTCCCCAAGCACCACCTTCTGGAGCCGGCCATCCAAGTAGGAGTGGAACCACTGCAATACAGTACCCCCAACTCCGACAGCTGCCCCAGAAGGATACCATGGTCGATGGTATCGAAAGCCGCCGAGAGATCCAGGAGTATCAACAGGGTTGCACTCCCCCTGTCTTTCTCCTGACATAGGTCATCATAAAGGGCAACCGAAGCTGTTTCTGTGCGAAAACCAGGCCTGAACCCCGACTGAAATGGATCCAGATAATCAGTCT
This sequence comes from Shinisaurus crocodilurus, assembly GCA_021292165.1. Lineage (NCBI taxonomy): Eukaryota > Metazoa > Chordata > Lepidosauria > Squamata > Shinisauridae > Shinisaurus > Shinisaurus crocodilurus. Next base: position 276,874,104 of record CM037876.1, read on the forward strand.
CATCCAAGAGCGCCTGGAGCTGGTTGGCCACCACCCACTCAAGGACCTTGCTCAGGAAAGGAACTGGCCTAAAGTTGTTAACATCTTCTGGGTCCAGAGAGGGTTTCTTCAGGAGTGGCCTCACCACCACCTGTTTCAGGTGGCATGGGTCCACTCCCTCTCGCAAGGAGGCATTGATCACGTCTCTGGCCCAGCCAGCTGTTTCCTCCCTGCTAATTTTTATAAGCCAAGAGAGGCAATGATCCAGAACAGACGTGGTTGCACAAACCCGTCCAAGCACCTTGTCAACATCCTCGAGCGGTACCAACTGAAACTCATTCAAAATAACTGGACCAGGCTGTGCTCTGGGTACCTCACCTGATTCAATTGCTATAACATTGGAGTCTAAGTCCCTGCTGATGCAAGCGATTTTTTCCTGGAAGTGCCTAGCAAATATATCACAGCACTACAGCAGGCATCAGATGGATCAATGATGTCCCTTGGACCAGTGTATAATGTTGTTTCTTTGCCACCCTTACTGCCTCTAGATATACCCGATATAGGCACATACCAGGGCTTGATTGAATCCACTAGGAGTTTTTCTCCATCTGCACTCAAGCCGTCTCCTGTTTTGTTTCCTCACTCTCAGCTCCAGGGTATACCACGAAGCCGTACGAGCTCTACTACAGAGAGGGCTCTAAGGAGCGATCGTGTCGACTGCCCAGGCCATCTCAGTATTCCAGAGATTGACTAGGGATTCGACAGGAGTGCCAGCCATATCAGCTGGAAACACCCCAAGGGCCCTCTGGAAACCTTCCAGATCCATTAGCCTCTGGGGGCAGACCATCTTAATAGGTCCCCCACCCTTGCAGAGGGGAAAAGTTGCCGTTAGCCTAAATCTCAGCTGGTAGTGATCTGACCATGACAAGGGGACAGATTCAAAGTTCCCCACCTTCAGATCACCATCTCCATGCCCGGCTGAAAACACCAAGTCTCGATTGTGCCCTGCTAAATGTGTTGGACTGATGACATGTTGGGACAGTACCATGGTTGTCATGGAGTCCATGAATTCCTGAGCCACCCCAGACAAGGTGCCCTCAGCATAGATGTTACTATCCCCCAGGACCAACAGATCTTGCTTCTTGGGTAATTTCCGGGTTAATCCAATTTTGGAGAGGTGGCTCCAGGACTGGCCCTACTATTAGGCAGAGAGTGAGGTGGCCACATCAGGAGGCAGATGCTGAAGACTGGGATGGCACTGGTAGCCTTCTGAGTGGTCTTCAAAGGCAGCCTCATGTACAACTGGAAGTTACCAGAGCACAGATAATCAGAGTCAGGCTGTTATAGCTGATTCATGCTAATTGCTTAACATAATACAGGCCTGTGGCTTATGCTGGCTCAGCTTGTCTGAGTGTGGAAAGCTAAGCAGGGTCAAGCCTGGTTATTACTTGGATGGGAGACCCCTCCTCTGGTTTCTTGCATTGAGCAGGGGGTTGGTCTCAATAGCCTTGTAGGCTCCTTCCAACTCTATGATCTATGAAATCTATGAATAACATCAGCAGCAGTGCAAGCTCTCCCACCACCTGAGGCAGGAGGACAGGTGCTGCTGTGCCACTGCTACATCCCCCAGCCACTGCCTTTGCACCCTCTGGCTCCCAGTTCTGAGCAAGTCAGAAGATGGGCTCTCTGGAGAGTTGCATTGGCTGGAGAAAGTGGCCAGTGCAGCTCTTCAGAGAGTCACCCAGGCTCAAATGCCTGGGTCTGAGGTGTCCTTCCTCAGAGTCAAACACTGAGATTGTCTAAAGAGGTGTCCTAGGAGATCACCCATGCTGCAGGTGATCTCCCAGGACACCTCTCCAGATGAGCCTCTCCTTCAAAGCACCACTCCTTCAGAGCCTGTTCACTGTAAGCTTTGGCTAAATGGAGTACCAGACAGCTGCTGTGGATGTCGTAAAGCCATCCAGTTCCGAGATAAGCCGTAGTCATTATCACAGTCCGAGTGTCGAAGCCAAAATATATCAGTCCAAAACAGAGCAAACGTAAACCAGTTTGGGATCAGCAAAGTCGTGGTCAGGGTCGTTCCAAGGTTCAAAGGTACAAGTCTGAGGTCAGGAATGTCAGGAGCGTCTGGCTGTAGCTGTGGTAACAAACAATTGCTCCCAGCATCTGAGTGTGTTTGGGACCTGCCTTTTGAGCAGGTGCTGATTGGTAAGGCTGCCCAGCTGGCTCAGGCTGCACTTAGCCTGGCCCCACCCCAAACACACTCCGGCCCGGCTGGTCTCTGTCTGACCTACTGGAGGCACAACAGTGGAGGACGGGCGGCTGTTCCAGAGGAGGGGGGATCCAGGACATCATCTGCAGCACAGGAAAACTCCTCGGCAATACCTGGCTCTGAGAAAGGACCTCCTCAGGCATTTGAGTCTGGGTGGCTCTATGAAGAGCCGTGCTGGCCACTTCTGCAGCTGATGTGGCTTTCCAGAGAGCCTTCCGTCTGGCTCACTCAGAGAGTTGTTTCAGTTGCTTCCTGAAAAGCCACCTGGAGAGTTGTGGAGCCCTCATGAACAATGTATGATGGCATTGGGGACTGCTAGGGGAGAGGGGAATTGGCTGAAATCAGGTGAACTTCACTGACTCAAGTGGGGTGAATCTGAAGTTAACAACTGGATTCTTCTGGCCTCGATCTTAGTGACATTTGGAAGTTGGAGCTGTTTGATGGGTGAGATTCTTTCCTCATGAAGTCAATTGTAAAGCTTTGATTGACTTGGCTGGAGGCAGAATTTCCCCACTAATTTGAAGATCTGTCAGCCCAGATGTTTTGAGCACTGCTGCTCTTGCTGTATGGATGAGCAAAAAAGAAAGCAATCAAAATATATATTTAACTACGTCGAAAGGTGATGCTCTCTTATTTCTAGTGAAATCCAAATAGTAGCCTAGCAAATATCTGTTTATTATTCCAATTACATTGGAGACACACATGCTTAAGAAGACTTCAATGAGGTTCCTAATTGGCATACTTTCCAGGGCACGCTTGGTGTTTGATCGTTTTAGATAATACAAATGCAGAGAAAGGAAAAATAAATTGACAGAGCACAGAGCGGAAAGATGAAAGCTTTGTGGGGCACAGAGCAATAAAGGACTGGTACACAAATGTTGCTAATGAGAGTGCTTCTATTTGTTATAGATTTTCCTTCCCTTTTTTCCTTTTAAATATTCATTTTAACGATTTAACGAAAATATTCATTTTAACGATTCATTTAAGGATTTTAACACATCCTCTGTGTTTCCCCCCTCCCCTACATGGGCCTCCAAGCCCATCTAGAGAGGGCATGCTGGTGGGGGCGTGACTGGTGCTGGAGAGGCCATAGGATGAATCATAATCTGGTGCTGCCTCTCCTCGCTGCTCTCCTCTCCTCTCCACCCATCACAGCGCCCCCTTACAGATGCCCCCAAGATCCTCTAAGGCAGCATTTACAAACCCAGAAAGCAGCCGGTGCAATCTTTTCTCACGGTGACTGTGATGGGGGAGGGTGGGGGGGAGGGATCAGATTCTAGACTCCCCCTTCTGAGTTAGTAACAGCATCTACAGTCTCGGAAGAGGGACTCCAAGGAATCCCATGGTCCCTGGGACACTCTCCGGGGACCATAGGATTGGTCGCACCATATTTTAATGTTTTACTATTTTCAATGTTCTTGGGTTGTTGTTTTAAAAATATATATATATGCTAAGGTTTTATTCTATTACATTGTACACTGCCTTGATGGCTTTTTAGCAAATAAGGTGGTATATAAATGTTAAATAACAACCACAAAGGATCTGAGACCCACTGTTTTCCAGGGTCCTGGATAGTGCAGTTGGTGCACACACATAGACTAGATTCAGACAACACGATAACCCACACTCAAGGGTTTAACCATGAACAACCCAAGAAGAGAACCTATGGTTTGTTGTTGGGTTGTGAACTGTGGGTTGTTCACCATGGTTTGTTATCTCGACTGGGTTCAGACAACACGATAACCCATGTTTCAACAATAACCCACAGTTCAAGAACAACCCACACTCAACACCCATACTCAACCCTTGAGTGAGGGTTATCATGTTGTCTGAACTCCGTCATAGACTCCATGCTAATAGGAGTGTTCAGAAGAACACACCCCATACATTGGGGGAGTAAGGTCATGCTTGCCAGTTTTGTCCCTCTGATCACATTTGCATGCTAGTCATGCATGCCCCGCTAGCCTCACATTCAGCAAGCACGAGAAGGGACTCTCTGTCTATACTGAGGTATGCTTATAGAACTCTGTGTGAGAAGGGATTCTCGGCAGCCATGTGAGGAGGGATCCTTTAGAGCAGTGTTCTCCAACCTTGGATCCCCAGATGTCTTTGGCCTACAACTCCCAGCATGCCCACAGGGAATATACAGAAAGCATAGCTGGCTGGAGCATGCTGGGAGTTGTAGGCCAAAGACATCTGGGGACCCAAGGTTGGAGAACACTGCTTTAGAAGGTATGTGTGGCTGGCAGATGAAACGGAGGCATGCCTGCTGGGTGGTTCAGCAGCAGGGCTGGGTCTAGCCCACATGGCACCGCAACCTGCTCATGCATCATTTTAACATGTGAGAGGATTTGTCTGAATCATCCTTACATGATTCTTGAATGCATGGAGGTTACATGGGGACCAGGGGATGCAACGTTGATCAGCTCATCTATACAATCATTTGTACTCAAATGAATAGCTGACCAGGACTACTGTCCACATGACAGAAAAATGGGGGACAAAGGCAACACAAAGGTCTCTTAGAACAACTAGAGGCACATTTCCCTTTTTTTCTCCCCATATTTTCCTCTTCCTATTTGTAAATGTGAAGTCCTCATACACAGATACGGCCAGCTCTAGGTTTGTTTGCTTATGTATTTATTGCATTTATATCCTGCTTTTCCCCCAGGGAGCTCAAGACAGCGTACATGGTTCCACCCATTTTATCCTCATAACAACCCTGTGAGGTAGGCTAGGCTGAGGTAGTGACTGGCCCAAGGTCACCCAGGTTTAATGGAGCCCTTGATATGTGGCCATCTTGTGGACTCACTGTGGTGGCAGATAATAGGCATTAGAGAAGGGCTCTCCAACCATGCTGGCTGGGTATGCTGGGAGCTATAGGCCAGCAACATCTGGGGACCCAAGGTTGGAGAGCCCTGCATTAGAGGAAGGTGAGGCTGAGGATGACAGCTGTAGTGGTGTTCCTGCAATGAACACTGGGCAGCTACCATTTTAATCTCCCACTATGATATACTGTGGGCATCTATAATGACAGCAAACCCAGGAGACAATGGAACACTGGAAAATGGAGCCCAGGGCAGAAAGTCAGCAGTAGCAGGTCCTCGGGAATATTATTACCTGCTGCACAGAGTGCACAAAAAGTGTGCTGGTTCCAGAGGCAAACTGGAGGTCTTATTGATGAGTAGATTCACAGGCAGGGAAGGGCTAAGGGGAGGGTCCCTTCCTACAGATCTGTTTGAGAGTAATTGTCCTACTCTGTCTCTTGAGAAGGCAGACTGGGGTACTTAACCAGGCAAAGATTGGCTCATGGGTAGGTATGCGGCAAATGGCAAGGCAATTGCTTATGAATATATTTGCTCATGGATAGCAGTGTTTTAGCTTGCAATGAAGAGTGTGGCATAGTAGCTTCTCCTCCTTCTGCCCATATATCACCTTTGCCTCTACATGCAGCATGATCCTAAGCCTGTTTACTCAGAAGTAATTCCCAGTGAGTTCAGACCTACATTCTCGTAAGTGTGTTTAGGATGAGGTCTGAAATGAATACTGCTATAAACTGGCTTTATTCACTCATATTTCATGCCCAACTTCAGAAAAACAGTCAAAGAACATGTTTAATTTTGAACAGGTGCCTAAGGACTCACCCATGTGCCAACCATGCTTCAGGATGGACTTTTCTCCACCTCCACAGGGATCGCTCACATTTGGATTCATTATAACATACCCTCCAACATCTGACAGATGGCAATATACTGTATAAACATTTCATGTACATATGCACAATCAGTTGTTAAGTGTAGTAGCAAGGGAATAAATTATTTCCAGAGAGTCTCACTGAAAAAGACCCAAGAAATGTTTAGATATCAACTCTGAAACAGGCAATTTCCTGCAGATTTGAATGGCTGCATTCACAGTTGGGTACCTTAAGATATCAGTCAGTTGAGGAAGTCAAGCAGAACACTTCTGTGCAATTATGGGACACTGACCTAGGATCAATGAAGGGAAACAAATACATTCACCATGAAACTGTGAATTCAATGATAACAAGAAATCAAACATGAGCATGTGGTCAACATGGGGAAGTGGTACTGAGGATGAGAAGCTGAAAAACAAAAATGCATAACAAGATTAGTGGTAAATCACAGGGAATATAGAGAAAGCTAAACAGTGAAATAGCAGTGGATTTGCATAGCAGTGGATTTGCATAGTCATCATGCTAGTCACATGGTGGTAGCAAGGTGAAAGGTGAATGAATCGCTTATCGGGACAGATGGAATCGTGATTTTCACCTGCCTAGTGCTGAGAACAAAATGAATGAACTGAATAGGATGCATCCATGCGCACAAATGATTGACCAAGGATTGTTCTACACATGCAGCCAATGTGGTGGGAATAAACTGGAGGAGTCCTGAGGTGATAGAGTTGACTGTACCACTTCAGACTGCAGATCACATGTTTGAATGCTTCCATATGTTTGGGTTTTTTTCAAAAGCAAAAAACTATCATAGCAGAGAGAGGCCTGAGTTATAACTTTTGTGCTCAGACCCCTATAATGAAGAAACAAGACTTCAGCTTTTGGGGTTTTAAATAAGCAACAACTTGGGATATCACCGTTTTGTTTTTTTGCGTTCACAGACGGCTCACGAGCTTCACCTTCCCCCGCACACTTGTTTGCAAGTGTGTAAGCAAACAAGTTTTTGTTCGCAAACTTGTTTGCAAGTGTAAACGAACAAGTTTTTGTTCGTTAACCGCTGCACACCCATGTTTTCAATTTCAAGAGTGCATGTCTTCCTGGGGTTCAAAACATCAAGTGTATCAGCAGCATTTAAGCTTTCAACTCCAAAAGGGAATGGCATGTAGCTTATGACAACAGCCGAGCTGAATCTTTGCTACAATGTCAGGCATTGTTGAATCTCGTTCTCAAATGTTGAGACGAACAGAGCTAAAAGGAGAACGATTGTGAACAGACTCGTGTAAAATGATGATCAAGATTGCAAACGGACTCGTAGAGATGTTACTTTTGCCCACGTGGGCATGAGTGAGGCCTGAACTCGGCCCGCTCATGGCTCTCCGTGGCTCATGCGGGCCTACCTGCCTCCTCGCCGGCTCACGCTCTCCGCGGCGAGCCGCCCGCGCCGCCCGGACTGGTCCTGACGCGTCACTTCCAGCGCAGCGGAAGTGATGCGACGGGCGACGGCGGCTCCAGCTGCGGTGGCGGCTCCATTGGTGGCGGTGGCTCCATCGGCGGCGGTGGCGGCTCCATCAGCGGCAGCGGCTCGAGCGGCTTGAGCGGTGTGGAGAACGCTCCGCGCCGCTCAGAAGAGCAAGATCGGGCCACCGCCGCTGCGGAGGACCAAGCCGCGGAGAACATCGAGACAAGGTAAGTCTCGGATAACGCCCATACGGACTCGCATGAAACCAGCAAGAGCCGAACAAGATCGCGAACAGACTTGCATGAGCCAAACAAGGCAAGTTCGCACTTGCTGAACGACTCTCCAAAAATTCTCACACAACCCTTCCTCAAGCTTTTCATAGCAAATTCCCATGGCTCATGGCCCATGGCTGGCCTTCTTCTTATGCTCCCTCACAACAATATGCCAAGAATGGTCTGCTTTCATCACCTCCAAACAGGCCAGACTCATGGCTTTGGTTGGGTAAATTGATAGAGATGGACAAGTCTCAGTTTCATTTCTCACATTCATTTTTTTTAAATCTCAAGTTATTTCTGCCCTATATATGAAGAAATGTGGGAATGTTGGTAAATTCTTTTTAAAAAAACAACAAAATGAAATTCTCACCTATCTGCACTGACCAAATTTAAAAGGCACAGCTATCCCAACATGGAGAGGATCATGTTGTACTTGCATATCACTCAGCTGTTTAGGATGAGGAGGGGGGAAAAAAGAAGTGTCAACCTTAATTCAGCACTAACATGGTTGAATACATAGGGATTCAAACCCAGACTTTTAAGCCCTGGGCCTAGAAGGATGAATCTGTCAGTTTCAGTTTTTCCACATTCTACACATGCACACACACATGCGCACATGTGTGTATGTATTTAATCTCAAGTTCTCCTTGTCTTGTTTATAAAGAAATTTGAAATTTTGGTAAGGTATATCAAAAAAAGTTTAGAAAGCCTCTGTTCACTTTAAAAGATGCCTCAGGGGGCTCACTCAATGTGTTTCCTCTTTTCTTCCCCTTGAACCTGCCCTGGACCCGCCTGACAAGAATTCTATCTTTTGGAAACTACCCTACAAAACAGGTGTCTGCTTAGCTTAAGGTCAATGTGGCATAGGTGAGCTCCCCCCACCCCTGCACCAGCTTAATGGCTAATCTCAGCCACTAAGGTAAGAAATTCCTGCTGTGGCTCTAATAACTGGCAACCAGCTCAGCCCACACTGTACCTCTTCCAGGAGTGCAGGTGGTGAGCTTCAACCACTCTGGAGGAAGGGAACATGGGCCAATACTTCAATCTCAGCCAGGCCCTTCTCCCTTTTGCTGCCAGCCATACATTTCACCAGTCCCACATGAGGCCAGCTGCAAAGCCACTCCCTCTGGAAAACGGGGGGAGGGGTTAGTAGATGAACTCTGTCCGATGTACTCAGGGCCAGACCTACCATTAGGCAGAGTGAGGCAGGCACCTCAGGTGGCAGGTTTTGGGAGGTGGCAGCAAGGTATAACAGGAGAGAGCTGTGTGCCACACAGCCTGCCCTGTGCCCCCTAAGCTAGCCTGCTGCCTTCAGGTGCAGTGGAGAAGGCTGCCCCATTGTCAGTTTTTGGGGGAAAAGAGGTTCAGCTGCCAGTCCAGTCAGCTTTTGTACATGTAATGGGGGGGTACCATCTTGTTATTTTCCTCCGACAGCAAAATGTCTTGGCCTGGCCTTGGATGTGCTCATTTTATTTATTTATTTATTTATTTGCAGTGAGATTGTCTGTCTGTCTGTCTTTGGGGGACTGTTAAAAATGGCACCCACACATGCCTGAAGTGGTATGGTCCACTCTACAAATTCACTAAGGATTCTACCATTTCATTCGGCTGCATGCGTAGTCCAGACCCAAGTAAGTGAAAAATTGATTTACTCCCCCCCCCCTCTTGTTGAAAAGTCAATTGTCAGCTATTTGGTCTCTGATCTATTTATCTTATTATTATTTTGATCAAAGGAAAAGCAAAACAGCCCAGGCTTTAAAAAGAAATGTGACAGCTCATTCCAAGCCAGAGACATCCTGCTCACATGATTGCAAAATAAATCTGTATTTGCATCTTCAGACATCTGTTTTGCCAGAGAAATCTGAAGCTCAGCACAACCATTGCCTGTTGATACTTCTTGAGAACATTAATTGTCTCCAATCATTGTAGGAGCATCTGTTTCACGTTTTTGACAAGTGCACCTCTTTCTCCTCCCTTTCCTTCTACACGGTTTCCAGTCCCCTCCCCCTTCTTATTCCTCTGGTAAAGATAATGAATAAATTACAGGGGGAAGACAAATGTGTTGATAATCAAGATGAAACGCAAATGAACTGGAAGTGGCAGTGTTTCTACATGAAGCTGCAAATTGCTTTCTTTTCTTGTGCAGCAGAACAGCTGAACTTGGAACCGAAAAAAAATACCATACAGGGAAATTAACATACAAGTTCAAATAGGAAAGCTTTCTTTTCCCCAGGGAGGAAAATGGTCAGGTTCACAGTTTAAACTTGCTGTATTAAGATCACAGTGTTGGCTTTCCTTTCTTTCAATCCATTTCCTGTGGTTTAACTGGGAAAAATTCTAAAAATTACTTTCAAATGTATCTCTGCCCACATATCTTGATATATCCCTCCCCATAACCTGAATTCCTCCAACTCTACGCACCTGCACCTACCTGGAGGCGTCCTGCTCTCTTAAATGACTTCCCCCAAAGTTCTCCTTTACTGCCTCTTATGCCTGGAATTCCCTTCTTGAATACCAGGAATACATAGTGCCCTCTCTCTCTTTCTTTAAACCTCAACTCAAAACTTCTATCTTTGGTGATTATTTTGGCTTAACCTCTTAGTTCTCAACTGCGTCCCCCAACTGAAACAAAACTGGAAATATATATATGCATGCATGCATGCATGCATGCATAATGAGAGCATGGAACTGGACTTGCCAAATCATTGGTAGGTATCAGATTTGAAAGTGCCAGGACCAGTGGCTGGCCTGGGCACTAAAAAAGTAATCACAATAGTCAAAAAACCTGGCCAGTTGGCAACTCAGCCATCCAAAACAGGAGGTTCTTTTGATAGTTTGCACCTGAACTCATATTTATCATAATATCCAAGCCTGTGTTTTTATATACATTTTATTGAATATAACATGAGAAAAGCCCTGCTGGATCAGACCAACGGGCAACCTAGTCCAGGATTATATTCCCACAGTGGCCAACCAGATGTCCCAATGAGAAGCCCACAGTAGGATATAAATGCAATAGCACCCTCCTGCTCATGTTCCCCAGTAACTGGTATACAGAGGCATATTATCTGAATGTCAAACTACATGTGACCTTTACTGCATAGTTCTGCTGGGTTCTTTGTCACAAATTACTAGTGCCAGGGTGGGGGGTGGGGAGAGGAGTGATACAGATTGGGAGCCAAGTTTGGAAGTGGGGAGGAGTTGTTCAGTTGGTAACTATGTGATAAAAGATAATCTGTTTCCAACTACTCCACAATACCACAAGGGGTACCATAATGCTGGTGCAGCAATATTCCTTCCTAAATATTGAGTTCCCCAGGGCTGCAACCCATAAGCCAGTGTGGCGCAGTGGTGAGAGTGTTGGACTGGGACTCGGGAGATCCGGGTTCTAGTCCCTGCTCGGCCATGAAACTCACTGGGTGACTTTCGGCCAGTCACTGCCTCTCAGCCTAACCTACCTCACAGGGTTGTTGTGAGGGTAAAATGGAGAGGAGAAGGATTATTATGTAAGCCAGCTTGAGTTCCTTGTAGGCAAAAAGGTGGGGTATAAATGTAATAAATAAATATAATAAATAAATAAGATCGAGCCATTGGCAGTTTCTGCTGGGAATGCTAGGAGTTATTGTCAGTGGGGAAGATAGGGCTGGATCTCAGGGTCAAATCCCAGGAGGGGCCCAACTGACAAGCCAGAAAGTGGTAAGTGATGGCGCAGTGGCAAACAGGCCTGTTATAAGTACCCGGGCTGGCATGAGCATGCCAGGGCCCATTGGGACTGACATGACTTCCCACAGCAGATTTCTGATTTCTTGCCTTCTTTCCTTTCTCTTATTCTAAAAAAAACCAAACATGTTATAGTCAGGGGGTGGTCAGCTGGGCACGTACATGGTTATAGACCCTCATTTTATTATTTTTCGTGTGTGTGTGTATATATATATATCCTTTTCTACAACAAAACGGTAGTTATTCTCACGTAAATATATTCATTATCAAGGCAGCAGAAACACACTCCATTTTATTCCTGTAGTCATACCATGCTATGATTTAAGTGAATTTAAAATGTGAATGCACAGCCTCAGAGTATTTTCTTTTCCAGTCTGGATTGGCAAACAGTTTTGCTTTTGTTTTGTATCAGCATTCCTGATATGCTATTCTGGAGCATATCAGGAATGTAGAAGCAATTGCAAAGCATGGCATGGTGGTGGTGCTGGGAAAGCAGAGAAATGTTAATGTGGTGTGCTTCACAACCAAAGTAATACCCGTTGCCCTCTGAAAGGCCCCTTCCATAAAACCATTAGGTCCAGGGTCAAAACTTACCACTGGTTATAGTTGAACTGGTTATAGTTGAATGAATAAATAAATAAATAAATAAATAAATTCCCAAGATCCCAAGCAGAAGATGATCTCTCAGTATCAAGATGCTGGCTGCATCTCCATATCCTTTTGAAAGGATCACAGAGGAGGAAGGTAGGAAAAGACAAGCAGGCCTCATCCATTCAGGGAGCTCTTGCATTGCAAGTGCTTCATCAGCAAGTGCAAGTTAACCCTTTGGTGATGCCATCTATCCAGCTTGGTGGGGCAATACTGGAAAATGTCGATCATTTTCTCTATCTTGGCAGCTATCTTTCTGTTACAGCTAACATTGACAATGAAATCCAGCATCGTTTGAGCTCCGCAAATGCCGCATTTTCTCGAATGAAACATAGAGTGTTTGAGGATCGGGATATCTGTAAGGAGACCAAAACGCTGGTTTATAAAGCCATTGTATTACCAACTTTATTGTTTGCCTGCTGAAACATGGACTATCTATAAACATCACTACCACCTCCTTGAAAGATTTCATCAACGTTGCCTCCGGAAAATCCTGCAAATTATTTGGGAAGATAGGCGAACAAATGTCAGTGTACTGGAAGAAGCCAAAGACTACTAGCATTGAAAAAATGATCCTTCAACGCCAACGCCAACGCAATGGACCGGTCATGTTGTTCGAATGTCTGACTGCCGTCTCCCAAAGCAGTTACTTTATTCCCAACTCAAGGATGGAAAGCAGAATATCGGTGGTCAGTATAAGAGCTTTAAAGATGTTCTTAAGGCTAATCTAAAAAAATGCAATATAAACATAGAGAACTGGGAAGGCTCTGGCCCACGAACGTTTTAACTGGAGGTTGGCCTTTCACAAAGGTTCCATGGACTTTGAAGAAGCCCGAGTGCAAGGTGAAAGGGAGAAACGTGCTAAGCGAATAACACGTCAAACGAATCCTTCACAGGACTGTCCTCCATCTGGTAATCTGTGTCCTCACTGTGGGAAGCTGTGTGGATCTATAATTGGCCTCCACACATTCACTTACGGACCCATCGCTAGAGTCTACACAATTTTTTTTAGAATTTCCTCTTTTTATACTTTTCTTTTTGTAATTTTATCCTGGAAGACAATCTTACTCGGTCACGAGTGATGGCCTACTCTACTCTGGCATTGCCAGAGCTGCTTCTGACTGCCTAACCTCCAAAGTAAGTTTTTGCTTGGTGCGAGGGGTTCGGATAAGGTTGGTGAGTGGGTGTGCATAGAAGCAGAATTGTGGTGAGAGGCCTCCTCAAAGAAATTGAGAAGAAGAATGCAACTTCACTCCAAGTCAATTTCTTGCAACACTCCTAATTACAAGGAAGAGAGGGAGAGGGGATGGCAGAAACTCTGTGACTCTCATAGCATCTATTTTAGTGAAAAGAAGAGCATTCCATTTCCCTGTATGCCAACTTTTTTCCTGAAATGCTCAGTGTTTCTAACAAGTATATGTCAGGCACCACATTCTTATAATGGGTCTGTTCTTTCAAAATCTGTATGAAAGGCAGAAATATAACAGATCACCCACAGAGATCTCACAGGTTGGATGCAGACTTAGTCACACTTAGGATAGACCCATGTGAAATCAATGAGACTGAAGTTAGACTGACACTAACTTGTCCCACTGATTTCAGTGGGACTACTCTAAGTGTGACTAAGTCTGGATCCAAGCCCATAAACATTTGCAGAGATAGTTTCACAGGTTGGGCATCATGCCCGATTCTATTTATAATTTTTGTTAGTGTTCTTTGCTGTTATCAGCACGTTGTCTTATTGTATGCATTAGCATCGCTTCAAATGTTTCCACGTAGGCCAAATAATGTACTCCTTATTTGAATTGTGGTTGCAGTGTTCTTTTGCAAGGAATGCACAAATTGGATAACTGATAGAAGCGGATAATGGTTGATCAGTAGATTTATGGCAAAATAAACATTTCTGGTGCACTTCAAATGATTGAGAGTACATCCTTTCCCCTGAATAGAGAGTATAACTAGGAAAATATTGCTTGAGAGAAGACGCAGGGTGGGGTGGGGATAAATATAGCTGGCCAGTCTAGCCAAAGCAGAGTGGCTAACAGATTGATCCCCTATGGCTTGTTATGAAATGAAAAGCTTCATAAATAAGGGAAGAATCAGTTCAAGATTTAAGGCTCCATAACCTTAAATCATGATATTAGTGTTTCCCTTTTCTTTAATTATAGCTAACCATAGTACCTGAGAGAACAGATGCATTGCCCCTCTTTAAAAAGAAAAAATATATATGCAGGTATTAATCTGTTCAGGATTAGCTGAGCAATTTTAATCTGCTGTGTTCTATAGATCAATTCTCAAAGGAACGGATTAGCAGATGCTTAGGAAGAGCTGGGGAGTTTATATATATATATATATATATATAATCCTGCTTGCTGGAGTCCCCTGGAGCTACAGAAATAAAGAAACCTTCTTTTAGTGCATTTGTTTTCTTCTTTAGTCATCCTAGCAGTGAAGGTTGGTGACTCCGGTGTCAGTGGGGCTGCATATCTGCTCTGGATTTTACCCTGAACTTTTCAGGAGCTATCCATGGTGGCAAACCTATTTTGGGGATAGGGTTCAGCACCATGGATAGCTCTTTAAAAGTTCAGAGTGCAATCTGGAGTGGATATGCAACCCTGCTGACATTGGAGTCACCAGCCTCCACTGCATGACAGATGAATGGGAGGTTCCATGTTCAGAAGCAGGACCTCTGAAAAACAGATGCTTGCTGGGGACAAGCCAAGAATGGAGGTAGGGTTGTTGTTTCCTTCATGCCTTGCTTCTGGGGTCTCAGGAGATATCTGGTTGGCAACTGTTTTGAAGAGAATGCCGGACTAGTTGAACTCTTGCTCAGATTCAGGAGGGCCCTCATATGTTTTTATGCTTTTTGTATCTGGTGGTCTGGATTGTGTGGGTTCATTAAGGTTTAGTTCAATTTTATTTCCAGCATTTTGCAGCTATGATGATGATGATGCAACTTACATGTCCATTAAACATAAACATACAAACATCACATGTCTGATAGAGACTCCATTTTAAAATTCCACTAAAAATCCTTCAGATTTGTTTTGATGTTCTGTGCCTGAATTGGAAAATGTCTAGGGGTGTACCTAGCAGATGCTTATGCTTACTTTAACGAATACTCAGCATGTCATTCACCACATTGGGGCCTGGGGCTTGGGGCTTGGGGCTTAGTGCTTAGTGCTCTCTCTCTCTCTCTCTCTCTCTCTGTGTGTGTGTATGTGTATACACATACAAAATACAATTAAATAAAGTATAAATGGATACAAAAAACATGATGGGGGGGGAATGTAAACAGTTTCCAAGAATGTGTGTGCAAACAACTGTTATTTTTTAAAAAAATATTATTAATTTCAATGTTGTAGGCTGCCTTGAGAGGGCTTCTGCCCTGAAAGGTGGTTTAGAAATTATAAATAAAGAAATAAAGAAACTTCTGGATTCTTCAAAAGTACCTATAATAAATATTGCAAAACAACAAATGAACAGCTGAACACGGTGAGGTGCCAAACTCTCCAGCCTCCATCTTGATGTCCAAAACAGAGCAGGCTCCAGAAAGCCTTAAGCATGTGATCATATTTAATCTCCTTCTGTGACTTTACCTATCAAGTCGATGGAAGGGGTATACCAGGCATAAGCAAGTAATGCTGAAATATTGTACACTGGGCTGCTTGCCCCACACTACAGCCTTACTGTGTGAAAATGCATGAGATGGGGCACAGGGCTGGGCACGTTGACCCCCTACCTGCCTCAGTTCCAACCTTACTCAACTGAGTGGCAGGATCGGAAGAGAGTTCTACTCATATTCACTTGAACATGAATATAATTTGTCTGAATATGAGCAGAGAGCAGATGTGGTGTAGTGTTCAGAATGTTAGACTAGGACTGAGGAGACCCAGGTTCTAGTCCCCACTTGGCCATGAAGCTCATTGGGTGACTTTGGGCCAGTCACTGACTCTCAGCCTAGCCTACCTTACAGGGTTGTTGTGAGGATCAAATGGAGAGGAGAGGAGGATCATATATGCTGCCTTAGGCTCCTTGTGGGAAAGGTGGGATTGAAATGTAACAGATAAATAAAAATTCTGCTCATGAGTGGGGACCCTGATAAATGTCTGTTCCGTTCCATTCCTGGGTGGAAAAGTGCAGATCGGGGATGTGGTGTTTGCTTGCAATGAGAGGGAAATGGGTTAAAAACAAAACAGGCAGAAGAGCACTGAATGGCACTCCTCCCTCCCTTCCACCCTGCCAGCAGGAGTCTGGCTGGGCACTGGGGATGTGCAAATCAGCAAAACGCAGGCTCACTGAAGTTCTCCAGATTCCATATCCTAGTTCGTTCTGACTCGAGTCTGTATCAGATTGCAAGCTTTGTTTTTTTTTTCTTTTTGCATGAAAATCCATGCTTGTTTTCATGCATATTTTCCAAACATACACATCAGTTGTGGCATTGTTGAAATGTACTTGTTTTGGAAACATTTTTGAAATGTACTCATGCTTTCAAATGCATTTTTTGTTTTCGGTCTGCGAATCACCTTGCAAGTTCAGAAATATACGGACTTGGACTGCAGATTGCATCTGGCTCCATCTTTTGTCCGAAAAGTGCAAACTGGCTAAAAAAAAACTGATAAAAAGCCAACTGAAATGAACTTCTCATACATCCCTACTGGAAATGTCAGGGTGCTCCGACCTTGGAGTGCTCCAAGGTAAGTATAGGATTGCGCCGGCCATCCATATCTGGCTGAGAAGTGCGCTGCAAAATTCAGAGAAATGAAAAATCTGTTGGAAAGCCAAGTTCCAGTTGGCACATTATCCCAAGAAGTGCAGATCTGAATGTTGTGTATCGGAATCTGAAAATAATGAATTCCTCAAAGATCCCTAAGTAGTACTGAACCAAGTGTGAGAAGCTGCTGTGGATATACAACCTTAGTCTGCCACAGTTTCTAAGGGCTCTTCCCTGGTGAAGGTGTGCATCAACTTCACAATCACTCCTGGTGATCCAGGCCTGAGCTAGAACTGCAACAGCAAATTGAAACAGCAGCCACA
Organism: Shinisaurus crocodilurus; assembly: GCA_021292165.1. NCBI lineage: Eukaryota > Metazoa > Chordata > Lepidosauria > Squamata > Shinisauridae > Shinisaurus > Shinisaurus crocodilurus. The sequence goes on from CM037876.1 coordinate 276,891,188, forward strand.
CTGTGGGTCAAATTAAACATTCTGCTAATCATGCATAGCAGGGGAGCAAAACCTCTGGTATGCAAGATACCCCAAGCCAGCCAACAGAGCCTCTGGGGTTCCTCCAGGGGGTGGGGCTTAGTCTCTAACCTCCATCCCCTGGAAGAATTCCCTCAGTGGACATCCCCTGCTGCTATCTCCAATCGGAGATGACATCAGGGATTCCTCTGCTGGTGCACGCCAGCAGCAGGACCTCCTTGGGTTATCTCTGATGTGAGATTGGATATAAGAGTGAAGATGGGGGTATGGGGCACACTGGCTCTGCTTTGCCCACCCTGCTTCCTTCCCCCATTGCGGGAATGAGGCGAGGCATAAGAAGATGGGTGTTGTGCCTCCATTTGGGGTGGAGGAGGAAGACATAGTGCAACCTGGGTCTGAGTGTGTTTGGGGAGGGGACAGGCACATGTCATTTGCAGCCTGGTCCACCTGGGCTGACTTGCCAATCAGCCCTTGCTTAAAAGACAGGTCCCAAATGCACTTCAGACGCTGGAAGCAAGCTGTCATAAATTACTCAGGTAAGTAATAAGAGATAAGCAGTAGTCGTTGACACAGTCCAAGGTTTAGAAGCCAAAATATCCATCCAAAATCAAAGGAAACAAGAACCGGTAGAGGAGCATGAGCACGCCGAAGAGTAGTCAAAGTTGATCTGGGGTCAAGATACACAAATCTAGGTCCAGGAGCTGGCAGGAGCGTCTTTGCAACAGCTGGTCTGCAACAACAGTTATTTCCAGCATCTGAAGTGTGTTTGGAGCTGTCTTTTAAGCAAGGGCCTGACTGGCAAGTCAGCACAGCTGGGCACGTGCCTGGCCCCTCCCCAAACACACTCGGGCTCGGTTGCACTGTGTCTTCCTCCTCTACCCCAAACGGAGGCACAACACTGGGGTATAGCTGACTTAGTCCCCGTCACTCCTCATTGGAGGAGTGATGGGGGACTAGTCTGGACTCTGGACTCTTCCCTGGGAGTGTGGTTAAACCTCCCCCACGCATTTCCCCCACAAAATGCCAGCCTCCAAAAAAACCATTTTTTAGGATGGTTAAAAAAAGGGGAAAAAGTAAGCACTTACACAAGAGTAAGGGAAACTATCACACATAGCTACACTATGCATGATTAGCAGATGGATTAGTTTGGCCCTTGTGATGATTGTCATGTCAAACTGGAGTCATGTCCAACTTCGTAGGGATGGAGAAGTCTGTCAGTTTCGCTTTCTCCCACATTTGAATTTGGGTAAGTTCTTATCAAGAACCAAACTGAATGAATTTCTCACCCAGCCCTACTTTCAAGATCCCCATCAGTTCTTGTGGCACCACATCAAGTTCTTGTGGCACCACACATCAGATGAGGCCAGATGCATGCAGATAATGGTGTAGCTCATGACACTGGGAGGTAAGTCCTGAAAAAAAGCCACCATGATTTATTTAAAATGAATTAAAAAAAACAAATCTACAACCTCAAATTAGTTATTTTGAAGTTGTTCCAGTGTTGTCAGCGGGAGAAATGGCTGGTAAAAGTCAATAGCCTAAGCTTAATTAGGCATGCTGTAATGTGGACTCTGAGAATTAGTGCTTTTCTGCCCCACCTCCATATCAATAAAGCCATTTATATACAGGCTGCTTTTTAACATATGCCTCAATTTCCTGCAAGTATCAAAATAGTGTGAATAGAGCTAAAGCTATTCCTTATTTATCTAGTTTTGAATTTTAATGAGCTAGAATGCCATAAGTTCATGCATTTTTTAAAACTGCACAAATGAATCGTATTAATCCAATTCATAGTCCTGAGATAACTCTGGAAAGAAGTGCATGCTAAAAAACAATGCAAACGTTTAATTTAAGGCTCAATCTTATGGGTTGCAGCCCTGGGGAATTAAGTTTTTCGGAAGGGACACTACTCTGCCCGCTTTATGGCAACCCCCCCCCCCCATGATATTATGCCAGTAGATGGAAATGGATGATCACTTATCACATAGTTACCATTTGAACAGTCTGATTCTTTGCATATTCATGCAGAAGCAAGTCCAACCAAGTTCAGTAAGATGGGCAGCCTATCCTATGCATGGAAGTGAGGACCAGTCCCACTGTGTTCATCAGTGGTAGAGCACATTCTCCAGCAGAAGGAGATGTCACAGTGTCAAGACACAGGCCAGACTCCTTTCATGTTTGAATGAAGTGCAGAAGGAAGGGGAGACCAGATGGGCCTCTTCCATCCAATGAACTGCTATGCTACCAGAGCCTCCACCTCCCTGGTCCCAAGGTAAGCCTTTCCCCCTGGGTGGGACACACTGGTAGAGGGGAAAGAGAAAGGATTTGACCCAAGGGTGGATATGGGAGAATTGAGGAGAAGGGGGAAGTAATCAGCCAGGGGATCAAGCCCACCCCCCTTGAGTGGCCTGATTGAACACTGAAACCCCTCTCAACAGGGTTCCATGTTCATGGGAGCTGCTTGAGCGGGCCAAGTTCATTTTGAGGGTGAGCAGCCTGGTGCTCAATGGGACTGGGTCTCACTTCCATGCATAGGACAAGCTCATTGAACTCAGTGGGACTTGCTTCTGCATAAACATGCTTAGGCCCGGACAGTTCAAATGTGATCATTTTCAATCATCCATTTCCAACTACTGGCCTGTTCCTCACCGATCCCTACTTGTAATGCCTACTTGTAATGCCTATGAAGCATTGTCACAGTGAACATTGCACACGCACGCGCACACACACACACACAGCCAATGATGTGAGATGGAGACAGGATTTGGATTCCATTTCCCAGATGCTTATACTGTTTTAAATGTATTTTATATTTTATCATGTTGTACATCGCCCAGAGTGGCCGGTTTGCCGGCCAGATGGGCCATTCATAAATACAACAAATAAATAAATAAATGCTTGGAGAAAACAAAAGGGGATGAAAATCTCCATCACCTCATGCTTGTAAGCTTCCCTGCAGGAGGCAAAATGGTAGACTAGATGCTAGACCTTGATGTGGTCCAGCACATTGAATTACAAATACAAATTACCCAAGACATTTTCTCTCTCTCTCAAAGCTATGTGAAGTGAAGTCATTGTCTTATTCTTTTGTGCACTTAAAGCTATTAGCATCTGTTTGTCTTGACTGAGCTAGGTCTCTAGCTGTCTTTGGATCTCTAGTTGGCTTTCTGTGGCCAGTGATTTATTTGTTGCATGGTTAATCAATAAGAATAAACAAAAATTAAGGAAATATTGTTCTCGGTGTTTTGAAGGTTGCCAGCTTCAAATATCAAATGATTCCTAGATCATTGTTAATTGTTGCATTGAATGGTGGACAAATGTGTCAGTTCTGTTTTCTCCCACATCATGAATATCAAGAAATTTGCAGATTTGGGTAAATTCTTATCCAAAATGAACTGAAATGAAATTTTCACCCATCTGCACCAGCCAAATTCAATAGGTACAGTTATTCTCATCACTGGAAAGGACCATGTTGTATCTGCCTGCATGCAGATGTGAAAGATGAGGAGCCTGTCAGAACAATATATATACGTGGCAACCCTTATTCAGCACCACAATCATTGTCAAATACACAGCCCCCAAAGCCCTGGGCCCAGATGGACTAATCCAGTGTTCTCCAACCTTGGGTCCCCAGATGTTTTTGGCCTACAACTCCCAGCATGCCCCAGCCAGCGTAGCTGGGAGTTGTAGGCCAAAAACATCTGGGGACCCAAGGTTGGAGAACACTGGATTAATCTATCAATTTCACTTTCTCCCACATTTGAATTTTTTTACGTCTCAGTTCTTTCCATACCAAATATGAAGAAATTTGAGAATTCTGGTAAGTTCTTTAAAAAAATATGTAACGAAAAACTTACCCATCCCTAGCATTAGACAGAGAAGTTTTTTGGGTAGTGTCTGCCACTGCAGTGCTGCCTATTGAAAATTTCCCTATCATGAAGCTATGCAGAGAAGAAACCTTCACAAGCCCCAAACCTTCAAAAGTGTTCTCCAAGAATCAACTTTAAAGACCGACTAATCCAAGTAGGGATGGCTTTCAGTCCTATAATCTATGAACAATCTGAGCTTGGCCTGATTTGGTCTTATACAGCTGATGTGGACAAAAGCTTTGAGGGTGGAAGAAGCAGAACTATGTGCAAGCTGCAACAAATGGGTCATGAACTCATGAGGTCTCTCCTGTAGCACATCATCCCTGCTTTGTAAGAGACTTTGGTGCTTCTGGCTTGTTCTAATGTGCTAACTTTAAAACTGCCAGGGTTGCTTCACTCTGAAAGAGTACCTACACCTTAAAGTGCATCGATAATTTAAAAGTATAGCTACCATCTCCAGCAACCGTAGAAAGCACAAGACAACGTAGTGGTGAGAGTGTTGGACTGGGACTAGGGAGATCCGAGTTCTAGTCCCCGCTCGGCCATGAAATTCACTGGGTGACTTTGGGCCAGTCACTGACTCTCAGTCCTAACCTACCTCACAGGGTTGTTGTGAGGATAAAATGGAGAGGAGGAGGAGGATTATGTAAGCCGCCTTGGGTTCCTTTCAGGAAAAAAGGCGGGGTATAAATATAATAAATAAATAAATAAATAAATAAATAAAACAGCATTTATATATTGATCTATTCTTGATGGTTGCAGCTTGCTTAGAAGTTGCACAACTTGGAAGGACTCTGACATGGGCTGTTCAGAGAGATGGCACATGCATGTATGGAATGTGGCCTTACTGGAAAAATTGGCTCACGAGTCAAAGATATGAAGAAATGTGGCCAGTCCTGAAGACTCTGAGATCTTCAGTTGAGGCTCTTCTCAGAGTACCTTCCTAAGCAGAAGACAGAGGTGCATTATGTATACACTACTACAGACAGAGACCTTTTCTGCAATCATGCCCTGAATTCGGAATGCCCTCCATAAGGAGGAGATAATTGGTGCCTACATTACAGTCTGGTGCGTACACTCACTGCAATCTTTTCAGCACTTGGATGAGACTTTTCTATTTGCACTGACATTTTAAAAGGCTATGTTGTTTCAGTCTTCCTGTAGTCTTTTACTGCCTTTTAGTCTGTAATTATTATGAAGGGTATTGTTTTATTGTATTTGTATTTTATTTAAATATTTTTAATGTCTATTGCACACACCCTAGAATCCTTTGTGTGAAGGGCTATTTAGAAACATTTAAAATAGAAACAAGCTATTTCTATACAACTTGGTATCTTTTTATCTTCCATGAGAATGGCAATCCCTGTGTCCTAGACTGCCACAATCCTCAGCTGCCGTTCTGAAGAGACTGTTGTAGCCTTTGGACTTTCTATCTTGAAAATGCTACATCTGATGTATTATTTGCATTTATTAATCTTTCCCTTTTCAGGTGCAATTATTTTTGGATTTTGTAATACTAATGAAAGAGAAAAATTCTTAGAAAAGTTCACATTTCTAATGGTGCAATCCTATACATGTTTAATCAGAAGTAAGTCCAATGTAAATGTACACTTATCTGCAGAAAGGCCCCTTGAACACAGTGGGACTTAATTCTGAGTAAATATAGAGATATATACAGGAGATTACAGTGTAAGAGACTCATCTGCTGCCATTGGGTGGTGGTCATCTGCAATCCCAAACTACAGTAATTCACCTAGGACATATCTGTTTGGGACCCTCTGCTTTCTATCACTGTGCTGTGATGGTCGCATCACCAAAGATTCTAGCCAAGGTTGGTTAGGATAAGCCAACTGTAATTTCCTCCAAGTTGTCTCAGCCCTTCTGACACTTCATCAGAATCTCCATGGCTAACATAGAGTCGCATAGCCTCTATTAAAAATTGTCAATCTTAATAACACTGACATGAGAATAAAAATTCTGTTCCAGACACTGAGAGAAGAGACCAACAGGGGGTTCATTAAAACACACACACATCAACCATTATTGGTGTATTCCTCTGTCACACAGAAGAATGAAACCTGGAAGAGGAGAATTTGGAAAGAATCCTGGAGACAGCCAACAGGTTTAAGAAAGCTGAAAGTGGTTTGAGAGAGGCATTACTTCCCAAGATGCACACACATATTTCTTTTGTCCCATTGTCACCTCTGCTGGTGACACAGGCTTTGCAGCAGTATGAAATAATACAAAAACCTGCTAAACCTGTTTACTAGAGGCAAAAAGTATACACCAATTTTATAATTCCTGACACGTTTTGAAATTCTTTTCTTTACCAAGGGCCACTGATTCTTTCAAAAGCTTCCAAATACTGCTTAGAACTCCTGACTTCCTGACTCAGCTCATGAAGTAAACCCTTTTGCAAACTGCTTCCAGTTCTCTGGGGTGGCGGCTCCCTTTTTTTTGTGTGTGGTCACAGACAGAATGGAAGGGATATAAGAAGACAGCACTATGTTGCACTCAGGCCCAGTCAATTAATTAACCATGCATTGAACCCATAAGCACAATGTACACTGCCTTGGATATGTTTTACATGTCAGGAGGTGTAAAAATAGTTTTAAATAAAATACATAAAAAACTACATCCCAGCTTTCCCTCCATTTTTGCTCTCGGAGTTGGAGAAACACTCCTGCAGGCCTGTGCTTCAGCCCCCCCCACCCCGGGAGTTCTATAGAACCTATTTAATAAACTGTTTCATTCGCAACAGCTGCTTCGAGCCTGAATAAGTAGTTAGGGTTCAACAGACATCAACCCAATATAAAAGCACAGTAGTAGTAGTAGTAGTAGTAGTAGTAGTAGTAATAATAATAATAATAATAATAATAATAATAATAATAATAATAATAATAATCCATGTTTAAAGGCCATACAGCCCTCTCAAGGTGGTTCATACCATATAGTTGTAATTATAAAATGCATAATCAGCAGGGGAGGCTGGTGACTCCTGTGTCAGTGGGGCTCCTTATCCATCACATCTTCTTGTTCGAGCTTTATAGGATCTATCCATGGTGCTGAACTCCACCCACCCCCCCAAATAGGCTCACCACCATGGAGCACCATGGATAGCTCCTATAAAGCTCAAACAAGAAGATGTGATGGATAAGGAGCCCCACTGACACAGGAGTCACCAGCCCCCCCTGATAATCGGTATACAAATAAAATACAAAATAAAATATAGGGGCCTTGTGGCACTCGCAGTACTAGCTAAACAACACTCCACTTCCACCAGTTGCTTGCTATACACTCCCTCTTTCCTACTACCTCACTTATCAATGCTAGGCTTAATCCTGTGTCCTGCTACATTACTTTTCCGAGTGCAACTCAATTCCAGCCCTGTCATCTTGCTTGGTGCAGACAAAGCTGGGGATCAAACATTGTTGGTGCCTAGCAACCACAAGGCAAGATTATACGATTATCCCCTGCCTCTGTTTGCCTGTTCTATATCCTTATAAGGTTAGCATTTGGGGATGATTCCATATTTAAACTCTAGATGGACTGCTTCTCATTCTTTCCACTTGGCTGCCTGCTAGCCCACTTTATTCCAGCTAAGAATAAAAAATGCTTCATTATAGAAGTTTGTAGATGTCATTCATGCCAGGGCTTTTCAAGAGAATTTCACTGTCCCAGGTTCTCTGTAGAAATTATCCCCCCCCCCCTCTGCATAATATTCACATAGAATATCAAAACAAAATGCCCGTTCACAGCTAACAGGGGACAGTGTTGTACAGTTGGATAGATAGATTTCAAATTTGCTTTGTGTTCCCGGACCTCAGTTTTACGTATTAATTACATTCAGTCTCAGTGAGCTGAGTTTTAGGAGGCCACTGAAGCATGAAATCCTTTGACAAAGATCTTTAAACACTGTGATGCTAAAAGTTAATTATACCTCATAACCAATGAGGAGACTGCTGTCTGTTGCAGAATGTTAAATGCTAAATACCTGCTGTCATCTTTGCAGTTCTGCTTAGAACAGAGAAAATTTTAAATGCGAGCTTTAGGAAGGACCCTGTCATTAAAAGGAAAATACTAATATTCAAAACTTACCAGGTACTAAGTACACTGAATGCCATTAATCTTCACAGTTTTGTGAATTATTATTGGAAAACATGCAAAAACAAATTTTATTGGATTCATTGCATGTGTTCCGAATGACAATTTGGATGAACAACTGAGAGGAGACATTTTCATCCATACTCTCTATACCTCAAATGTGGGAATGGGGGAGAAATTCATTCTGTTTGAATTTTAATCAGAACTTACCTAATTTCACACTTTCAAGCCAATATGAAAACCAAAACTGAGTTATCCTTAGAAATTTTCATTTATCCAAATTTTGCAGTGAAGTTCTCCAGTCAAAAATGTCTATCAAATGCAATATTAGGGTGGAAATGGACACAAAAATGTGAATAAGTGAAAATAATGTTCAAAAATGTACTATATTAGAAAAATTACTTGCAAAGGTATGTATATTAGGCAAAATTTTGTACAAAACCCATGTCTTAGGTGAGATGCAAACAAAAATGAACACAACTTTAATGCACACTTTAAAAAAAACCCATCAACATTTGTGATGAACCAAACTTAAGATTGGAAAAATGAGAAACTGAGAAAAATAGAGATCGACAGATTTTAATAGAGAACGACAGAGATGTGACAGATGTCACACACCATCCATCCACATCCACACACATACCAGCCCATTGTCATCCAATTAAAAACATAAGAAGAGCCATGCTGGATCAGACCAAGGGTCCATCTAGACCAGCATTCTGTTCACACAGTGGCCAACCAGCTGCCCATGGGATCCCACAAGCAGGACATGAGCGCAACAGCACCCTCCCGCTCATGTTCCCCAGCAACTGGTATACATAGGCATACTGCCTCTGAACATCCAATTGGCTGAAGGTTCCCCATTCCTGCCCTATGATATCTAGCTTGGCTCACCTTCTGAAGTCATATGGATCTACTTGCTCTGCAAGTATCTACTTGAGGTGTGCTGCTTTTTCTACCAGCAGCAGGCTCTAAGAGGTTAATAATCACACATTGGAACAGACAGTTTGACAATGTGAGCTTTGTCCCTTTCTGTTAGGATTAGGAATGCCACAGGAGTTTGACCAGGGATGCATGACCATGCAAACACCCCTGCTGAAACTGTTCTGTGTAGAATCGAGCGAAGTACAGCCTGCTGCTGGTAGGCTGTGCCTGCGTGGATTCTGTTCACCCCCTCCCTGTCTGCTATCCCATCTCCATCCCTCAATGATAAAAGGACTCACCATGGGGACCAGGTGCAAGCCTTTCTCGAAGATGGGAGAAACCAGGGGAGGCTGGTGTCTCCTATATCAGTGGGGCTCCTTATCCATTACATCTTCTTGTTTGAGCTTTATAGGAGCTATCGATGGTGCTCCATGGTGATAAACCTATTTTGGTGTAGGGGTTTGCATCCTACCTTGGGGTGGCGTGCTCGCCTTTTCTCGCCTTTTCTCGGTGAGCACCCCCCCCAGAGGCCCGAATCCCCGCCGCACTTGATCCAGCGCGCCAGCAGCGTGGAATCCCATTGCGTCACTTCTGGCTGCCAGGAAGTGACGCGATGGGATCCCGCACTATGTTTTTAGCACAAAAGACAGGGCAACCCAGTTTAAAACGGCCACGAATAGCAAATTGCAGCCATTTTAAGCTAGGTTGCCCTGGTTTTTGCGCTAAAAACATAGCGCGGGGTCCCATCGCATCACTTCCTGGCAGCCAGAAATGATGCGACAGGACCCCACGCTGCTGGCACGGTGTGGAGCAGTGGGATGAGCGGCAGGAAGGTAAGGTGCGTGAGTCTCGGGGGGGGGCGAGTGGGGCCGATTTCAGCCTCACTTCAGCCCCCGGAGACTCACGAATATTCGTGGATACATCCCTATGGGGATGGAGTTTAGCACTGTGGATAGCTCCTATAAAGCTCAAACAAAAAGATGCAATGGATAAGGAGCCCCTCTGACACAGGAGTCACCAGCCTCCCCTGAGAGAGACCCACCATTGTGCCTCCGTTTGAGATAGAGAAAGAGGACACAGGGCGACCGAGCCAGAGTGTGTTTGGGGAGGGGCCAGGCACGTGTCATCTGCTGCCTGGCCCAGCTGTGCTGCCTTGCCAATCAGCTCCTGTTTAAAAGACAGGCTCCAAACACACTTCGGACACTGGAAGCAATTGTCATTGCAACTCGACTGTAGCCAGACACTCCTGCCAGCCCCCGGACTGAGGCTCGTGCTTTCTCGACTTCAGAACGACCCTGACTATGCTTCAGCCTGCTCCTACACTGCTCTGCTTTGGGTCTTATCTTGGTTTCGGACATATCTCTTGGCTTTCAACCTTGGACTGTGTTAACGAGGATGGCTTATCTGTGGACTGGACTGATTTATGACACTTCCTTTTCCCAACTGTAAAATGAAGATGGAGAGTGATTCTATCAGCATCACCTTTTTCCACTGTTGATTCAGTCCTGTTTAGCTTCAGGAGTCAGGACTTATACCACTTGGGTTCGAGATAACCACAGTAGGTAACCAGGCCACACCCAAACAGACAAACATCACCACAGACACAGAATTTAACTGGAATAGATGAAATGCTTTATTTAAGAAAATTACAGAAATTGCTGTATTAAGAAAAACTAATAAACAGCATGGTGGTTACATTAGTGTAATTTTGAACCTTCTTTGTGATTACATTATCAGCAGTGGGAAAGAATATAACATACATCTGAGGTTAACTAGAAGGATTACAATTTGCATAGTTGACACTACAAATGTAGCAAACAATGTAGCTAATTGGGCTTCTAGCATCACTGTTTGGATAATATGAAGAGGGTGCTATGCTCGCCCATAGCACCCTCTTGGATTGTACTAGCATTTCAAAGCTAATCTAAAACATGCTAAATTTTCTAACTTCCCCTTGACTTCCTCCTGCACTCTAGTTGAATATATCAAGCAGAGCTAAAACATTACTAAGTTCCTCTAGGCATGTGAAGGCTTTAACTTGGCACCCACATAGTGAAATGTAGAAGGAAGAGCAGAAAAACCAAAGTCTAAAAATGAAAAATTAAGTGGATGATGATGATGATGATGATGATGATGATGATGATGATGATGATGATTCCAGGACCTAGGGGGTTAATTCTCTATGTCTGAGTTCTAAAAGTGTTGCTCAATGCTAAGACCTTAAATCTAAACTTCAAAGTAAACTCAATGCTAGACCCCAAAATGTAATGGCACTTAAGAGATTAATCAAATCTGGGATTACAAGGGTTAAACAAGTTTGGTTCTAACATAGCTCTAAGTTTAGACATGAGTCTAAGTCCCATCTTCAGGAATGAGACACAGTCCCGAATTCAGAAAATATTATAAGACCTAACTTCAGAAAATAAAGAGTTAAAGTTATTTGCAAGTTAAAATGTAAAGCCTAAGTGTCAAGGAGATCCATAGTTACCAGAATCCTTGGGTTCTAGTGAAGATCAGGGATGGACATGCAGCAGAGAGAGAAAAGATATCCTGCTACTCAAGCTTTTATGCACTTGCTCTGGTCATAGGCAGGGTCAACAATGGGTGGTGAGAACTATCCTCCAATCAAAAATGAGGTTCATGGGTGGCGAGACCTACCCATTCATCAATCAGAAGTGAGGGGTCCACCTGTCCCCCAACAATCTCACATTTTATGCCCATGTGTTTTTGGAACATCTCTGGCATAATCATTAATAGGTTAATTTGAGCTTCTCTAAAACTTCCATCCTAGGTCTTCCATCTGCATATATGATCTGGATTAATATGTTCCCCTCCAATACATCTTCCTTGAACTCATGGTCATCTATGGTCATCTATGCCTCTTCCCAGCCATTGTTCATAATATTGTTATGGCTTCCCAAACCAGCAGGTGTTGAGTAAGGATGTTCTCAGTCCCATTTAGCTTTAGCAGGTGCACAACACAAGCTACTCAGCAAAGGCTTTTTCTTCAAGTCAGTATCTGAGCATGTGTCAAAAGCTCTGTTCTTCTCTGCTTCTTATCTCCAGCTGTGAGGGATTAACCAAAACGTTGCTTCCTGCAACCTTCCAGTTGCTCTGCAGAAAGGTAGTTTAAAGCATAACAAAGCCTGCTGTACTTTTCCACTGCAAACTATCCATCACCTCTCACAACCTTTCAGTCAGAGGTGCTATACTGCCGTAACATTAATTATAAAGTCACAAGTCCAAGTTCTTCTTGCATATGAGCCTGGGGTCTGGAAGATAGGTCTGAGGCCTTCTTAGATATGAGTCTGGGGCCTTTTTTGGGCGGAGGGGATTGTAGGTAACCTCAAACCCCTCAGAATATCCATCCACTTCAGGATCAAGTTAGCCATTTTTCATTAGGAGCAGCCTCTTCAATCTTCTGTTAGCAATATTATTTAACCCTTTCAGTGCTAGATTAACATTCATCAGGTATCACAATGATTGAACTACAACCCCCATGATTCCCTGAAGTCGTCCACTGGTGCAATGGGACTTCCCTATCTCCTCCTCCCCCTTGTATCCCTTGCACATTCCCCAAGTCTGCTCCAGAGGCTCCCCCAACCCTCCATAGGCTCCCACAAGCAGATGTGTGGGACTGCAGGGTGGAAGGGAAATCAGTTCTGCTAGTGGTTTCTGTTCCACTAGTAGAATCATAGAATCATAGAAAAGTAGAGTTGGAAGGGGCCTCCAAGGCCATCGAGTCCAATGCTAGTAGATGACTAGCATTGGCTCCGCCTTCATAGTTTATCTTTATACAGCTTGAGACCTGGGTATCTTAAGGACTTTCTTCTCTCATTTATTCCCCCCTGTGCACTTCACAGTGGGGGCACGAAAACAGAATGTTGTGAAGTCTGGATATGAGCAAGTTCTACCTCACACTACAGGAGTGTCAGGTAATGGCCTGGCCATCTTTCCCAGCAGCAAGTTCACATTTTCTGCAGCATCCAGTTGGAAGGGCTGCAGCGCATTGGTAGCTCACATGCTTTGCGTACAGAAGGTCCCTGGTTCAATTCCCGGCATCTTCAGGTAGGGCTGGAAAAAACCCTGCCTGAAACTCTGGAGAGCCACTGCCAGTCAGTATGAACAATACCAGGCTAGATGGACCCATGGTCTGGCTCGGTATAAGGCAGCTTCCTATGTTGGCCCTATGGTAGCCAAGGGTAGCAGAGGTTTCTGCGGCACAATCTCCATTCAGTTAAATGGGGCTTATATAAGGATGTGTGGATGCAGTGCCTGCTGAATAACACTCTAAATTGCCAACCTTTGTGTTCCCATGTTTATCTCTTGTCATTTTAAATTCTGCTCCAATACACCAGTGTAACCGAGATCAGGTTTTCACTTTAAGCTTATGTAGTTCTGAATAGTATACTGGTATCTTTCTTTTAATAAATGCAAATTGTGTTTTCACAGTCATCAGATAACATCTAACACATCTCCTTAGGAGCCTTATGTCTTTAAATAGACACTTTGGGTCACTCGTATTGCTAAGGCAGAAACATTCATAATGAAATTTTGTTGTAAAGGGGAAAAAAATAGGACCCAGATGGGTTCTAGCAATGACATCCTTTGGCATAAGACATTTCCTGTGGGAAATAATGACTGGAGGAGGTTAATGGCCTGAGGCAAAGCTTCCAGCAATGAGGTCTCCCAGCTAGTCATCAATTCCCAGGTAAAGCTTTCTGCTTTGATCGTTATTTTGCAATTCAAACTCTGAAAAGACTCGTTATCTCTGTAATATCAGTCTTGCCATTTGCTAGGAACCTGCTCTGCATTTTAGCACTCCTCAAGGCAAGAAGGGGTTGGCTTTTGGAGAGGATGTTGGCCAACTGGATCCTATTTCCAGGGCTGTTGCAGATATTTTGCATGACCTTGGAAAGGTCGCTGTCTTCCGATGCGGCTTTTTTCCAACAGTGTTCTTATGACATATATAATTACTGTGTGTATTGCAGATCAGAGTATTTGACTTGCCAGCGAATGAGAAAAGTTCAGCAAGAGAAATGATACCTCTTGCGGGATCAAACAGTCATTTAAAATGATGCCAGCTTCCTTTCAAATAAAATGTCTTAATTTAACATTGTGGTGATATTTATTCTCAGAATATGTGAGAAGCAAGATTGAGAGTAAACCACCAGTTGCCTGATCACAGAGCTCATCCTTCTGATTTACAAGACACACTGAAGGCTGCCAACTGGGGCAGCTTCAAAAGGGAATGAAATGAATTCATTGAGGATGAGGCTAACAATGGCTACTAATCATGATGTCTATACATATTTACCTAAAGTACTGGAGGCAGTATAATGCCTCTGAATACCAGTTGCCCCAGAACATGAGTGGGAAAGTCCTATTGATTTTGAACTTGTGGGCTTCTCATAGGCATCTGGTTGGTCATTCCAGTATCAGAGGCAGGATGCCTATGCACACCAGTTGCTGGGGAACTAGGGGTGGAGGGTGCTGCTGCTGCTGCACTCCTGTCCTGCTTGTGGGTTTCCCATGGGCAGCTGGTTGGCCACTGTCTGAACAGAATGCTGGACTCGATGGACCCTCGGTCTGATCCAGCAGGGCTCTTCTTATGTTCTTATTGTGGAGACAGAGCACCAGACTTGATAGGCTTTTTTCATTTGATCTTCTTAGGTTCCTAATTTCTGATGACTAGGACATCACTGGATGGCAAAGCTGTGTTGGTGTTTGTGAAAAACAGTAGTCTGTGTGCTAAGCCTGCTTCCAGTTGAAGCACGTGGCGTGCCACACACAGCAGCAGAGATTTTTCCCCAGACCACACAGCAGTGTCCAGCTCTCCCAGTTGCAGATTAATCCAAGGACTCAGGAACCTACTCTGTAGACACAAGCAGATTTTCCATAGGCCAGCGAAGTTTCATAGATTTCATAGAGTTGGAAGGAGCCTACAAGGCTATCGAGTCCAACCCCCTGCTCGATGCAGGAAACTAGAGGAGGGGTCTCCCATCCAAGTAACAACCAGGCTTGACCCTGCTTAGCTTTCCATGCGCAGACATGCTGAATCAGTGTAAGCCACATCTATCCTACCTGTTTATTTACTTATTCAAAGTAACCACTACAGAGTATGCATTACATATACACCAGTGTTCTTCAACCTTGGGTCCCCAGATGTTTTTGGCCTACAACTCCCAGCATGCCCCAGCCAGCTACGGGGCATGCTGGGAGTTGTAGGCCAAAAACATCTGGGGACCCAAGGTTGGAGAACACTGCTGTACATAGTCCATGTGGCTGCTGTCTGATCAGCACATCACACGTCATCAGAAATGCATCACGTGACAAAACTGGTTCACACAAAGCTGTTTCTCACGCTTCTGAAAACTACCAAGAATAGCTAAGGTAAACACAGTGAGCACAGTGAAACCCAGACAGTAAACATCCTGCCTAGCAATGCCAGATAGCAGACCAACTGTACTGTAAATAAAAGATCATCGCATGTTGTTGATGCTATACATCAACAAGCTGAGTGGACTAGGATTTTCATAAAGAGGATTTAGAGGGGGAACCCCCCCCCACTTCACACTGAAATGCAGTATCCTCTGTTAGTGGGGGGACGACTGACGACAAAGTCAATGTAAGGTATTACAAGGCCTTGGGTAGACACCCCCCCCCCCAGCAGGACACTGTTGGATCTTACCCATTGTTTAGAAGCCTATTTGGACATTCTCCCCACATGTTCACTGAATGTGTGGAGGTGGAACTGGGAGCACACGCACACCTATGTCCTGTTTTTGCTAGGTCAGACTCTGTGTTAGGTACATAAAGGGGCAAATCCAAATGGCAAGTCAATTAGGCAGGCAAATAGTCAAGTTCAGAAGTATCAGTCCAGTATGGGTTCAGTTTAAGGCAGGATACAGGCAGTGGTGAAACACACAGTATTACCAGGCAAGTGGCTGGTTTCCAGAAGAAAAGTCTGAGGTGCAGTCAAGGTCCAAACATGGGTGAGTAATCAAACAGAAGCACAGTCCAAAAAGCAGAAACAGCCCAGAGGTCAGTAGGACAGAAGTTCAGTCACAAAGCAAGGTCAGGGATACACAACACTGAAGCTGAAAGTAAGATGTTATTTCAACAGCTAGTAAGCTCTGATTGAAAGCTTCCACAGCCCCACCCAGGGCTCAGCTGCAGATCATTACAGAGCCACTGGTAAACGTCCTACTTGTGAGGAGGGCCTTGCTTATGAGGAGACCTTTACACTTGAGGAATCTGGTTACTATGATTCCTGCCTGAAGCATGCACTTTTTCTCCTCATGGCAACCCTGTGCTTCTACCTTCTGGAGCTGGCATGCTCAAGGGCTTAGTGGGCACTCAGTTTTTTCTTCTGCTGCCACAGGCGTTACAATCCTCCGGGATCCCATCTGGGGGCTCCTCAGAGTCCACTGCTTTAGAAGAGGCTAATGCATCTTCTCTACTGATGCCAGAGGTTCTTGGGGCATCAGGGCATGTGCTCTGCCAGGTTAGGCTCTTCATCTTATGAGTCATTCTGGCTGATGTCAGTCAGACATGGCAAGCGGCTGGCCCTAGTGTTAGAATCAAATGTCCATAGACACTTATCCTGCTCTATCTACTACCACACATTTGGTGGAAGAAGAGAGAGGCAGGCCTACATATGCATGGCTGTATGCATGTCATCCCCCTCTCAGACCTTCCACACAAAGGTTGGTGTGACAAGGTTGGAAGGTGCAATCTCACTCCCACTCCATGCATTTGATATATGTATGGGAGAAAGAGTAAGGACATGGAGTGAAAATAAAATGGCAACCATCTAAATGCCTTTACATAAACCTAGGGTTTGGCTACATTTGAAATTCTGTGCAGAGTTCTGGAATGGCCTTCTGAGAAGGATATCATAGAGCTGGAATAGATCGGGGATGTGCGAATCAACAAAACTTGAGCTCGCTAAAGTTCTCCAAATTCCATCTCGAAGCTCATTCTGACTGGAATCTGTATCCAAATACAAGTGTTTTTTTTCTTTTTGCATGAAAATTAGTGCGTATTTTTGTGTGTATTTTTCCAGATGTATGCATCAATTGTACACATTTTTGAAACATATGCATTTTTTGAATGTACCCATTTCGAAATGTACACATTTTTTGAAATGTACTCATTTTAAATGTACACATTTTTGAAATTTACTCATTTTGAAATATTCACATTTTTTAACTGTACACATGCTGTTGAACACTTTTTTTTCTTGGTTTGCAAATCACATTTGAAGCTCAGAAATGTATGGACTTGCTTCTGAGTCCATGTTCGGTCTAGAAGGTTAGAACTGCCTAAAATCCTGATAAAAATGAACTAAAATGAATTTCTCATACATTAGGTTCAGATGACTCTTACTTCATCACTCATTCCCCAACATGTGGTGGGGAATATGAATGTGCTTTCCCTCTTCACTGACCTTATCTGACTATCCTAGATCCATGGGGTGGGTCCATAATGCCTTTCATGTGGAGTTTCCCAGGTTCAATTCCTGGCAACTCCAGTGTACAAGATCAGACAACAAGTAATGAGAAAGGAACTTCTCTTCCTGAGACCCGAAAGAGATACTGCCAGACTAGACAATACTGAGCTGAACAGAAAGTCTTACCTTGCTAGAGCAAACAGTAAATGACTCTAATGAGCAAGTGAGTAGTCCAACTGGCCCAAATGTTCTTTTCAGGAAAAAGCCTACTCCTACTGGTTGGAGAGAAGAGTTTTCCAGTGTTCTAGAACAGGGGTGGGCAGAAAGTAGATCTCCAGATGTTTTGGACTTCAGCTTCTAGCATTCCTGACCATTGGCCATGCTGGCAGGGATTTCTAGGAGGCATAGTGTTACAGTGGTTCCTACTTACCACTAGTAGCCATTGATAGCTTTCTCCTCCATGAAATTGTCCAATCCCCTTTCCAAGCCATCCAAATTGGTGGCCATCACTACATCTTGTGATAGTGGATTCCATAGTTTAACTATGTGCAATGTGAAGATGTAATTCCTTTTATCTGTCCTGAATCTCCAAGCAATCAGCTTCATGGGATGACATTGGGTTTTAGTATGATGAGAGAGGCAGAAAAATGTATCCCTATCCACTTTCTTAACATTTTTAAATATGGTCAGTGGTATATGACCGTATTAAATACATACATACGGTACATAAAATGTTAGCCCTGCTAATATTTTAGCAGGGTCCCAGGGTATGGTCTGAAGGCACACTGAGGCAGCCACTTGAAGGGAAGACCACCTGGGAACTGCATGTAGCCACCTTGAGTTCCATGATGGAAGAAAGGTGGGATATAAATGCATAATAAATAAATAAATATGTTTTCATCATCCTCTACAGAGGAGAGCCTTCTGTCTCTATGGAGGCTCTCTCTGTGATTTAGAAACCTGGAAAATCAGCATTCTAAATCACGGGGAGAGCCTCCATTGATAGAGGAGGCTCTCTCTTTCAGAAAAATCACCCTTCACATATAGAGGGCAACAAAAATGGTGACAAAGGCTCACTTGTTCCTGCTTACCCTCCTTGCATGTCTATCAAGGCTAGAGTGAAATGCAACCTCAACGTCCAGACTAGGACTGAGCAAAAATGGCCTTCCAAAAATTACAGTTTGCAAAATGGAGTGGGGTGGGGTGGGGAGGAAGAAGGAGAAATTTGCAACAGTTTTGGTGGAGGTTAAAAAAAATCTAAGAAATTTTGGCTCACAATGTTGAGTGAAACTATTGCTAGTTCATTTTGGTGGATGCATTAAGCAATGGGCAGAGAGAACTGGAAAGATAGAGACCAACCCCAATGTTTCCTTCAACAATGTTAAAATAATATTGGACAATATTAAAACTGAATTCAAAGTTGTGCCTGAAATTCTCCACCCTATTCATGGACGGCAAAACTGTATTTTGCCGAATATTCTCCAGTAGAGGACTGAAATTCTCCAACAGTCCAGGAAAAAAGAAAGACATCAAAAGAAAAAGAAAGACATCAAGAATTTATCAGGAACGTATTTTCTGAGAAATTTGGGCCAGCCCAAGCAGACATAGTATACTAACAGTAGATATGGAAACAAACATCAGAAGGTAGCCATTGCTTCAAAGAAAGAAAAAGGAAATTCTATCCAGAATTTTTTCCAGAAAAAAAAAAAGAGAGTCTGAAATGGTGCATAGTCTCTAGTTTCCTGAACCTCCCAATCATTACCGTCATGTTCCAGTTCAATTTAGGGATAGGCGAACAAGCAATGTTTGCATTTGCCCAGATTCTCCAAACATCAACTTGATGTTTGTCTCTCCTTGTTCACCACCTTCATTTGTGATCTCTGTTAATTTTGCGTGAACAGGAAAATTTCACAAAACGAATGGGAAAATGCACCAAAAAAATCCTATTTTCCAAAGTGTGCACTTTCCCCCATAGATAAAAAATGTGCACTTCTAAAAACGCATATTTTAATGCACATTTTTAGAATACAAGCACATGTTCAAGAATTTGCGAGCAATTTCAGAGAACACATTCTCCTGCTCGCATCCTCATGATTTGCAAACAAACAAAATTCTTGTCCATCCCTGCCCTTCCTTTCTTTTTCTTTTCTTAATTCATCACTGAATAATCTTTTAACATATAGTAATAAATGTGCCACAGAAAATGATACATCCTAACAGAGCTGTCATAGCACCAGCCAAGAAAAATTGCATCACAGAGTGAATGACAGCAGTGTGATCTCTGGTTTCTGTTTATATGTCTGAAACCTATGAGATATGAAGATATAATGAAATGACAATCTTATTTAGTGCTCAAATAATAGTAGGGGGGAACCATGTTGGGCAAATTGCTGGTCTAAATTAATGGCTGCAGTTTCTACTAAACAGAATTATTCAATATGCTAAATTCTGCTTTCATTTACAGCGAGTTGATTCAAGGTGAAAGGTACGGATTGCAGGGAGAAAAATGATAAAGGCATGGCAATCCACAGATGGAATGGTAGGGTAGTCTATGGCTTTAAAAACTAGCTGAATATTTTGCCTACTTTTCATCTATACTTTCTCCATCTCTCCCTTTTACTTAAAATAAGTCATCATAGGTTTTGTGGCACTGGTTCTTGATTGCAGAAGTTGTCACCAGAGTAGCCTTGGGCTATGGTTAGTGACCACATGGCAGAGGTAGGATTCCTTATACCAGGTCAGGCTATGACTGGGTTCAGACAACATGATAACCCACACTCAGTATGGGTTGAGTATGGGTTGAGTGTGGGTCATCTTTGAACTGTGGGTTGTCATTGAAATGTGGGTTATTGTGTTGTCTGAACCCAGCCACGCTAACAAGCCGTGGCTTGTTGACTACGAACAACCCATGAAGAAAACCCATGGATTGTTGTTGGGTTGTGAACTGTGAGTTGTTTGTGGTTAACAAACATGGTCTGTTAGTGAGGCTGGGTTCAGACAACACAATAACCCATGTTTCAACAAAAATCCCAGAGATTCTGTTGGGAAATGTGTTGTCTGGGGAGAATGTACCTTGTTTCCAAGCAGAATCTCGCTTCCAACAGCTCGCCAAACAGCAGCTTGGAGCTAAATTCTGCTGGGAAAGAAGGCATCCTGTTTATCTGCAGAATCACCTGTTTTGGCAGGCTGTCAGGAGCCTAATTCTGCTGGGAAACAAGGTGTGTGCTCCCCTACGCATCCAGTTTCTCAGAAGAATCACTGGCATTTCTGTGGAGGTACAGCAACTTCTAGCAGCAGCAACAGTGGTGGAGAGGGCCCAGGGGCCCATACAAATGGCCAGGGCAGGCTGGATGCAGGCCACAGGGCCACATGTTGTCCACCCCTGATATAAGCAAAGCTGGAGAGAAGCAGAGGGAAGAAAGGGGGGAGAGAGAGTAAGAGAGGAGCTAGAGGTTTGGAATGGGGACAAAAAAATAAGAGAGAATTTGAGAGAGTCGGAACTGAAGTTAGAGCACTGTTGCAGGAAGAAACCAAAATGGCTGGGTACAATGGATCCGGACTGGAGAAGCTACACTGAGAAACCTAGAAGCTGCTTTATTGATATATATATTATTAGCTGGGTATGGGCAACAGTCTAGAATAGGTTTAGCTGGGTGCATTTATCTCTGTTATTTTTTATTTGATATTATGGTTAACTGTTCAAACTGTTCTAATTTAAAAAAAATTCTCAGTAGCTGCTTAAGTTGTCACCATAAAAAATCTTTAAGTAATAGGAAAAGTTGTTCTGGAATAGCATTGTCTGAGATCTTGTTATTCATCCCACCTGTTAAGGGCCATGCCACACTACTTGGTACAGAGAGTTGGCTGGGCCAGTACTTAAACTCCTGAGGGTAAAGGGCAATTTAGTGGAGGCAGCCAAAGAATAAAGTTATCCACAGGGTGGCAGTAGTGAGGACCAAGAGGGAGGGGCTAGGTTAGCTGGTTGCTTCCCTCCACTCCCTGTGGTGTTGAGCTTTTTTACACAAGGCATTTATTCTGCGCCATTCCTTACTCACAGTTGTTTATGGGTTCTTTAGACAATGTCATGACCCTCCAGTTTTGCTTTGTCTTTAAACAACAGTTCCGGGGAAAATTTTTAGAGCAGGGAAAAGGAGGTATTATTTGTGAAAGTGATAGAAAACTGCTTTTTCCATTTCTGTAACTGCACTATTAATTCTGTTATACCACAGTGCCAACTAGAGGTTCTGTAGTAGAAAAGCAAGGAGAGGAAACACTCTTCACGTAGTGCTCAGATCTCAATTCTGCAATGAAACCAAAAGTAGATACAGTGGATTAACAGCCCCATGTAGAAAAGCTTGGTGAGGTCTATCACAGGGATATACTGCAGAATTTTGTTCCTGCTTCCTACTTGTACTAATAGTAGTACAGTAATACCTTGGATTGCAAGTAACTTGGTCTGAGAGCATTTTGCAAGACAAGCAATTTTTTTTAGTGATGTAACCGATCCCCTCGCGCGAGCGTAGCGGGCCAAAATCAGGGCCCGCTCGCGCGAACCTACCTTTTTCTGGTGGTGGCTCGCCACGGAGAGAGTGCAGCGGAAGTGACGCGACAGGACCCTGCGCAGGCGCGCTGGACCCCCGTGCTATGTTTTTGGAGGGGGAAACCAGGGCAACAGTGCCCGTCGGCAGCAGCTCGAGTGGCGCGGAGAATGCTCCACACTGCTCGGAAGAACAAGGCGGGGGGGTGCCGTCGCGGAGAATCGAGGCAGCGGAGAGGCGAGGCCCCCACAGGTACGTGAACACCACTAATTTTTAAATAAATTTTGACTTGATAAACAAGCGACGTCTTGCAATACAAGTAGTGTAGGGATGTAACCGCTCGCCTCGAGCGGGTGTAGCGGGCCAAAATCGGCCCTGCTCACGCCCGCCAGAGCGTGAGCAGCTTATATCAAAGCTTATATCGCTTTGATATAAGAGTGTTTTGGATTACAAGGACGGTTCCGGAACGAATTATGCTTGCAATCCAAGGTATTACTGAAGTAATAATTTGTTGCTCGCTCTTTTTTTGCTGGTGGCTTGGCCCTTTGCTTCATCTATTATTTCTGCTGGACACATCGTCTGACAGGCATAAGATCTTATGGCACTGCATGGTATTAGAATCCCATTATCACATGCTAGGACAGTAATTAACACCTGCTACCACTGAGATCTATTTATTAATCATTTGTCTGTTCACATAGTGATATTCACGACAACGCTGTTCAGGACGTGCTGACTTATTTGGAGATAGCCTTGTCCAGGAAGGTTTCTTCCGAGTATTAAAAACTGCTAAATGATTGCTTGTGCATAATTGTACAACTTCCCGGGAAGGGAAAATTAGATTTTAGAAAAAATGGTGAGGGGCCATCTGCATCTTCTGTATGCATTAGTGTCCTTCAAGTAAATGATATAAATTCATTACCTAACAAAATAACATCACAGACCTCTTTGCAATCTGTTCTCAGTAAATTCACTTGTCACGTTGTGGTTAATAATAGAAAGGTGTTTAGCATATGCCTTGAATGGGCAAAGAGTAGAGGTGAAAATAACTGCAGACTTTGACGCATCAGTGAATAGTACAGGAAAACCTCACATACTTATATTCAGACTAGCTCTTTATGTAATGTATATAGACCACGCTGGCATTTCTAAGCCAGAACTAGGTTTTATTTTGCTCTAATTCCAAAGAGGTCTCTGCTGGGTATAAATCTTGTCAAAAAAGAAGGAGAAGGAGAAGGAAGGAAGGAAGGAAGGGTAAGGAAGCCAACTTGAGGAACTTTCTTGTAGGGATGTGCAAATCAGCAAAACTCGAGCTCACTTTCTCCAAATTCCATCTTGAAGCTTGTTCCAACTCAAGTCCATATCAGATTGTGAGCTTTGTTTTTTCCCCATGTGTATTTTTGTGCATATTTTTCCAAATGTACGCATCAATTGTGTGCATCTTTGAAATATACATTGTTCTCCAATTGATTAAAGCATATTTATGCACATAAAAGAAAAAATGCATTTCTTCATGTGCATTTTTCAAATGTACACATGCTGTCAAACTCATTTTTTTGGGTCCATGAATCACACTGCAAGCTTGGAAATGTATGGACTTTAACTGTGACACTGATGATGTCCATTCTAGCTCTGCTCCTCTGTCATCTCATTGCGCCTGTGTGTGACGCCCTCCACATGTTGGGAAGTCGAACTGCTTCTGTGGGGAGCTTTCTCTGCTCATTGATCTTCCAGGGTTCTACATCACATGGAGGGCCTCCACAAATGAAGGCTCTATGCTGCAGAACTTTCCAGCAGTGGAAGGTGAAGAAACCAGTGACAGGGATGCAAAGGAGTAGGTGGGACCAACAGGCTCGTTCCTGCTTTCCTTCTCATGTGATTGCAATCCATGGGTGGCTGTGGGTGGGTGCAGGGAGGACACCCCAGTAGGGCTTTTTATTTATTTATTTATTTATTATATTTATACCCCACCTTTTTTCCTGCAAGGAACCCAAGGCAGCTTACATAATCTTCATCCTCCTCACCATTTTATCCTAACAACAACCCTGTGAGGTAGGTTAGGCTGAGAGTCAGTGACTGGCCCAGTCACCCAGTGAGTTTCATGGCCAAGCGGGGACTAGAACCCAGATCTCCCGAGTCCCAGTCCAACACTCTCACCACTACGCCACACTGGCGATAAAGAAATTATTTTGTCTTTTCAGCCTCTATGAAGTATTTATGATCTTAAACGGCATATTTCCTTCTAAAACATCTGCGTAGGCTCTGTGTGTGTGATGAGGACATCCAAAAAAGCAGGGTTTGTAACAAGTATGGATGAGCCTGTGTATGAATTGAAGAGGAGCCCTGTTGGATCAGGCAGAAGGTCTATCTAGTCCAGCATCCTGTTTCCTTTGCTACAATGGCCACCAGATGCCTTGGGAAGCCCCCCAAGCAGGACATGAGGGCAATAGCCCTGTCCTGCTGTTATTTCCCAGCAACTGGTATTCAGAGGCACAATGCATCTGATCCTGGAGGTAATCTGCAGCCATCATGACTAATAGCCATTGATAGTCTTATCCTCTGTGAATTTGTCTTGTGGCAGCAAATTACATAAATTAAATGTGCACTGTGTGGAAAAGTACTTCCTTTTGTCTGTCCTGACTCTCCCAGCGGTCAGCTTCATTGGATAACTTCAGGTTCTTCTGATATATGTGTAAGGACATGTGTGGTTCAGGGGTGGCGCTTGCCATCATAATCACTCTCCCCCTATGTGTGTTCACTCTACACACTTGGAACATCTCAAGATGGCTCTGGTTTCTTCTACCAGCACCTTTTAATTTGACCACTGCAAATCCCTCCTGTTGCCACCTTCACCATTTGTTGGTCATGTTAACAGGGTTTCTTAAGAGATGCGGGAAGCAGAGGGGATGCAAGGTTCTGAATGGAGAGAACTTGGAATGGGAACTCCCCCTCCACACAAAACGTCTGACCTCATTTGAATCAGTTCCAGCCCCCTTTCAGCTGGGCCTAATTAAAACCTGGGGACTCAATGTTCTCCTCATCACTACAGAGCCCTCTCTGCCAGTCCCAGGGGTAATTTCCACAGGTTCTTCAGAGTGCTTTGTTAAGCAATTCACTCCAAGAAGCTGCTGCTACTGGAAGGAAGACAGGGCCCCTGCCTCCATCTTCTGGATCACACCTTTTTCATAACTACTTTCAACATATATATGTAACCACTGTGGTAATTCATTTCTTCAACAGAACAAACTAGGCTCAAAGGTACTGGTAATGATGTATTCCGCCATTATTATTTTTCCAGACACAATCTGTACCTTTTGGAAAGCAATAACTAACATTTCCTTTTTTGACATCTCATTTGACAATTGCCTAATTGCATCCTATTAAATATTCCCGTATATTATCTCACTATTTTCAGGGGGGGGGATCCACTAGCTTATTCTGTCAAAGGCTTTTTAAAAAATGAATTATCTCCCATAATCTTTTATACTGGTTTGCATGGTATAATTGGCAACTGGTACAGCACAAAGCCTAAAATTTAGCAACTGGATTTGGGTTTGCCCATTAGATTTTCTTTTTCATAAGGCCTGAATGGTCCAAACCATGTTCACCTTAGAGCAAACCTCTCCCACTGTTCAGTTTCATGGGAATTGAGGTCCACAGTACTGTTCTTGTAAATTATTCCAGGATTATGTCTTCAGGAGGCTACTGGTTGTTTTTTTTAAAAAATTAAAATATTTTTATGCCGCTCCTCAGCCAAAAAGGCTCCCAGAGCGACTTACGTATAATCAAGCAAGACAGTCCCTGCCTGCAGGCTTACAATCTAAAAAGACAAGACACACAAGGAAAAAGGTATGGGGAGGAAACAGGGAAGAAGGGGGGGGAATTCTTCTGGCAGGGCTGGTGGAATGGCCCTGTGCTCCCTCTCATCTTCCTCTGCACAGCCCACTGGAATGGATGCTGGTGGTGACAGCGAAGGAAGAAGGAACCTTCATGAGGGAGGCTTTTCAGCAGGGCTGATGGAGCTCCTATATCTGAAATTTGTTTCATTTTTTTTCCTGTATTCCCTTTCTCATTCACCATAGAGAAATAAGACAAGGCTCTGTCTTTTAACATGGACATATACACTTGCTGCGTTTCTATGGTTTTAATATAACCTTTTATCTGTTTTGGTTTTAATTCTTCAATATGGGTTTTTGATTCTGAGTAAATCTCCAGAGGCATTCAAGCATTGTTCACATTTTAGAAATTAGAGCCAGAAATAAGGAAATGTAAGCAATTAAAGGAGTCCTAAAGGCTCATTCCTGGGAGTTGGTCACACCAGTGTTTAAGTACACAGGAAGGGATAAAGTAATATGCAGTTTGGGAGGCAGAAATTTGGCATCTTTTAAATGCCTCCTGAAAAAATGCACCTGTTCACTCAGGCTTTGCCTGGCCCATAATTAAATTAACCATGCCGTCCCAGTTTACTGCTCCTGCACTGCCGTGTATTATCATTGTAATTATATTGTTTTTAAAATTGTATTTTAAATGTGATTTTAATATTTATATGGAAACCGCTTAGGGATTTTTTAATATTTAGCGATATAGAAATAGTAAAATAATATGCGTGCCTGCATTAGGTCTCAATTTATGGCATTGTTACAGAATTGCGAGCAGATCCAAGAGTTGTCGGTAGTACACTAAGGGTGCAATCCTATGTCCTCTGTCCTTGGCTGGGGGAACATAGGATTGGGCCTGGAAGGCACTGCGACCTTGGAAATCCTTCCCGAGGTTGCAGTGCTGCGGACCCCCCCCCCCATAGCCAGCACGAATATTTCTGCACTGGCAGGGAACCAAACACAGAAGACTGTGCTTGGTTCCCCCATGGGGGGTATGTTTCTGGGGGCGGGTAGGGGAGGAGTGAGGCTCCGCCGGATTCTCAATAATCCAGGCAGCACCTCAGCCTCTCCTCCTCACAAGGAGAGGTGAAACATCTTGATGGCCAAAATCAGCCATCTAGATGTCTTTGAGGGCAAGGGGAGCACCACAGATATCCTATCCAGCATGCTCCTCCCACCCTCAATAGGATGCCCGTAATCATCAGGTTGGGGGGGCGGTTTACAGACAGCCTCAATGGATCACGCCGCTTATTAGTTTGCTGCTATTACCACTCCATCCTTGAATCAAAGTGGAATTGTGTGAAGCTGTTACATAGCACAGAATTGGGCACCAGACCAGAAGGGTGTGGCAGTGGCACAGCAATGCAGTGATAGGATGTGAATTTCATACCCTATGGTATCTTTTATACACAACAAGATGTTTTTCTAATATTCTTGCACCGTTTCACAGGCCAATCAAATATGAGCAAAGGTACCTCCATAATGTTGACATCTCCAGCATAAATCAGAGATAGTACCAAACATTATCTTAAGTTGTGCCGGAGTGTAAAGTCAACCATATATTTTATTTATTTGTTTGTTACATTTATATCCCACCTTTTCCTCCAAGCAGCCCAAGGTGGTGTACATATTCTCCCTCCTCTCTATTTTATCCTCACAACAACCTTGTGAGGTAGGTTAGGCTGAGAATCAGTGACTGGCCCAAAGTGAGCTTCATGGGCAAGTGGGGAATTGAATCTGGCTCTCCTCAGTCTAGTCCAACACTCCAACCAGTACACCGCACTGGCTCTCAAGTTAACATTTTTAAAAAAATAATTCCTGGGTTCCTACATCAATGAAGTATTTTGGTTATCATAAACATGTGTCCATTGTGAGTTTGTAACTTATACATAAACTCCATTTCCCATTTTGTTTTAATCCTAAATCAGAGGCATCTAAGTCCTCTAAAATTTTACATAATTTATACAGGGTTCTTTTTTAATCACTGTTAAGTATCAAAAGCTCAAAGGATGTTTATGCCCTGTTTAAATTACTAGTTGATTTACTCCATGAATATAACTGCAATGTTGTAAATATGGAAAATAATTAAAGGTGCATCAGAATTTTTTGAGTTAATTGAATCTATGAGTTTGAGTTAATTGAATCTGTGTAATAATTCATATTATTAAAATTACAATATTATAATTCATAATTCAATCATAAAGTCTCTGTGGTTAGACCTCTTCATGGCCTGACATGCATTAGTTTCATCTCAATTGGACTACTGTAATGTGTCCCATGTGGGGCTACCCTTGAAAACCTCTCAAAAATTTCAACTAGTGCAGAATGCTGCTTGCCTGCTTCTAGAATTTTGACTGGAGCAAAATGCTGTGATATGTCACAGCATCTTACATCAGCTTTATTGTATCAGCTGTGCTAGCTGCAGGTTTGTTTCTGTATGCAATTCAAGGTGCTGGTTATTACCTTTAAAGCTCTTAACAGCTTTGGTATTGGCTACTTGAAGGACTACTTTTCTCCATGTGAATGTGTCCAGTCTTTAAGATCAGCTGTTGCACCTCTCTCGCATGTTCTCTTACCCTCAAAGGCATAGTGGCAACACAGAAGAGGGCTTTCATGGTGGTGCCGCATATGTGAAACGCTCTACTCCAAGTGCTTAGATCATCTTCCGCTATCTCTGTGTTCCACATGGCAACTGAAGACATTTGAATTTCTCTTTAATCAAGGATCTAAGTTTGTTACTGCTTAATTTTATTTATTGACTATTAGTTTTCGCTCTTCATGTTTTTGTCTTCACTGCTTTTAACTTGCTGTAAATGTGTTTTAATTATTGGTTATTGATTTATGCCTTTTATTTTGTAAGCCACTTTAAGTGAATCCATTACAGAGGGGAAATGTAGGATCAAAATTCCATAAACAAACCTAACCAAGATTTAACATCACAATTTCCTAGTTCCTTTGATATTCTTTACTATATACTACTGGAGCTAGTGGAGATATATCAGTGGAGTCAAGGATTGCTTATTATATCTGTCCCATTATTATTTTTTTTAAAAATCACTATCTCCAAGTATAATTTGTTAATAAATTTTGCTTGTCATTTTCTGATCAAATGACAGATGTACATTTGTACATTTATCAAAAGATCAAAGAAATTTCTTTTTAAGTCTAATTGTTTGCCTAATAAAAATGCAGCATTACCAGGGTATTGATTCTGATTTTTAGTCGATTACTGTACAGAAAGTTTAACACCTCTGTATTAGATACATCCCAATCAGTAGAATGCCCTTTCCTTCATCCACCTTGTTCATGCTAACAACTTAGTCTAATGCACGTTAGCACTGGAACAGTTGATTAAAGGTTTATCTGTTCCATTACACACCTTTCCTACTCAGACAGTTACTAATATGTCAAGTAGTCACTGCTAGCCTTTTTTTAAAAATAAAAAAATAAAAACTTCAGTGTGATTCTAGGGGGGGGGATGAAAATACTATTATATAGATTACATACAAAGAGTTTTATGAAGTGAAGTGATATGAAGTGATAAAGCCTCTTGAAAGAAAATACACCTGTCATATCTTTGAATAATTTCATTCATCTGATTTAGTCCCACACAGCTGTAGTTTAATTCAGATGCAAAATTGAGATAGTACTGATACTTTAGAGGGAAGACACTGTCTACTTCCCTTTCATATTAGATGAGTTCTAATTTTACTACTGGTTAACATTTATCAGTTATTTAGGCAATACCAAGACTCAGTCAATGAAACTGGTCTAAATGCTAAGATTAAGGCTTAAATGATCTGTAGTAATATTGAAGACAGACAATGGCCATGTTTGGATGATCACCTTATGATATGAATGAGCCTTGTGGTCCCACATGCAGCTGCTTTGCTCTTCTCCTTGCACAAGCAAGTGAACAAACCAGCAAGCCTTCCATTAATTATAGTTTCCCATTATGTCTCAACCAGGGCCGGTGCTACCATTAGGCCAACTAGGCAGCTGCCTAGGGCGCAGGGTTAAAGGGGGCGCCAGAAATGCCTTGGAAAAAAATACAGCTGCTCTCAAGTGGGAAGGGGGCGCGCTAAATATCTGATCTTGCCTAGGGCACCAAACTGCCTTGCACTGGTCCTGGTCTCAACCAGGAAACTATGGTTAACAGATTCAGAATGAGGGTGGGTATGGTAGGGCACCTGCCAAGGGCCCACACCCCAGCAGGGACCCACTGACAAGAGCCCCCTGGATTTGCTCCTCCGCCATTGCAACCTGCTTTGCTCCTACACCATTGCAACTTGCCTTCCATTCTGGCCAAGACAACAGTGGTGGTGACATGAGAGGAGGAGCTATAGATGCCAGTGCTTCCTTGCTCTCTGTCTGTCAAGCAATCAAGTGGTGGCAATGAGAAAGAGGGTGAGGAGCAATAGCAGCTGGTGATGATCATGATGAGAAGGTAGATTCACTGAGGGAAGTGCCATTTCATAGATAGATCATAGATCATAAGAGTTGGAAGGAGCCTACAAGGCTATCGAGTCCAACCCCCTGCTCAATGCAGGAAACTAGAGGAGGGGTCTCCCATCCAAGTAACAACCAGGCTTGACCCTGCTTAGCTTTCCACACTCAGACAAGCTGAGCCAGCATGAGCCACATGTGTCTTGCTCATAAACCTGAAACAGATGCTGTTCAGAACAATCCAGTATATAAAGCCATTCATATACGCAGCCCCAATTTGGATCAGGACTAGCATGCACCAGGAGGGGGAAATTAAATTTCCCCCTCATTTGCTTCCTGAAACTTCTTTCCTTTTTTAAAATTCGTGTGTGTGGAGTGGGGGGGGGGATTTCAGTAAGCAAACAGACAGGTGGAAGGTTCAGTCTTCTCCTCTTGGTCCACACTGGTCTTGATCCAAATCGGGGTCACACGCAGTTACTGTAGAGTAAATGAAAAGATACGGCTATGCAATTAACATTACATGTAGTTTGACCCTAAGGATGTGTTAACTCTCTTCCTTTTAAGTCAATAGATCTGAGTGCTGCTAGATTCTGCCATACTGATAGTTCAAAGTGGTTTGATTTGGTGCAACTGGAAATCAATGGGAATCAATGGGTTTAATGCATGCGTCTGTCATGGGTGTGCTGTGCACTTCAGCCCCTTCTCCAGTGTTCTTGTCCAAGGGAGCTTCAGGCCTTCACATATTGAGCACAAAGGTCTGAAGCATGTTTGGCTGAATCTGTTTCAAAGGTCAGTATCCAAGCAAGCCATTGTGCAAGCAGGGCCCACCACTGATTCCGTTCCAGAAGTGGCACCCACCGCTTGTGCAATGAGGATTTAACGCTTCCTCTAGGAACTGGAAACAAATGGAAAGATTCATTTCTTGAATGGGGCAGATTGGCAGAGCTCACATAAGGGAGCTCCTATGTTCTTTTGAATGCCGGAATAGGGCTCTGGTTACACCACAATTCAGGAGGCATGGAAGAAGACAGGGCAGAGCAATCAAGGGGAACAATTAAGAAAATGAATGGGGAAAATTATCTCATCCTTAATAGTTTCCCAGAGGTCTGTGGAGCCACATCAGTGTTACTGGTTATCTTAAATCACATTATAAAACAACTTTAGTCATATAGACATTTTATAATGTCAATATATTGGATCAAGTTTTAGTTATTCCGACTTTCTTTTTCCCATTTGGTTGCTGGTATTACTGTTGCTTTTGTGTTACAAAAGTGCCAATTATTCCATAAAGGTAGAAATGCATACACACATACACACACATATTGTTTTGATTCAAACATAGCTGTTTTTCAAATTACAAGCAGACATATACATTATGTCATGCATCTCAACAGAGCAGTTCCTGTGCCCTTCATGTCTTCTTTCAAACGAATTGTATCCTGAATATTAAAATGAATCTCTACCAGCAATTTAACAACCATCTGCCTCCTTTTAGATTACAAACTGAAAAGATGCCACAGTTAGACTATTAAAAAGATTGAATTTGAAGATATTCTTTGGATGTAAACACATTACATACTTCCACACCTGTCTGCCAACTGACTGTTGCCTTAATGTATATTTATTTAATACAGTTGGCTTAAAACTGGCACTAAGGGACTTCCAGGGCCAATTTTGTGCCGTGTAAATTTTCCTGTTTGAATTCCTAAGCATGCATAGTTACTTGGGAGTGTTCCACTTAAAATCAATGGAATTTACTTCTGAGTAAATGGGGTTGGGCTATTAGAGTTTGTTCACCATCTCCATCCTGCGAGTCTTCCTCTTGCCTTATGTAGGCTGTAATGCTAATCACACTTACCAGGAAGTAAACCATATTGAGCACAGTGGGACTTATTTCTGAGTAAACATGCATAGGATTGAACTTTTAGAGGCACTTTGGACATTCAAAAGAAGCAGAGAGAGAAAGAGAGAGAGAGAGAAGGCACTAGTAGCTTACACTTCCTCATCATGCACATGTGCTTCATCTCAGTGGGCAAGATGCACATTTTCCAAATGGAGAAAAAAGGTTTGTTCTGTCCTGTGTTCTGTCTCCTCATGTTGGAAATGCACATACTTCATTTTGTACAAGATCAGGAAGTGCAAGTCATTTATCCACACTTACCTTCTATTTTGCGGTGGAATGCTCCAGTATCTTCATTCCAGTACTGTATCTCTGAATGAACTTTGAAAGAACATCAAAAAAGCTACAAAAGAAAAGAGAAGACAAAACTACCCTACAGACTCCAACTCTGTGCTCTGTGGGGACAGGATATGGAACAGATCAGCCTGAGTGTTTTGTCCAAGGCAAGAGGCAGAGCCAGCCTTTGTGTTTTCAGAAATGGAGATCAGCCATTCCTTCTCTATACCCCAATCCTTTGTTAAGTGTAATCCAATACCTGCAACACCTACCACTGACTAATTCATTCACACTACACATCTCCATTTTGAGACTAAGACTTGGTTCAGATGACACAATAACCCACACTCAAGGATTGAGTGTAGGTTGTTGTTGAACCAGTGGGATATCGTGTTGTTTGAACCCAGCTGCACTAACAAGCCATGGCTTGTTAGCAACAAACAAGCCATGGCATGAAGAGAACCCATGGTTTGTTGTTGGATTGTGAACTGTGGATTGTTCATCATGCTTTGTTATCTTGGCTGGGTTCAGACAACATGATAACCCACGTTTCAACAACAACCCACGTTTCAATGACAACCCACACCCAATCCATACTCAACCCTTGAGTGTGGGTTATCATGTTATCTGAACCCAGCCTGAGTCTATCTAAACTGCAGACCTCATGGCTGCAACATCTGTCCAACTTTCTGGACTTTTCTGTTTTTCCTCCATCTCAGGAGAGGACAACAGTGGCAGTTCATTTGCCATTCCCCTCTGTTGGAAGACAGAGCTGTGTGTTCCACATGGCCTGGCCTACACCCCTTAAACTAGCCTGCTGTCTCTCAGATGAGGTGGAGGATGCTGTCCTATCACCAGTGTAAGATCAGTTGCCAGTCCTGTTGGCTTCTGTAGGTAGGAAATGGGGGAGAGTGCCATCTGGTCCTTCACCTCAGACAGTAAAATGTCTTGGGCCAGTCCAGCCCCATCTCCTACTTTTTGTACCAACTAGCCTGATGAAGAGTTTTGATGAACTCAAAAGTGTGCAAATTTTTGTGGGAGTTCGGTTGAGCCTAATGAACGTATTGCCCAACGGTGGATGTGGATTTTTCCCTCATGGACCAACATAGCTATCCTTGGTTGCTGTTGTGTGTGTTTTTAATGCCTACTACAGCCAGGGGTTTGAGTGGATATTCTCCATATGACACATTACATATTAATCACAGCACCTGTATATAATATCTCAACACAATGCCAATACTTTTGATTCCTCATAAAAACAACAACAAACTGATTCAGTATTTGAGATTGCTCATTTGACATCTAGCGAGCGTAATAATCCACTGAGGCTCTGGGCTGTCCTGACTGTAAGACACTCCCCTGTTTCCATAGACTCAATGATTTGCCAGTGCAATTTATCCCCGACAGATTATTTTCTCAAACAAAAATACATTTTGACTGCATGTGTCATATCCAGTCAGAAGATGAGGGAGGAATAAATAGCTGAAAATTATACATTTCAGCTTGTCAAAGTAAAGGTATGGGATGACTAATTAGTCCAGAAACAGTGGAAATAGTATACAAATTATTGTGTCTGAAATTCACTTCAAAATACATTACTGTAGTCTAACATGTTATTAAGTCTGTGCTATTGTACTATTTTTCTGGATTTTTAATTCTACTTCATCATGCAAGATCAGAGTAGTCTGAAAACAGCCTTCCCCAATTTGGTACCCTCCAGACGTTTTGGATTCCAGCTACTACCATCCATGGTCATTTACTGTGCTAGTGGGTTGTTGTCCTAAACATCTGGAAGGACCACACTGGGGAAGGCTGGTTTAAAAATATAAGTATACTATGTATAGCTAATGTCAAAAATACATTTTCTTCTGCACACATTTAAAATCAGCCACATCAAATTGTTTGAAAACCACTAGGAAAACCACTAAAATAGTAGACTAAAATTAATTCAGCATTAATTCAACATACAGTAGACTAAAATTAATTTGACATGGTCCAATCCCACAGCTTCCAATTTTCTTGCAGAATGTTAAAAAAATATTTGTGCACTTCTTAAAAAACATGAATACTATAGACTAGGGCTGCAGAACCTCTGGCTTGCAGGCCTGATTTGGCCCACCGATGCTCCAAATCTGGCCTGTGGAGGCTTGTGCCACCTCTCTGAGCTCTGCCCGTTGGTACTGTGAGCCCCACCTCTTCCATAAACCTCACCCCTACCAGAAGTTGGGAGGATGCAGGGAAAGGAATCTACACTGTTATCTCTGATCACAGACCGGAGATGACAGTGGGGATTCCTATGTATGCTGCCTCCCCTCCCAGCTGGGGGAACGAGGCGGGGCATGTGAAGCTGGGGCAGAGCCAGCCAAGTCCCCCTCACTCCTGCATTGAAGGAGTGATGGGGCTCAACCAAGCTCGACTTCACCTACCCCATCTCTTCCCCAAGGGGGATGCCTAGTCCCTGGCCCAACCATCAGGTGAAAGATCCGCCAGGCACTGAAGCCAGGGAGCAAATTATGTCAGGTGGGTGTGGCCACACACCCCATGGCATCCAGCAGCACCACCACCCAATTTTGGTTCTGTACACCTGCTATAAACCATTCTGAGGGCCTCTTGGGGGAGAACATTTTGAAGTGAAGGTGCCAGCATAAAACAACCCCTGGCTTTTCATCAAGGACATCTAAATTACTGCACAAATGCTCTATGTGAGGCTGCCTTTAAGGCTGACCTGAAGCTGGAGCTAGTGCAGAATGCAGCAGCTCAGCTGTTGTCAGGAGCTGCCACTTTTCAGTAGGAGCTGCCACTTTTTAGCACCTCAGCTGCACTTTTTCCCTCCTTTGCTGAGGGAACTGCACTGGCTGCCTATTCACTACTGCGCCAAGCTTAAGGTTTTGCTGCTTGTGTATAAAGCCATAAACAACTTGGAACCAGGAGTACTTGAGAGAGTGCCTTCTCCCTTATCAACCTACCCGGTCACAGAGTTCATCAGATGGGA
Source organism: Shinisaurus crocodilurus (assembly GCA_021292165.1). Taxonomy (NCBI): domain Eukaryota; kingdom Metazoa; phylum Chordata; class Lepidosauria; order Squamata; family Shinisauridae; genus Shinisaurus; species Shinisaurus crocodilurus. Next base: position 276,926,588 of record CM037876.1, read on the forward strand.
TGCTCCTGGGGCTTCTGCATGGACCCATGACCCAATTAGAGTCCACCTAGAGTAGAGCCTTCAGTGTGGTGGCTCCCCCTTTGTGGAACTCTCTGCTTCTGGAGATCAGGCAGGCACCAACATTGTTATTTTCAGCACCTGCTGAAGACTTTTTTATTTCAAGAAGCCTTCCTTGATTGACGAGCAGTGGTTTTTATTGGTATTCTGTTTTTTAAAACTTTTAATATGTTTTAATATGTTCTGATATGGTGTTTTTATTCTTTTTATATTTTATTGTTCCCTGCTCTGGAATCTGTTTAGATGTGGAGTGGTATATAAATGCTATAATTAAATAAATAAATCCACCTAATCATTCATTGTGAGCACCAATAGCATGAGAAAGAGTTGTAGTGATCTGTCAAATTGTGTGCATGCTAAACATTTCTGGTCACCCTCGTGAAATCAGGGTGATGGTTGTGCTGCTGGTGGGGAAATCTTATAAATTAAAAATAATAAATGATCTATGTTTCGAGTCATCATTTTTGCTTGTATGATAGCATGACTTAAGTTCCCAGGAAGTTAGGCAAATGGAATAATATGATTCATGGAATGAGCCTGCAGGCGGGTGCTGTTGCACTCATGTCCTGCTTGGGGGATCCCGTGGGCAGCGGGTTGGCCACTGTGTGAGCACAATGCTGGACTAGATAGACCCTTGCTCTGATCCAGCATGGCTCTTCTTATGTTCTTAAATTGTTAAAAGAGCAGTTTCCCCCCCTTCCCCCCCTTTTTTCCTGAAATCTTAAGCACCATTTCAGATATCATGTAACCAGCCTGTGGGCTGGGCTGGGCTAAAGACTGCCTCACTTACAGAAGCTCACTTGTTGGGCACATGGGAAAGTGCTTTCTCCTGTGTTGCTCCCAAACTCGGTAACACACTGTCTGTCTCTGGAGTTTTGACTTGTCTCCAGTCTCTGCATTCAGGAAGGGGGTCAAGGTGCATCGTGTAACTTGGCTTTTTAAAAACCTTTGTTATGATTTTTAAGGTTATTTAAAACATTTTACTAGTATGTTTGTATTTGTTTTTCATGCTTGTTTTCTGAATTTTTGTAAACTATCTTGCTTGGTTGGTTCCAGAAAGGTACTATAGAGATGTAAACAATAATAACTAAGGGAAAACCTTCCTTCGTTCAAATTAATAAGTAATAAGACCGCTTCTAAAGAAGCCCTCCTTGGATCCCCAGGATTTAAACAACTTTCGCCCAGTCTCCAATTTACCATTTCTGGGCAAGGTGATCGAGCGGGTGGTGGGTGCTCAGTTGAAGGCATACTTGGATGAAGCCGATTATTTGGATCCGTGCCAGTCGGGCTTCAGGTCTGGACATGGGACGGAGACGGCCTTGGTCGCCTTGGTGGATGATATGAGGAGGGCTTTGGATAGGGGCGAATGCTCCTTTCTAGTCCTCCTCGATCTCTCAGCAGCTTTTGATACCGTTGACCACGGTATCCTCCTGGACCGTCTGGAGGGGTTGGGCTTGGGAGGCACTGTATTGCAGTGGTTCCGGTCCTTCCTCTCTGGAAGGTATCAGAGGGTAGTTCTCGGGGAGGAGGCTTCGGACCCTCGACTGCTCACTTGTGGAGTGCCGCAGGGTTCCATCCTCTCCCCGATGTTATTCAACATCTACCTCAAGCCGCTGGGAGCTATCATCAGGAGGTTTGGGGTGCAGTGTCATCAGTTTGCGGATGACACGCAGCTCTACCTCTGTTTTAAGTCCTCACCGAGGTTGGCCGTTGAGACCCTGTCCAAGTGCCTGGAGTCAGTGGCTGGCTGGATGGGAAGGAACATGCTGAAACTGAACCCCGACAAGACCGAGGTACTTCTGGTGGGGGACAAGGGAAGGTTAGGGGATGTTGACCTGGTGCTGAATGGGGTACATCTACCCCTGAAGGACCAGGTCCGCAGCTTGGGGGTCATTCTAGACTCCCAGCTGTCCATGGAGGCTCAGGTGTCAGCTGTGAGCCGGGCGGCGCTGTATCAACTCCATCTGATACGGCAGCTGCGCCCCTACCTTCCTAATCACCTGCTCCCATCAGTGGTTCATGCCTTGGTCTCCTCTCGCCTAGACTACTGTAATGCGCTCTACGTGGGGTTACCCTTGAAGACGGTCCGGAAGCTTCAGCTGGTACAGAACGCGGCGGCTCGTCTGATTAAGGGCAGCCGCCGGCGTGATCACATCACGCCAGTGCTTAATGAGTTGCACTGGCTACCAGTTGCTTGCCGAGCCGAATTCAAGGTGTTGGTTTTGACCTTTAAAACCCTACACGGCTCCGGCCCAGCTTACCTCAAGGAGCGCCTCCAGCAACATCAAGTAGGCCGCTCAACAAGGTCTGCCACGGACGGCCTTCTCCTTATCCCATCAGCCAGAGCAGCCAGGCTGGTGGGGACTAGGAAGAGGGCCTTCTCTGTGGCGGCCCCCACATTATGGAACTCCCTCCCTAGTGACCTTCGCCATGCCCCCTCCGTGATGAGCTTCTGCCGTGCATTAAAAACATGGCTGTTCAAGCGGGAATATGGGGTGGGTTAGGTTTTTAATGAGAATTTTTTATATTGTTTTAATTATTATATTTTATTGTGTTGTACAATGAAAATACAGCAAAACATCGCCCAGGGTGGCCGGGTGACCGGCCAGATGGGCGATGGATAAATATAATAAATAAATAAATAAATAAATAAATAAATAAATAAAATTAACTAAGGAAAAACCTTCTGCAGCATGATCTTCTATTGTGTTAAAGCACTTCCTAACTAGTAATAGTACAGAGATTTGGATCCTGTGATAAGTTAACTTAAGGCACAATCCACTGAGGCTGCCTGTAACCGTCTGAACTCAGAGGATTATTGGCATTCAACATAGGGTGGGAGGAGTCTGGAGGCAAAGGTCAGCTCTGCACTCCTCCTACCCTGCAGATCAGCTAGATGGCAAATTACAGCCCTCTAACTGTGGCGCTTCAGAGAAAGAGGCTGACGCACCGCCAAACCTTCTCAAACTGGGGAGAGGTAACGAGCGGGGTACCACAGGGCTCGGTCCTGGGCCCAGTGCTCTTCAACGTTTTTATTAATGACTTGGATAAGGAGGTGCAGGGAATGCTTATCAAATTTGCAGATGACACAAAGTTGGGTGGAACAGCTAATACTTTGGAAGAGAGAAACAAAATTCAAAGAGATCGTGATAGGCTGGAGCGCTGGGCCGAAAATAACAGAATGAAATTTAATAGGGATAAATGCCAAGTGCTGCACCTAGGGAGAGGAAACCAAATGCAGAGTTACAGAATGGGGGACACTTGGCTCAACAATACTACAAGTGAGAAGGATCTTGGAATTGTGGTAGATCACAAACTGAATATGAGCCAGCAATGCGAGGTGGCTGCAAAGAAGGCAAGTGCTATTTTGGGCTGCATTAATAGAAGTATAGCTTCCAAATCGCACGAAGTGATAATTCTCCTTTACTCAGCACTGGTTAGGCCTCATCTTGAGTACTGCGTCCAGTTCTGGGCACCACACTTTAAGAAGGACATAGACAAACTGGAGAGGGTTCAGAGGAGGGCAACAAGGATGATAAAGGGACTGGAAACAAGGCCCTATGAGGAGAGACTGAAAGAACTGGGCACGCATGTTTAGCCTTCAGAAGAGGAGACTGAGGGGAGATATGATAGCACTCTTCCAGTACTTAAAGGGTTGTCACACAGAGGAGGGCCAGAATCTCTTCTCGATCATCCCAGTTTGCAGGACACGGAATAATGGGCTCAAGTTACAGGAACCCAGATTCCACCTAAACATCAGGAGAAATTTCCTGACTGTCAGAGCAATAAGACAATGGAATCAACTACCTGGGGAGGTGGTGGGCTCTCCCACTCTGGAGGCATTCAAGGTGCAGCTGGACAGCCATCTGTCAGGGACGCTTTGACCTGGATTCCTGCATTGAGCAGGGGGTTGGACTCGATGGCCTGGTAGGCCCCTCCCAACTCTACTTTTCTATGATTCTAAGATATGTCGTATCTTGTCAGCGCTGGTCTCCTCCCCTCCCTGCCCCTCAGAATGCCCCCTAAACCCCTTTGTGGTGGAGTGACAGGCAGAAGCCCAGGGAGGGGCCAACCTGAACATTCCAGAGGCTCTGATTGGTTGAAGGAGAGCATAGAACCCCAGGGAGTTGACAGTTAAGAGAGTGGGTTGTCAGTTGGGGAAGAGAGTGGGTTGGAGTGGAAGGTTAGTAGAGTAGGTAGGGAAAGGTGGTACTGAAGAGAAGAGTTCAGACAGGAAATCTAGTACTAAGTTGTGAGAAAGCAAACGTGAAGGTGTTAGTATAGAACAATTCACAGGAGTCTCCGCTTAGGGAGTGAAGGACCTTCTGTCTGAGGAAGAAGGAGAAACTCTGGACTAGTGTGAGGGACAGTTAAGTTCCCTGGTCTGATACTGTAACTTTCAAGTAACCAAGCCAAATTGACACAAAGAACACTGTATAACATCTGCCTGCCTTTAACCTGAATCTAAGCAAAGAACAAGTTTGAATGTAACTGTTGAAAATTCCAAGTTATCTGTTCCTGAGTTGAATATCAGTTTAGAGACTTTGTTAGAACAATAAATCAACCTTTTTATTCAAAGTTCTAATTCTCCAGAGTCTGACTGGTGACAGGAAAGTAAGAAGTGAATTAACGGAGGGGCACCCTACTTCAAGTAATCAAATAAAACAAACTGTTTAATAAAGACAAACGTGGGTGAACAGCTACATATAAGACCTAAGACACATAATCGGCTAACGCAACTTTAAAAGACAGCTTGAAGTCTGAAGTGACCAATACAAGGTGGCACTTGGTGAGAGCGAAGTACACATCGAGGGTGTGGGCTTTGGAGTTAAGGGGTCCCGTCTGCCACACCCTTCTCCAAGGTTGCTCTTACGATCATGGAGACACAGCCAATGCGGTTCTTTCTATGATGGCTGGGGGGGGGGCACTCTGAGCACAGATCCCTAGCTCTGAGGTTTGAGCTGTTTTCTGACCTCAGAGCTGGGAATCTGAATGACCCGATAGCCCTCAAGATGCTGTCTAGGGGCCATAGGATTGCTGTGTTAAGGAAGCTAATGGAAGGAGCCCTGCAGCCCGCCCCATGCCTCACCCCACTTTGTTCAAGATGGGCCCATCTAGAAAGGCTTTTGGGGTGTCACCAGTCCCTACAAGGAGGATGAGGGGATGGTAAACTTTCCTCTTCTGAACTTCCTTAAATAAGCTTATTTTAGGATCCAAGCCAGAGTGAATTGTAGCAGTTGACTGAGGTATTGAGCACCTACAGTCTCTCTACAATCTTTTGGAGCTTTTTTGTCCATCTTTGAAATCAGTTCAGTGAATATTAGTATATAAATGTGTTTGGCTGAAACACTTAGACAGCTGCAGTCCCATGACTTATCAAGTATCTTATGTCAAAGGAGGAAAAATGCAAACTAAAAAAAGCATCCAATTTCATGTGAGCCACAGTGAAAGCTTTATTTAATGATCTGAATAAAATATTAAACTGTGTTGGTTAGGGAGTGTGATGGAGTGGGTGTGAAAGCATGAAAACTCTGCTCAGTATAAATAGAGATGGAATGAGCATAATCAAATATAAACGAATCAAGAGTCTGGATACAGTGCACATTATGATTAGAAAACAAGAAGATTTTGCTTGTCAGTTACCTTATATGCATTTGTGATTTCAAGAGGGATTAGATATAGCTTTCTCTCCCATATATTTGTAGAATTCATTCATTGTGTGTTGATTCATTTCTCAAGTAGGCTAATACTTCTCTTATAAGACTTTGCCAGCTGGAAAGTTCTGGTGCCTGAAAGCATGCTTAATGGTAATGCTATGCAGACAAGTAAACAAATAAAATGTGCAAAATAGTCAGGAAAGATGGTGGAAGGTGAGAATCAAAACCATCCAGTTCGTAACACAGAGCTGAAAAGTGGGTTTTGTTTAGAGCTGAATAGGACTGGGTGAAATCAAAATTTCCCCATGGTCTTTTGCAAGTGTGTAAATTCAGCTGTCCAATATGTGAAGTCTTTCTTTGTCAATTTCTTTGTATGTTTCAGCCCTCAATGGGCACACCAAAGTCAGGTTGGTAACATACAAGGAAATTGACCAGAAGAGACTGCATATACACTCATGCCTTGGATTGAGAGCATAATTCGTTCTGGAAATGTGCTTGTAATGCAAAACACTCTTATATCAAAACGAAATCCCCCCCAAAAAATTTGTACAGAGATTTTTAATTTAAGCCGTACTACAGTACTTGTATTGCAAGACGTCGCTTGTATATCAAGTAAAAAAATATTAAATAAATATTTTAAAATTTGCTTGTCTTGCAAAACGCTCTCAAACCAAGTTACTTGCAATCCAAGATATTACTGTAGGCTAATTTACACACAGTTGCGAAGGACCAGGGGAAAAATAATGGTAAGACAAAGGAGGAACCCATTTACACAATTCAGAAGCACCAAAAAAGAAAAAAAAATGTGAATGAAGTAAGTGCACCAAAGGGGGGTGGGCAATATCTGCCACTTGACAATGTAATCCTCTCACCATTAAGTGTCGAGATGACACTGTCAGTATCCTCCTCCCTTCCAACACTTCTCTGAGTCTCCAGTAAGTCCAGAAAGGGGAGTTATTGGTACCCCACCTTTTCACAGCTCCTTCTTGGAGCAGTTACTTCTGTTGCACAAATTCCCCCTAATTTCTCATCTATTTACTTCCCAGCCTCTAAATTTGCGCAAATTTAACAAATACAGTAATACCTTGGATTGTTTGTTACGGAACCATGCTTGTAATCCAAAACACTCTTATATCAAACGAGTCTCTGGCATAATTTGTTACGGAACCATGCTTGTAATCCAAAACACTCTTATATCAAACGAGTCTCTGGCAGGCGTGAGCGGGGCCGATTTCGGCCCGCTACGCCTGCTTGAGGCGAGCGGTTACATCCCTACGACTTGTCTTGCAAAATGCTCTCAGACCAAGTTACTTGCAATCCAAGGTATTACTGTAACTGCAAGTTCAGCCTCACAGAATGGAAATTGACAGGCTGCTGCGACACAGAAGGAAAATGGATTTCTAGACAATAAGGAACAGTAATAATGAGACAGACTTCTAAATAGGTTAAAAAAAAAAATCTTGTTAATAATCATTTCAAATGTTACCTCTAAACAAGACTACCTCTACGCAGTAGTTAGAGGTAATTCAATCAAGTAAAGCAGATCTTTCTCAATAACTATAACCTATCTCCTGTTGAAAATGGGGGGGAATTGCAATCACAATAACGCAGAACAGCAAATGTTATTAAATATTGTATATGTCCATAGCCTAAATGAAATTCCAGCTCACAATCTGTGCTATTTGACCAAAGAAAAATCCAGACAAATCTATTTGTTTACTTTTTAGAATATTATTTTATTTGCCAAAGGAGTCCTGTCTAGTCCCACTTCTGATAACTTTCCACTGGGAGACAATGATATATTTTTTATCAAGACAGATCTTTGCCCAATATGTTAATGATAGTATGTTGTAAGTAGCTTTAACTGATGTTTTTATTGACTTCACTGACATTTTATCGGCCTTGGTTTTATCTTTTTTTATTTATTACACTGTGTTTTATTGCTGTTTTAAAGTATTTTGTTATATTTCACTGGATTTGTATTATTTTTGCTACCTGCCTCGACTTCCATTTGTTGCAAAGATGGGACACAAATTGCTACCACTAATAACATTCCACCCTTTATAGCAAAAAAAGTGAGAGGGATAACAATATCATCCACTGTTACGCAAGAAGGCTAGGGATATGTATCAATACATGGAGTTTCCAACATGTTTCAAACCATTAAGGACTTTGACTGAATTACAGGACTGGAACTTTTACAACTTATCTGAAACATCCAGTATTGCCCAATAACTGTATAACTGAAACATTCAGGATTAACCATCAGTAACAAGCTAGTGAGCTAAAAGAAATATTGTTCTGGCACATAAGACTGCTTTTATAGAGTTGAATCCATAGGTTTTCTTCTTCTCATAGAATAAGACCCCTGTCATCAGAAGGAGGTAACCTTTGGATCCAATCCATTACCTATCCTACAGTCTTCTCTTCTCTGGTCTCACCCTGCTCGCCTCGCATCTGTGCAGCACTCTGTTGACAAAATCACTTTCACTTACCTCCTTGGTTTCTCTGATCATGTGGCACCCTTCCTTAATCTCTACACTGGCATCCTGTCTGCAGCAGAGTCTACTTGTCCTTACCTTCAATGACCTCTATGGCCTTGCATCCTTGTCTCTCCACTCTTATATCCCAGTATATCCTTGCCTGTGCCTTTTATCCTCCAGCGCCACTTCAGTTATTCAAAGAATTCCAACCTTCCTCTCTTGCTGTCCAGTATGCTTGGAACTGCTTCCCACAACAATTTCCTTCAATCCTTCCCTTAAAACCCACATTTTCCTTTAAGGCTTTGCCACAAACCCCAGGTTCTCATGCCCTACTGAAGTGGCAGGGTACTGTCCTGCTTTGACTGAAGCAGACTCTGAGTTATGGGGCAATCCAAAAAGCAAGCAAGGTCACAGCACAGGCAAACAGTCAAGCACCAAGTTTTCAGTCCAGTAAGGGAGCAGGCAGGCAGCAGTGGTCAAATTACAAGCAGAAACCAAAGCACAGTTAAGCAGTCAGATACTTTACACAATGCATAAGCAGAGTCCATGGGTCAGTAGCACAGAGCATCAATAATCAAGACAAGGTCCAGGAAACAAGGCAGAAGGCACTAGAACTGAAAAACAGTGTTGTTTCCACCACTAGCTATGCAGGCACTGAAGGCTTTTAACACCAAAGCCTTCTGAGCCCCACACCCCCACCCAAGGCTCAGCTGCAGTATATTAGAGCTCTCTGGTCAGAGCTCTACTCATGCTTTCTTCCAAGGAGTCCTTTTCTACAAGTGAGCACTCCTCCTCACAGGAGCCCTACTGGCCTTCTGCTTTAAGTGATGATACTCCTGGGGGTCAGAGGGTTACTCAGCCTCTACCTCTGAGGCAGAGTCCCCTCCTCCTGACAGGGATGGACCTACAGCCATCTCCCTTGAGGGCCCAGGCTTCTCCTGGTCTTCTGACCTGGATGGTTCAATGGCATCTGTCTCTAGGAGCTTGAGTTCCTGCTCCTCAGAGGAGTCCTCCAGCAGGGGCATGACAGGGACCTTTTTAAAGTCAAGGACTGCATTTCCTCAGGGGAACATGGCTGTGGACCAGAGACAGTTTTGTGTGGGGCTAAGCCAAAGGTGGGTGGTACCACAGTCAAAAGTGACTGGGGACACTTTCTCTGACATACAGACACACCCTGCATTCATCCATCCATCCATCCATCCATACACACACACACACACAAAATCACTCCATCCATCCATCCATCCATCCATCCTTCTCCTTCTGGGTTTAAAAAACAATAATACTAAACACCCCCTCATTGTTATCAGGTCCACAGCACAAGAGGAGGAGAGGTTTAATCCTGGCAAAATCCTGTTACCCTAACAAAAACCACCCCCTTGTGGCAATTAGTGGTAGGAAAAAACTTGCAGGCAGGCGTGATCTCAGAGACCTGGTCACCGAGTGTGGCTAGAGCATCTTTATGAAGGATTCTATGCTGTTTTAGTCAGTGTGCTCTGTTTTTAGTCCTCCAGGCTCCTCCTGCCTGCCTGCCTGCCTCTCCCACTGTATCGTTCCCATTATGGTGAACACAATTTTTGCTGAGGAGGAGGAGAGTGAGAAACCAACAGCTCCTGACTGGGAAGAGAGGTGAGTGGATTTGCTGAAAGGGGAGTTGAGCTTATGGAGGAGAGGAAGCAGGCTGGATGCAAAGGCTTATTGGGCCATATATGTTCCCCATTGCAACAACACGGCCCTTACACTTTAGGACCAGGCGCATAAACCCTTCTCAGGCTAAGCACCAACACTTAAAAACCTGAGTGGAGGGTCAAATGAAACCTTTCCCCTACTAATGAGGGAAAAGATTAATACTGGTTATTAAGGATCTATTTTAAATCTATGATACTGTGGGTACAAAGGTGTGTGTGTGTGTGTGTGTGTGTGTAGATTTAAAAGTAATGCAGGTTAATAATACCAAGCTGACACGTAGGATTTGGATAGCAAACAAAATTAAAATAAGTTCATTTTAATTCTAAAAATCTTAGTTCCAGAAAATAACTTTAAACCTGCCTACACCAAACACTTTGTAATTAACCTAAGTCCCTATAATTCTAAATACTTTCACTCCTCATACAAGCACTGATTTCTCTCAAAACTCCTGACGAATAATCCAACTAACATAACTCTCCCCACACTCCAAGCACTCTCCCATAACACACTAACTCTGACATCACTCAAACACTTCTTATATACTCCTCCCCCCACCCTTTCCAAGACATCACAAACCACACCCACTCAGTTCAACATTCTATACTCACTAAACATACTAACGCAGACATACACCACGGAACTGAATTGTGGGGTTACGCCACACCCATCCCTGCCCTTCTGTAACTCAGCCTGAAACCGAGACCATGTGCAACCGAAATAACCCTACCCTCCATTTCCCTCCCATTCCTCTGTTGTTTTCCTGTGTTGGGTTTTAGATTGTAAGCTCCTTGTTGCAGGGACTTGTCCTCTTTTATTTTGTAAAGTGCCATGCACACTGATGGCACTATATAAATAAATAATCTATTACATACTGCTGCTATATAATCCCGATTCATTTCAGTGTGATGCCAGTGGCAATTGTGTTTTGTCGCATGTATTCATGTTTCCCCTCATGTTTTGTACTATAGTCTGGATTTTCTTGTACTGTTCCCATGTTGGTTTATTGGGCAGCTCTCCTGACAAATAGATATTTTACTCACAGTAGAGGAGCCAGGTATTTTATAACTATTTTGGAACTTTTAAATTTAAAACAAAAAAGAAGGAAGAACATGCGGGTTTTTTTTAATGGGCTATAAAAACCCCTTTCCGATAAAGCTTTTGTTTTGTTAATTTTCCCCACCTCAGTTTAATGTCCTAAAATTTTAATATCCGTGTTATCTCCTACTTTGTGTTACACTATTTCACAGTGTGTTTGGCCAGTTAAATTATTCCCCAGATCTAATCAAAATAAACAAAACACACAGTGTAGTGGAAGGGGTGGGGGAGTCCAAATAATTTTGTTAACACAGCTGCATTAATTTAATTAGCCTGCTTTGCAGAAGAATGCAAACAATGGCTTAGCATGTCCTTGGGCTCTGTGATTTCTTAGGTGCTCCATAAATTGGCTATTAACTGGAAACACATACCTGGCCCTAAATTATGGCTTGTGGAGAACCTTTTCAGATGCTTTCAGTTGCTTCAAGCATTGAAGACCAAATAACTAAGATCAGATCTCCCCAACAGTTCATATTTACTTAGAATCTACTTCAAGGAACTCTACATTTTCTTTTATTGAGAAAAAGCCCCTAAAATATCCTCCCAAACGGTGAGATTAAAAAAAAATCATTTATCTGCAGCTAGTTACACATAGATTTCCAGTTCTTCTGTGTATAGATTCCATCAAGTTGTCTATTCCCACTATATCAGAACATTTAAACAGCCACCCATGAATTGAGGGTGATACTACTTTCTTCTAATATCTAGGCCAGGGGTATGCAACTTCTGGCTCTCCCAGTGTTTCAGCCTACAACTCCCACCAGTCCTAGGCAGCATAACCAATGTTGAGGGATCATGGGAGTTGTAGGTCAAAACATCTGGAGGGCCACAAGTTGCCCACCCCTGGTCTAGCCCATAATATTTTGACTGCAAGTAAAAGGTTCATAATCAATAGTTCCCGTGTATAAATAATATCCAGATCAATAACATTACATAATACCAACAAAGGAGATAAACCCAAATTGGTACCCACAGTCTGAGAAATAATACCCCCAAATTTGCTGACGATAATCCCAGGCAAACTGTGATAGAGATCTCCACATGATATACTGATTTGCTATTTCACATAAACATCACTTAGTGTACATAGTATTTCAAGCATTTGGGTGGATGTTTGCCTCTCACAGGATATTGTCATTGGTCCTATCTTTTCTTTATCTTATATTCCGATATATCACCTGGCATGTTGGATCACTGGATGTCTTCTCTTCTACTTAGCAAATAGTTCCTGTTTGTATTGTTCTGGTTTATTGTCAGTTGTTCACCACCTACTATTCAGTATAAGGGTCATTACTTTACATATGTAAATTATTTTTTTTGTGTGATTTAATTTTTCAGCTTCACCAAATGCTAAACATCATCAAGAATTGTTGACTTACTTGGATGACCAGACAGGTAGTTGAATGGCTGGTCCTGGCCTAATTTTTATTTCACAGGAAAGAAATAGTATTGGAGTTGTAGTCTTCATTGATCGATCCTCACTGGGGCAGGGGTGGTGGTTTGAATCTGGATTGTCAGGGAACATAGTTATCTGGGACTTTGATTTGATTGTCCATGCTTTAGCTACATGATTTCCCCAGAAAAATAACAATAACCATTTTCCTTTTTTCAGGGCATGTATTTTTATGCAGATAGCTATAACCACAGAAGCAGCAGCAACTTTCTTTGCCAATTCAGTTGTGGTCTTATCCCGGGTTCTAGATTTGCTTGTTTATTCTGTTTCTGAGACTGCTGCCTATTGACCTTTTCTCCTACAGATTGAGCCAACTCCTGGGTGTTGGCCTCTTGCACCAACTATATCCATGGATCATGCAAAGTCTAGCAGTTCTATTCACCTCATATCACTGTCAGTGAGACCTTGCTTTCTCAGTAGCAAGTTGAGATCTCTATCAGTGTTTCCAAAATGTATAGTTCATCTTAGTCTGCTATGGTATTCGTTTATAGTCTCTGTAACTTTCAGTCTTGCATGTATATATTGATCTCCATGTTAAAAGGTAGAATAATATGTGAGGCTTTCCATGTCCCACTGCCAATGCTATAGAAAGCATCTACCATATTCACTCTTCATCCTAGGGATGGGAGGATCAGCGATGCTTGAGTTCACTGAGGTTCTCCAGGTTCCACCTCAAAGCTTGGTCCACCTCATTCCCATTTCCAAATGCAAGCTTTTTTTGTTGTTGTTCAAACAGGAAAAGTGTGTATTTAGGTGCACATTTTTTAAAGTGCACACCCAAATGCATGCTACCCCCCACATTGACTAAAGCATGAAAAAGAGTGCACATTTTTCTGATGGATGCATTATGCGAATGTGATCACAAGCTTGGGAATATGCAAGCTTTGCCTGAAAAATGTGTTTGCATTGGCATTCAGGAGTGTGAACAGGGAAAGTTCTGATTTTGAACAAACTGAAATGAAATTCTTATACATCCCTACCGGAGGTTGGGTTTGGCATCCCTGTCAGAGAGGTAGAAGTGTCCAGGATCTCCAAAGGGAGACACAGTGCAAGAGATGCCAGTGGCAGCCACCATTCTATTGACAGGGTAGTATCTCATCAGCCCCTGGATGACTCCCAAGAGGCCAAAGTCCTTTCAAATATGTGCACAGCCTGTCCCACAGTATCTTGGAGAAAGAAGTAAGCACTAAGGAGGAGAGATCTTTGGTACCAGTCTGTCCTGCTTAAGGCTGGCAGGCAGCCAGCAGCTGGCCTTGCTTCTGGGAGCGCTGCCAAAAGTCCAGCTGATAAGAGATTAGCAGGGAGCAGGGAGAAGCATAGTCAGACAGTCCAGGGATTTTAGCCAGTAAAGTTCTTACAAAAGTCCAAGGATCAAGCAAAGCCATTGTCAGGGTCCGTCCGAGTAGAGTCCAAGAGTCTAGGGTTCAGGAGCAGGATCAGGAACAATAATCAAGGAAGACATTGTTTCCCAATACCCAGGCTTCAGTGAGTGAGCATTTTTATACTGCCTGCTGCTTGGGCACGCCCATCTCGCAGCTGGAGCTCCTTAGCAGCAGGCTGATTATAAAAGCCTCACAAGGCCGACGACCTGGTTTGCAGCCAGATGCTGCGTCGAGGGGCCTGCATCTGTTCCTGCCATCTCATCCTCCTCCTCTGTCTGGGACTTGGGAACCTGCACCATCTCCAGCTCTGCTTCTGACTCCTCCCGGGCTGGGGAACTCCCACGGGTCATGCCAGAGGGGCCTGCCAGCTCTTCAGCTGCCCAGTCACCGTCTGGAGCAGCAGTGTCTGATCTCTGCTCCTGAGGAGTGTCCAGGGCCCTGGGTGAGTCACACTCATCCTCAGAGGAGGATTCCTGGAGGGGGGGGGTCATGACACAGTCGCTGCACAAGAGAGAGGACAGAATCAGAGAAGGTGGAATTGAGTGCCATTGAAGTTTGAGTCACTAGGTAGCATGTGGCTGACATGGGCATTGGCTTCCTTCTGCCAGTGACAAATGGAACCACATTCTATGGGAGACAAAATGGGATACATTTTACGGCTATTTCCACTTTTCTTCACAGAGAAAGATATCATGCAGACCCTATTTAAATATGACATTGCCACATGAATAGCCATACCTCTGTAGTTGCCCCCATCATATTTAAAAGATACTCAACTCATAAGAACTAACATGTGCAGAGTATGCAAGTATGTTTGCTCTGATGGATTGCTGTGTGCAAATGCTGCATGCATATGGATTGGTACACTAGATAAGAACCTTTTGAGCGATGCTGACCATGTGAAGCATGTACATGGGTACATGCCTTTTTGTACAGTGGCATTATGTTTAGATCAGGTCTCCTATGGAATTGTCCACCGCCCTGGAAAATGGCTGATCTGGCCTTTCTAAGATTGGGAAAAAATGTTGAGCATGATGAATATGAATTAGTGGGAAACAGAGGAGGTGTGTGTCGTCGTCCCCCGCCCAACACACCTATTTAAACAGCCTGTGACATTAGTCATAGTTCTGCAACTGTATCTCTCTCAATATGAACTCAGAACCATTCCTGGCATTTCATTTATTGCAAAGGTAGGAAGCAAAGGTGCATTGATTTGTGCGAGATGAGGCCAAATATCTTCTGGGGCCTAGGAACATACATATCTATGATGCAGAGATACAAATCTCTTTGATTTTACTTCTTTCTTTCCAAAATCACTGTGCAACATTGTGTAGCATTAAATCAGCCTGCAGTGCTAACAAAATCAGAAGAGATTTTTTATTATTACTATTTTTTATGATCAGTAGAACACTAAACTACAAGACATGCTTGGAATTCTAAAAAAATCTCAGCAACAGGGAGGACACTGACAAGATCAATCAGAGAATGTGTTTTTCGGGCATCAAAAGAGAAAGTTTCAGAGTATCAGCAGTTTCCCCTCCTCATGTTATAGTAAGATATTTACAAAATTCTCTATCTGGTTATTTTCATTGAATTTGCACCACCAAAAGCATAATCTGTAAAGTTTTTTAGATACAGCATTCTAACTTCACCAACAGCTCATTTCCCCTGTACAGTGAATAGCTATGTTACAATATGAAAAAAATGAAGTAACACAATGCAGATGATGTGTATTGGCATAAATGAGGTGCTATTGGCATAAAAAAATGGGTTAGCAACAAAAGGGGGAATTTATTCATTGAGGACACTGTGGGATATCAGCGTGTGCAACGAGCATATGTAGGTGTCATGGTAAAACCTTAGATGAGTTAATGATATGATTGCTGTACATGTCATGCATGTATTACTTCTGTCCCAAGAAAATCCATATCCAGTGAGCCTGAAAAGCCTTTGCCTGAGTTAAACAGTATTGAAAGTTGGCCATACACTCAACAGAAGTCTTTGTTCTGTTGTGCCTTCCCCAACCTTCCTCCAGATGTTTTGGATTACAACTCCCAGCATTCCTGTCCATTGGCCATGCTAGCTGGGGCTGATGGGAATTGAAGTCCAAACAGTTGGAAGGCACCTGGTTCATAAAGGCTCTTCCATTGGTTTGTCCATGCAAATTTGTTATTTTCTTGCTTGGAAGTGTCAGGTCCCTTATGCTGCATGGACTAGTATCTTTTCCAGCCTAATGGAAGTATCTTTTCCAGCCTAAGGGAAACCCCTTGATTATGGACTTCACTAGAGTCCTCAAAGTAGCTTTCAATATTTATAAATTACAACGGATGCAGCAAGAAACACATGCTCAAAAAACAAAACTGAACAACACAACTAGATCCACTTGAGAAGGAGTCAACATCTGATGTTCTTTCACATAGGGCAGTTGATGTCAGTCAGCTCTGGGGGGGGGGCAGTCCAACTGGAGCAGGCCCTGGTGTTCCCTTTGCCTGCTCCCTTTGCCTGCTCCTATCTCCTTTAGCATAGCCAATGGTGAGGGATGATGGGAGTTGTAAGCCAAAACATCTGGAGGGCCACAAGTTACCCAACCCTGCTCTAAGTGATGTGTAATGTATATAAGCACTTTTCATATAACTCCATGGGAAAGATGCTGCAGGTGGCTATAATGGACTCTGCACTATGATTGGATTCAATGTTGCTGATTTATTTATTTTTGCATACCTCACAGTTTCTGCAATGTTGCACCTTGCACTACCTCCCACACTTATTTTGCATTTCTATATAGGTGAAATGAGGTGGCAACAAGGGGTATGGGGAATTTTGCTAATTTTATCAAATGTTTTGGTAGCTCTCAAAATTCCTACATATTATTTGGTGGTCACCAATTTGTTGGACTCACTAAATTTGATCCAAATTTCGATTTAGGAAAACCTTGGTGGCTCCAATGGTAACATGCAGGGCAACCAGCAGAACATGTGGGAGTGTGGTGAGGTAGTTCTCAGGGTTGGGGTTATGAATCCACAAAGATATCATGGTGACCCAATACGGATTTGTCCAGGTTGGCAATGGGACAGGAATCAGCAGGTTACAAGTAACAGAAATCAGGTACCCTGTGCAGATCAAAGGGTAAAACTCTACTGAGTTTTTAAGTATTCCTGTAGTACTCACTATCCCACCCTTAGCTGCTATCTGAAGAGATCTTAAAAGGGAAGAACTTAGTAATTAAGCCTTTAATACTGATAGCACCAGATAGCTGTTCCTTCTGTCACCTGAGTCTGAGGCAGAGTTAGAAGTCACCTCAATGGTGTGTGAGAAATCTTGATTTTTTGTGAGTTCCAAGGAAAGTGGCTCAAGTCTCTCACTGGTGTCATCTGGGGAAGGTTCAATTATCATTATTGTTGAAGGATACCTCTGCACTCTGAGTCACTACGTGAGGCCTAGGTCATGTCAAGGGTAGAAGTTGATTTGGCCAAGAGAAGAGTGATCATGGCTTGTATGACCAAAAGGATGTTGTGAAGGGAGCTGAAATTCTGGTGTACCCTGCTCCTACTAAGGATAAGAGTTTGAGATTATGTCCTTGGAGAGAGTGACAACTTTCCCAGCTATGGGCAAAGTGAAGTTCTAAATATGAACTGGCAAATCGGTCAGTTTTTCTTTCTGCCACATTTGAATCTTTAAATCTCAAGTTCTTCCTCTCTTGAATATGAAGAACTTTGCAAATTTTGGTATAAGCTTATAAAAAATGAACTGAAACAAATTCTCACCCATCTGCACTACCACATTCAATAGGTACAGCTATTCCCAGCATGGAGAAGACCACATTGTACCTGCCTGCCATAAAGAGGAGGACCCTTCCAGAAAAAAATAGGTGGCAACCCTAATTTGGCACTAACATGGTTGAATATACAGGGATTGAACCCAAATTTTTGAGAGCAAAGCACTCAAAGCCTTGGCCCTGGATAGTTGAACCAGATAGTTTTGGTTTCTCCCACATTTGATTTTTAAAAATCTCCTTCTTTTTATTCCAAATATGAACAAACTGTGAATTTTAGTAGATTCTTATCGAAACTGAACTGAAACAAAATCCTCACCCATCTCTAGAACTTCTAAACCTTCTTTTGAAAACCTCTTAGAAATGAGATTCCATTCCCAGCAGCTTCCTTTCTCTTCCATTCCTGACTGCTTTAGTTGATAGAAAATTCTTCCTAATGTTAGCCTATCATTAATTTAAAAAATGTTTCCTTTTGACTTATTCCCAGTGGACATGATGCATTTTTGTTCCCTTTTTTCCCTTTTGCATGTTGTACCCCTTCAATTATAGAGCCACAGTCATGGCCCTATATTAAGGGAGAGTTGGATGAATCACATTTCACCATTATTACCAGAAATTGGGGGGGGGCAGTAGGTGCTATGACTTATACTGGGGGGGAAATTGCTCAACAGAGTGTTCTGAAACTTGGCAGTGCAGGAGAGAAGGGATTGAGGATGGCCCATGCTGACTTCCAGGAAGGAAGGGCAAGGAATGGCTTATTGGAGTTCAAACTTTGATAAGTGCCGACCAGTACTTTGACAGATATTGTGTTTTTTCCCCTATAGACTTACATGGGGTTCAGTATGTAATAACTAACATTTCTCCCATTTGTACAGTGTCTTTTGGAAATCCATTTGTCATCTTAGGTAAGGGAGAAGGTATAGTATATGCTGTACCCCAGAAAAAATATAAGGCATTTGTAGACTTTGAAAAAAATATTTGGAAGTCAGCAAACAGTCAGCAATGTTTTCCCCAGTCCACAATATCCTGGTTAAATTGAGTTGAATAAATGTTTCATATGAATATACCTGGCAATTTTTAAAAAAAATGGAATTGAAACTTTCTGAATTTGAATTAAGTTCATGAACATTGAGATGATTGGTAGGAAAGTTAAATTTACAGGCAAGACAAATAAACGTTTGCATCTGAAAGCAATTGGGTGAAAACATAGTGCTTAGAAATGATTTTGCAACATGAAATTTATTCCTATCTAAAGTGCCATTTTTGTTTGACTGTTCATAGACCACATATATATTTCATTCTGCTTAATTGTAGATCTCATCCCAAGATGTTTCATATAGTTGATGCTTACAATACAGAATTAGCCACACACAAAATTGAGATGAAACATATATAATTTATCAATCAGCTTTGAGCAAATGACACAGCTGTTCCTTCAAAGGTGCAAAATGTTCATTTTAACTTTCTTAATTAGGTAACTTCCTATGTTCCTAGGGAGTGACTACACTGTAGGCAAGCAGGTCACTTTAGTGTGGGTGGGAAAAAAATAGCAAAGAAACTGAATGTGATATCAATCTGCCTGGTAGGCCCTCTTTGTCCTTCCCGAGATCTTGGCATGCTAAGGCATTGCTGCTATTGGCAATATATTATAATAGGGTTGCTTTGCAAGCTACCATTTAATCCCAACTTATATTTCACTGGTGGCTCTGCCTTAACTTCATTTGAAATATTGATGTGTCTGCTTCAGTCTACGCATAGTCCATCTTTTACATCTCTGCCTTGGAGATGTGAGCACCACAGTAAATAAAGCTATAAGATCATAGAATCATAGAATCATAGAAAAGTAGAGTTGGAAGGAGCCTACAAGGCCATCGAGTCCAACCCCCTGCTCAATGCAGGAATCTAGGTCAAAGCATCTCTGACAGATGTCTGTCCAGCTGCACCTTGAATGCCTCCAGACTGGGAGAGCCCACCACCTCCCTAGGTAGTTGATTCCATTGTCTTATTGCTCTGACAGTCAGGAAATTTTTCCTGATGTTTAGGTGGAATCTAGGTTCCTGTAACTTGAGCCCATTATTCCGTGTCCTGCAAACTGGGATGAACGAGAAGAGATCTTTGCCCTCCTCTGTGTGACATCCCTTCAAATACTGGAAGAGTGCGATCATATCTCCCCTCAGTCTCCTCTTCTGAAGGCTAAACATGCCCAGTTCTTTCAGTCTCTCCTCATAGGGCCTTGTTTCCAGTCCCTTTATCATCCTTGTTGCCCTCCTCTGAACCCTCTCCAGTTTGTCTATGTCCTTCTTAAAGTGAGGTGCCCAGAACTGGACGCAGTACTCAAGATGAGGCCTAACCAGTGCCGAGTAAAGGGGAATTATCACTTCCCGCGATTTGGAAGCTATACTTCTATTAATACAGCCCAAAATTGCATTTGCCTTCTTTGCAGCCACATCGCATTGCTGGCTCATATTCAGTTTGTGATCTACCACAATTCCAAGATCCTTCTCACTTGTAGTATTGTTGAGCCAAGTGTCCCCCATTCTGTAACTCTGCATTTGGTTTCCTCTCCCTAGGTGCAGCACTTGGCATTTATCCCTATTAAATTTCATTCTGTTGTTTTCGGCCCAGCGCTCCAGCCTATCGAGGTCACTTTGAATTTTGTTTCTGTCTTCCAGAGTATTAGCTATTCCACCCAACTTTGTGTCATCTGCAAATTTGATAAGCATTCCCTGTACCTCCTCATCCAAGTCATTAATAAAAATATTGAAGAGCACCGGGCCCAGGACCGAGCCCTGTGGTACCCCGCTCGTTACCTCTCCCCAGTTTGAGAAGGAACCATTGATAAGCACTCTTTGAGTCCTATTCTTTAGCCAATTGTGGATCCACCTGATAGTTGTTCCATCTAGCCCACTCTTAGCTAGCTTACTAATCAGGATATCATGAGGCACTTTGTCAAAAGCTTTGCTGAAGTCCAGGTATATAATGTCCACAGCATTCCCACAGTCCACAAGGGAGGTTACCCGATCAAAAAATGAGATCAGATTAGTCTGACAGGATTTGTTCTTGACAAATCCATGCTGGCTTCTAGTAATCACTGCATTGTTTTCAAGGTGCTTGCAGACTGACTTCTTTATAATCTGCTCAAAAATCTTCCCGGGGATTGATGTCAGACTGACTGGCCTATAGTTCCCAGGTTCCTCCTTCTTGCCCTTTTTGAAGATGGGAACAACATTTGCCCTCCTCCAGTCATCTGGCACTTCACCTGTCCTCCATGATTTCTCAAAGATAATAGATAGTGGTTCTGAGAGTTCTTCTGCCAGTTCCTTTATTACTGTAGGATGCAGCTCATCAGGCCCTGGAGATTTAAACTCGTTCAGAGTAATCAGGTGCTCCTTGACCATTTGCCTATCAATCTCAAGCTGCAATTCTGCCCCTTCAGTCTGCACTTCAGGTTTGCCAGGGGGGTCATAGACCCTCTTTTGGGAGAAGACCGAGCCGAAGTAGGAATTGAACACTTCTGCCTTTTCTTTGTCTTCCGTTATCAATTTGCCATTCTCATTGCGTAGTTGAACCACCAGTTCTTTCTTCTGTCTTTTACTGTGCATGTATCTGAAGAAAGCTTTTTTGTTGCTTTTAGCATTCCTCGCTAACCTTAGCTCATTCTCAGCTTTAGCCTTCCTGACACTATTCCTGCAGTTCTGTGCTACCTGCCTGTACTCTTCCCCTGTAGCCTGTCCTTCCTTCCACTTCCTATACGTGTCCTTTTTTGTTTTCAGGTCATCTTTGAGTTTATTGTGAAGCCACATTGGCTTCTTCTGTTGCCCTCTGCCTTTTTTCCTTGTGGGAATTGTTTGCAATTGTGCCTTTAAAATTTCCTTTTTAAAAACTCCCACCCCTCCTGGGCTCCCTTTCTCGTGAGAGTCACTTGCCATGGGATCTTACTAATCATTGTTCTGAGTTTGTTAAAATTGGCTTTCCTAAAATCCAGGGTACGTGTTTGGCTACACTCAGCTTTTGCTTCCGTTAGAATCAAGAACTCAAGTATAACATGGTCACTTTCCCCCAGAGTTCCCAAAACTGCCACTTTATCCACTAACTCGTCTCTGTTGGTTAGAATCAGGTCAAGGATAGCCGATCCTCTAGTTCCTTCCTCCACTTTCTGTAGGAGGAAGTTATCAGCAGCACAGCTCAGGAATTTCTTGGAGGGGCCATGTTTGGCTGAATAAGTCTCCCAACAGATATCAGGGAAATTGAAGTCTCCCATTACTACCACATCGTGCCTCCTTGAAACAATGGCAATTTGCTTTTCAAAAGTTCCATCCTCGTCTTCTCCTTGATTGGGTGGTCGGTAGTAGACTCCAACCGCCATGTTCATTTTATTCTTTGCCCCCTTTATTTTAACCCAGATGCTCTCAATGGGGCTGCCAAGCTCCTCTTCCTGTATCTCTGTGCAGAGATACGTATTTTTAACATACAGTGCAACTCCACCTCCCTTTCTGTTGCTTCTGTTCCTTTTGAACAAGTTATACCCTTCAATTGCTGTATTCCAGTCATGGGAGTCATCCCACCAGGTTTCAGTTATCCCTATCAAGTCGTACTTGCCCTCATGTATCAAGAGTTCAAGTTCGTCTTGTTTATTGCCCATACTCTGGGCATTAGTATAGAGACATCGAAGACTATGTGCTTTATAGTCTGACTTTCCCCCTACATTTTGTGGTAGACTATCAATGGGCACCGCTGGAGCTGTTCTCTCCATTGTGGCATAGAGGCCTTCTTCCATTGTTACCCCCGAGTTTATGTCCCCCTCCCCTGTTGGATTCAGTTTAAAGCCCGCCTGATTAAGTTCCTCATGCTGTGGCCAAACACATTCTTCCCAGTCCTTGTGAGGTGCAACCCATCCTTTGCCAGCAGCAGTCCATCTTCCAGGAAGTGTAGCCCGTGGTCCCAGAATCCAAATCTCTCGTGTCGGCACCACCTTCGTAGCCAGTCATTCACTCAGAGTATTTTTCTTTCCCTTTCTATTCCTCTTCCAAGTACTGGAAGGATGGATGAGAAAACTATCTGTGCCCCAAAGTTCTTGAGTTCCCTTCCCAACTCTTCAAAGTCTGCCGTGATTTCTTTGTAACTCCGCTTGGCAGTATCATTTGTACCCACGTGGAAGAGAAGAAAGGGTGCCTTTCTTCTCTTAGATGCCTAACAACTTAGATGCCTAAGTTGTTAGGAGACCTTTTTGAGCTATCTGGCTAAATTACCTTTCAGTTGGTTAATTGGCTGCCTACCCATAAGCATGTTTTTGATCACTTCAAGTTTTTCCTTATTCTTTTTAAATTTTATTTTTCTATCTGTGGAAAGGCTCTTACTACTGAATTCAGCTTTTTCATCATAAAGATGTGGCTTCTAGGAATTGTCTTGTTCCTAACCTTTTCACCCCTGAAACTGTCTGAGGCCCAGTCATCTTAAACTTCTCTGTCATCACCATGAGAGCAAAACCCACCCCAAACCACAATGACAGCAAAAAAACGTTTATTAGGGAGCAATCCAATGTCCCCTAGACAGCATCTGAGGGGGCATAGAATATTTCAGATTCCCAGATCTGAGTTCAGAGACAGCGCTCCAACCTCGCAGCTGGAAACTGCAGCTCTGACCCTGCTCCCCCTCATATCCAGAGGGGAAAGAACTGCGCCAGCTGATCTCTGAGGTCAGGAAAGTGACCTTGGAGAGGGGGAGAAGGGGGCATTCTGGTGGGTTGGAAGAGGAGGAGACTGGAGAGGCCAGGATATGAGTTATCTTGAGGCCTCCACAGCCTCCTTCCCTTCCCTCTTGAAACACTGTTGCTGGCCAGGAAAAAAAAAAGGCCATCTAGGAAAAATGCAGGGCAGCAGGAGGATGGGGAGGTGAAGATTGCCTCCACTGCTCCTCCTGCCCTGCATAGGATGAGTGTAAGCTTCTGAGTTCAGGGGCTTACAATCATCGCAATAGGATTGCACCCTTAGGCCACAAACTGGTCAGCCAAAGCCAGCCACTTACTATTTCTCTCAAATTTTCCTTATATACTATGAGTCTTCCAGAATTGTTCTTCTTTCCTTTCCTTTTTATTGAGCAGATAGCACCATAAAGCAATTGGTTGTGCCAATGA